>JAWWTY010000088.1:54123969-54155789 GCA_035222235.1 Margarornis squamiger
ACAGATCCCCTCCCCACAGCCCCCCTGCCCACGCAGGGCAAGTGCAGCCTTTTGTCCCGGGAACAGCCTAAGAGAGGTTAAAGCCGTGCCTGTAGAGCCGTATAATGCTCTGAATGTTTCAGCTTGCCAGGGCTGGTGTTTGCTCTCAGGCCTGGGCGGTTTAACTCCTGGGTTTAGCTTTCGATGCTCTCCTACACGCAGATGACCGAAAAAGGGCGCAGCTCTGCTTTTTTCCAGGGCTGGCTGCCTTCTGCCGGCGCCTGCAGAGCCAAAGCGCTGCGGGGAGAAGGGCTCCTCTAACGAGTTGCTTTGTTGCCCTCCCCCAGTGGAACGAGATAATAGAACTCTTCCGCGCCGGGATGCCCCTACGGAAGCATCGCTGCCGCTTCAAAAGCTACGAGCGCTGCTTCAAAGCCTCGGAGGCCGTGGATTGTTTGCATGAGCTGCTCGGCTCTAATCAAAACTTTGGCCCAGAGGTGACTCGCGATCAAACGGTTAAGCTGCTTAAAAAATTCCTGAAAAATCACGTTATCGAAGATATTAAAGGAAGGTGGGGGAAAGAGGACTTTCAAGATGATGGCCATTTATATCGGTAAGCCTGTATAGCGACTGGGAAATTGTGGGTTTTTTTGGGACCGGGATGTAGTAACTCTTGTTCATGTCTTGCAAGTGTTTTTGTAGAATGCTTCTGAAAAGGTATTGATGTGTTTCCCCCTCTTCCTTTTAATGACTCTGTTTTCCTTAGTAATGGGTAACTGTCATGATTTTATGTTGGACTTCAGTTTTATTGTCTGTTTTTAAATATTTTTGGTCACTGTTATTCAACTACATTCTGCCAGTACTAACAAAATCTTTGACACCTTTCACAAGGTAGACTTGCTGTCGGTAGAGATCAGGTTTGTTGGTGTTGGAAGAGCGCGTATCGAGGTGACATAGGTGGAAGTGAGAATGCCATCGTTCATCCAGCTCCAGTTGTCCTCCCTCTCCCCCAACCCCATGACTATTTTGGGGGCAAATGTTAAATTTTAGAATTTGTGACTGAAGTGTGAAGGACACAGTGTATCAAATGACTTGTATCTGAAGATATTTTGAGATTCACCCGAGAAAATCCATTGCTGAGTATCTCGAAACAAGGCAGGCTCTGCAGTCTGTGAGCTGAACACGACCGAAGGCTGGGAAAGGATGCTGAAGAAGTATGATGTATGCTTGTCCTGTTCTTAAATTCTTTGGCTTATGGCTTATGACTGCTATGGAAGGGTAAGACATTGTACAGTTTACCCAGTCATTGACTAGTTCAGGTTGGAAAACAGGCATGGAAGACAAGGAGACCTACAGAGGATCTTAAGTCTTGACTTTGACCTTAATAATGTTTAGATACAAAGGAGTGGTGTCTAGTAGGCTTTTTACCTGTTAGAACAGAGTCAGAATAGCAGTTAGGTTCCACTACAGCACATGGTGCTACGTGTGTCACCGGTTTGGTACATTCCTAGCTCAGTCTTGATATATCTACTCTAAACGAGAGCACTACCTGCACAGTTTTTTTAATTGGTGTCTCCTTTCTTTCTAGACATTAACTCTTGTCAAAAGATTAAATATAGGTTTTGGTAACTTCTGGAATCATGGTATGTCTCTTTGGTTTGAATTTGCTGTGTTTGTGTCGCTGTGGGATTTTTTTTTGTTTGTTTGTTTTACATTAGCATCATGACGCATGCAAAGTATTTTGTGGTTTTATTCATTTGTGTTTTCAGACATGACTTTCCTGAGCTGCAGGTTGTGGAAGTTGGTTGGGTGAAATATTTTATTCTTTTAATTTTCTGTGTGCTCTGCCTAATGACCTGCTATTTTGTTATAAGTTTTGGTTTGATGTTCTTTCTTTAACTCCCATTGAGAAGATAACTAAATGACTAAATTAACTTTTTTTTTTTTTAAACTAAAACTCCATACCTTTCATGCATCTTGAACCGGAGCCAGCTTTTTCACCACTGGGCTTGGTGCATAAATAAACTGTACGTCACTCACAGCTTTCAGTATCAAAACACACTTTTCTCCTCCTTATGGAGCTAAATATTGGTTTTCAAGCCCATTTTACTCATGTTTTTCATCTCCTGGCAGCTCCCTCTGGTGGACTTTCCTAATGTTATGTTGAAAATACTTGCTTTTCCTCCTTGCTGTGTTCGTAGTAGTGGTAGGAGTCAATTCCACCGACAGTGCTTACTCTAGAAATATTGACATGCTTCATAACTTTTCTATAAATGTAGTGTTAATATACTGTCACTGTTCACTGTGGTGCACAGTTGTCATTCATTAACTTCACATGCAAGTGTAGCTGTCTGCTCTTGTACATGGAGTATGCAAAAGAGATGTTCCCAAATGTTGATTTGCCTGAGAGTATTTGACAAGTATTAAATATGAAGATGAGCTCTAATGTGATTTTTAAAAATAGCAAAGACTATCTGTCTGTGTGTCCTGACTTACTGGTTCAGTTTAGTCCACAATAGCGAATGAGAAGTTACAGTTTTGAAAGCTGTTGGACTTTACATATTTTTTTTAATCCAAGCAATTCTGTTGAAAGCCGAAGGGTTGATATTCTTTCACTGATAGCATCTGGAATTCAGCTGTGATACTTGTTATACCATGGATACCAATGTTAGTTGACCTTGTTCTGTGTTTTTTGTTCTGGACAAAACCCAGGAATTTCTATTTTCTCTTTGTATAAAGTCTGAAAACTAGTGTTGCTGGCTATATAAACCATTCTGATCTTGATGTTTCAACTTTGCAGTGCTCCTCAGCTCGAGGGTTTGAGTGACATTCATCTGCTCATCATAAAATCAGAGGGTTTTGATTGTTTATCCAAAAACTTGTCTCCATCTAGATCTTGCTGTAATGCTACCTGAAAAAGGGGAATGTGCACATCCTTTTTTCTGCTTTTAAGAACTCATTCTTTTACTGGTTGCTTGCAAATCAGGGCAGCAAATGACAAAAAGCTAAAAATTATGAAAAAATGGAGATGAAACAGGGAGCTGCTGAAAACAGTGTAAGGCAAAGGAAAAAAGCTGAAGATGTTTAACATCAAACTCTTAAGAAATAATGAATATCTGAAAAATGGTTGAGAACACTCAATAGCAGAACATCTGTAATCTAATCTGGTTTACTATCAAAAGGTGGAGTAAATCTTTCAGGATTAGTGTGAGGTCCTTGCTACTGCTTCTCGGAGTATGTCTGATGGAAGTGATGTCTCTCCATGTTGCATATAGTCAGTTGAAGAGCATTGTGGAATATGCCAAATGGTCTCAATGTTCATGGTCAAAACCATGTATTTAACCCATGCAGCACAACACTACTGGATTAACAAAGCTGCAATACAAAACTAAATTAAAAACTAATTAAATGTTGGAACTGCATGAGAAGATGAAGAAACTTGAGGATTTTTTGAGTGTATCTTCCTGGTAGGATGTATATGCATGCTATCCTGAAGTGTAAAAGCTTCTGTTGCAAAGTCACAGTCTTTTGCATTCTGTTTAAAAGAGTGAGGCTTAAACAGTTTCTTGAAGCATCAGGAATCTCAGCATCTAAAACCTAGTGAAAGTGAATAGGATTGGGTCTGGGCCAGTCTGAAGATGTGTTGCCATGTGACTGATTTGTCTTTGTGATATGCTGTCATTATTTCCTTTGTACGTGCTCTGGCCTAGGCTTACCAGTAATTTGATTCTGGTCAGGTGGGATAGTTTATTTTCCTTGTTTTCTACGAGGGTTGGTTTAGGGCTTGTTTTTGCTAATTTCTTCAAGGCAGTTCTTGAAATGCCTTAAAAAGTAAGTTAGTTACCCACACGACCAGATGGAAAAAGACTTCAGAAAAGAACTGCAGGATATGATCTTCTCATAGGAAGCATCTAAACAGAAGAGCATGGTAATGTGGACAAAACTGTGTGTGGACACTTATGTGCACTCTAATTAAATCCAACTGTTGGCCATGTGACTTAGCTTTGCTTTAGGCTATGCATGCTAACAGCACACTTGACATGGGGGAAAACCTACCTACAGCTTTTCCAGCAGAATCAATGTCTTCTAGTGAGGACCTGACTCAGTTGTCTGTGCATAGGCAGCTGGTGCTGTATGAGATGCGCTGGGATATCAGACATTCACTGAAGGCTCAGCTATGTCATGGGAGGTACAAGGAACCTGAACTGTTTTGGAGCAGCAGCTGGAGGCCAAACAAGACACCTCATGATGTTTTACATATCGCTTAACACTAGTCACCAGGCAACACTGGCTGTCCAGGGCATTTGTTGTATTTTTGCATGTGAAGCCCTACTACAGTTTTGCATTGGTAAATACGGATTAGGTTGGTGTTCAGAGGCTTTAAAAATATTCTCTAATTGTAGATTTCCTCCTTCCTCACCACTGAAGTCATATCCAAAGAAACCTTCATGTGGAAAGGAAGTAATTAAATTTCCAGACTGGAATGGACCGCAGGCTGGCACTTCTCAAGAACACATCCCAGTGAAATCTGTCACAATGGTAAGACACCCAGTTTTCACTTCCCCAGACATAAACATATTTGGAAAGCAAAACTGAACTAATGCCCTTTCTGTTGTGGCACAAAATACTTGGTTATAATGTTAAATGCTGAATACTTTTATTTTAAAATTATGCCAATTGAAGTTGTTCTTACAATTTGCTGGGGAAATAGACTTAGACTGTCAGTGTTGTTTTTCCTACAGATTATAATGTCCTGAGCGTGAGTTCAGCGTGAGGGTGTTTTCCTATGTGCTTGGATGCCACGTAGCTCAAATTCCAATAGGACATTTATTATATTACTATTTATTACATTTATTTATTATGATTATGTTATACACATATATAATAAATATATATTTATTATTTTATGACACTACTATATTATAAATAGTCACACTGTAACTCTTATTCAGGCACTTCATGTATCAGAATATAGACAATATTATCCCCTTCCTAGCTGCTGTAAGTTTTTCACTCAATTTCTTTTATCATAAGGAATATGTTGTGATTAAGACAAAGCGGTCTTGATTTTATGGTTATTCTTTTTAAACTTGGAAAATCATGTTGTCCCTTTCCTGGATTGATACAGCCTTTGTAAAGCTGTTGAAAAAACTATTGATTTTATTAGTAAACCAAAATTCTATCAAGTGTTGTCACTTGGACACAGTAAAAGCCTAGGCTTCTGGAGTTATGTAGATCGTAAGCCCTTCTTCCAATGTATCTTGTATGTGTGTGTTCTCATATTTTGTGAACTATTGGGACTTCTTTGATAATTTTTGCCTTTTTAATACTACTGTTTGGTGCAGGACACTGGCCTTGGATTTCTTGCTAATCCATGGTCTGTTTGGAACATAGCTCCTCCCAGCTTGCTGAACATCTGAAGTTTCTGAAAAAATGGTTGTTCCATATTTGCAATCCAATTAACTGTATGGAAATCAAGTGCACTTTTTATGTATAGCAAGCTTCTGAAGAGGAAAAGCATGGTCCTTAGAACTTCAATAGTAGGTAGAGGATTAAAATAGAAGGAAAGATAGTCCCAAAGACTAGCCAAGACAATAGAGTGTTTTAGTTACTGACCAAGTTTCTGCTGCAGTTTTAACACGTTATAGCCTCCAGCTGTCTGCTCTACATTTCCATCCAAGCATCCCAGCCTGATAAGAGTTAGGCAAAGACTGCCTCTATTCATCTGACTCAGATGCAGCAGCATGCAGTCTGGCATAGCTCAAAATCTCTTTCATTGGCAGTTTGGATTAATACAGTGGACTGTAAGCTGAAGTAACTGAGGCAAAGATATAAGCTCCTTTCTGCTGGCTCTTTTATAATAAGGTCTATCTTCCACCAGAATGCTGAAGAAAACAGACAGCTGAAAATTATGGTACCTTAAATTGCTCCAACATCTGTCTGAGCACTTGGCTGTGTGTGGATTGATGAGCATGGGTCTGTTGTGAAATACTGATGTGGAAGACCAGACTCTTAAATTCAGAGGGTACTATTTATTTCAAATAGCTCTAGTCTAGTGTCATGGAATGACAGATGATTAGTGCTTGGAGTAATTAAGTTCATTTCTGGAGTGCACTTTGTGGTTTGGTTGTGATCACAAGGAATACTTTTAATGTGCTTTAGCACTGCCCTGTTTTGCCGTGAAAAGTATGTTGCAGATACAAACTGTCTTGTGCGTGCACCCATTGACACCTTAATGACAATCTTCAATCATCAAGCTTGAATTGAAGGCTAGGTAAAGGATAGTAGTCTTCTGCATTTTCAGCTTTACTTTATTCTGTTGTACTGGAGGACTGATGAGTGTCTTCAGAGGTAGCTATTTGCTTTTAGTTTCTTCATGTGTAGAACTGGCTAATGAACTTAGTATTTAGTTATGATCAGTATATGCTGAACAAGGATGAATTGTTTTTAATTCTTTGGTATCTCATATTTTTCAATAACTTTTCCATAAGCAGATATTTAATCTTAAAATGCTAAATGAACTGATTTTAATTATGGACAGGACTTGAACATAGGATTAAAGGCCACTGACTCCTGAACTTTAATGGTTATCCTGACCCACATAATTTTTCAGCTTTGGACAAGCTATGGAATTGAGAAAAGTTGTGTGTATGATTGAGAAAAAAGTTTCACATCTGTGAAACACACTCACTTGCATCCTGTAGACTTTACTGGAATTTAGAAACACCTGAAATGCTGTACTATAATTATATTATGCTGTTTAATACTTGAAAAGTCACCAGTTAATGAGGAGAGTTTTTCTGATTTCAGAACTCTGAGATGTGGTACAAGCGACACAGTATAGCTATAGGGGAAGTACCAGCATGCAAACTTGTGTTCCGCAGAGAGCTAACACAAACAAATATAGAAGAGATATGGAAATCCATGACTTTGTCACGGTGAGTATACTTGTGAGTCATTTGCTCACAAGTTATAGTAACACTGTGTAGTAGGTAATAGTCTTGTCTGTCTTCTCTGGTAATGCTTTTAATTTCACCCACTCACTTTTCATCACTGCCTTCAAAGCCATATTGTCTAGACTAATTCTATCATTTGTTATTTGGCTAACAAATTCAGCAAACAAGTCTGCAGAAAAGCTTTACTGTGCTCAGTACCTCTTAACGTTTTCCATGTTGTGTTATACACATCCTTTTGTTCTGTGAGCTTTGTCTTGTTTAATCACTTTTTTCTCAGTCTTCCTCTGTTTTTTTCTGGTTGCTATGAAATAGAACTGCTTATGTAGCAGTGCAACACTATGAAACATTTCAGTGCCAAGTACAATGACATAAATGGAGTAGCTAATTGCATGCTGAAGGCTTTGAGAGTCAGATATTCTTTGCTATATTCAAAAGGAATATCCTATGCAAAGTTAGTCATTGTTTTAGACAATTTATGCTGGGGTAAAAAAATTACATACATTAGCTAATATTACTGCACAGTTGAGGCCTTCCTAATGATTACTTTAATGTAAACCTAGCTGTATCTGTGTGTAATGAACTCAGTGCTGAGGCAAGCAGCTTGCGTGACAGCACGATTGGCAGCACGTGCACTGCCAGGTTTCCTCAACCAAGGAAATCGCAAGGGAGGGGAGAGACCCTCTGGCCTCTGCCTGCAGCTCACCTGGTAGTGCCTGGTAAGACCTGGGCGACAGGGCCAGGGGCAATTGTGGCCAAGCCCCTCCTGCACACAGAGGGCCCTGTGTAGCACTAGCAAACAGGGTTGGCACAGCAGTTTGTGTGGAAAGATGCTGAAACCCTTCCAGCTTGACCAGGGAGATGGTATTCACCTGGCAGAAAGCCGTGGCCTCTCTAAGTCTAATGATGGACCCCTGCGACCCCTAGAGCTCTCTTTTGGAAGACCATGACTGGGGGAATGGGGAGACTCACAACTGACCCTGAACTTGTTAGAAACTTACAGCTTCAGCTAGATGTGCTTAAATCTTTGGAGCCCAATGGGATTCGTCCCAGGGTACTGAAAGAGCTGGGATGATGTCATTCAGGATCTCTCTCCATTATTTTCAGCTGACTTGGGGGTCTGGAGAGGTTCCAGTTGACTGGAAGCTGTCAACTATTTTCCCAAGTTTTAAGAAGACTAAGAATGAAGACTCTGGTAGTTACAGGCCTGTCAGTCTCACTTCAGTGCCTGGTAAAATTACAGAAAAGGTGATGCTGGGAGTTAATGAAAAACATTTGAGAGATAATGCAGTCATTGGTCATAGCCAGCACAGTTTCAATAGGGGAAGGTCCTGCTTAACCAATTCAATTTCCTTTTATGACAAGGTCATCCTTTATCAAGGGAAGCCAGTAGAGGTTATTGTTTTGGATTTTGGCGAAGCTTTTAATTCTGTCTCTCACAGTATCATTCTAGGTAAACTGTCAGCATGCATCTAGACAAGTCCTTAATAATGTTGTGTAAACAACTGGCTCATGGGTCAGGCACAAAGGGTTATAGTAAATGTGATTATCAAAGGTTGGTGACCAATCAGCAGTAGTGTTGTTCAGGGCTCCATTCTAGGGCCTATGCTCTTTCATGTTTTCATAAATGATCTGGATGCAGGAATTGAATGCACATTAAGTAAGTTTGCCAATGATACTAAGTTAAGAGGAGCTGTGGAATCCCTTAAGTGTAGAGAGGGCCTGCAGAGAGATCTGGATAGAATAGAGAGCTGTGCAGTCACCAAATGTATGAAATTTAACAAGAGCAAGTGCCAGATTCTGTACATGTGATGGGGTAACCCCAATTATATGTACAAACTGAGGGGCAAGAGACTGGAGAGCAGTCCATTGAAAAGGGGTCTGTGGGTTTGGCTTGATGGTAAGTTGAAAGAATATGAGTCTGCCTTGGCAGTCAAAACAGCTAACTTGTCCTTGAGGGACATCAGGCAAAATATAGCCAGCTGGTCAAAGGAGGGGATTGTCCCACTCTGCTCTGCACTGGTGCGGCCTTACCTTGAGTATTGTGTGCAGTTTGGGGCACTTTAATATATAAAGGACATCAGACCACTAGAGTATGGTCAAAGGATTGCAACCAAGATGGTGAAAGGTCTTGAGGGCAAGATTTGGGAGGAGAGGCTGAGGTCACTTGGTTTGTTCAGATTTGAGAAGGCTGAATGGGGACCTCTTCGCAACCTACAAATTCAAGGGGATCAGAGATGTGGATGATCTCTGGTGACCAGTAATAGGACACAAGGATATGGAATCAGGCTGTGTCAGAGGAACTTCAGACTCCACATTAGAAAATGGTTCTTTACCCAGAGGGTGGTTGGGCACTCTTAACAGGTTCACCAGGCAAATTGGCCTAGCACCAAGCGTGCCAGGGTTCAAGGAGCATCTGGATGATGCTTTTAGTCATATGGTTTACAGGATCAGAATGTTCTGAGTTGGAGGGGACCCACAAGGCTCATCAAGTCCAATTCTTAAGTGAATGGCCCTGTACAGGGATTGAACTTGCAACCTTGATGCTAGTTCAACTGAGCTAACCAACTGAGCTAATCTTAGGGTCACTTTAGTTTTAGGTGCTAAAATTACCTTTTTTGGGGATACTGGAAATACGAAATCGTTTCTAGACACTAAAATTAAACTTTTTTAATGAAGGTGGTGAAAGGTATAGAGGAGCAGCCATGAAGAATAGCTTACGTCGCTTGGCTTGTTCATCCCAGAGAAGATGAACCTGAGGGCATATTGCATTGTGATCTGCAGCTTTCTCATGAGGGGAAGAGAATGGCCAGGCACTGATCTCTTCTCTGGTGACCAGAGACAGAATGTGGGGGAATGGTGTTAAACTGTGTCAGGGGAGATTTAGGTTGGATATTAGAAGAAGGTTCTTCATGTCCCTGGAACAGACTTCCCAGGGAAGTGGTCACAGCACCAAGCCTGCCAGAGTTCAAGAAGCATTTGGACAACACTGTCAGGCACAGGGTGTGATCTTTGGGATTGTGCTATTGGACTCAGTAATCCTTGTGGGTTCCTTCCAGCTCAGGAAATTCTATGAATCTAGGTAGTTCTGTGAGGAGCAGGAGTTGCACTTGATGACCCTTATGGCTGCTGTCCTGCTGGGGGTACTCTCTGTGAAACGAAAGTCTCTCTTTTTCAGAATTGTATCTATCCTAATACTTCACGTTTGTGTTTTCCAGACTAGATGATTTATGAACTATATGTTTATGTATTTTTATAGATTGCAAAAGGTCTTGGGTTTGGATTCTCTGGATGAAGTGTTAGATGCCAAACTTGTGAATTCAAAACATATAGTTCAAAATGCATACAACGTCAATAAGCAAGGCATTGTTACTTTAGAAGATAAATCAAGTGAGTATTTTAGAAGTTTTCATTTAAATTTTTTATATTGTAGTTTATTTGTATAAAGTATTGGTTCTAATTTATACTAGCCTGTAGCATCTTTGTACTTGTATGACTACATTTATGCTAAAGTTTTTACAAAGTAAAATGCCATTGTTCTCCCCTGACATCCCATTTATAAGAATCAGTGTTTATTTCATATTTACTCTCTTAAACATACTCCAGCTTTAGTAGAGTTGAAAAATAAAGATGAAACAGCAGCAACTTTTTACCATTTGTAAAGACAGGGACCTATTCAGTTCAGGGTGGCTTTCTCAGACCTTCCATTTTAACTGCCTGAACTGGAGTGTTTACATGAAGAAAAAATATATTAAAAGTTGGGAGAGAGCCAAAATGTACACTGAGAGATACTTAAGAAAGTTTTGAGTTTTCAACGTGTTTTGAAGAAGCACCATGTTTAGAACTTCTTTCCACATGAGGGAGAAAACAAAGCATCTCTTCTGCTCTGCTATATCACAGTGTTAGTGCCAACATTGTTTTCACAAGTTTGCAGAGAAGTTAAATATAATACTGAAACCTAGTTTGGTTGTGAATGAAACATCCTTCAGAGTGTGTACGTGTTCCTTTTAAACACAGTTAGAGCACCTTAAAATATTAACTTCCACCTTATAGAAATTACAGAGCTGAATATACAAGTGCTTTTCATCATCTGCAGTGCAAAGCAAACACTTCACTGTATTGTACTGGTGAGGGTGTAGCTGGAACCGATTTTTTTTTCTGGGCAAGTTAAGGATTTGTGATATGATCCATTTTACTGATTGAGTTGCAAGAGCAGAATGCGTAACTGGTTGACAGGGAATACTGGAGGTACTGAAGTATAGACGTGATTCAAGCTAGATCCTACATTAAGGTATATCCTGCCTCTGTAATCAGTTAATTTACTGTACAGGGGGCACATGTTAGTGTTTTCAGCTTTGCTTATATCATACAGTTGAACATTTTTCTTAATTTTTTTTTCTCCTTTTAATTTCTGTCTGCTTTTTTCCCATGCAGAGGAACTACCTCACTGGATATTATCTGCAATGAAATGTCTAGCTAATTGTAAGTAAATTCAGAGGGGGAAAAATACCCCACAAACAACCCACAACCATAAAAATCAATTGAACTGACTGTGCCTTTACCAAATCCTGTTTATATTCACCTTCAGTATTTTTTATAATCATTGCCTAAAACAAAGTTGGAAAATACTTGCCAGTATATATTCTCCTTTCAGTGCAATTTATTTTAATGAAACTTATAAAGGTTTAACTATTCTATTCATGATTTCCACCACTATGTGTCTTCACTAGACCCATTGGGCATGGGTCAACTCAGTAGATCAATAAAATTTCAGCTATTTTGAAGAATGAGTCTTTTTTTTTTTTTTTTCTCTAATGGTGCATTTTTATGAGTTGGATTAGAAAACACTGATCTGGTTGGTGCCTTAAAATCAATATTCTCTTTCTGTTTTTTGTCTCCCTCTTTTTTTTCCTATATAGGGCCCAGCTGCTCAGATTTGAAGCAGCCTACATATGCAGGCTTTGAAAGAGATGTCTTCAAAACTATAGTTGACTACTTTGACCAGATGAAAGAACCTCTTCTAACGTTTCATTTTTTTGATGTTTTTGTGAGTGTGTTAGGTAAGTAGTTTGGGATGTAATTAAAAAAAATATTCTTTAGAAATAGTTTCCTAATTTATTGTACCTAAATAGTATCACAGCTGGATTCTTTAGGATCTGTCCTTTCTATTCTTTGTAGAGAACAGTTTAATATTTAAATTTATTTTATATCACAAGGTAGGGTTTTTTTTGTATTCTTTTGATCACAATAGTTCAAAAGTCTTCCATTGCTTGTCTGTAATTTCTAAAGGCCTCTGTTGTTGGCTCAGCGTCTACCAGATGGATTTAAACAGATTTTTTCTTTTTTTACAGATGTTTAAATGTCTTAAAAGCTCTCACAAGCTTTTAGAAATTGCTTGACTGAAGTCTAGATTAGAAAGGATTTGGGCTGTAAGCAGTTTTTAACTCTGGAAATATGACATTTGAAGGAAATTGAAAAACTTTGTTGCTTAAATTTAGAAATGACAGTAACTAATCTACTGCTTCAAAGAAGCAATAGTTTCATTATTAGCTATAACTTTTAAGAGTTCAGACTATATTAAATTAACCTATCTGGTCCTATAGCTGGCCTATTGAAGGACAATAAAAGTGAAAATATTTGATTACATTTTATGGTTGCATTTCAGAAAGAACTACTGAGTTGAAAAGTAAGCATGCTTTGTAGCATGACAGTTTTTTGAGCTTCATTCAGTGTGATCAACATTGCTTTGAATAAACTATTGAGATGAAAAAGGAATTCAGAATAACACTTCTCTTTCTGAAATTTAGTATTTTTATACTTTTTTAGTTGTCAGTCTTTCTTCATACTGAATATAGTTCCGTTTTTGACTTCTCTTTCTGAAACAACAGATATTCATGGTAATATTTTTTAAAATTATTCCTCTCCTTTCATACTCTATTTCTGTTTGCTTTTCCATGTTTTTCATATCTTTCAGGTTTTAGGAGTTTTATTTCACAGATGTAAAATTAGAAGAAAGATTTCACGATAATTTGCATGTGGAAATCAACAAAAATTGTGCAATGTTTCAGAAAATCAAAACTTAATTTTGTGGTCTCTTTCACAAAAAAGTGAGGTGTTAATGTGGAACCATATCTTCTAAATATATGCACTAGTATGCTTTCCAAATCTTTCTTTGAAATTAGAAAAAGCTTTGATTTGAAAATTAACTTCAGTCTTTACCACTCTCCTTGAAATACTGTCTCTTTTGACTGCCCTGCTTACTACTGCACATTTCTTTTCTAATAACAGCTTCCACTTTTCACACAGTATGGAACTGACCAAATTGGTGATGAGGGGTTAGCAGTGATGGATTCTATTAATGTTGAGAGTAGTAAAGGTTTCAGCATTGTCTTCCATCACATCCTTATAGGTAACCTGAGGAAATATAGGCTGAATAAGTGGGTAGTGAAATAACTCAGAAATCTGTGGATTTTCTGGGCTCAGAGTGTTGTGGCACAAAGCTCAGCTGGGTGTTCCTCAGTGGGAAGTATCCCAGGACTGATAATGGGGCCAGTAATGGTTAACATTTCAATGGTGGGACATTCTGTCCTAAACAAGGACAGAGTGCCCTAACCAAGCATGCAGAATATGCAACATGGTGAAGAGTGGTTAATGCAGCAGAAGATTGTACTGCCATGCAGAGGGACCTTGACTGGCTAGAGAAACAGGTAAATAGGAATTTCATGAAACTAAAAAAAAAAAGGAAATGCCAAGCCCTCTCCTGGGGAGGAACAAGCCCATGCCCCACTGAATGCTGGGGGTGGCTGATTTGAAAAGAACTTTGCTGAGAAGAACTTGGAAGTCCTGGTGGGCACTAATGTGATCATGAGCCAGCGGTGTGTCCTTGAGGCAAAGAATATCTGTAGCGTCCATAACTGCATTAAGAACATTGCCAGCAGATTGAGGAAAATGTTTTCTCTGCACTAGTTAACAAGTCCAGTGAAACATTGCAGAAGTTATTAAGTCTTGGAATATGTGTCGTATAGGAAGATGCTGAGAGCAGGGACTGTTTAGCCTGGAGAGAGAAGCTCAGGAAGAATATCATTAATGTGTGTAAAAGATTCGTATGGGAGGAGTAAAGAGGAAGGAGGCAGACTTCTGTCAGTGGTACTCAATGAGAGGGCATGAGACAATGATCAGGAACAGAACCATAGGAAACCTCATTTCTATAAAGGAAAATAAGATTTTAACTGGAAGGTGGTCAAACAATGAAAGTGGTTGACCGGAGAGTCTGTGAAAACTCCATCTTGAAGGTATTCAAAGCCTAATGGGACATAGGCCTGGGCACCTTGCTGTAGATGAACCTGCTATGAGCATGGGAAGAGGTCCGTATATTCTCCAGAGATCTCTTCCAACCTCTATAATCTTATGATGGGATGAAAAAAAGCCTCTGGTTGTTTTCTTCCTTGCTCCTTTTTTGATAGAAACTACTGTTAGATATCAGTCTTGCAGGTATTTTGGTTCCTGACTCTCATTCTGATACTAGTGCTGTTTAGGCAAATTTGTAATAGATGCTTCCTTTGCTGAGCCTTATAAAGGCAAAATAGAATGACATTTTGGTGGCAAGACCTCTTTATAGGTACATTTGTAGGTACCTAACTATAGTTAGGTACCTATAAAGTACGTTTCTCACATCCTACTGTGCCTGTCCAGTCTTCAAATATCTCTAAAAGTGCTCACAGGAATGTTTTCCCAAGAGTCTGTAAGGAGAGTTAGGCATAGATTTAACGTCTACGGGTGAGAGGGATGTGTCAGTACTGTCATAGCTGTTACTGATGCATAAGCACATGTTAATGTTTTTCTTATTGTTGCCACATACTTAATTTTAATGTGGTTGCTACATCTGTGTATACCATCTCAGTTGTGTTTAGAACAGAGGGTATTAAAAGAGCAAAGGATGAACCAAAACATTGTAGTTTTTCTTGTAAATTAGTATCCAGAGTTCTTGGTTATGGTTATTAATTAATATCTTTCAGTGCATCAGAAGGAAATTAAATAGATTAGACAAGCTGCCGAGTTCTAGTAGTCCAATTCTAGGAGTATCTTCCTAGTCTCTGGGGACTGAAGTTCTAAGGCAGCCTTGAATGAGTAAGAAAAGAATTTGAGGAGTTAGATTTAGAATTGTTATGTTAAATGTTGTGGAAATACGTAACTGAGAAATATTGCTCAATCTCCTGATCTTGTATAAACCAGGACTGCTGCAAAAACACAGCAAGGCTGTAGAAGCTCTTCAGATATCTTGTCTCCTGCTGCCACCAGAAAACCGAAAACGGCTACAGCTGTTGGTGAGAATGATGGCAAGAATTAGTGTTAACAAGGATTTGCCACCCCTTTCTGAATCAGTGAGGACCAGAACTTTGGTGGGTATAAATATGAGGCAAAATGTCTGGACAAGACTTTTGGATCTTACTGGAGAGTGTATACTTAATATAGTTTGCTTGTCTGTCTGTTCTAGCTATGTGGAAAGCTAATTTGAATTTGAATAAACTGGAATTCCATGGTAATTTGTGAGCACACAAAGAACATGCTCAGAATTTAGAGACTTCCTCATCTTTCAAAGTTAAATCACCACTGAGTCCTCTATTCAGTCGAAAACCCCAAAACACAAGCAAACAACACCCCAAAACAAACAAACAAAAAAAAATAGCAGATGAGGTCTCTGATGTTCTTTATCACTGCAATGTGAATGAAAAAGACTGCCTGTTTCAGTCATAGTAAGAAATATGTAGCTGAATGTTTTGAGCCATTTAAGAAAAAAACCCTACCAATTTATTTCAGTATTAATTTTTTTTCACCACAGAAATCTCTGAAAATAATTTTATTCAGCTTTTACAAAGCTCTAGTTTTTGCTGATGTGTTTTATTTAGGATCACTTGTAGACATATCACTGATGTTTGCAACAGCATCTTATTACAAAGCTATTAGACATGACAATTCCAGCTGGCTAAGAACATGTATTTATTTTGGTTAATTTTATAGTCTTGAAAATGAATTGCAGTGGAAAACTAAGCTGTAGAGCTATTCTGTAAAAATCCTAGAGTAACATGCATAAATCTAAATTTGTTCCACAGCAATTAAGTTTTTAATTAACTATGAATAGCATTTGATTAAAATAATTAAATTTTTGACTGCTAAGGTTATAATTTAATTAACTGTAGATGGTCTTTCATTAAAGTAATTATGTTGTGATCTAAATGTTATTTTTAGAAGTGAATCCTTACAGTCCAAGTACTTTGTACTAAGTTTTAATTCAGCTGTGTAGTTTGTGGTACATGACAGAAATCCTTATTGCTGTCTGTGTTTTTAACATTAGAGGTGACTGGTGCACAACAGAAAAGTCTTCTAATGTAATGCTTGAGCACGAGATTACATGAAGTGAACTGGACCTAAAATTTGGTTTGATGTTTTCAAAATAGTGCTATTAAGTTTTCCCTCTCATACTTAACTTCTATTAAATTTCTGTGTTATTTTAAAAAGCATCTTTAAATACTTTGCCTCTGTTTAACTGCAAACAGCCATGTGAAGTCGCTATTTAACAGAGTTTTGAGAATAAAATTAATTCATCCATTCTGAGTCTAAATTCAGGATTGGATTATCTGTACGAGGCAAGAGTAATCTTCAGTCCACTCACATAATGTCACTGTACAAAATGAATAGTTTTTTTAATATATTAAAAATATAGATTTGAAAGTACAGTAAATATTGTGATCTTAAAATATTTGTTCTACAAAATCACTTTTCAAATGCAGTCTGATTCCCTACTCCTCACTCCCAGAACAAAAAAATACATGATAATCATGTTTGCTTTTTTTTTTCCCCAGATGGTTCAGGCGTTTTCCCGTTGTATTCTCTGCTCAAAGGATGAAATAGATTTGGATGAACTGCTTGCTGCTAAACTAGTATCTTTTCTCATGGATAATTATCAAGAGATCTTAAGTGTTCCTTCTGCTTTAAAATCTTCCATAGAGGATCATGTTCTACATCTCCAGAGAGTCCAAGTAAATATCTATTGTAAAAGCCTCTTATGTCTCTGTGTTTCTAGGTCAAGTTTATCCTTTGTTCTCTGAAGTTCAACAATTAAAAGACTTTGTTGTGTCTAACTGCTAACTAATTTTGAGTACCGATATTCAACCCTAACTATGTGTTTACATGAAACTAAGCAAATCCTGAATGGCTGAGAGACAAAAACTCTGAAATATGTTTTCTTGTTGGTCAGACTATCTCTGCGAATGATTATAAAATATTTCCATTGATGTTCTGACCTTTTTTTTTTTTTTAGAGCCATCCTTACTTGATCAGTTTTTTAATAATATTTTCTGTTTCCTGATGCCATATTTTGTTTTGTTCAAAGCTGGTTTTTAGTTCCTCTGTCTTCATTTTCTACTGAAAAAGTAACGTTAAACTTATTTCAAGAGTTGAACATGCTTCCTTTGTGTGTCACATTTTTTGACTTACTGGAACTCACTCAAGTAGTACAGGAGATAGAAAGTAGAGTTTAGAGTCTCTGTTCCATATCTTCTCTACTTAATGATTTTGGGTGATCAATTAATTAAACCAGTTTTTGCAAATTTTCTGCAGAAAACATAATTGCTCTTTTTTTTTTTTTTTTTTTTTTTTTTTTTTTTTTTACTATTCAGATAAAATACGCTGGAGCTGATACTGATGCAACATTTCCTCCTCCATCATTGTGTCACCAAATGAGTACAGATGAATTTGAATACCAAAGGGCAACTGGCTCTCAAGAACCACTGGCAGCTTTGTTGGAAGAGATTGTAATGAATAAAGAAATATCTGTGAAAGATAAAAAGAAGAAGCTCAAGCAAGTAAATAAACATTGCTCTACAGTCTCTAATTTCAACTTAAAAAGTTTTATCAAGTCTTAGACATGTATTCCTCTATAGAAATAATGAAATTTAAAATAAGGGGTATGCTTGGGGATGTCAAATTTTATAATGATTTAGAACAGGGGTACTGTGATGAATCAGCCCACATTAGAAAATTAGGTGATTTTTTTTTTATAGGTATATGGAGAGTCCATTAGAGAAATAATTTTTCTGCTCCAGAAGCGGAGGTTGCACTTTAATAGTTTATTTTACAAGTTTGACCATATTCTTAATTTGAATTAATGTCATTTTCTAGTTTCAGAAATCTTACCCTGAAGTGTATAGAATACGATTTCCTACTCCTGAAATGGAAGCGGTGCTATTTCCTGAAAAAACTAAACAGAAACCACCAATACTGCTGTGGGCCTTAAAAAAGCCTTTTCAACCATTTCACAGAACCAGAAGCTTTCGGATGTAAATGGTTTGAAACATATCAACGAACTGAGACAGAACATTTTGTCAATGGATCTTATGCAAAATGAGCCTGAGGAGCATGTAGTTACTTGAAAAAACTACTGGGGATATTGCTTAGATTGTAGAAAAAGTTGAAAGAAGAGGAGACTATTGAGGTGATAGAAATATGAGCCACTATCAGTATTTTTGTAAATCATTAGTTTTTTAAATGTCTGTTACTTTAAAACAAGTAAACAAACAAGAAACAGCAACAACAACAAAAACCAACCAACACCCAAAAAAACCCACCACACACTCAAGGGGATTATCCTATATGGGTGATAATGTATACTTGCTGTGATTTGATTTGACCATCATTTCAAGGTCTAAATGTATTTTTGTGTAATGTATTGTTGGTAACTAGTCAATGGATTTTTTTCCTGAAAATGAGTCTCTTGCATAAACGAGGCTGTGTTTGTGCTCATATAGCTTGATGAATTAACTCGCTGTACATACTTGAGTAAGTATGAAACACTGGATTTTGCTTTGCTGTTTGTGAGAGCCTGAAATATTAAAGCTTAATGACTCAAACAATTGGCCATTTGTAAAAGCAGTCACATGCTTTGATGAGGCCAGGTTTGCACCCTCAGCCAAGGGAAGGGGGAGAGGTTTTGGCTGTGGTGCAAAACCTCTGATCTGCATAAGAGCAGCCCAGGTGCAGAAAGGGTGAGCCACCATTATGAGAGGGTGACCAGAACAAACTAACTTCTGTTTAGCAACAAGCTGGGTTTTGAGGTAGATAAGGGAAGAGCCCTATAAGAAGCAGATCCTGTGAGGTGGGATAATGCTTTCTACCATGCCAGTTTCAACAGCTGGCTCAGGTATAAAGTTCTCCCCCACTGCAGGAGAGGTACTGGGACATTCACACATAGGCCTGACAGTATTCATGCCCTGCATAGCTGGCTTGAGAAACAATGGTCTTGTCTTAGAAGGGTCATAAACAATTAAAGATCCCCAAACTGCCCTCAGACTAATTTCTGGGGCCTTCTACCAGAGGGCTGTACATTATCCACAGTGTTACAACAGACAGTGCAAAACTGTCCCCTCCAGAAGAGGTACCTGTGTGTTCCAACCTGAACGTATATGAACCCACTGAATTTTGTATTTCATCGACTTCCATCAGCACTGATTGACCAAGACTGTGACCATCACTTCAACCAATGTACACTGAAATTGCAACAATCAAGTCTCATCAGGTGGTGATTCTTTCCTCTGTACTATTTACTCTTATCCTTTCTTTTTCTTGTATATTTTCTTGGATGTTATTTTTATACTTTCTTATTGCTGTATTTCTATAGATAATAACCAAAACTTCTACACACCTCCTTGCCATTGCAACCAAATTGTTCCAAAATGAGCCTGCCATACATATATATATTTTAACATATTTATTTAGATGTAAAAAAACCCTACCAGGCATTCATGTGTTTCATGCTAATTTTCCCCAAGGGACCAGTTAACAAGAACCTCAGGTGTACACAGCCTCAGGGGCAGGTTGTAACATTATTGTACACCTTGGTGACCCTGATATGTCATAGTTATTTTGGAAAACTGTTAAAACTAATTCTTAATTTTCTGATTCATTTGATGCATTACAGCTTGAGTCAACTCCTGTTGAAATTCCATTAACTTTCTGTAATGATGACCCATTCTTTAAAGCAACGCAGTCTTCCCATATCCTCTTACTATGCATTACTGTACAAAACTGGATCCTTGGTAGAATATATTTTATCAAAACCTAAAGCCTTGTGTTTCCTCTGTAAATGGAACTCAAATATAGAAGTGACATTGTAGCATACATGCATTTGTTCATTCAATTTGTTTAGTGTTATGAAACCTACTGTACCCATAACTTGACTGTACATTTAACATACTTGATTCTGACAGCACTTTTTTAGCTGTTAAAGCATTACTATTTTCCTGTATATACTTAGAGTGGAAATTTCATGTTCTCCGTTAGAGATTTAAAGAGCAGCATTTTATGTTATTGAGTGTCAGAGTAGTCTGTGGAGGAGAGAAGACAGCTGAAATCTCAACAAATTTCTATCTGACCTTTTAGTAGACAACGTAATGCAACATTGACAGCATTTGCACTTCACTAACCTCCTAACCAGTCAATAAGCTTTTCGATGCACTTAAAATGCTTGAGCTTCATATCAGTAATCTTTTACTTAAGAAAGTTTAATACAAAAATGTACAGTTTTCAAATAATAAGGAAACATTAAAATTACTTAAAAAATTATCTGAGGCCAGTTCTAACCTTCTATGCTAAATCTTCAGTGAGGACATAACCTTTTAGATGTGCCATACTGTTCTGCATATTATTACATACTGTCAAACTTTGACTGTGACTAGAGCACTCATATATAATAATTTGGTTCCCTCGCTAATCCATGAAGTATAATAATGAGTAGGGCTGGTTGGAAAGCAAGTCTTGCATAAAAGTGGAAGCCCATCCTAAGTGATCTCTGCCATCAGTTCCTAAATTGCAGAGGAGAAGCTGAAGCCAATCTATCTGCCATTGGAAATAATCTTGCATCCTGCTTGCCAATAAGCCTTTTTGTTGATTTTTTCCCCACTGTTACTTTTTAAAAATATGTAGCTTTCCTGAGTCTATTTTAAACAGTAATTAGAGTTTACTAATCAGTTTTAATGATGAGAAATTGAAGATCTGCCATATGTTTCTATGCATCAATTGTTCATTTGCTTCAAAGATTTAGTTCCATGACTGATAAAAACAAATCAAGCAAGTCCATTTGCTCACAATTCCCAAGGCTGTAAAAAATACAAAATGTCCTTTAAAACCTTGAAGGGAATGTAGGGATGGAACTTTTTCTGAGATCCTAATCTCACAGACTGAATTTTAACTTGTCTTGGGAGACACTTAAGAAAACTCATGTGTATATGGCTGCTTCTTACATCTGAACCAACTGCAAATAGGCAAGATGAATATGGTAAGAACACAAAAGTAACTTTAGCTAGTTAAGTTTTCCTATTCCTTTCAAGGTGAAGATTAGAAAAAGTAAGATTGAAAGCCAGTTCAAAGAAGACTGTAGGATTGATGAAGTATCTTAGAATAAACAGATTCTGTATCCCTAAGCTATAGTCAATAGAAACTTCAGATTTAATATAATTTTCTCAGGAATTTAACATTTACTTCTGTGTTAAAGCCCTGCAGTGTCTTGATGTTGCCAAGACTGAAAAACATGGGCTCCATTGATCTTATTTCCCTTGAGGCACATGAACCAAACATTGTTTTGCCTAATCCAATGACTTTTTTTAAGACCCTCATTAAATTGGAGGGCTAGCTGACATTCCTTTAAAGCACATCAGGGGGAAGACTCAACAAACACAGAAGATGTTGCTGCTTCTTTTGTCTGCTTAAAGCTATGTTTGTCATCTAAGAGGAGCATCTGGTGTAATCTTACATGTAAGTAGGAACTAATTCTTGCTACATTTGGGTAATGTTTAACTTTGTAGTACTGAAACTTCTATAAAGCCATTAGTTGTCATGGTTCTATAAGACTTTGGGGCAGGATCGTTGACCAGAAGCTTATATTGCGTGGGTGGATTTTTTTGATTTTGCAGTGGGTCTTGTGTTGGTTGCTTGTAGGTTTTTTTGGTTTGTGGTTTTGGTTTGGTTTTGTTTTTATATTTGCTATGTTCCTTGCCCCCAGCAGAACAATCTTTTTTGTCACCTGTTATTGCACCTTGAGCATCAATCCTGACCTACTGCTTCCTAGTGACACATATATAGCAGTTTTGTTCAGCATTTTCTCAAAATGCTAAGAATGTCAATTATGTTCCTTTCTTGAGAAGGGAGCTGAGTCTTTGCTTAACATTAGACATTTTCCTTACACAAACACAGATTGCTCCAGTTTTTAAATCAACAGTCACTTGGAAAAGCCCTTTGGTCTGGTCCTCTGCTGTTCACTGGGTAATGGCTGCATTCTTAGTTGCTAATACATAAGGATTATTTAATTGCTCATATTTTGTATGAGGTCTGTTTAATTCAGCTGATCAATTTACCAGGATTGTTGTATCAACAGGTTGCACTTGTGACTTCCGAGAATGATTGTTGCCTAATGTTATTTTCTGAAACTTTTCGGATATTACTTCATATCGGAGGTAGCTTAGGCAAAATCTGTGTGATCTTGCCTTGATATTCTACTAACAGGAAACAAGAACTAAAGTGAAAAAGGTAGGATGTTAACATACTTTTTAATTTACTGACATGATATGGTAGAGCTTTTCCCCCTCACTTTCTAAGCAAATGTTTTACATTGTAAGAACATCTCTTTCTTTCATAGCTGTGATGATTCAAATAATTTGCTTTATCCTTGATCACAATTTTTTAAGTCTCCTATTGCCTGAGAGCTCGTAATTCTAGCCCTAGATAAGCTCAGACTTCTTAGATTTTAAATCCATATACTCATTGATACCATTCTGAGGTATTTTATTAATTTGAAACTTCTGGTGTACTTTGCAATAGCTTTAATGCATTAACATTACTATTTTCATCAAGTCATTATGTCTGAGGCAAAAAACTGAGGAGATAACTTTTTCTGAAAAAGCCTATAAAATGGGATTTTAATTTATATAGTTTTTAGTTCAGTTTTAAAGTATTTGCCGTATGATTTTTTTTCTAATAAACACCTTTTTCTGTATTAGCTGCCCGTTTTTGGTTTTGGTTTTTTTTCCCCTGGTATCTCAGACTATAGAACAGTTATGCATACAGGACACTATTTATCTCCTTTTTCTGTATAAATCATGTTTGAGAAGTGAATGTTCCGTTCTACTGACTGTAAAAAGAATTGACCAACTTAATAATTCTAAAGATATAAAATTATGTAAGTTCCTCTTCGTGAATTCTTTTTTGGGTGTGTAACTCCCATTTAATTTTACCAAGATAATTAAATTACACAGAGGAGAAGATCCAGTCTGTGTTTGAAAAGAAGGAAGCTGATGCATGTTTGTAAAGTTCTTTTTAAAAGTAATTAAAAGAGACAAGGTATTTAAACAGTATTGTTGGGGACAGCAAATTTCAATTTCATTACTTTCTTTGAATTTTTAGTATCTAAAGCTGTCTGGAAAAAAAATCACTTGATTGTCCTGACGAAAGCAAAATAATACCATAACAGTGCCAAATGCACTGTTATTCAAGAGGATAATTGAGAGTGATCCAAACAGCCAATAGGAAGTGAGCCTGATGGCAAAGCTGCAAAAACTGGTGCAGAATTTTAGTCAACAAACCTGAAGCACAATAATAGAGCTAAAGCCTGTTCAATCCATTGTTTTAATTCTTCATAGAAAGCATACTCTTGAATTAAAAACTTGCTTTTCTTAGTGATTGAGATTACAAGTTTGTAATTTTTTGCTAATAATTTAATGAAGATGAGATAGTTATACAGAATGTTTAGGTAAACTGACAATAGACCTAGCTCTTACCTGTTTTTCATTCCTTGGAAGTACTGATGGAGCCATGGATATGACCAAAAATTGTGAGTACAATAGGTCATTATGGCATTTCATTTAGTAGCATCTAATAAAATTGTTGCTGGGTAATGTCAGTGTTTAGGTGATTAAGAACTGCCTACATGTACGGACAAGAGAATCATGATGGAGAGATGCTCTATGGGTTTTTGCATTAATTCAACAGATTTTCTTATCAGTTGGTTCTCTTTGAGGATGTGAAAATAAAAATCTGTTAGCACTGTTAGATAATCTCATTAGTGTTTTCAGAATGTTCGGTAATAACAGAAGCATTAATATGGAAGAGTGCATGCCAAAAATAAATTCAAACACGGTCACTTCAAAGTTATGTGTCTGAGAAAAAGATATGTAGATCACATGAAAAAGAAAATAAGAGAGAAAAGACTGATCTGGAAGACCACATCTCTGTAAAAAGTTTCTCTTAGAGCAAACAAGGCTTCCTGACATAATGCTGAGGCAAAGCCTGATGTGGTTCTTGAAGGTCTAAATGGAGGTTGTTATATAAAATCAGCTGACTCATCTCGTGTGACCTCTCCACTCAGTACTGACTGACTGAGACTGAAAAAATGCAGTTTTCGCAGGTTTTATAAAACTGTAGCTAATGCAAAGTGAGTATTTGGAATTTTTTCCTTGAACAGAATTTACATCTTTATGTCTTTCCTATTTGTTGAAAAAAAAGAACAGGAGTTCACTTGACTATCTTGTGGAGTACATCCAAATAAAGAAATACTTATACTGGTAAGCAGCAAAGACTTGAGAAGGGAGTGGGTAGAAGATGGAGCTGGATACTTTTGGAGGGTTTTTTTATGTTCACAGTACTGAATGATGGAATATGGTGAATTTTGACTTTTCCTGACATCTTCAGAGAATCTCTTTGGCGGATAATTACTGAAACTCAAGTCACTGAGCTCAACATGCGGTGAGCAAAGGGGAAGTATAGTAACTCATGATGTCTGGAAGACATCTCATGGCTCCTAGGTCTTTGCATGCTATGGATTGTGACTCACGCATCTGTTCAGGTTCATTAACTTCCGTAGGTGACTTGATATTTAGGAGGTGATGGGAAGCAGCTGAATTTCATTTCTCATGATTTCTGAGGCAACTGAGAAAACAGCATTTTTTACTTATGTTCTTCAGTCAAACCCCAGCATATATAAGGTTCACAGTTTAAATAGCCAAGACACAGCTGCTTCTGGGGATAATGAAAATCAGCTGTGTTCTGCTCAGTTGTCTGGTCATGGAGGGTAAGGTATATCTCTGGTGTACTGCAGTTGCTTTGCCTGGGATTGAGAGAAAGAATAAGATACATGGTAGTGTGATCTGGTGGCCAGTATGGATTATAGTAATACAAATGCTTTATGATCTAAGTAAGTATTATAAAATGTATGTTTTAGCATTGTTTTTTTTAACCTTGGATTACATGGTACTGAAGTGATCATATTCTTATATAGAAAAGACAACTCTTGAATATTCAAAGCAGCATGAATTATCTCTTGTTTTAGCACTAACTGAAAGCTGTCTATTGGTACTTTCTGTGACTTTTTAACATATTCTTTATAGTTGTGAGTTGAAATCACTGCAAGGTTCTTTGAACCTTTAGTGTGACTGAGAGAGAAGCTTCTGGCAATCATTCATGAGCTTTCCTGATGAATAACAGGAAGAACTGACCTTGGCAGTTCTAGACAGATTCCAAAGAGGAATAAAAGGCACAGTGTAATATATGTATCTGTTTGCAAGGTTTTATTGTTTTTGTTGTTTTTTTTTTTTTTTAACCTGAGCACTTATTCATGTGAGGATCTGGCCTTGTGCATGACTAAGATTTGTTACATTATTCAAAGGTTTTATGCAGTGCTAGCTTTTAAATTTAGTCTCATAAAAGAGCAGTAGTTCAGAGTCCTGTAGCTAATTTTGTGTTCAAATGCTGGTGAGTGAATGAGTAGTGGGATCATTAGTTTCTTGTTTGTTATAATGATTTGAAGCATGCTTGCTGGGGGAGACTTTAGAGTATGTCCTTTTTATCTTGAAATCTATGAAAAGTATTTTGGGATTCTATGAAAAATTCCTTCCTTTTCTCATGCTTGATATGTATTATTGTGTGTCACTCTAGATGCTTGGTAATTTATGACCCAGCAGAGGTCAGCCTTGTGACATTTTTCAAAACATGTTCTCGAAGAAAAGAAGTAGACCCAAAGTTCTTATAATAATAAGCCTTTGGAATTTTGTTTTATAAAATACATTCCTGCAAATTAGACGTGATGTGATATTCCTGTGCTGTAGCTAGATGTGTGGCTGAAATATCTCAGTGAATCTTCTTTTTGTCATAGGAATGTGAGTAGTTTTATAAAGTTGTTACACATGTTCTCAAATGTTAGCCTCCTTGATATCCTTAAATATCTATTAACATAGAATGTTTGTTTCCTTTGTGATGCTTAAAAAAATGAAAGTTAAGATGTTAAGGGAAAACGATGTTCATACCCTATACCAGCTCAGAAGCACAAATTATTTTTTCACATTTTAAAATGCTATTCCTATTCTGTACCTCAATGATCAGTAGTGGTTTCTTTGATACTGTCTTATTTTATATAAAGTTAATGACTCAGGTCATAATCCTCATCAAAAACAGTGTCTGTTCTGTTTTAAATTGGATAACTACCTGGTTTGTAAGTTCAATTTCTATTGGCAATCTCAGGAATGTCTGATGAAATTGCTCTCTGCTCTGCTTGAACATAATCTTCCCTGTACCTTGAACTACCTCCAAAGAAGTTCTATACTATAAAACAGAAGAGCTGAATATGTAATAACAGCATTGCCAAGGCTGCACCTGAGTCTTCTGCAACAGAGCATGCTTAAATGGCTTGAGCATGACATCAGGAACAGGGAAAACATGTTGCCTTTTGTTTAACCAGTTTTCTTTCTGAACTTTGCAAAGGTGTTTTACTTTATTGTTAGTGCACTTTTTGTGTACTCTGGTTTTCAGACATTAAAAACACTGTGATGAGAAAAATACATGGAGTGACTGATAAAAAAATATTCTGTGCCTGTTGCAACAGCAAGGTTGTATTTGAAAATTAGTCTTAGGAATAGACACTCTCCTTTTTAATGCTTACTTTTCTTTAAAAAACCTCTTCCCCTTGTCTCTCTTTTTTTTTTTTTTCCTCCTGTTTGCTGTCAGGGAGACAAGGTCAGCTTGGAGCAAGAGCAGCTACTATGTTTATGTTCTGCAAAAGATGGGTTACAAACCACCCAAATACCTGTCAGTCAGAACATTATCTTACAAAAATCTTCTCCAATTAGAGGGAAAAATCAGAATTTTGGAATGGAAGCTGTTATTCATCTGATATGACCAGAACACTGTAACATGGTCTTTGATATGTTATTTGCTGGAGATTAGGAAAACCAGAGTATTAAGACAAAGAACCCTATTTAATCAGCAACAGTGATATTCTTGTTCCTATCCACTCTATTGAAATGAAAATAGTGTTAAATGCTTTGGGCAGACGATGGCTTAACAGTATGTGCTTATGTAACCAGGCCCTACCCTAATGTGTATGCAAAGGAAAAGGTATTGTGAAATAATGTTGCATAAATAACTGTCGTTTTGTGTGCTTCCTAGTTCTTGACTCTGCTAGCTTAGTAACTCATGTTTTGTCCATAGCACAGTGCCTGTTGCCCAGCACTTTAGTTGCTATATGGAAACCCCAGGTTTGTCAGCAACTCTTCAATTTAATAAGTCTTCCTTTAACAAAAAGAAACAAAAGTAGGTACAGGAGCAGGTGCTCTGAGTTGAATCAGCTTGGGTCCAGGTGAACTGAAACTGATAAACACAACTGAACTTAGACTATCTAAGCAGGAAAGCACTGAGACATCTGAACTGTGCTGCCCACCACACCTTTGCAGAAATGCCTGGCTTGTTTTTGAGTGAGGAACCTGCTTCTCAAGGTGTCATATCAGGTGGGTAAACTTCAGCTAATAACCTCTTCAATTTGCATCCATAAAGAGTGCACAAAGTTACCTCACCCATAAATTTACTTTAAGCAAGTACTTCAGGTGAGTGGAAATACACAGCTATTCTTAGGTTCTTTTGGGTTGCTGTCTACAAAGCATGTTCTAAACCTTCCAAAAGATCTAAATGCTTTTACCCAGTATGTCTTTCCTGAATTTGTGTGTGTAGAATTAAACAGAAAAAACATCATCCCATTTCTGTTCTCAGAAACAGCATGGTAGGTTGTGAGGCACATAAGCAAAAAAGCTATTTTTCTGGCAAAATTCAGTTTCTTTTTTCCACTTTGGGGTAAGGAGAGGTGTGGTGGGTTGACCCTGCCTGGAGGTCAGGTGACCCCCAAAGTCACTCTGTCACTCCTTCTCTACTGATCAGGGAGAGAATAAACAACAAAAGGCTTGTGGGTGGAGAAAAGGCCAGGAACAGACCACTCACCAATTGTCATCATCGACAAAACAGTCTTGACTAGAGAAACTTAATTTAATTACCAATCAAATCAAAGTAGGATAATGAGAAAAATAAAAAAATCTTAAAACACCTTGTTCCCACCCCTCCCTTCTTTAAGGGCTTAACTCATGAATTCCCTCCCTCCTCTTTCCCAGTGGTGCAAGAGGACAGGCAATGGCAGTTGTGATCAGTTCATCATGTGTTGTCTCTGCCACTCCTTCCTCTTTCACTCTTCCGCTGCTCCACCGTGGGGTCCCACCCATGGGAGACAATCCTCCATGAACTGCTCCAGTGCAGCCTCCCTTATGGGGATGCATTTCTCCACAAACTGCTCCGGCATGTGTTCCTCCCACAGGTTGCAATCCTTCAAGAAAACAGGCTGCTCCAGTGTGGGTCCTCATCAAGTCCTGCCAGCAAGTCTGCTGCAGTAGGGGGTCCTCCTTCCATGGGGTCACAGGTCCTGCCAGGAACCTCCTCCAGTGTGGGCTTCCCATTCACATCCTCCTTTGGACATCCACCTGCTCTGGTGTCAGCTCCTCCATGGGAAGCAGGTGGACATCCCTTGGTGTTGTTTTTTTCTGCAGACAGGTTCATCTCCTAATTTGTGATGATGTGCAGATTATCTAAGTGAAGAATAGTGCTGTTAGGCCTTACCATGATAGTGCTCCCTTTCTTATAGTTAGGAAATAAAAAAGGAGTCAAGATTTCTGCTGGGCACCTTGTTTTACTGACTGATTTCCCAAATTATTCTGCATATTTGCTTGGTATTGTGTCTGCATATATTCAAAATATTTGCAAAATGTTAACTAATTATGTATTCTAGGCTACCTGTATACTTATTTCACAGGTAGTTAGGAGCATAAAAAAATCATGGCAGGTTTTAGTTCCTATTGTGTCAGGAAACTGAATCAAAGAAAAAAGTTTAAATCTATTTCAGTGCAACTGTGTAAGGAAAGACAAAAGTAGGTTTGGCTTATAACATCTGAAGTTTTCTTTACCTATTTATAAAGTTTTATTTAATCAAATTCAAATTTATTCCAATTTTCATTTGAAAAACACTTCATTTCAACAACATTGAAATACTAGTCCTATGGGGCTTCCACTAAGAAAACACCTTTGTTTAGATACTTGATTCCATGTTGGAATAAAATATTCTTAAATGTTATATCAGTTTTATAATATTAGCATAAAATAGTTTTTTTTCCTGCTCCCTACCTCTGAATTCAGTTGGAAATCAAGCTTGTACTATCAGGCAAATTCACTACAAAGTATTGCAGTCCTTTTTTGTACTTTTCACCTAATTTTTTTTTTTGTTTGTTTGTTTGTTTGTTTTTTGTTGTTTTTTTTTCCGGATTCCTGTTAATGGGAAAACTGTTCTCTGAAACAATGAAAATGAAATTTAAATTCAGAGTTGGAATGGTTGAGAAAGCTTGGCAAGCTAATTAGTCTTGCTTAAGCTGGGGATGTCTCCTCATCACAGGTATATGAGATATGTATTT
The DNA here is from genome assembly GCA_035222235.1 of Margarornis squamiger. Lineage (NCBI taxonomy): Eukaryota > Metazoa > Chordata > Aves > Passeriformes > Furnariidae > Margarornis > Margarornis squamiger. Next base: position 54,153,716 of record JAWWTY010000088.1, read on the forward strand.
AGGAGAAAGGAAATTTTAGAGGATATCTGATCAGAAACTTTTGAAGAACTCATGAATCAAATATAAGTTTCCAAACTATTGTCTTGTGTATAATTTTGATGAGCTTCTTTGCATATCTAACTTGCAAAATCTTAGTAAAAATGACCTGTAAGCACATACTTAAAGAAGGGAAGTGATAATAAAACATGGCTTATGAGATAAATAAAAATTCTGCCATCTCTGAAACAGTGCTATGATGAGTTATAACCTTAGAAATATATCTAGGGAAATTAAAAGACTTTAAAATAAATTTTTTACTATGAAATTCTTTGATTCTCAGTAGTTACCTGTGCAAGGAGTGCTGTGCCATACATTCAGAAGAAGATTTTGTTCAGGATAGGGGAAAGACAACTTGACACAGAAATCATAAGAGGAGCACCCAGCCATGAAGTAACTGAAGGGAATTTAAAAAAAAGGCAAACAGCAAATGTTGGATAAATATAATGACTATAATGAATAAATATAACAATAATAATACATAATATATACAATATATAACATATAAGATATATATATAATATATATATAATGGATAAAAAATGGAAACAATAATGGTTCAAAGCATACAATCAAAATTTTGCGCTGAATCCTTGTCTTGTGGGGTACTTTACTGACATCTAAGAGCAGCAAAAGGTAGAGTGATGCTGCTTGAGGGCACTTTAGTGTTCTAGGAGGGACAGGTGTGTGATGTCATTGATTGCTAAACACAGCGTATGAGGATTTTTCTTTTTTGCATTACCTCTGGTGTGTTATCTGTCAAATTTCACCACTCATTGTTTTTGTTTTGAAAGTAAAGAATATTGTCTGCTGCCATCCAGCCTGGAAAAAGGAATTACCCTTTGGATGTATATCTATATCCATGGGTATATCAGGGTACAGCAGCCACACCATTATTGGTACAGGTAGGTTGTCTCAATGACTAGATAAAAACATGTTTAAGCTATACTACTGACCAGTCTAAAGGCTTAGCAGAGAGTAGAAGCTGTCTTGAGACTAGTGTTGAACAAAGGAGGCTGAATGCTACCCACATGTTGCAGATTGAGGAGAAAGACAAAAGCTGTGAATCAGCCTAGGTTTATGAACTTAATGAAAAGTTTTGGGTGTTTTTTTTTAAACATGTATCCTCCAAGGTGTAGGCTTTTGGTGGGAAAGGTATTTCAATAGATGTTGCTGTCTTTACTTGGGGAATAACAGCCACTATTAACATAAACTTCTGCCAAAAAATTCTGTCACTGAAAGCTTTAAGATGATGTCTTCAGCTTCTCATAACTTTATTTATTGCTCTAATATGGCTATTGGTTTATTGGAAATTGCCTAATCATACTATTGCAGAGACTCACGTTTTCTCACATTTTTTCTGGTGCTGATATATTGAACACTTAGTCATGCTCTATTGCTAGAGTGAGGACCAGACTCTGTGTATGACCTCTAGAATTCCATTTCTTTAACTTGATTCTTGTGAAGCCTGTTCTCAAAGTATGATTCTGTGATTGCATTTGATTGCCTACAAGAGCAGCAAGACTTTCTAAGTATTATCTGGAAACACTGCACAAAGATCACTAGGTCAACAAAGCTTGTGAAGGTTCTAGAGAATAAGTCTTATGGAGATAGGCTGAGGGAGCTGGGATGGTTTAGACTGGAAAAAGGAGGCTCAGGGGTGACCTCATCACTCTCTACAAGTACCTGAAAGGAGGTTGCAGACAGGTGGGGGTTAGCCTCTTCTGCCAGGCAATTAGTGACAAGATAAGAGAAAATGGCCTCAAGCTGTGCTTGAGGAGGTTCGGGTAAGAGATAAGGAAGAATGTCTTCATTAAAGGGGTTATCAGGCATTGTAAGGCTGCCCACGGAGGTGGTGAAGTCACAATGATTGGAGGTGTTCAAGAAATGACTGGGTGTGTGTTATAGTTTTAAAACTCAGAATTCCTTCCAACACTTTTGGAGCCAAGGCCTTGGTATTGAAAACAGGTTCTAACAAAGGATGTCATGAATATGTATGTTCGGTCATTAACAGATAGCCAGAGGTCTTTTGTTTGGA
>JAWWTY010000088.1:54155889-54168468 GCA_035222235.1 Margarornis squamiger
GAGAACTGTTATCTTTTCATATAGTTATATATTTTCCTAATTAAAGTTCTGTTCTCTAAATTTAAGGAGAGGGATTACTTCTTGGCCAATATAAATATCTTAGTTCTCCCTTTGAACTAAAACAGTGTGACACTTACTGCTATGGTCTAGTTGATGTGATGGTGTTTGGTCAAAGGTTGCACTTAATGATTTTGAATGACTTTCCAAAGTTAGTGATACTGTGGGTATGCTAGTTTGGCAGAAAAAGTAAAATTGTCTAGGTTAGAAGGGGATAGGCAAAAAAAACCAGGTGCATGGAGAAAGGTGAGGAATGAAATTAGATACTGTTTGGACAAAAACAGTGGAGTAATATTAATGGAAGGAGCTGGAACTTTTTCTGGTTGTCAAGATGCCTGTTACAGTCATGTGGGAATTGTCTGGCACTGTGAGTACTCAATATGCTTTCATTCAGCTTTATACATGAACATATAAACAACAGAAATCAACATAATACACAAGAGGGTAATCAAAAAGAATCATTAATGAGACTAGCTGAGTCTGGTATGCTCTTTACTTAATGAATGTTAAACTAAGAGAAAACTTGCAAAGCAGAGATGCTTACCTGTGGGTAGCTAGGGATTTATCAGGTAATAAGAAAGCCTATAGTGTTTCTTTTCATAGATCTCTTTGAAGGCTTGCAGTTGGCTGTGTTGTTTTCTACTGAGGACATGTTTCTGTCTTTGCCAAAATGAAATAAAAATCTGTGGGTGGGAAAAGGTGTCCAGCAGTTCCCTGTGAATAACTGCTGAAAGCTAACATGTGCTCAGGGGGCAGAAAAGGATCTTTCATGCTACTTTTTAAAGGATTGTTAATTTGAAATAAACAGTAAAAGAACCATGTGGTGTTCTGTTACCAGAAAACCCCTTGCTAGTTTACTTGAAAAGATAAATAGAAAAACTGCTAAGCATCTTCAGGAACAAAGATGAAACTGTGAGTGGTTCTGTGTTACCTTTTAAGATTAGAGATATATCTGCACTGTTGCAACCTTGCCAGTATCACATGCATTTCTCTACCTAAGAACACACGGGAAATTGAAATAATATGATGTCATCAAGAGTGGTTGTAGTCTTTTTAGTATTTGCCTTTCCATACATTGCAATGTTTCCTGTAAGAATGCTTACTTTACAGTGCTACACCTTAAATTAAATTGTGGTTAACTGCTGTGGGTTTCTAGAAAGAGACTGATAGATAATCTGCATCTGCAATGCCTCCATGAGTGGAGATACTATCCTATTTTGGATTCCTGGAGTCTTGACTAAGACATTATCTTCTTTGTTTAAAAAGCTCTAAAGATTTTGACCCTTATAATTGTAACACAATTACAAATTCTGGTCAATAAACAAAAATCATCCAGCTTCTAATTACTGTTCTTTGGCAGGGAATATATGAGAATGGTGTTTTATTACAAGTTGGACTTCAAACTATATGACATAATGGAAAATTTTGTTTCATTTTTGTGTGATAGAAGTATCACTAGGATGATCTGTATACGAATAACAAACTGCACAGGATTTGCTCTTTTATTTGTTCTTTAAAGTATGTTATACTATTACTAAAGCTCATGCAATCCGTGGATTTTTTTTATCCTTTTTATGCTCCCTATTTCACCTTTTCGTTCCCTCTCAGACCTGGTTGATGCTTCTTTCAGTGAGCCTATTTAATTGACTGCACTTTGGGAGGATCTTAGAAAGCTGATATTTAGTGCAGTTCTAGTCTGTTCAGTGCTGCTGAAACATCTTCTGTTTGGAAATCTGCTTTCCTTCCTCTAGGGTTCTTTAAAGATGTTGTGTTCCCTCTAGAGGGCCAGTGTATCTTTGGAGGCCTGGCACCTGGATATAGGCCTAGGAAAACAATAATTTTGCTGTAGGTTGTACTGACTCTGCACAAAGATCTTCAGAGGCATTGCCCTAGGTAGGGTTTTGTAGTTTTCTGTTTTTTTTTCTTTTATCTTACAGACACACACACTGCTAGTAGTGCTTGAAATGCCTTGCATTCATTAATCATCCTTTGGGTTTTTACTGAGACATTGGTTTTCCTTTTGTTGGAATAGTTGCTGGTGAATCTCACTGAACTGGCACTGTGCAGTAAGTTGCAATTGCCTTTGCAGGGCTGCCAACCCTCCAGTGTGAGCCAAGCTAGTGCCACATCTCTTGAAAAGCACAAGAACATATTTTTTAAGTTCTGTCTCCAACTGCATTTCTTTTATTTATATAGGTAAGCTTTTACCCGGAGCCTTATATCAGTGAGATCCATACTTCTTCCAGGCTAATGTCCAAGCATCAAAACTTGTATCACCTACAGCTGTTCCTAACATGACACAAATCCCTCCTTGTGACAAATCTGCTGTTCCCCTGCCACCCCATGTATCTTTGCCTTCCCTGTTTTAAAAGCCCAGACTGGCTTTGCTTCTCTGGCTGCAGTTTCATGAATTATTTCATCCTTCCTCTTTCCTCTGAACACGTCTGTCTTTAGTGACTGTATTTCTTTATAACTGTTTGCTAGTTGTTGCCTTGGTTAACTCCTTTCTTGGCAAACAAACTTACGAATCCTAGCAAACTGTCATAAGTAACGGCTGTCAAGTTTACCCAGTTATAGATTCTTTGACTTCAGTCTGGGTTGTTCAAAAGATTCAGCTGTGTGTTCTTTGAGTTGAAGTTTCAAAAAAATGCTTGTCTCCTGTATTATATTAAAGTTGAGAATTTTCATCTACTATGCCTAAAGGTCATGATTTCTTCAAGACATGTGCTTTTAGTTTATTCTATAGTTTGTAATTGTGTCCCTAACAAAATATCTACATAACTTTCAGAGTATTTTAAGAGATAACTTCATCATTATGAAGTGAAAAATTTTAATAATAGGATCTCATTGTCTATGGGACCAAGCACAACACATGAAATCAACTAGAAATCAAATCCAGACAAATCTGGATTAGAATTCAGGAGCCAATTATTTATTATACTAGTAGAAAAAGGTAACTATTAAACATATTTATGAAGGTATTGTGGATTTTTCAGTCGGAATCTTAAAACCAACAGGAAGCAGTACCTGAAAAGTCTGTAAAGTTTTAATCTTTGTATTCTGAAGCTTTTTCGTGTTCAGGAGACAGTCAGCCACTATCTTTAATTAAACCAAGAATTATTTTACTTAGGTTAGGTGTTGTTTCCTATACTGGACTAACTAGGTCCCTTACTCTAATGCAACGTATGTCTTTCCCTTCTCCTATTGCATGGCTTGTTAATATGATTCAGTATCAAATGTCTCTTACACTGAAATTTTGTAGATTCTCCTCAGTAAAGATACTGACAAATACACTCACTAAAAGCATTTAAAAGACCGTCCCTCAAATTTTAGATAATTTTCATAGAACAATTTTTTTTATAAATAAAATTAAGTATAAATAAGTATCTCTTTACTTAGACCCTCTACAATATTAATCACTTAGATGTTATTGATCCCCAATCCCTATCTCCAATGCATGCTCACACTGGCCTATCAGGACAAGACAAGTTTCAGCTGTTAAATTCTTTTGGCAAAAAAGACAGTAGTTTCAAAACAGTGGTACTTCCTTCATTTCGTGTCAGCCTTCGAGAATTAAGGACTCCTTTGTGCTGATGTTTGCTGGTATTAAGGACACAGGAAACTCAGTAACTGGAAAGCTATGATTCACCCATTGACAAAGGCTACTTTGTAAGGGTGTGTGGGTTTTGTTTGTGTTTGTTTTTTTTTTTCTTTTATGGCTCCTGAACTACATCATATGTATTATGAAAACAGGAATTATGCAAGAATGTGTCTAGTATCAAATCCATATGTATTGAAAAGTTCTAGCTAGTCAAATAAATACACTTTAAAGGTCAGTTGGCTAGAATACAGACTGTCTAACATTTTTGTTGTCAAATGACTTAAACAATATTTTTCTAAAAGAGGAAAAGGTACAATGCTCTTCCATTGTGACACCTAAAAAGGTTATGATATTAATCTCATATAAATACTCAGACACATTTCATTACTGATGATTTTGCCTTTTTTTTTCTTTTTTTTTTTTTTTTTAACAATAGGTAGCATCAGTGAAATAAACTAGTATTCTGTACCAGAAATGAAAGATATTAATAAAGGGACTCCCAGTCCAATTTATTACAGTGTGTTTTATCTGTAAAGGAAATATTTTCACTACTAGGATATAGTTTGAAGGACCATTTTCTTGAGTATGAAAAACAGAAATTTGTTTAAGCTTTTGTGTTGAACATAGAATAACTTTATTGATATTTTTACGTCTTTGAGTCTGTAGAGACTGGGGAACAAGATAGTACAGACCAGCCCTGTGAAAAGGGATCTGGGGTTCCTGGTTGATGACAAGTTGAATCTGAGTCAGCAGTGCCCTGGCAGCCAGGAGGGCCAAACCTGTCTGGGGGGGCATCAGGCAAAGCATTACCAGCCAGTCGAGGGAGGGGATTGTCCAGCTCTGCTCTGCACTTGGGCAGCCTCACCATGAATATTGTGGGCAGTTTTGGGCACTGCAATATAAGGAGGATATAAAAGTAATGGAGTGTTCAAAGAAGGGGCAGGCACTGGACCTCTTCTCTCTGGTGACCACGGACAGAGCACAGGGCAGCGGCATCAAGCTGAGTCAGAGGAGGTTTAGGCTGGGTATAAGGAAATGTTTTTTTATCCAGAGGGGGGTTGAGTACTGGAACAGGCTCCCCAGGGAACTGGTCACAGCATCAAACCTGCCAGAGTTCAAGAAGCATTTGGGCAACACTCTCAGGCACAGAGTGTGATTTTTGGGGTTGTGCTGTGTAGGAGTTGGTCTCACAGAGGACAGCCCTAAAAATCACACCATGTGCCTGTGGAAGAATCATTGAGTCCAAGAGCTGGACTTGATGATCATTCTGGGTCCCTTCTAACTCAGGGTGTTCTATAATTCTAAACACAACTTTGAACTTTGAATAGTAAATCACAAACTAACTTTTCATTTTGTTGCTTTTTAGTTTCAGTACATGTCCACTGGCTCTGGGTGGTGTTCTTTGGGACAAATATGTTTTCTGCTATCCAAAAAGAACTTATATCATAATTTCTCCAATCACTTTTTATATCTAAGGTTCTCAGCACCTCTAAACTCTATGGTAAAACCCTTTCCCATTTCCCATTTATGCTGTATCTTATTGATTACTGAGTGGCCACAGCTGTAGAGATGGAAAATAAACTGGCACTATATATTTTAGTTTTTACTCTGTTCTTTCCTGAAAGCAGTTTAACATTCTTTCTGACACTTGGTAACTTGTACATTTTGTGCCAATTGTTTCATTAAGTTGTCATATTGCTAGGTTTTTAGGATACACAGGTGTGACCTCAGACTGGTTTTGGCTCATGACTGCCTGAGCCTATAGAATGCAGTTGGCACAACAACATACTGCTCTTCATTAGGATGAGGTGATTTACTTACTTTCATTGCTGGGTGAATATGCTAGGAGCTCCTGGTGGATGCTTTGCAAGCCCTTACCAGTAGCTTGGAATGTGCTTTATGGGCAGTCTGATCTCCAGTGAGCCATCAGGCACTTTGAATTCTAATATGAAAATCATCAGACAACTTGGGTACTTTTAGTAAATGATCATCAAAATTAATCTGGTTCAGCAGTATTTATCAGAGTTTTCTCTGTACATATAGCTTTCTTGGAAACATGGAACAGTGAATTAAGTTTCTTTTTTTGGTAACTATATTTCAAAAGTGGCCATAGTATTTAGGTTTTCAAAAGTAAGACTTTGTTCCTACCAGCTCAAGGGGTGGGCACTTGTTGTGTAAGACTACCCATCTGTCACTTCTTGACTAATCAGGTAAACCTACATGAATCTCTGTGAATCTGTTTAAAAAAATCTAGGTCATAGAGATTTTTTTTTTTCTGTGTGATTTCTATAGATTTCTTTTTTCTATGTGTGGGGTTTTTTTTCCAATTTCCTGACCCTTCTTGCTGACCCTCAGTATTGTAGCTGAGGTGCTTGAGGCGCAGCTAAAGGTAATTGAGTAGCATGCTACATACTGTATCAATTTATTTTTAAGGACCTATAGCAACATTTTCCCTTGTTACTATAACAAAACAGGTCACAAGAAAATGGTTGAGGATTTCAGAGGTTACTGAAATTCATGTTTTGTAGTGCAAGATAATTAACGTTCATGGAATAGTATGAGAATTTCTCATATTGACTAGAAATTAGAGCATCCTATATTACTTCTGTGTCTGTATGTAGTACTATATTTCCTCTTTTAGGAGTAAAGACAAGGAACAAGCCAAGACCATGTGGCTGCTGCTCATCTTAGGTGCATAATCTTAATGATGAGTTACTCTCTGTTGATTTATAAAGTTCTCCAGTGCAGTGGGTTGACGCTGGTTGGGTGCCAGGTGCCCAGCAAAACCCCTCCTCATCTCTACAGGGGAGAGAACATGTAACTAAAGTTTTGCATTGGGATACAATCAGGGAGGGAGAACTCAGCAATTACTGTCACAGACAAGACTGACTCGACTCGAAGAAATTAATTTATTGCCAATCAAATCAGAGTAGGCTAATGAGAAACAAAAACAGACTTTAAAACACCTTCCCACCAACCCCTCCCTTTTTCCTGTGTTTGACTTCACTCCAGAATTGTGTACCTCCTCCCTTGCAGTGATGTACAGGGAATGGGCAATGGGAACTGCAGTGAGTTCATCATGTTGTCTCCTTTCTCCTCACACTCTCCCCCTGCTCTAATGTGGGTCCGTCCTGCACAGCTGCAGTTCTTCATGAACTGTACCAGTGTATGTTCCTCCCACTAGATGGTTCATGAACAGAGAGCTTCCAGCATGGTTTTCCTGTGGGGTCACAAGTCATGCCAGCAAACCTGCTCCAGGATGGGCTCCTCTCTCCACAGGGTCACAGGTCCTGCCAGAACCCACTCCAGAATGGGCTTATGGAGTCACAGGCTCCTTTAGGCATCTTTCTGCTCTGGTGTGAGATGCTCCATGGCCTGCAGGTGGATCTCTACTCCACTGTGGCTCTCCATGGGCTGCAGGGCACAGCTGCCTCACCATGGGCTGCACCACAGAGTGCAGGGGAGTCTGAGCTCTGGCGCCTGGAGCACCTCCTCCCCCACCTTCTCCACTGACCTTGGTGCCTGCAGAGCTGTTTCTCCCTCATGGCTTGCTCCTTTCTCCCAGGTGTTGAGCAGATTCCCCCTTCCCTCCCCTCCACCTTCTTAAATAGATTATCCCTGAGGCACTACCACTGTGGCAGATGGGATCAGCCTTGACCAGCAGCAGCTCCATCTTGGAGGCAACCGGTGTTGGCTCTGTCGGACATTGGGGAAATTTCTGGCATCTTCTTACAGAAGCCACCCCTGTTGCCCTTCGCTGACAAAACCTGGCCCCACAGACCCAATATAACCAAAAACTTCAGATCACCTAAAAGACCACTTTAATGTTTTGACTTGTTTGCAACTTTACACAGGGTCTAATTTTGTAGTCTATTGTTATTCCCTGTTCACTAACTGAATATCTGTATGTGAAAGACAGCTGAAGGGTTATTCTGAACTGCTTTTAAATATTGGGTACTTGATTTTTCTCTGAAATGTATTTTCGGCCTGGAGGTCAGGTCATGTTACTTTGCAAACACAAAAATTATCAATTACATCATTCTCAATACTTTAGATATATAGTGCGTAGAGAGGAGTTGTCTCAGAATGGGAAGATATTAAAAAAAGTAGAGAATGTTATTGGCATTGTGATAACTTTTCAAAATAAAAATTTCTTCCTCTTCTTCAGCTCCAAGTAACAATGCTTGAAGGAAACATTAAATTGGAATATATACTTCATCTTCTAGAATGTTTGATCTTTGCTTTAGACATCTGACAGTAAATAATGAGCAAGAATTGCATGGGAATTTATCTGAAGCACTTTTATGACATGAAGCTAAAACATGTATAAAAGGAAATGTGTCATAATTTTTTTAAGAAAGACAAACTACTTATATTTACCTAGAAGAGAGAATTTGCAATAGGGAGATACTATCCTGAACAGGTCAGCTGGATATATGGTCTTAAATATGAAAGAACTATTTAAAGTGGCAGTTGATTCTTAACATACAGCTTACAATTTTTTAATTAATATGTGTGAATTTATGGTCTTAAATTGAGTTGAATGCCTTCTGTTATTTATGTGAAATTGAAAGGATTTTCATCACATCTCTCACCTTGTTTGCTTTTTAGCTTCAAAAAACAGAGTATGAACCAGTAATTTTTGCACTCATCCAACACTATAAAGTTCAGACTGGTGCCTGCACTTTCAGTTTCTGCTGTCAAATAACTTATCATGCTTTTGATGTGTAGTGGGGTTAAAGGTTTAGTATCAGATTTAGGCAATGGCCTCCCTTCCTACTAAAGTTTCAGATTTCATTTAGGGCCTGATTACATAAATGCCCTGAAGACTAATTTCTCCCTCTCTACCTGTGCTCAAATGCAAAGGTCAAGTTCTCATTGTATGTGACAATAAAAACAAAACTAGTCATTATTCTGTCTCTCAAGTGGAACGAACATATTTCAGTTCCAACAGTGATGGATCTAAATCTCCTAATATACTTTTCCACGAGTTTAGCTACTGCACTGTCTCTGAAAATGAACAACACTGAATCCAGGAATAACTGTAATAACTTTTGATGAATTTAATAACCTTTAAAAACAAAGCTGTTCACAAGGATGGTTGAGAAACTGTTAGCACAAGGAAGACAACTATTAAGGCTGCTGTCTTGCCTGCTAGAGCAACTTACACTAACAGGGAAAAATAATAAAAGTACCAAAATTAATACCTACTAAAAGTTCAGATTCAGTAACAGTATTAACAATAATGAAGTAACTTGTAAATTACTTAATCCAAGCTTAGAAATACATGGAATTTCTGAAAGTTACCTTCAGCTAAAAAGAAAAGTCCTTCTAACCATGATTCACAGTTCTGTTCCTTTACTATAAATCAGAAATCCTGGGACATACAGTGCAGTAAGAGCCTTTTCTGTTATTTTATTACTATAGAAGGTGTTTTGGCCGTTCCCACTGACAAAAGGGTGAAGAGAATGAACAATGCTGGGAATCTCTTTCAGTTCTGCAGAGAATCCAGTTAAGAGAGGTGACAGTACAAAGTAGGATATTTTCTGTCAGTACAGGATATATAGCAATTTACTATCAAAAGAGTATTTTTATGCCAATGTAGAAGTTGGAGGTGTAGCCATACGAAGAATATTGGGAGGGCTTCCACATGAGAAATGAATAAACAGACCAGCAATCTTTAGCCTGGAGAACAGATGGTAGAGGGGTAGAATTGATGTCCACAATATAATGAGAGAGAAGGAGAATAGGGGAAGATTATTTTTTGCATTTCTAAATACCAAAACTGGGAGTCATCAACTGAACTTGGGGGGAGGTACCGCTTTTGGAACTAAAGGATGTGGTTTTTAACAGACTGTAGTTAAGCTGTGGACTTCTTTCTAGAAAGTTCCTATAAGTGCTGAAGGCTTATGTAGACTCAAAATATGACAATTAAATAATGAAAGAAAAGAATTAATTGGGAGTTATTATGATCCATGATGTCAATTTGGCTCAGTGCATTGCTCATCCACTGCTTGCTGAAGTATGCAAATTCCTTCTAGACAGTTGTTTTTCACATCTTCCCTCATTTATTGGCTTTTTCTGCTTGCCAGTGTGTGAGAGGATCCTGGACTCCATGAAACTTAAGTTGGACATTGGTCATTCTTACCATATAGTTGGTCACTGCTAGTGAAATTTCAGTGTAATGCACTTCCAGAGCCCTTACCTTCTGTGGGATAGATTAGACTAGATTAGACTATTTCAGTTGGAAGGGACCTACAACTCTAGTGGCCCTAGTGCTGTTCACCAGGGCTCAGTGTTCTACCCAGTCCTGTTTAATGTCTTTATCAATGATCTGGATGAGGGGATTGAGTGGACTCTAAGTAAATTCATAAGACAACACTAAGCTGAGTGGGAGCATTGATCTGGTGGAGGGTGGACAGGTTCTGCAGAGGGGCCTGGACAGGCTGGATGGATGGACCTAGGCCAGTGGTATGAGGTTCAACAAGACCAAGTGCCAGGTCCTGCTGTTGGGTTACAAAAACCCCAGGCAGTGCCACAGCCTGGGGGAAGAGTGGCTAGAAAACTGCCTAGAAAAAAGAGAACCTGGGTGCTTAACATGTGCCCAGATGGCCAAGAAGGCCAATGGTATTCTGGCCTGTATCAGCAATAATGTGGCCAGCAGAAGTAGGGAAGTGATTCTTCCCCTGTACTTGGCACTGGTGAGGCCACACCTCAAGTCCCGTGTTCAGTTCTGGGCCCCTCAGTTCAGGAAGTACATTGTGATGCTGGAGTGTGTCCAAAGAACGGCAGCAGACCTGGTGAAGTGTCTAAAGGGCAAGTCCTATGAGGAGCAGCTGAGGGGACTGGGGTTGTTTAATCTGGAGAAGAGAAAGCTCAGGCAAGACCTTATTGCTCTCAACAACTATCTGACAGGAGGCTGTAGCTTTGTAGGACTCAGCCTTTCTCACATGTAACAAGTGACACAACAAGAAGACATAATCTTAAGATGTGCCAGGGAAGGTTCAGGTTGGACCTTAGGGGGAATTGCTTCACTGAAATGGTGATTAAATATTAGAATGGGTGCCCAGATGTTGGAGTCACTGTCCCTGAAGGTGTTTAAGAAAATATATGACATGGCACTTAGTGCTATGATCTAGTTTACATAATGGTGTTTGGTCATAGTTGGAATTGACGATCTCAAAGATCTCTTCCAACCTACATGATTCTATGATTCTGTGAACAAGCTTCTAGTCCCACTGCCTGACTGCTTCAGGGTTGACCAAAAGCTATAGCATGTTGTTAAGAACGTTGTCCAAATGTCTCTAAAAGACACACAGTTTGGGGGAATCAACTGACTCTCTAGGAAGCCTATTTCAGGATTTGACCCATCTCTTGCTAATGAAATGCTTACTTACGTACAGTCTAAACCTGCCCTGACTCAGCTTTAAACCATTACCACACAACACAGAATGGCAGAATAGGTAAGATTGGAAGGGACCACTGGAGATCATCTAGTCCTAGCTCCCTGCTCAAGCAGGGTCCCACAGAGCACATTACTAGGAATGTGTCCAGATGGCTTTTGAATAGCTCCAAAGAGGGAGATCCTACAGCCTCTGTGTATATCAGGGAGAAGAGGTTAGCATCTGCCTCTTCACTTCCCCTCCTCAGGAAGCTGTAGACAGCAACAAGGTCACCCCTCAGCCTCCTTGTCTCTAACCCAGACAAGCTCAAAGTGCACAGCTCCTCCTTGTAGGACATTCCTTCTGGTCCTCTCACCAGCTTTGTTGCTCTCCTCTTGATGCTTTTGGGTGCCTTAACATCCTTAAATCATGGGGCCCAGAACCACTCACAGTACTCAAGATGGTGATATTTACGAGTTTATCAAAACTTACTTATGAATTTATCAAAACTTATTTATGAAATCAAAAGACTTGGCCTCTCTTTGGGATAAGGGTAAGAGGGCAGAGGGTGTTCAAGTGTTCTCTCCAAACTTTTCAACTCATATAGAGTTGAAAACCTCTGACCAGAAAAGGCTATGTCTAGGCAGGGAATAGACTGTGATGACTTTAAAGGAGGATGAATTGGGCAGAAAAGTGCTTTAAACTATGACTCATCTTCAAGGCTATTGCTTGCTATGACCAGAGCAACTGAAAAGAGAGGCTGAAAGGAAAAGTCAGCACTGTTTTCCCTGTCACAGGCTTATACAATTTGATTGTGGTCTAAAGATAACACTGGTAGTTCTTAAAAAACTATTTCATATTCTTAAGACAACTAATTTCAGTTGGCATTTTGCAACCAACAGTGTGACCTGCTCTGCTTATAACTTGATTGCCGAATATTTCCCAACAGAAAAGAAACTCTTCCTTCTAAATCTCTTATACCGTTGTTCACAGCAGTTGTTTGAGAAAAAGAATACCACAACTGAAAGAACTGTATTGTTTAGGGCTTTTATTTCTCCACTCAGTCAAATATTGTCCAGATCTAGCTGAGCTATCCAAAGCATTTAATTGCCAATTTTTTTTTTCTGAGGAGAAAGAAAAAGGCAGTGTGTTAAAATAACTGCACATATGAACTCAGTCAGTTGGGTTCGCACTGCTGCTGCCAGAGTGACAGCTGCTGCTTCACTGAGAACATCTGAGGCTGCCAGAGGGGGCGAGAAGGAAGACTGGGGCAAGAGTCCAGCCCCACAGAGATCTGTTGCTACCACTGTGGGGTTCCCAAAAAAGGTAAAGTTTAGGCTGGTTTTTTTTTTTTCCCTTCTCTTCTCCTTTGACATTATAACTTTATTTTCTTCCTGACAGCCTTGCACTTCTCTCTTTCCTCTCCCAGTGACTTGGTGCCGGTATCACAAAGAAGCTGGGTTTTTTTCTGGTGTTAATATCACTCTGTGTGGTTCTTCTGACTCACAGCACCTCTGGGAATTGCACTAGGCAGAAAGC
>JAWWTY010000088.1:54176438-54204139 GCA_035222235.1 Margarornis squamiger
TTGGCATGTTGACTTAAAGGTGTTTCTTTGTTTTAACAGTTAAGCTTTGTTTTTTCTTCGCCCCCCCCCCCCCGCCCTACTCTGCTTACTATATGCTTCTCTCTTTCTACAGAGAGGGCAATCCTAGATAAGCAGATTAATATGTGGGATAGCTCCTCTTCATTGTTCTGTGCAGCACTTCCAGCTTTTCATAGCCAGTCAGACTTGTTAGGAGAAGCAAAGTGATTGGTTGTTTCCTGGGCTCCGTTTCATAAATTATAGCCCAGCATGCACGAGCATGATTCTTACAGTTGCAGTAATCCAGAGGCCTGTCAGTTCCTGACTTCATGCATGTTTATTCTTACTTGTTTTATAATATTGCACTGGAATTTCCTGTCTTAGATAGTTTGCCATTGCATCTTCAGGACTCTGTGAGTAATTTTGACTTTTTCTACTTTGTTAATTACATACCGTAAACAAGAACGCTTGTGTTTAGAAAGTAGTTCACTGGCAGCTAACATTTGAGTTTCTGTGCTGTGTGAGATCAGGTAAGTTAACTTTGTAGCTCTTCTCTTGCTAGGTTTAAAATAGCTTCATGTTACATGTGGTCGGTGCATTTGAGGTTCATTCATATCTGAAATATACTCAATTTGAGCCTATAGTTTTTGTTGTGATGTTGCATTACACCTCATTTGTGCTAATTAAGATATGCGGAATGTCTTACATTTTCATAGTATATTGTGTACTAGTAATTGTGGTAGAACTATTGAAAAAATGCACACAATTCTGAGCTGGCAGTATAAAGAATCCCCACTCCTTTGACACTCTTGCATCTCCTCTAAATAAGAACAGACATACCAATAAAAGGCAGGATAACATTTAGTATTTTAAACAACTGTGAAGCTTAACACTCTTCCCCTCTCCTCACCCCCAATACATCCCCATGCCTTTGTTTTTATGGTACTATTATGTTTTCCTTAATTAGTAGAGAGGTTTTTCTGTAGCAAGCAAAATAACAGCATATAGGAGATCAGACTTTTAAAAGTAAATTCTACCCACAGTGAATTAGAAACCTGTGGTAAATTCTGTACAGGATCTGTGGTTTAATCAGATGGAGTTATCACAGTGACTCCCTTGTTGGTTTCCTGAGATTGTCAGGTGTTACCTCTGCACAGCTCAGATCTAAAACAATAGAGCATCAGATTGAAATCAGAAATTAGAAAGGTACTAACCTACTGCTCTATACTTCTCTCGCAAATATACAAGATCTTATTAATTGCTATAAACTCATGTTCATGCAAAGAACTTTCCATGTTGTTTGTTTTTCCACTGGAAATATCACTTTGTTCCATGGTGTAATAAAAGTAGTGTTTGTGGGTAAATTGCTTGAGTTATACCTAGAAGCACATACATTCTGCTAGCAAGATAAAAGCCTATGCTGTTTCTTATTAGCTTTCCTTCTTGAAGTCTTAGCTTTACAGTTTGAATTGTGTGAGTAAATAATTTTAAAATAGTAAATATTCTTCAGACAGTGGACTTGCTCTTTCTAATGAATATTATAGCTTGCCCTCGTAAAACTTCCCTAGATGTCTTTTTTTCGCTAGGAAGGAAATTATTTTTTCACCCTCTAATAGAAAACAGAAGTGTAATTTTAGCAATATTGCTGCTTGTAGGTCTTACATTGTAATGCACAGACTCATGTGAAATTAAAGTGACCATCACAAACTGAAAGTGGATACTATGGTGATTCTGTCTAAAATATATTTGTTAGATGTGGGTCAGCAAAATGAACAACTTAGTTCCTCTAAATGGCTTTATGAAGTTTAACAAAAGAGTGTTTTGCGCACACAGATAATATTTGAGGTCATTTTTGCCAACTTTACCATAGTGGCCAGGTATAGTAAAAAGGTATGTTATTACATATGTAATATAAAAGCTAAACAACAGTGAAATCAGTTTAAGATGATATGCACTAAGTGAGATAGCAAATTGTAGTATAAACTATATGTTTATACAAATATATGTTACATAAATGTATGATATTTCTGGAATAAGAAATACAAAGCTTTTCCCTTAGATGTGAAATCTGTTTTCAGCATAGTTTCTCTGACATATGCGAAGCACAAAGCAATAAGTTGGTGAGACATTAAACTTGTAAAATGTGGTGTTGTGGACTGAATAGCTGTGTGGCTTGTCATATTTCATTTGAAAATAAGTCAGCTCTGGCTGGATAATTTTTAACTCTAGTCAAGTTATTGAGCTTTGAAAATAGTTACTTTACTTTTTCGGTACTCAAAAAAAAAAATAAATCAAAAAGAGACTATGGAAAGAAATTTGCAAGTTTAAGTGAGTTTCTTATGATGTTGTGTTTCCTGTGATCCTAAAGGGAGTGACATGAAAAATCGGTCCTGCTCTGTAGCTGACTACATGGACTGTTTCAATACTGTTAATACCACGTTTCCAGGAACTGAAACTGCATTGATACAGAATTCTGTAGGTGATATTTGGAACCAAGCATACCACAAGCAGTGCCTTCAGGCTAGAGCAAAGTCCTATTGTGCTGGATGCTGTTCAAACAAGTAGTAAAAGGCAGTCCCTGCCCTTATGAGATTATAAGCTGAACAGGGTGGTAGGCACAGGATGGGTATACGCACAACTTAAACATAACCTTGGGCAAGTCAGAGCAGGTCAGCAGCCAAAGAAGGAATGAAATCCTGGAATGTATCTGCAGTATGATATTGTTTTAAATATATCTCTGGGAAAGAGCTGGGGCAGTGAAGGTCCACATTAGGACATCTGTTTGATCCAAAAAGCAGTATAGGTACATTGTGCCAAGGCTAATTAGGCCTGAATTAGCTTGCACTGAAGATTTTACTGCTTCTTGTCTAGAGGCTCCCAAAATTCATAGCTCAGGGCCTCCTTGACTATACTGATGTTACTTGCAGAAATTTTCTTCTCCTATTACACGAATTAATTCTTCTGCTATTTTATGTCCACTTTAGTAAGTCTAGATAGGCGGTTTTTTCAGAACTCTTTGGAAGGGTTTTCACAAGTGTTTAGAAGAGAGTCTCAGATTTGCAACCTTGTTTAAAATATGCCAGAGGCTTTTCTTTATAAATGCAAGAGATCTTAACTGCACAAGGAAGACGGTGCAAGTTACAGCTTTTACATACCAGCTACCTTGAGATCTTCTGTCTGAGTTGCTTGTATTGGTGTTTGACCAAAACAGGTAAAATTCATGTCTGCTTTTCTCCTTAAATGTAAGGCCGATAGGAAGAAATGCTTTACTTAAGCTGAAAGAACTTACAAAAAGAAATAAACTTACAAAAAGAAATAAACTTCCCTTTAACCTTGAGGATCTGATGCCTTTGGTGTGAGTGTAGGTATCCATGTGAGCAACAGTTTACCTCTACCATTAGTGTTGCCAATAATTCATGGCAGCCTTGGGAATTAAGTACAGGCCAAAGTAAGTAGAGGATCAGACAGGGCCTTCTATTGCTGTTGCTATGTAATTTTATTTGAAAATATTAAGTGACTTTGAGTGTGGCCCTGCTTGTCTTTGAAATAAATATTTCTACACACCTTAGTTTTACAGATCTAAAATACTTTGTATTTACAGAAGAGTGTATTGATGTGACTGTATTGTTATGATAATCTGTTATACAAAACATTATAGAACTTATAACCAGAAATTTTGCATTCACAAGGAAAGAAAAAGAATTTTGCTCAGCCTAGTGTATACTGAATTTTTACTTCTCCCATTTACTTTAAATTTTTAAACTAACTATGGACTATATAAAGATTATTCTAAAGCTTTAAAAATAAATAAGCTAAAATCAACAAAAAATTCTTTTTTCTTTTCCTTTTATATGGGAGATGTTTTGCTTTCTTCCTGAATGATCATTAAGCTTTTAAACAGTCTTGGAAACAAGCAAAAGTGTAATTTTGTCAGCACAATAATACATTGTATCCTCTTAAAACAGCATGAACATATATCTCTGATGTCTATGTTTTCTGGTAGATCATTCAGCAGATTGAAAAGTGAGGAATGAGGAGGGCAGAGAAAGAGAGAGAGGAAAGAAAGAAAACTCTAAACAAGTGAGTTCCTGTCAACATTTGGATATAGGAGGAAACCAAAGTGAATAACTGTGAATATTGAAATGAAAATTAGCTGTTTAAACCAGTATTTTCAAAGTATCATAAAAATGTCAATTTATACTGTTAAGTAAAAGTAATACAATTTGGCCCAGAGAGGGAAAGAAAAAGTCTCTAAGTCATATAATTAATGAAGCACCTTTTGCCTTGGTTGTGCAATTTTGTCTCTGCAGTCACTTTCTGTGCAATAGTTGTGCAGTGAACTTACTGATACTAAAATATACTCTAAAGAGGAATGTGTGGATGTTCATAGCAGGTGAGAATTTGCATTTGTATATACATGGAAAAGCCTGGTTGTTTGCGTGTATTTGCATTCTCAAGATCAAGGACAGAATTGCTTTGGGTTTGTTGGTGAATCAGAAAAAGTAACGCTCTCTTCCTGTTGTCCCAGCTTGCTCTCCTTGAATGAAAGTATTGTTACACAAAGTGGAAGACGGATGTACGTACGTTTTCAGGCAGTAACACAAATATTCTCCTGGAGTAGAGTAGCTCCTGGCTTGTGGACAGAGCACACGTTCGCTTGGCGCTTCCTGGAACTTGCTGCTCTCTGCATGAGAAATGATGGTGTCTTTTGCATTAAATAATTTGCCAGCAAGTTTTACCTGTCATTGCGATTTGGAGACTTAGCAAAGCTTGGCCTTGTTGTATCCTGGAATCTGAATTATAGCCTGTGGACAGTCTGTTTGCTTTCTTGATGCATCATATCTTAAGTATGATCACATTTATATCTTCAGTTCTGACAAAGCAGACCAAAATCTTTTTGAATTTTCATGGTCAGAGGGTCTTGAGTAAGGATTGCAAATATATAATTTGTAGGTTGCCAGACAAAAAATGGAATTATTCCGATTCAGTAAAGGATTTGAAAAGCTAAAGGGAGAAAAACAGCTTTTTTTGTATTATATGTATGGAATTAGTTGTGCATAAATTTTTGTATTAAGATATAGATGTCCAAAATTGTGTTTGATACGTATTTGAATGTGGTCTGAGTGCAAGACAGAAGATGAAGAAGGTGGAAGGTGGCTTTATGACCTGTGACAGAAAAGGATCTAGATGGAATAACGGGAGTCTGCTGTATAGGCTGAGCTGACAAAACCTGAAAGCGGGTTTATACACTGTTTCACTGGAAAACCAGAATTTTGAGAACATAAGGGATGTGCATACTGCAAAGCATGATTGATCGAATCTATGTTTGTCTGTGGTTGTAGTTATCCCAAACACTTCTCCTTTTCTGAATATTGTTAAAAAAAAAATTTGCAGTTGACTGCTGTACTTAAATGTCTGACCCAGTAGGGGAGTGCAATACAGCTGATCTTGCTATGCTGAATTTCAATACGTGACTCAACCAGTATTCAGTGATAGCTGTATTTCCCCTAGGGTACAACCTTTTGGCAAATGCAATCAAAAATAAAAATATGTTTTGCTCATTTGATCTTAGAAATTTGAAAATATGGGCCCTTACTTAACATTAAGCTCTTTAACATACTTCTTTTAGCAACATTTGAAAGAATAGTGATTTGTGTGTGATATATAGGATGATATAACCCCAAGCCAAAATTGGTGTACCTGTATAAAAATTTACATGTATAATTAAAAGTTGAATTTTTGTGATCCTGATTTTGCTTGCTGTTTTTAAATCTTAAATAAAAAAAAATAAATATTTTAATCTGTATCAAAACATTTTAAATTTTTCTTTAAAATCAACATTAAACAGTTAAGATGTTGAAATGTAGTCTGTCTATTCTTATTATCTAGGGATCTCTTCCCTAACCTCTTTGAGATCCGGGCATTAATGTGAAGGTTTGTAGTTTCATTAATTTAGAGCCAAGGAGTCTGCATTGATTCCTGTCCTTCCGTCTCTTCTTTCCTGCCTCATGTGTAAAGTGATAAAGGGGAGAAGATATATTTGCAGAAGAATGTGTTTTCTACTTTTTATATGCTCAGTGCATACATATACTGATATAAAGTTAGTGTGGTGAGTAGATATTTGTGTGTATAAACTATCATTTAGAAAAAGAAAATCTATAAAATGCAAATTATACTTGAAACCAAAATTGTATCAAGGGCTGAGCTTTTAACATTTAAACTTTTCAGAATCTGAATAGTGTATGCAGCTTCTGGACTCAGCTCATATGGAGGCTTGAACATCTGTGGCTCATCCATGTAAACAGATGGTAAGATCTGTGATGTCCCAGGCGCTTGTGGTGCAACGTGGTGTCTGGCAGAAATGTGTTTGTAAATCCACCTATCTCTGACCATTGAAAAGACTGGCCTTGATCCAGGCTTTTGATATAGGAAATTTCTAGAAGTGTGCTGCCTTTGGACTTTAGGGTTATACAGTCTGCTATTTGCCTCTGTTATCTCCATATGGATGCTTTCTATCAAGATATTTAATTATGAAGAGAGGGGAAGTTGTTCATTACTAAGCTATTTTATAATAGATTCCCACTTAGTGGATATAGCACAGCATGTGTGTATACAGTAAATGAAACAATTAGCTGAGACCTGAAAACAGCAGTTATCAATATGTTTTACATTTAATTAAAAGGTATTAGAACATGTACCTAACACCCTGCTAATTGACATTGTGGGGTATTTTTATTTAAACATAAATCTCTCCACTGGAAAAACATCTTGCTCTGAATAATCTCTTCAAGTTTATTTTGGATGAAGCTAGCTACTCCCAATGACAAAACAAAGTCTGGAAACATAAATCGTGGTCATTAAAGCCTTTTCCTGAAGCCTTCTCAGAGAAATAACACTAAGGCCCTTTAGTGAAACATTCAGACTGAATTGCTTTGTCATGTGCCTAGCTGTAAGAATACTGATGTATAGGATAACCCACGGGAAGAGATAGCCAAAATGCTAGTGTTCCCCAAAAAGTGCAATACAGACTGATCAATGACTGTTGTCTAGTAATGTTTCTGTGCAAGAGGAATAATGAAAGACAGCATTTAAAATTTATGGGAAAATGTAGCACTAGAAAAGAGTTACATCACTGTAATGGGACTAATATAGCCTCTTATATCCAACAGCATATAGGAATAGGAAAATCCAGCAATAGCAATAACAAAAGGGAAAAAAAAGGCAGTTTCCTTTATGTTGTTTAGCAATATCTGTTGGTGTGCTTGGTTAGGTGAGGAATGAATAGAAAAAAGGTAGAAAATAACCCTTTCAGAAACCATTAGTTTAAAAGCCAGGAAATGTCTACTTTTGCAATGCATTGGTCTGAGAAATTTGAAGGCAATGGTTATGGATAAAAGGCTTCATTTTTCTGGAAGTCTTATATTAACTTCTTTTTTTAAATGCTACACTTATGTGCTGTTTTCAAGAAAGCAGAATAGCTTACTTTTGGATATTATTTCCTTCAGCTTCAGCTACTGATTCTTAATTCTGTCTTTTAGTGAGTCTTATTGCAGCTAAAAGGAAAATATCACCTTCAAAGTCTGTTACTAATGTGTGATAAAATCATTATAAATACTTTCCAGTCCTGGCTAAGATTATAAGGTTTTTAATATAATCCCTGGTTTTAGACACTCTTGATCCACCTAAACTGTATGGAGCATTACTTTAAAAATTCCTCTCTTCACTGAGGATACTTTTCAACCTTAGAAGGCTTTCTTGGTTCATTGAACCTTCCACTTTCAGAGATACTACACAATATATCATGTCTATTGTATCAGTGTTAGGATACCCTCTTTTGGGAAAAAACTCATACTTCTCTGTGGAATCTGCTATTTCATGGTCACAACTTCCTGCAAGTGAACCACTAAAAATTACAACTGTACTTTTCTTTCCTTTTAGTAAGCAAAATCTGTGTTCCTGTTGTGACTTTTTTTTTATTTTATTTTTTTAACAGGTATCTGTTTGTAGGACTGCAGTGTTAGGACCCTTAGTACTTCAGGAATGAAATTCACTATGAACTTAGGGCCATCCACCCACCCATGTTATGCAGCTCTGGGTCCCAAGGGCCCTAATCCAGTTCAGGCTTCCTTTACTGATTTATCCATCTCTCCACTTCCCACACCCAACTCCGTGGTGGAAAGTATCTCAAATGATGTTGAAATTATGCTTCTTTGCAGAAAATTTCCTGCAAGTGAAATTTGAGTAGTATGAAATGTGGTATGTCTGGTATGCTGTCAAGTCTGTAAGGGCTGCTGTGGGGTGATGAGGGTACTTAAAGGTAAAAAGCCAGCCTGGGACAGTGAGGGGGAGGGAGACAGACGTAGTGAAACCTTGTCTGTTCTTCCTACTGGGTATGGCTCCTGCCATGTCCTACCTTTCAGACTAGCTGGCACAGCTAGTACTGTGCCACAAAACATGTTTGCAGTTCCTGTGGTGGATCAGTGGTCCAGGTTTCAAGCTTGCACCCAGCCACGTTTTGTTTGGCTTTTGGGAGTTCAGGTCTATCCACTGTGTTTACTCACTGTGCTCTCATGTTGCCTTTTGTATGGGTATCTTCTTAACCTGCTTCCTGTGCCAAACTGGCTAGCTTCCTGGTCAGCTGCTCTTTGCTTGCTTGGAAAGGCAGGTTCTCCGCAACAACAGCCCTGTTGAAGGGTAGGTCCCCGAAGGAAAATCCCACAGGAAAGAATAAATCCTCTCCCCAGAGCAGGGACTGCATGCACAGGATGCATGCTGCCAGAGGAACCCACTGGTTCATACAGGATTAGTGTTCAAGGGCTTCAATGGCTTTGGGCACAGCCTGCAGCTGATCTGAGCGTTCTCAGGGGTGTGGCTCCAGAACAACCCCCTCTCTGCTTCAGTTGCTTTGCTCGCAGATGCTCTGGGAGTTTTGTGTAAAAAGGCTTAAGAAAACTGTGAGTTAAAAACACTGCATTGAGACTTTGCCATGGGAAGCTGTATCTGAGCTCTTCCAGCTGTTTACAATATATCAAGATAGCCAAAAGAAACGGCACAAAATATTTTAAAGTATACAAGAAGTTAAGCTAATGGATTTCAGTGGAATTACCTGCTTGGAATTAGGTCCTAAAGTAGCCCCTTGCTGTCTTTCGTTAGTAATGCATTTCAGACACCCACAGTGAAAAGTCTGAAAAATATAACTTTTCCCTGCTTTTGTACCTTGAGCTGTATTTATATTAAAGCCTGTACTTTTTTTCTGTTCTGTTTATAATAGGGATAATCCGTGAACAGCTAATTGTGCAGGAATCTTTTGGGCACTCTGTATTTTCTTAGTCTGTTATTGATTTTCTTTACATCATTTTATATCTGATTATTCAATATTACATATGTACTTTAATTTGGATGAAATTACCCTGTCCTGCATACATTCAAAATTCAAAAGTCTGGATTGGTGATTACAATCACATAGATCTATCACCAGGTGAACTAAATCTAAACCAGAAGCTACTGTTGAAGAACTGAATTTTGCAGGTACCAATTTGTGTGCAAAGTCTTCCTGACATACACAGAAAATATTTCAAAGTGAGCTGTACTCTGTAATGATCAGATACTCACTAGAGACTGGATTAAAGGACAGCTGAATTGGAAGGCAAACCATGTAATTATGACAGAATGACAATTTATAGTAATTTATAGGTTTTATTATTATTCCTCTTTTTTCCGTAGTTGCTACTTAAACTCATTTTCTCATCATTCAGACTTTTAAGTGATCAACTGTCAAACAGTAATTTTGGAATTCAATTACATTTTTACTAATAAAATTCAGTAAAGTAGCTTATATAAGACCACATAAATCATCAAATTGCAAATAACCTATTTTAAAAGCTTCATAGTGCTACAACCATTTGTAATACTAATCCATTCATGAAATGACATTTTAACTTGATAATTCTCAAAGTTTAAACAAAGCCAGTTCCATGACAACACATCACTTGGAACTAGATTTGAAGAAAGCAGAAATATAACCCAACATTGAATTGTGACGTGTTGCCCAGACAGTCCAGACTGATTTTGATTTAGACCTTTGAAAGCAAAAGCATGTCAAACATGAAACTGTAGAATAATTTTAGGATTCCTACTGCCAGTTACTCCTCTGCAGATGATTCATAAAGGGAAAAGGAACAGATGTGTTCAGGGGTTTCAGCTGCATTTGCCTTGGAGCAGCCCCCTTTAGAGACACTGGCATTCTGAGTTGTTTTTCAGGTGTATATTTTTTCAGTCTGGAGAAGTCTCTGGGGAGATGTTATTGGGCCTTTCCATTTACAAAGGTGGCCCAAAAGAAAGAGAGATAGACTTTTTACTAGGGCCTGTAGTGACAAACCAAGTGGTAATGGTTTTAAACTGAAGGAAGGTAGACTATATTAGGCAAAAATTCTTTACTGTGTGGGTGGTGGGACACTGGAACAGGTAGCCCAGAGAAGTTCTGGATGCCCAATCCCTGGAAGTGTTCAAGGGCAGGTTGGATGTACCTATGAGCAACCTGGTCTAATGGAAAGTGTCCCTGCCCATGGCAGGGGGGTTGGAACAGAATTATCTTTGAAGGTCCCTTCCAAAACATTCTCAGATTCTATGATGTTAGTCTGGTGGTTATAGCTGCCTCTGTGTCTCCATATATCTCTTTTTTCCACCATATCAGTCCAGTCCTCAGCTTTGACAGCCTCTCCTATATTTTCTGTGTTAGTCTATGGTAACTTTCCCCCTCTTCTAGCTAACTAGTCATAATAATTACTGTTCCTGCCTACTTTCCCCTGGTTTTCCCAACCTGTTAGCCTCTCTGTTGCAATCTTTCCCTTTGCTATCCAGATACTTTTCCTCCTGAGGTATTGTCAAGGCAGCTTACGCCTTGGTACTACCCTCAGGTAAAATCAAGATCAGTATTGCAATATTTAGGAGAGTGGTCGCAGTTAAAGAAACCTGTACTTGCTCTGTTGTTGGGATGGCAGTTCACTATGACTCTCCAGCTGTACACATTAACTGTCCTTTTTAGTCCCCATATACTCCAGCATAACATAACTCGAGACGTGATGCCTGCAGGACTTGAGACAGGAGAGAATATGATCAGTTGATCTGAAAACTCAGCTGCCAAAGACTATTTTGTTCCCATGTAATGCGTGTGCCAGATATTTTTTTCCTCTTCCTCTTAGAAGTTTTGTTAACGGATCTTTACAGAGGTAGTTGAAAGCACTATGTGCTTCACTCATGCAAATTTTCTTCTCATTGGTATCTCCAGATTCACTGAACTTTGTGGCTAACTTGTATCCCAAAAATTCAGTTTGAAGTAAACATCTGTTAAGGGAAATTTAACTCCCAACAAACTTGGCAAAATTTACCAGCAATTGAAAATAGGTTCCTATGAGAAGAAAATTACAGGAATTTTTATCTAAGAGGTGTAGCTGAAAGGTGCTAAGCAATCCTTATTCCATGAGCCTTGTGTGATGGTATCCATAAGAATGACAAGGCATTGGCCTCGTCAGAGAGCAGTGGGGAAGGGGAGCTCCTGGTGTTGCTCAAAGTCACAGTTGTGCTGGGGTAGACGGCAGCCAGCTTCACAGTGATGAACCATGGCAGCTGTGGCAGTACTTGCTATCTTGCTTCCTTCTGTAGCTGGGATATGGTTTACACAGTCATCCCTGAACCATGACAGGAGTGTGCTGTTATCTGACAAAGCATATCTGTGTACCAGCATTAGCCTGGCTTGAGATGCAGCTGACCCTCTGGACCCTGAATTTCTAAAGGATTCTTTCCAAGTCAGGCTTAGCAGTTCCCTCTGCTCCATACTCATCTGGTTTTAATTCGGTTTCTTGGGAAATATGTTGCTGGTATGTATAGGGCAGATTCTGTACATCAGGAAGTTTTCACCTTCGTTTTTAGAGAGCAAATTTTAATTATTTTTAATCTGAATGTTTGTGGATTTTTTAAAATTTGCTAGACAAACTCAAATAAAAACATGGTTCTCCAAACTCAGATGGGAATCAAAACTGTTTTTGAAAGCTTTGAATAATTTTTTCAGAGGAAATGGAAGTTTTAAATTCAAGTTTACAGCTTTAATTTCTCACAGCAAATTTTTAGAAGTAAATGATTATGTTGTATAAATTATTTAAATGTTAAGTACCATTATTTTGATATCTGTACTACTTTCGTTTCAAAACCACTGAGAAAAATACAAAATATTTTCTTTTTGCTGCTTCAATAGTGAGTGGATGGTGAAAGGAAACTATAGATAGTTTGGTAAGATGAAGACAGATTTACAGACAGTTGCCTGGATCCAACCTCTCCTTTCCAAAGCAAAGTCAGGAATGAATCTTGCTGCTGAAATATATATCAAAGCTACTGAAAGATATAAAGCACATAGGCTTCTTTCATCTGCTTAAGAGAATATATGTTTTGTTGGACAACTGACTAATGCTTATAACAATTTAAAGTTGCATGTGCATATTAAATCATACATGTTCTGTCTATCATATTTTTTGCCTAACAATCTTTTGTTTCCTTTTGATTACAACACAGAGAATCACAGAATGGTTGTGGTTCAATGGCATCTCTGGAGATCATTTAACCTATCCCTTGGGTCACCTAGAGCAGGTTGACCAGGTCCATGTCCAGTCAGATAGCTCCTCATAACATTTCTGAATACATTAGTTTGTTTTGCTATGTTTTTCTATTATCAAGGTATTTTTAGTCAAACACTGTCAAGCCTACAGAAGTGACTACCATAGTCTGTTTACCAAGGATAGACTTTGGTGGGAGAATAATTTTTCAGATGATTTTTCTCTAAAAAGCTTGTGCTTCTTTCACATGAGGAACACAAAAAGTTCTCAGGCTATACAAACAGAAATGTTTGGAAATTCTTTCAAAAGAAAATTTAAAATAAGAGAATTGCCTTGAGGCTCATCCAGTTATAAAAATACAGCATTATGTCTACAAAATAACCAAGCTGATCTACAACAGATAACAGGGAACCTTGACTCAGATAGCAAAAACTGGGGAGAACAGGAAAGAAAAATTACCTGTAGCCAAGTTTGTACCCAAACAGTTTGTAGATTAAAGGTTATTTTCATTAAGGCATGTACCTGTGGAAGAAGCAGACTTGCTTTTTGTTGACAAAAGATTAAAGCTCTGCAAGTCTTCTTATGTATTTCTATAGTAAAAATACATATTGCCATATTGAGAAGAATGGAGCAGTAAATACTTGGTTATTTACCTATGGTGGAGTGTAAGCACTGCCTATCCTAGTTTGTTCTTTACTTGCATTCTTCTTCCTTTATTGAATGTTTGTGTATTGCACAGATGTTGGCATTTCTAACTTTCAGATTAATCTCAATGTGCCCTTTGTCTCACTCTTTGTCTGCTCAATGGAATGGGGATTTAAAGTAGAAGTACATGGCATAAATCCCTTGTACAGTAACAGGTAATGTAAACAAAATGGTAGTTATGTATTCACATTAAAAGTTACTGCTATTTGGAATCCACTATACAGTAAAATAGAAATCAAATGAAGGAATTTACTGAACACCATGATCTTTCCAGATGTCTTTGTCATGAAAAGAACTCAATAGCTGGGAGCAAATCAATATCCTGTGAGGGTGCCTCGTATCACATTGTCTCCTCTAAAGCCTAAGAGTTAATCCATAAATATTTGGCACTGTCTGTGCCCCAGCTGTGTTTTGCCAAAAAGTTTTGTAGGAATTTTTACTTTAATGTGAGGCCACTTCTCCCACTGCCAAAGTGTCTCAGAGAGCTTGCTGTAATGCTGGTGAAATAAGAGATAGGAATGCTTTCATGCTTAAATGGCTGATGTTCCCTTCACTGGAATAGTGATAGTGACCTTTCTGGGCAGAACTGGCTGAGACCAGAAGGGTCCACTGGAAGCCACCTTGTGCAACCCCCTGCCCAGGCAGGGCCTCCCAGAGCCAATCACCTCAGGACAGTGTCCAGAGGATTTCCGTGTTTGTCCAAGGAAGCAGGTTCCACAGCTTCTCTGGGCAACCTGTGCCTGTGCTCTGTCACCCTCCTAGTGTTCAGAGGGAATCATTTGTATTTCAGTTCATACCCCTTGCCTCTTGTCACTGGGTAACACTGGATGACAAGTCCCCCAGCTTTTCCTCTTGCATAGTTAGTCCATTCACTGGAGCTCAGCTAATTTGCCTTACTGACTCTCTGGTGGACTCTCGAGTATTTTCTTGCATTTTTTGTCAAGGTGTTTGACAAATGTATTTAAAGCATCCTTTTAAAGATATTTGAAGCTTTTGTCAAATCTCAAATAACTGGAACAATAAAGGAGATCAAATTTAGACCTCTTAATAAGATATTTGATAGGAGTGGAGTAATGAAGTAAATTTACTGAGTGGTGTGACTAGGATAACACTATTAAGCAAGCAGTGATGTTTCAGGCTGTGATTATAATTTGAATCATTAGTTCTTCCTCTTCTTTCATAACCCCTTCCAGCCCTCACCATTAAATATTCAGGAAAGTATGTTTCTTTGACCTGTGCTAGCAGTAGGTCTCAAACTATTTTTATTAAAATCTTTGAAGGGTCACAACCTACAGGACGCAATAAAGAGCTGTGTAATATTGTGCTCCAGTGCAACTCTTACTGCTTCCTGTGAGCCCTCTTGAATTGAAAAACTATCTTACCTGGTATTTACTTACCAACAAAAGCACCTGTAGAAATGAAACCGGCATGTATCAGAACTGAGAGTTAATTTTAGCTTTATATACAGGGTATCCTTGTTAATTGATTCTCAGTATTACATTTCGTAAATATATATAAATATATCAATAATTTTTTTTGCTACAGGTAACAATGTTGATCCTGACTGTGGTTTATTGTGGTTTTGTGCCATTTTATTCTTGTCGGCTTCAAGAAAGGATGTGAGTTAGAATTTTTCCCTTTTCTCCAGGATCCAGATGAGATCCCCCTCACCAACTAAGGTTGATGTTTCAAGTAAAAGAGATATGCCAGAGAGAAAGAAGAGCATATTTGTCTTCTTCTATTAGTGGAATACTTTGGGAAAAAGCAGAAACGCTTGACTTAGGAGAAACTAGTTTGAGAAGGATGTTCTGTTTTTTGAGGTTACTTGGTGCTAGTCACTACAACAAAAGACTATTTGTAAGAAAAATTTGTAACATTTAAGTAAGCTAAACTCAGGGCTCACAGTGGATTGTGAATACCCTGTTTGAAAGTTTGTCGTCGAAATTGCCAAACATAGGTTTTGCTGCCTGGCAGGTAGAGGATTCAGTGGTCCTGATAAATGCAATGAACTGAGTTGAGTGGGGTCATCTGCTAAAGTCAAAGACTGTGGTACTCTGGGAATCCTACACATTTCTTCATCTACGCATAATTTCCTTACTCGTTATGAAGTAGCTTCCAAAGTCACTCAAGTGCTCTCAAGATTAATTATTTTTTTCCATTACTGCCTTCTACTTATAATTCACTGAGAAGAAAAACACTCAAAGACTTCGCTTGATAGTATCATCCCTAGTCTCTTTTTCACAAGGACTGCCTAGGTATTTGGACTTACATTTTGATAATGCATTCTTAGAAACAGCATGTCTGAAATTCATCCTTGGTAAATTTCTCAATTTCATCCTGCAGCCTGGCCTTGGAGGCAGCTAATGTACTGCAGCCTGAAGAGCAAGGTGAAAGCTAGACAAAATGTATGATATGTTTCCAGCTATAATATGGAAAATGAAACAAATGTATTCTGTAGTGGGATCAGCTCCTTAAAATGACGAACATCCCTTTTGTGATGGACATGCGCTAGGCAGTGTTTGGAAATCCTGTATTGCAGAGATAGAGTAATTGACAGTTGGAAGTGTGGATTTGGAGGTGATTCTTCTGTTGACTGAGAATGGAATATGGTTTTTAGGCTTCTGTAAAATGTATTTAAAATGGCAGTAAGTACAGAAAGTAAAGTAACAGCCTCTTTCTGAGAAGAGAATGGGATAGTGTGAGTACACACAACAGAACTGTATGTTGAATGTATATTTTAAACATGCAATAGATATGTGCATGGGGGCTTCTTCTGATGCTGTCTCTCAAGACTGTGTACAAGTAATTGTGGTAAGCAGCCAAAGGTGAGAAATCAAGATAATACTGTAGGGAGATCCACAAGGATTTGTCAGTAATGGCCCAAATAAATCTTGCAAATAACAATGTAAATCTAGTAGTAGAGAATATCTAATGCAGTACAAACCCAGTGAGAGTATTTGAGAATTATATGAGAAGATGAAAGACATAGCATAAAGAAATCTAACGATTTTTATCCTTTAAGCAGTAGCTAATTATATGGAGACTTTCAGAAAACAAAGTGTCAGTAAGTAAGAAACAGAGTATGCCTTCCCAAAATGCAGAAAGGACCCTGAAAATACAATTCAGACTTCAAGCAGCATATGTAAATGTAATGAAGCTGAGAGACAATAACTTCCTTAAATATGCCCCTGATCTAAAAAAAAGCTTTTATTTTTTCCCTTCTTTTGACCATTTCAGTATGATCAAATTAAAGGAAGCAGAGAATGAAAGCAAAAATTGTCTTAAACTAATTGCAAGGTAGAAATAAGAGTTGACTCATAAAGTATTAGGGATGATTCAATTGCCAGTTTCAACACTTTTAAAGAAAGGGTGACATTTGGATTACAACATAGCTGTGGATTTTGTTGACCAAAAATGAGGATAAGGAGGTTTGAGCAGTGGGAATGTGTGACTTACTGTGTACAGTCTGTGTTCCTTGACTTTACATTTCTTAGTTTAGCTACACTCTGTCCAGGAAATTTTATTATGAGTAGGCATGCCTGCCAAGATGGTGCCATTTAGGGTTAAACAAGAGAGCCTGGTATATAAAGCTGCTCAAGTACACTAATGTTTCATGTTGATTTATTTTCTCTACGGGGCAAGATTTCTAAACTTGGCTTTAGCTAAGTACTGAAGTGCCTGAACATAGGAACCCATATAAGAAAGTTTTAGGTCATCCTTTGTACACTTTAAGGAATCTGAAGATTAAAATTGCAAATGGAATCTATGTTCCCGTTTCCTTTGAAAAATCTATTAGTTATGTATTTACACAAATAGGTGCCTAGCTAAATTGTGAATGTGCTTTTATTATGACAGACATAGTGTCTTTGTATATTGGAAAAGCAAGAAGCTAAAGAGGAAAGGTCCCCTAAATTGAAGATATGTATCTTCCTGACAGTTCAAGGCTTTTGTTATGCTCTTTCACTGGAAAATCCGTGAAATTTATTAATAATGCATCTTCAACTGTATCTGGCTTGACTAGCATTGTTCACTGACTTTAATACATCAGAGACGAATAAGAACAATTCAAGTAAACTTGGTATTCTGCAGAGAAAATTTGAAAAATATTCATTTACTTTCATGTGCTATCCTTCACACTCATTACCATTTATTAAAATGGAGTGCAAATATCAATAACAAAATAATTTATAAAAGATGGCTGACAAAATTATACTTACTCTTCTGCCTTGCCTCAAAGTATCTTAAAATTCGTATCTTTCAGGGAATATGCTCAGGCTGTTTATAACCACATATGACAAATCTCACAAATTGATAAAATGTATCTTCCAGCCAACAAAGCATAATTGCATATTTTCAATAGAAAATTAAAAATTAAACCGCTATTAGGAGGAAAAATTAAATTAAAGAAAAATGAAACTTTCTGAATAGAAGAGTTCTACATTTATGACATAATCCACAAAAATAAGAGTGTGAATTTATAGGGTTTGCTGCTTTTAAGGTTGCTTTGGAACTTGCAAACAACTTATTTCTGTAAGTGACCTGTCCCTATACATATTTTATTAGACTTAAGTTAACAAGCCAAATTGAGGTACATCATGTTTAAATTCTTTTCCTGAGTTGACAAAAAAAAATAGCTCTGATTTATATCATAATCATTGATTATGATATTTTTTATAAAACCTCTATTTTAGGCCTCTTGAGGTTGTCCAGCAAAAGACTATTTTCTTTCTGTCTTTATATTGGCATGTGAGGCCAGTACTTGGGAAAATAAGCAAGCACACTATATGGTATTAGATGCTTGGATTGCGTTCTCTCCCTTCCTCTGTATGAAGAGTGCAGCTCCTCGATTTGTCCCAGATATAGTTGGGGATGTAACTAGTAGTGCACCCAAAAGGTTCCCTTCTGCTCTAGGAGAAAAACAGGACAATGTGATAGCATCCAGAGGGTAAAGTGGAATAAAGCACATTGTCCATATTGAAATTCAGGGGTAGAGATAAATCTGTGATACAACCTGATGCTCCTAGGCGGACCAGAGTGCTCAATGAAAGAAATAAGAACAGACACAATCTTCTGGTGCAACGTAGAAAAGCAGAAATCTGCATTTCTCAGATACTAGCAAGTTTATTCTGTCATGTCATCATTGCTTATGTCAGTAGAGTCCCTTATACACTGGTAAAATGGTCCAGAAAAAGATATTAGATGTTTTGTCAGTCTGATATTATAAAGATATTTATTTGGTTTTTTCTACTTCTCCGAAGAGTAGTTTTGATCCTCATGATTTAAAATATGTCATGGTTAAGGATTTTGTACTTTCCTGTCTGGAAAGTCCAGTGTAGACTATACATGGCATTTTCAGGCATCAGATAAGGATCAAAGGATATGCGGGGCAGAGGACTGCTTTATTTAGAAGCTGTACATAAAAGGAAATGCCCTAAGAAAGTTGCTTATTTGGAACAAGATTTGTAAACACGTTAACTTGTTTAATAAAGGCACACACCCTGACAAAATACATGTGTACACACAGACATTGAAACACCATTTTAAATTATGGTCTCTCACATTGCCTATTTAAGAAATGGCATAATTTTTTTTTTTTTTTGCTTTAAAAAGCATCTTTTCAGAACCTAACGTTTAGCAGTCGCAAATATCATTGTGAACATATCAGTATTACCCCCTCCAATGTTGGTGGGTAAAAACAGGTTTCTGCTTTGTTTTGTCCTGATTCATGTGAAGGGGCTTGGCCTGTGTATGTGGGAATGCAATAACAAAAATTCCTGCTTCAATGTAGTTGTGGTTTTGAGGGGTTTCTGGCTTTCAGGTGCAGTGTTCTCTTGGCCTGAAATGGCTGTAGTGCAGAGTTCTGAAGAAAACGCTGCAGACACTGAATTTGGTTTTCTAAAGGGGCTGAAGAAAAGGCTTTTTGCTGTCCTCCTCAATGCAGAATTGCAGTTTGGCTTTGTTACGGTCACTTTCTGAGCCTTTTGTTCCACTGTGATAAAACTGTTCTCAGATAAACTTTGCCTAGGTCTGTATTGTTTGACCCCACTGCATGAGCTGATATTAGCTCTTGTTCCACTAGCCAAAGTTCAGGCAGAGCTGCAAACCCTTTCTCAGAACATCATTGTCCATCTCTCAGAAAGGTTATGAGATTCATGAAGCTGGTCATGACATTCTTCCATACAATCCCACAGCATCTGCAGGGTAGTAAAGAGCTGTGAAGTTTGACAAATCAGATAAATATATGTCTTAAAGCAAAGCAGCTGTTCAACTTCCTCCTTTCCCCTCACTGTGCAGTTCTGGGAGTGCAGCATTCCCATCGCTATATTCCCACACTTCAGTTTTCAGTATCTTCCTGACCTGCAATCTTCTCTTCTAAGGATTGTTTTTTCCTGTTTATTTCTTTTCTGTGGAAAACATTAACTACTGCCCTAATTCAGAACAGACAAGAAGGGCAGTTACCTCCCTTCTCCATGATGAGAGCAAACCCATGACAGACACGGAAAGCAAGCTGTACAGTTCTCCAAAGCATAATCATGTGTTTCATTTAATGTATTTCATTAAAGGAATGTGCTCCATGTGTTCCAGGGCATCAAGAGACAAGCTAACCCTACTTTGAGAGCCTGTGTAACATTGGAGCACATGAGTATGCCCCTGTGTGTAAGTGTCAGGTGAATTTTACTAGCTTAGACACTGTTCTGCGAGCATGTGCAGCTACTCATTGTCAAAGCTGCTTGCAGAGCCTCTGTCAGAGGGAGCACAGATGACTTAACATTGAGTGATTTGTACCTCCTCATGGTAGAGAGATGCCCTTCATTCCTCCTGTCTTGCTTAGGAAGAAAAGTGATCATCTGGCTGCACAGGTGGTGAAAAAACATTCAGAAACAA
Organism: Margarornis squamiger; assembly: GCA_035222235.1. NCBI lineage: Eukaryota > Metazoa > Chordata > Aves > Passeriformes > Furnariidae > Margarornis > Margarornis squamiger. The sequence continues at coordinate 54,196,631 of JAWWTY010000088.1, forward strand.
AGGTTGTGCAATCAAAGCAGAAGAGTCCATAAGGAATAAGTAGTAGGATACTGTGATCTACTTGGCTGTAAATATTAAACTTCTTCCCAGTCATCTAGTGATCTAAACACGTATGCCTTGTTTCTCATCTCTCTCACCCTGCATTACTTTTCATTACTTTTAAAAAGCATACTTTTTATCCTTTCAAGAACAAATTATAGGAAGCAAGTAGAAAATGCCCTTTTCCTCTGAAAAATACAGGGATTCATAACAATAGGCAGTAGTCTGTGTAGGTATAGAAGTTCAACATGGCTTCATTTTGTGCTGCTGCATTCAGCACTGTCATTGGTAATGCTGTTTGGAGTATCACTTTGTAACACTTCACACAAGCTCAGTTTAACTACAGGGTCTGAGCAACACAATGCAGCATTTCTTGGCCATTTTTGATCTCATTTACCTCTGTATGCTCAAGTGTTCATAGGCTTTTGGCTCCACAGGTTTTTTTGCAACTTCTCTTTCACCAAGGTTTTTCCTGGCTGTTGCTTTGACACCTTCTTGGGTACTAACCTCTTTTTGGCTTTGCTGGGAGTCAAAGCTCCTTCTTACTAAAAGTCACATGCCTCTATACCTTCTTGATTTTCTTAGAGTTTTAGCTTTTAAAAGATATTTTTGTTATCTTGATTCTATGTTTTACATTTAGGAATTTTCCACTCTTTTGACCCTGCCTCTTTTCTTCCTACCAGCAAAATAGGGAGGAAGGACTTTCACCAAGATTTGACTTCCATTTTACATTAGGACAAGGCTCTTTGTGCACTAAAAGTCTTTCACAATTGCCTTACTTGGAGAGGATATGCATAGCATAGCATCCTTGTCTCCTAAATTCCAGGAATGTTTCTGGCAAAACAAAGTCTTGAAAACAAATACATAGAAATTACTGAGAACTGTTACAAGAAGTCATCACTTTTTCATAGACTCAGTTCACATATTCTCATGCTTTCTGCATCTTTTGCTGCTCAAGAAGCTAAATTCAAGTAAACTGACTTTCTCCAGAAGCCTTAAATAATGAGCCCTTGTTAGAGAAGGTAAAACAATTGTCTTGTATAAACATAAGTAAATGATATGGCATTTTGCTTCAGCCACTCCGGTGGGCCAGAGTTGTTTCATGTGCTTTTTAATAGGGTGACTTTACAGTCACTGACCTGTGACCACCCCTATGCAGCTTCAGGTATGAATGCGAGTAGCAAGTACTTAGGAGCCTTCCTTCTAATATCTGCTGTCGCTTCATAAAGCAACATTAAATGTCTATTTCTTTTTGCATTCTCTGGAGAGCAAGGAGAGGTCCTTAATGCTTGGAATAGTGGTATTGGGCACAATATTTGTAGCTTCCCTCATCAGTGTATTTTGGCACAGTAAAGAACTGAACTGTGTGGGATCTTGGTTTATATCTGCAAATCCACAGTTAGAAAAAGGTCATGTCTGTCTCAAAATCTAATGAAAGCAATAAGTTTCAGTGTTCTCAGTGAAACAAATTCTACGAACTCCTTTCAGGTGACATGAGATGTTTTCTTTCCATTTTAATGGTAATTCTGTGTTCCCCAAAACTAAAATATTAAGAGTTCTGTAGAATGGCAGATAGAAGTATTCCTTTTCTAAAAAGGTCAAAGCAATATTTCAGCTATATGAAAACATATTTTAGCTCTGCAAGTGCCTTTCTGAAGAAAACTTACTTTGAGATGAATAAATTTCCACACAGTCACTTTTCCTTGGTGAAATATCTCATGGAAAAAATTTTAACTATTTTAGCTAGTGCCTGGAGAAATGCCCTCGTAGCAGCTCATGTTTCTCAGACCTCTAGATGAGAGACGTTTTCAGCTGTCCCCACATTCTCCTCAGGTTTGCACTCCTGGTTGTTTTAGTGATGAGAATAAAAATGGTTTCATTTCTTCAAGTTCACATTTTGATATAGTTGTGTGATGTGTTGCCAACAGTTTCATCCAGTCTGGGCTAAGACTTACAAGGACCCCAGGTGGGATGTCCTCTGTATGAGACATAGCCATGCATTTGTGTCAGACAAGAACAACCACAGGCCACATGAATAACCAAGAAATTTTCTGTAGTCAGCAAACACAGCCAGAAGTTTAGAAACAAGGCTGGCAGGAGTCTTCCAGCCTTTTGATGAAGTGCAGAAGAAAAACCAAGAATGGCTGTTAAGACTGGTGCCCAAGCAAGCAAAAGGCTTAGCCCCATGCACAAGAAGGATGGGTGGAGTTAATTTGTGAGTTGCTTGTAAGACGGTTTTGTAGTTAAATTCACCATCTTGAGCTGAGGATTTGAGGACCGTTTTGAAGAAACAAATAAATTGAGGTATGACAGCATCCAGTTTGCAAAAATGCTATGATTCTTCATACCAAAGTCTCTTGATGGAAGTACACTATGGGAAGTGCAGGGAAAAAAGAATAGTGAATAAGTTAATATGGAACTGAGAGTAGATATACAAAGATTCTGGGGAAGAAAAAAAAGAAAAACAACAAACCTTTATACAGGATGTTTTATAGTAATCATTATGTTAAGAAATTCCAGAAGAATAATAACAATCTTATCATAATATTGCTGGGAGTACCAGGCCTGCAGGTCTCTCATTCCCTCATTTCTGAGTGACTGACTCTAATTCTTTTGATCAGCTAGAGTATATCTGGCAGATGATTCAATTTGCCATAGTATAATGGTAGAAACAATAGCTGTATCTATAAATATTTTTCATATTTAATTGAATTTGGAAATTATGGACATGGCTCTTTAGAATTTTAAATTGGTGGTTTTCAAATGTAGCTGCAGATGTAACCTTAAATGTCTGCTTTGAAATTGCTTCATTATAGAACTGAAAGGAGCACATAGAGAAATGGCAGATGAAATTAATGCACATGAACAATCACCCACACACGTACTGATTCCCTATTTTAATTTCACTTTTCCTGTGTGCTGATGAGGTAGTTACTTTGTTTTGATCTTTGAAAGCTCATTAAGAACACTCATTAAGCCTCAGAATACGCAGTGAAGTATAGCTGCTGCTGTTACATGCAGGGTACAGTTCAATAACCTTTTCAGAATTATAACAGTTTGGTGGTAATCAGGAATAGTACCCCAGAGACTGAGTTACTGAAACATGATATAGATAAAAACAAACACAAGGATGTCAGGCTGATATATTGTCTAGGCTAGCAAGCCTATCATATTTTAAGATGCTCAGAGTTAAACTTTATCACAAGGAGATTGGAAACCAAATGAAAAGTACTGACATTTCAGGTGTACTTGTGCAGATAAGTTCTTTTACTACTCTTCTCCTTCCTGCTCATTCTTTCCCATTAAGTTTCTTTGTGCATTTATTCTTTCATCAAGGTCTAAATTTTATTTTAATGATGTTGTTTTCTGTCTCCTCCTCTCCCGGGAGGAAGTCTCTCTGGTCCTTTCTTAATGTCTGCCAAAACTTCCTGAAGTTTTAGCAACGTGTGCCACATCAGCGTCCTTAGATCCTTCCTGTGAGACTTGGGGTCTGTTGCTTTCGGACTGAAATGGGATAAGATGTTGTTTTTAAATGTATGACAGCTCATAGAGCACTTGGAAAATAGCAAGAGTAGGAGTGCAAAAATGAGCTTCAGCTCTGTTGAGGAATGAAGCTTGTACAAAATTCTGAAGGGGAATTTCCTTGTTCTTGTGTGGAGGAAAAGCACGCTTATCCCTAAATGAGAAATATAAACTTTTCATAAATTATTATATGAGAATTATCACCTGCAATTTTTGTTGTCTGGAACACACCCTTTCCTTTTGGCTTAATCATATTTCTCAGTCAATTGTTATCAATTTCTCATGAGGCATCAGTCTCTTTTTCCCATGATACCCACTCTGCTGTGGAAAATTTTCTTCATTGGATGGATTTTATTCTCTTCTGAGCTCATTCTGCAATTAAGACAATTCCTGTCTCTGCCGTCCTTTCCCATCCTTCCTCCCTCCCTGAAATGTGCTCAACAGCTGTTTGCTTTCTCTGTTGCACATTTGATTCTCTGACTCATGTATCAATAAAAAAACCTGCCACAGACAAATGGGAGAAATGCTGAGATGAGTCTCAAAATTATTGCCTTTAAATGTTTCTTTCTTCATCATACCTATCTCATCTGGAGGGTCTGACAAGCCTTGGTAAACTTTTGGAGGTTTGGGCAGTCCAGTGACCTGATGAGGAAATCAGGAAGCAAAGGCTTTGGGATGTTCTGTCTGCTGTAACCTCTCCGTAGAGAGATTCAGAGGGAGACTGTTCAGTTACTGTCCTTGGGCTGGGCAAGTAAAAAGGAATTTCCCTCCTCCGTTTCCAATCCTGTGTCCTCAGAACACGTAATTGAGGGAAATGGAGCCCTTAAATTAGGGCTGAGTCCTAATCAACGTCAGCCAGGCATGTGGTTTTGCTGAGCCTTCTAGCTAAGCTATGAGGAAGGTCTCCTTCTGGCAGTATTGAATAGAAGCCTAAAACATCAGTTGAGGTTTTGTCTCTGATTTAGCCTTCCAAATCAGCTACTCTGTTAATCTGGGGCAGTTAAATCTTGTGGAATTTTTGTGGGGGCTACATTTCAGCTTTGAGCAAGCAGCATGCAGAGCCTGAGGGCAAATGAGTCACTCAAGGAGGAGGGAGCTGGGGCAGAGTTGGGCTTGAGAGAAATAGAAAGAGATCATCACAGGATATCTCTATCTAAAGGGAGGAGATGGTTTTCTTAACCCTAACCAGAAGACCAGCCAGACTAGTGGCATGATGCTATAAGAATTATCTTCGATATTATCAGACACTATCCAACAGTACAGAGAATAAAAAGTTCCTGTATAGTTGTGAATCAATAAATTAGAAAAAAGAATTATTTTGATTTCTTTACAAGCAAAATATTATTATTTTGTCACAGCTGATTACTTTTTCAATTTTTAATAAAAGGCAATTAATTTTTAAAAAATATGCTCAGCCTCAGTTATAATGGAACAACCCACAAAAAATGGGTAGTCAGCATGGCTTTTGATGGGAATGAGAGATCATCAGAGTAACTTAAATTTGTAGTGCAGTTGGGAAAGTGAAGGCTTTCCACCTACAGATGATTCCAGTATTCAACATGTTTATTCTTTAGGCATATTCTATTTCAGCTTCAGAACAGTACAAGTCTTTAATGTTGGATGAATTCCATATTAAACCAGATTTTCCAGGATATTTGAGCTATTGTTTGTGTTTCCAGTTATTAGATTACCTCTTTACATGATGTTTACCTTGAGATGGCCATTCCTTAATAGACATGTCAATGTCAAAGAAGATTATGTTTCATCACATTCATCAGAAGGCCATTCAACAGAGAAGCCCAGTTCCTCCCAGATGGGCTAATCTAGCAAAATGAAGTATAAGCAATTTGTGTACCTGAATCTCATTGGAATGTCAATAGTGGCAGAGGTCAGAGGCCCATCTTTCCCTGTATTATAGAATAATAGAGTGGTTTGGGTGGGAAGGTACCTTAAGACCATCTAGCTCCAAACGCTGTCATGGGCTGGGAACCTTTCACTAAACCAGGTTTCTCAGAGCCTCATTCAGCCCAGTCTTGAATACTTCCAGGGATGCCTCTCTGGACAGCTTGTTTTAGTGTCTCAACACCCTTATGGTAAAGAATTTCTTCCTAATATCTGATTTAAACCTAACCTCCTTCAGCTTAAGGCCATTCTCCCTTGTCCTATCACTGTATGCCCATGTGAAGAGTCCCTCTCCAACCTTTTTGTAAGCCCTGTTTAGATTCTGGAAGGCACTCTAAGTCTCCCTGAAGTCTTCTCTTCTTCAGATTGGATAAGCCCAGCTTATTCAGTCTTTCTTCACAGAAGTGGTGCTCCAGCCTGGTGATCGACTTAGTGGATTTCCTGTTCACTCATTCCAACAAGTCAATGTCTTTCTTGTGTTGAGGACCCCAAAGCTGGATGCAGTACTTTAGGTGGGATCTCAGCAAAGCAGAGTAGAAAGGGAGAATCACCTCCCTCAACCTGTTGGCCACACTCCTTTTGAGACAGCCCATGGTGCAGTTGGTTTTCTGTGTTGCAAATGCCCACTGCCGATTCATGCTGAGTTTTTAATCCACAAACACCAAGTGTTTCTGGCCTGGGCTAGTCTCAATCCATTCTCCACCCAGCCTATACTTTTGTTTGGGATTGCCCCTACCCAAGTGCAGGATCTTGCACTTGGTCTGAAAAATGAAATCATGCTTGGTACAAACTTTGTCTTACCCACCTCCTTCTGCTAGTACATCTGCAGGCAGTGAATGAGAAATTCAATTTAATACTGGACTGTTTTAAAAGAAAGCTTGGGCCTCTTTTCAGTTGTTCAAAATATGCTATGTTTGTTCAAATCAACCAGAACTAAATACCACTTTTTTAAAAAAAAAAATAAAAATAAATATTGCGTTTTATTCTAGTAGAAATAGAAATTTCTGGTTTTGCAGAAATTGAATATTCTGAAATAAAATCTCCTCTAAAGAAAATCTTTAGCTTTCTCCTATCCTGCTGTTGAAAGCACATCCAAAAAAAGAGATGGTAGCAATTTTTCAATAACCAATCTGGAGTTTCAAATAATAAATCAATAATCCTTTAGCAAGATTAAAGTAATTTTGTTCTTTGTTATGCTGGTTTGTCACAACTTGTTAGGAAGATTTATTTCCCTTTGGGACCATGACACTGTTGCCATGACAACAGTAATTCACAAAGCTGGATTCATCCCATGATATGTAAAATTATGGAACCTGTCTAGGATGTTGCTGAATATTATATATTTTCTTTTCTTTTGTTAGTAATTTAACTTGGTGGGTGGATAATAACACCACCACAGTTTGGAAGCTTTCCGATGCCTATTTTGAGACTCTCTGTCCTATATGGAAGCTTTTTTGCAAAAAGTTCCAAATCTAATAGAAAACCTGTTTTGCACATGATAAGCCCTTGATAAGATGCAGCAGCATTAGCAGTGGTTCAGATAATTCAACCAGATTGGTTTATTGGCGTGATCTCCATAGTTAGATTGTATGACTCAAGGTCATTTTCTATTACATTTTGGACAGAAAGGGAATGTTAGCACAATTTATTCACTACCACATGCTTGTTCTCAGGCTATATGACAAATAGACTCTATTTCCTAGGCATTACAAGGAACTTTCAGCAGTAGAAAAGTCTGTTTTAAGTTCAGGAGCATTAAAAAGGTTCACATCCAAGTTTTCTATCTGTAGGAGGAATACTGTAGTTTCCAGTGCAAACCTGATATCAGCTTGATAAGTAATGATGATTTTGTCAAGCACTTGCCATCATGTTTGATCTAATGCAGCATGTGCATGACTGCCTTGCATTTCATCAGTTGTCATTTTCCACTTAATGATTTTTTTCCAATAAAATATAAGTGAAATTGGACAGTACTTGCACTTTTTCCTGATTGATTTAAAAAGTAACACAAAGGAAAAAAAGAACCTTCCCACTTTCAAAGTATTT
>JAWWTY010000088.1:54211434-54225883 GCA_035222235.1 Margarornis squamiger
CTTTAGTACTCTTGAATGTAAACCTGTTGGTCTTTGTGCCTGCTAGGTAATTTGTGTCAACCATAAAACCAGAGGATGAGGAACTGGATTAAGGTGGTCTACACATTTCCCAGAGGTCACTAAACAGCTTTTATTTGATACCATAAAAGATGTGGAAAACTATGCAGAATTAGACCTGAATGCCAAGTGTTATGTAGCAACATTTTCTTCTTAGGTGACTAATCATTTACCCATCTAGGTCTGCACAAAAACGTCACAAAACTTCCCTCTCCCCTAAAACTAGAATGATAATATAACTGCAAAAGGAGGAAAGACGTAGGAATGCAACTAGTTTATTTACACATAGTAACATTTAACATTGATTTGCTTTTAACTGTATGGCTATCACTTTTTATGTCTAAGCTGTTTAAGTATTTGTGACATTTACATACTTTTACTAAATTGTTATTAAAAGGAAATGTTTTCTATTGTACTTCTGAAGAAAGGTCAAGCTAAATGAAAGTCATGGCTTATTCTCTAAGACTCTCATTTAATTTCTGCTGCATATGAATATGACAACCTTCTTCAGAGAGCTGGTAGCTAATGTTGTGGTAAATCAGCCCTGAATTTTAAAGAATGTCTTGGCGTTGGAGGGGTAAGTCTACTGATGTTCCTCTTATCTAACCTGACATTTGTCACACAGAAAATCAGCTCGAGGGCATAGATTTCCTGTGGGAGAGGATGTGGAATAAGAAACTTACATGTAGCTGTGGCTTGTGATGATGACTTTCTGATGCAGATGCAGGCTCTGACCCAATTTGCTCCTGGCTGGCATGAGGGCTTTTCTGTGCCAGCAGGCTCAGTAACTGCTGAAACAAAGAGGAAACCTTGCAAATGAGTAGGAAGCTTATTTGTGTGAGAACCATTCAAACTGAGGAAGACAAGTTTTAAACACCTATTTCTAAGCTAAAGTAAGCGCTCCAGAAGTAGTATGTCTGTACTTTAAAAGCATCAAATAAGTGGCATCAAGTCCTTTTCTCCCTCAGTGGTGGCAGTAACTACTGTTGTTTCCTGACTTTATTTTATCAATGTATGGATGCCTTGCTGGAGGGAGGATACTTAAGTGGAGCTACTTTCTTATCACACACACAAAGTCTGCATTAATGTGATTTTGTGCTGTTAATACCTCTCTGAATGCTGTCAAGACCATACTTTTATTTTTCCACAGCAACTGAAAGCAGACCAATAAGAAGTCCTCTAAGAAGTCCTTCTAGTGCCTGAGATTCATCTTATCTTTTTCCCTCTAGAGAAGGCAAAAGTGTGCTTAGCAATAGGGGGAGAACACATGACTTTTGAGGTTTCTCCTCACATACTTTTGGTATTGAATGTATTTGACTGAGCAGTGTAACCAAAGCTTAAGAAGGAAGTTCTGGTAGTCTACTGTTCTACTGAATCACTGGATTGATGGGCTGAGGCTGAGGCCAAAGTTTTGAGGTACAACAGGGCCAAGTGCCAGGTCCTGTACTTCAGTCACAACAACCCCAGGCAGTGCTACAGGCTGAGGGCAGAATGGCTGGAAAGTGGCCAGTGGGAGAGGACCTGGGGGTGTTGGTCAACAGAGTCTGAACATGAGCCGTGTGTGCCCAGGTGGCCAGGAAGGCCAACAGCATCTTGGTTTGGATGAAGAATAGTGCGGCCAGCAGGGCCAGGGCAAACCCTATACTGGGCCATGCTGAGGCTGCACCTCCAGTCCTATGTTCAGTTCTGCGCCTCTCACTGCAAGAAGAACATTTTGATGCTGGAAGAGGTCCAGAGAAGGGCAAAGCTGCTGGTGAAGGGTCTAGAAAGTAAGTTGTATGAGGAGTGACTGAGGGACCTGGGGTTGTTTAGCGAGGTGAAGAGTAGGCTCAGGAGAGACTTTCTTGCTTTCTACGGCTACCTGGAAAGAGATCATAGCCAGGTAGAGGTGGCCTCTTCTGCAAGGTAACAAGCAGCAGGACAAGAGGAACTGGCCTCAAGCTGCATCAGGACAAGTTCAGGTTGCACATCAGGAAGAATTTCTTCACAGCAAGAGCTGTTAAAAACTGGAATAGGCCACCCAGGTAGGCAGTGAAGTCAACATCCCTGGAGGTGTTCAAGAATGGACTGAATGGGGTATTTGGTTCCATGTTATAGTTGACATGGTGGTGATGTGTTGTTATAGGTTAGATTTGATCTGGGAGGTCTTTCCCAGCCTTAATGATTCTGTGATTCTCTGAGAACACTGAGAGGTAGTACTTGAGTAGTATAATCAAAGTTCATAAGGTAGGGCCTTCAGCCTGATTTCAGCTTACTGCAACCTTTTTAAGCAAACAACCTGTGATTGATAGCAAGCAATTAGACACTACTTAGTGTTGAAATGGCAGCAGTTATACTTCTTGACAGTGGATCATAAGACACACAGGGTAAAAACAACTGTAGGTAAGGCAGCAAAGCGCCAGTAGGAGATAGCATTGCTTTACATTTAATATAATGAGATTTATGGTACTGTGTATTATATCTACTCTGGTAAGGTGTGACGAAAGAACTGGCCTTTCCCATTTCACTGAGATCCCCAGGGTAGCAAAGTTAGCCTTGTTAATGTGAAATAAAAGATGCAGGTGCACACCCCTTTTTTTCCTGAAAGATTTAGTAACTTATATGAAAATATTCTCTGTATCTCTGTTTTAGAATTTACATGCATTACTAATGATTTTATGTAAATTTTCTGTTGTAATATAACTCAGTTAAACTGAGCTGGTTCAGCATATCCAAGACTTGTTTAAAATCTCTGCCTCTAACTTCTTTGGCATGCTTTATTTTCCCTTGTCTTTTCATTAAATTTTCCATGTTTCAAAGGTGGACTTGCTAGCCTGCTGATTGCAGGCCTTATTTTGTTGCTCAGTGTTGGATGCCTGAAGCACTGTAATGTTTCTGTATCCATTAGATCAAGAGTATTAAATATTTCATGTGAATACTGATTGGAAATATGCTCTGTCAAGTGCTCTCTTGACTTTTACAAAATCTGTGCTAGTCTTCCTGAATATTTGCAATGATAAATGTACCAGTCCCTTGTTGTTTTCTTCAGCTTTTTGCTTTTGATTAACTTGTCTATTTTGCTACATTCAAAGTAAATGTTTTATATTGATAGCACTACCAGGGCTGATTATTTCCAAAGTATATGGGAAAATGTATTGTTGGTGAATTTACAAAACTAAAAAATGAGATGAGACTGTCTGAAAATTGACTGCAATACAGCATCATTCTGGCTGCAAATACTTTGAATTGTTAATAAATAAGTATGAAAATTGCAAAACGTGTATTCTTTTTAAAAATTTACATGTCAGACAATGGGATAAGTGAAACTGATTTTTTTTTGACCTGATTTTTTTTTGAATTTCCATATATCTGGAAATTACTCATCACATCCAAAAGAGGAGGCTATTTTTAAAGGTAAGCATGTAGGAGAAGCAGGGGGCCTTAGGAGTAGTGAGGGTGGACAGAAATCATGTTGGTTTCCAGGCAGCTAACACTCAAAGAAATTACAAAGTCAGCAGAATAAACATTAATTTGAGGGAGAAGTGTATTATAGCATATCGACTTCAGAAATTTAGTGGTTACATTTTAGCTTTCTTGTGAGATGGTTTCAAGTAAGTCAGTGGGAAGTATCTCACTTTTGTAAAAGCCAGTGAAGATGAGAACAGCGCCTATTCAGACGCATTTCTCCTCAGTGAGAGGAAATAATCTTTCAGCCAATCTTTGCTGGGCAAATGGAGGAAGACCTAAGTTGCCTGAAATCATAAATTGCTGCAACTTTGAAAAGAAATGCTGTTGATCTAGAAAATACAGCTAAACTTGTGTAGGTAACTATTAAAACACATTCCTTCCTGTTACTTTGTCCTACACTATTTCCAAGTTATTTTCACACTGAGTGGTTGGTTTCTGAGTGAACTTTTGCTGCCAGTGTCTAGCTGCAGAAGAAATATATGTGTTAGAAAAAACAGCTTACAAAATAATGATATGTTTTGGAATTGGGGGGGGAAAAAATATATGTTGCAGATCTCCTGACCAAGATGGCAAGAAAAATACTTTTATCGATTCTTATGGTCACGGTAATTGAGCCAAAACAGTATTTTGAAACAGATATTATTAAATAATGCAAAATTAGTTGAAAATGAGAAAGAACTACACAATTGTGTTAAATCTTGTCACAGTTTTATAACAACTTGGCCTTTATAACTTTAAAGACATTCAGGCACAGAGATAAGTAATGGTTTTCTAAATGACTGAAGATGACAAATCTTGCCATGGCAGCCCCAAGTAACTGTTGAAAAACTTGATACTTGTAATCTTTGATCATTTTTAATGGTGACAACCTAGCATCCTAAGTGGAAAATAATTAGTATGGATCTTTTGTAGTCAGGTACACATAGCATCTGAATTTCTCCTCTTTGGTGAAACAAATGTTATATTTTCTTTAAGAAATCATTTAAGAAGAGTCATAATTGTTACGAAGTTCATTCATGATCCTCTGCACCACCGAACCAGACAGCAAGTTTTGATTTTGTGATTTTTTTTTTTTTAAATCCTCTTCTTGCTCAGGATGAGTCGATTCTTTTTGTATTTCTTCTCTGGCTCATTTTTTCTCCTGTTTATTTAACCCTTGCCTTTTTCTATGCCAAGATAAGGAAAAATAAAAAGAAAAAACAAAAGAGAGAGAGAAAGAGAGAGACGGAGGAAGTACAAATGTAGAGAATCCAATTTCCTGGATTATTTCCAGCCTTGAAAATACTGAAAAGACCCATAATTGGTCTAATGCAGGAACCCAGAATAAGTTGCCACAGAGCCCTGTTAGTGAAGAGTTGGAAGGAGCTGTGTGCTTTCTGGCCTTCATTCCAGACTTGCTCCTTTGGCTACTTCTGGACTTATACATCTCTCTATACAAGTCCACCTAAAAGTTCTGGAAATATTGTTATGCATGCGAACTGATCTCTTATTAAGGGAAACACAAATGTACTCCAAGGAATGACTGTAAATAACCAAAACAAAAGTAGGAGTGTTTGCTTGTATTGAGGACTGTTTTGCTGGAATAAATGTTTACAAAGAACAAGAATTCATTCTTCTTTAGTCCCAAAATAGGTATGCATTGAGGATTATTTTCTTACACGGGATTTAATATGAATTCTCAATACATTTCTTGAAGAAAAACTGCATAAACTTGAAGAAATGCTCAGCTGTCTCTTACAGCAGTCATCCCTGGCACCTAATCTAAAGTGAGGCAGCTGGTACAGTCTGGATGAGATGATATAGAATGGAAGAACCGTCCATGGCTCTGTTATTGTTGATTTTCTGCAGTGTAGTATGGCAGAATCGACTAGAAAATCAAAGCTCCCCATACAACCCCATGTACTGGCAAAGTTAGGCTTCTAGTGAGCTGTTTTGTTTGTAGGCTGAGAGGTTTGAAGACTACAAATGTAGACTCTTGGATCCACCTGAAGACACTCCTGCTGCGTTACTCATCCTTTTGTTTCCTGTACTGGCTAACAAGTCTGCCACTGATTGAAGAGGTTGTAAAACTGGTTCTTATATTCCTTCAGGCAAAGTCAGCTGGGCAAAATTAAACCCTCGATAAAGGTGATTTGAGTTATCTTAATTGGCCTGAATTGTGTGAGTGCCCTAAATCCCTCCCCTTCCATTGACAAAACCATTCAGAATTTGTGTTAGATGAATGGTGAAAACCAGCTGAGGGGCAGGTAACACCCTCAGTTATGATAGATATTTGCTAAGTTAAGTGTTGATTCATTAGGAATTATTTAACAATTCTTTAGATTAATAGTATTTTCAAGGTGTGCCATGCTTGTACACTAGGTTCTAGTGAGTAATTTATGCTAACAAGTGCTATTCTTCATGTCTGCTTGAAGGTCCATTTTAAATTTTACAAAAATAATGAACAGATCCCACAAGTTGAGACCACAGGTAGAAATAGCAAGCAACCCTTATTTTTTTCCACATTGCCTTGCACAAATTTCACTGTGAATTCATGCTTATGAGCTTGTCATGTGATTGTGTTTTTGATTTTTTTAAAAATATTTTTTTTTATTTTGCTACTACTCTATTGTTCCTGTTCTGATTATTAAACTATATAACTAGAATAGTCACACTTTCAATGAGTTTTTCCTTTGAATCCAGCCATGTTCCCTCTGAAACATGAGCACCCCTATTTGATACTACTCTTACTATCTTAGTTTTTTGACACACCAGGCTTGTTTAGGAGACTGGCCTACTGCTCCTCGTCATAGAATCATAGAATGGTTTGGGTTGGGAGGGACCTTTAAACATCATCTAGTCCAATCCTCCTGAAATAGACAGGGACATCTTCATCTAGATAAGGTTGCTCAGAGCTCCTTCAAACCTGACCTTGAATGACTCTTGACCTTGAATTCCCTGACCCAGGGACAGACATCTACCATCCCTCTGGGCAACCCGTTCAACCGTTTCATTACCCGCTTCATAAAAAATTTCTTCATTGTATCTTGACTAAATCTACTCTCTTTTAGTTTAAATTCGTTATCCCTTGTCCTATCTTAACAGGCCCTATTGAACATCTGTCCCCATCTTTCTTAAAGGCCGCCTGGTCTATAAGTGGCCTTTTCCACTGGAAAGCTGCAATATGATCTTCCTGGAATCTTCTCTTCTCCAGGCTGAGCAATCCCAGCTCTCTCAGCCTTTCCTCACAGAGGTGCTCCAGCCCTCTGATCATCTTTGTTCCCTCCTCTGGACTCACTCCAGCAGTTCCATGTCCTTCCTGTGCTGGGGACCCCAGAAATGAAGACAGTACTACAGGCAGGATCTCACCATAGCAGAGCTGAGGAGCAGAATTGCCTCCCATGGCCTGCTCGACGTGCTCCTTTTGTTGCAGCCCAGGAGACAGTTTGCTTTCTGGGCTGCGAGTGCTTATTGCCAGCTCATGTCCAGTGTTTCAAACACCAGTACCCCAACTCCTTTTCAGCAGAGCTGCTCTTGATCCATTCATCCTGCAGCCTGTATTGATATGGGAGGTTGCTCTGAATCAGGTGCAGCACCTTGAACCTGACCAAATTGAACCTTATGAGATTCACATGGGCCTCCTTCTTGACCTTGTTCAGGTCCCTCCGGAGGGCATCCTGTCCTTCAGATGTGTTAACCACACCACTCAGCTTGGTGTCATCCACAAACTCACTAAGAGTGCACTCAATCCCACTGTTTATATCATTGATGAAGTTATTAAACAGTACTTGTCCCAATATGGACTCTTGTCTCATCACTGATCTCTATCAAGACATTGAGCTGGTTACTGCTACCCTCTGGATGAGACCATCCAGCCAATTCCTCATCCATGGAATAGTTCATCCATCAAATCCACTTCTCCCCAAGTCAGAGAAGGATGTTGTGGGAAACTGTGTCAAAGGCCTCACAGAAATCCAGAAAAATGACATCCATAGCTCTTTCCTTGTCCACTAATGTAGTCACCCCATCACAGAAGGCCACTGCATTGGTCAAACACGATTTCCCCTTGGTGAAGCCTTGCTGGCTGTCTTGAATCACCTCCCTGCTCTCCACACCCCTTAGCATACTTCTTGGAGGATTTGTTCCAAGATCTTCCTAGGAACAGAGGTAAGGGACGGTTCCCAGGGTCCTCCTTTCTACCCTTTTTAAACCTGGGTGTAATGTTTCTGTTTTTCCAGTCACTGGGGATTTAACTTGACTGCCATGGCTTTTCAAATATCATGGAGAATGGCTTGGCAATTACCTTAGCCAATTCCCTGAGGACTCTGGAATGCAATGATGGCTGTTACTGTTCAGCAGTGTCTTTAAAACTCAGTTAAGCAGCTTGTATAAAGTTGTCCATGACTGTTTCACCTTTATCTTAGAAATGTGAAGGAGAGTTTGGGAATAAAAGGGTGATGAGGGGAAATATCTTTTATAAAAGACTTTTAATACATAAAATGTACCTCTCAGTATAATGTCTTTCACTGGACTGTTTGGGGTGTATGTTTTGCTTGTGAATGCTCTATCTTACTAGCAAGGATTTTCTGGGACAGTCTGCCAATACTAACAACTGTAGCAATTTTGCAAGGTTTTCGAGACACGTTTTCAAGTAACAAGCATTTAATGCTGCCTAAATTACTAGTTAACCACATTTCCTCCTTTCTAAATTGACAAGCAGAAAAAGATAGTGCTCTAGGGGACCCATTTCTGACAGTCACTGCCAGCATGAGTCAGTATCTTAACACCAGATGGAGCTGCGGTTATGCAACCCCATGTATCTATAGGTGAATGAGGGAACAACCAGAACTCCATTCCCCCAGGCCTCAAGGCAGGTGCCAACTTGTCTGATGAACTTGTAGTCTTCTCGAAATGCTCTATCATGCTCTATCTAAGAGCCATTTACTTGGTACAGGAGTGGCAGTATTTAAAACAAACTGTTTTTCTTCCAAATTGTTTTAAATTACACCATTAGAACTTAAAAAAAAAAAAAATAAATAACTTAGCCAGTTCAGAGTTTATTTTGGGGGAAGGGGGGGAAACCACTTTTCTTCTCTGCTCTTCTTTAAGAATTCAGAAAGCTCTGGCTGTCATTCTCTGTGCTTTTAGTGCAGAGTGGGGGTGGAAGTAAACACAGCTCTTCTGCGGGTAGAAAGGAATGGCCTTGCAATCTGAAGTTGGTGACTGAAGTGACAAAGGATTATAATAATGCTGCAGCTGTTATCTTGTCATGAGGAGAAAAAAAATTCTGTTATGAAATCAGTATTTTGTGTTGAGATAAGAAGAGACTGCTTCTGTATGACTACAGGAAGCAGGAAGAAGATATTACACTTCTAGTTAAGGTAACAACCTTAATTTTTTTTCTGACTCAAGCCAAAATAGTCTCTCTGCAAGGTCTCATTTGGTGTGTTTAACCAAGGTTGACATTACTTTGAAAGTGTTTTTTGAAAACAACTTAACTTTGAGTTTGTAAATATTATTTTTTTTTTAAATGACATTTAATGGGTTAGTTGGACTATGGTGAGAACAAAAACAAGTAAAACGAAAAAAAAAGGTAAATAGCTGCTATCTGAGTGAATGTCCTAGACCAAAGTCTGGATTTATTTGTGTGCCCTCAGACTGAATAGACCATGATGCATTTTAACTTTGCCGGATTGCCAGAAATCATGTATTATTGAGTGTATTCCAAAGTGAAAATGACCAAACAAGCAGCAGCAGGTAGGCAGAGTTCAATATTCAAGGAGAAATGCAGCTGGCAACAGGACCCACTTCTTTCTCTATGTGGTTTTCTGGTCACGGAGAGGAGAGCTGGCTAATGCCAGGGTCCCTCTGTCTTAGCATGTCCCTAAGCTATAAGCATCATAGAAACACACTACACATAATGATTCCTATCTAGTCCCTGAAAAAGTCATTAACTGAGCAGCTGAAGCAACGGTAGTGATTAATTAAAAAAAAAAAAAAAATTAACAAGTGATTGTAGCTTGTTTAAAAGCTATGGGCCCTTCACATACCTGATTCTTACCACTGTAATCCAAATCTCTGGTAGTATCAAAGGATTCCTCCAATAACTTTAAGCTGAAACCAATGACTAAATTTGCTATGAATTCACAGAAAATATTGATCCTACTAAAATTCTTGATGTTCACGGGAACATATTGTTCACTGAAAGATTTCATCACTGGGGGTGAAGGTCAAGCATCTTAATGCCAGAGGCTTGTAGATTGGAAGTTCTGCTGTAAATGGATTTGTTTGTTCTTTCTAGTTCTCATTTGCCTGGATTTGTTCCCTTTGGCTGTCACTGTGTCACTCAGATTTGAAAACATTCAAATTCAGGAGCCTACAGTTGAAAGTATTTTCTACTTTGCATTGATATTTCCTTCAGAGTTCAACCAATTCTTCAAAATGTTCATGGATCTCTGATAAGCTGGTTTGAGTTTCTGCTTTCCATTTTTAGTTGCAAAACCATGGCATACATTGGTCTTGTGTTTTGTTATGGTGTGGCTGTTGCTTCACTACTCCTCAATTGGTAGATACAAGAAAGAGCTAAAAACAGACATGTTTAAGGGCAGACACATCCTCTGTAGTTATCTATGTAAAGCGTGTGTGCAATTGTCAGTGTCTGACAGATAGTATTAGCTGGATCAATAGAAAGGAGATTTTGTTCAAAATGCTTTCAAGTTGTGTCTCTGTACCTTGCCTTTACTAAGTAATTTTCAACACACTTAGTCCATAGTAGAACTATTGAACTACTTATGGTAGGAACCCTTTGCTTATTTTATTCGAAATCCACTAAAGCTTTGCTATAAAATTATTCATGAGCAATCATTTCCTGAATGAGTTTTAGATTTTTTTTACTGAAGTATTCAGCATTCAATGTGTTTTTGCTCACTTGTTACTGTGGCTGGTGGAGCAATCAGCAACAAAACATTCTTGAGCCTTTCAAAATTTTCTCTTGGCAGAACATGATATAAAACATTTACTATGGTGGTGATTCAGTTCAGAATATGCACATTTGACAGGAAAGATGGCTCATACCATGTGAACGGCAAATATGCTTGTAAGTCCACGGATGTTTTGCAGTATTTAACTTCATGTAGCAATAGTGAAAGTGGGTAGTTTATGGTCTTCTCTATCTGCACTTTTAAAATCTATTGAACTTATAGCAATAGAACAAAAGATTACAGTATTTGCATTTACTGGGAAACTTTAACACACTGCAGAAATTATCTTCATGTGATGTATGTCCCTTTGCATATAAACCTTCATTTCTGCTAGCTGTAAATTGGAATTTAGTCTGAGCTTGAACTGCTCTATATTTCTTAGTTGTCTATTTTCAAGTTATCTTTTCCTTTTGGCCACCCACAAGGCCTCTCTGGTGAGTTTTCTCTGGCAGCTCCCTGCTGCTCTAAGGCACTCCAGGCTGTTATGTAGCAGACAGATACTGGCAGAGCGTGGGTGTAGAGCAGCAAGTGTGCTAATCAGCTGTGTGGCCCTCGATATGTCAGAAGTGCCCCTGAACACACATCTTGCAGTGTCCTAATGCAAAATAATACAGACTATTTGGTGCAAGGACAAGGACGAAGGGAACATCTGGAAACACTGTAATGAGCAATGTACTTTGCTAAAATAGATATCAACAACAACATCCAAAACAAATGCTCTCTAAGTAAAATCTCTTGTGATATGAAGACACTTCTTCCAGGGCTTTCCCTTGCACCAGACAGCTAAAATGTTCAGAAAACAAATGTGGCTTATATTAACATCTTGTGGTTTTTAAAGTGTGAAAGAAAAATTGTTATCAGATAATCAGCAAATTCTCATACAAGAGATGTAATAAAGTGGTTGTAATCTGCATTATATTGAGGATGTGTGGTTAAAAATTCTTTCTTTTAAAGATTTGTACTAGAGGTTAGAAGCATGTATGTGAGTTCTCAAAGTGCAGGACAAAGCATCAGAAAGGTACTGGTTGTGTTTCATAACTGAAGTGTCTATGTTACTTTTTGCTCCCCTTAAAGACATGTCTTTTCAAGTCACCACAACTCTGTACCTAATTTCCAGCATATTTTTCTGTTTCACAGAAATAAAGGGCAATTATGGAAATTTCAGAGGAATTTCTAGTCAGTGCAATGGCTCAGGAAAAAAATGATGCAATCTACTGTTGCATAAAAAGACATCAGTTATTTTGATGTGACACAGTTTAATAGTTACAGAAAATCATTGCCACCTTAGAACTACTTGCTGGCCACCTTGAATTGAGTTGACAGCTTTACATTTCTGCTTTGCAGGTCTCAGTAGTGAAAGCACCAGTCTTGCAACTGTTATGTTTTTAACTATTTAATGAAAGACTGAGGGCTGTTGCTCTTCAAACCTCTGTGTGCAAAGTTACACATTTCCTTTCCACTGATTTTGGATATAGGCAATACTGCAGTGATTCTGAACCTTTAATGGCATGTTTTGTACGGACTCTGAACAGGACTCTGTACAGGTAGAACAACTCAGGCATAGTTGGCATTCTGAGAATGAGAAAACTAATCTTGTACTGTGGTTTTTGGCAAAAGAGCTTCTGGATAGACCTCAAACAACCACGAAGGTATATAAATAAACAACAACACTGGATGCTCTGGGAAATCACAGGGTACACTTTTTGCCAAAGAAGTCCAATGTTTACCTGCTTGAAAAAATGAGGCTTTCTTTCCTTCAGATGAAAAAAATATGAACAGAGCTGCTGGCAGCCCCATCCACCCTCCACTTAAAACTGTGGAGCCTTTCCCTCACTAAAAGTCTTTCTAAGGATCCGAGGCTTATCTGCAGTCAAATTTAACAGCTTGCACCCTCAGTGGAGACAGTGTGGTGAATGTTGCAGAAAGCTTCTAACAGCTGAATTGTGGCTGTTTCCCAAATGTCACACCACAGATAAACCAGAGCAGTCAAGCATATACATAATTAAAAAAAACCCCAAACCAACAAAACAAACCAAAACAAACCCCCGTCCTTCCCCTCTCCCCCACAAAAAAACCCCCCCAAAAATAAACCCCGAATTCCATCACATCTCTTTTTCAAAACATACAGCAAGCACTAGGACTACATAATGCAGGTTTCCAGGAGCAAAGCTTCAGTGGTAGAAATTGTAATTGATGGGTGCAGCAGAGCCACAAAGACTGTGTGAAGAGTGGCAGATTGTGCTGACCTAGGTACTTCATAGCAAATATTTATTTTTATCCTTATAATTAAAGATAAACCCATTTCACCATAAACAGCAATCTCCAGAATAATAATTTTGTTGACTAAAACAAGGAAACTCCTCCCATACTTCTTGCAAGTTTTTTGTATTAGAGACTAAAGATGCTCCTGCTTAGCTGTGTCTCTGGCAACACTGGAACAACAGCATTTGCCTACTCTATAAGTGATTCTACAGATTTAGCCTTGAATAGGTTTTTATACTGTGAGTGCAAGATTCCTGTTAGCCTCTCCATCCAGGGCACTACAGTATGTCTGTGGTCCTTTGTACACTCTGATCTATATGTAATTTATTTATCTATTCTGTTGCTATTTCAGCCCTAAGTGTTTCAAAGCATAAAAACATGAAGTTCCTACTGAGAAAATAATGGTGAAATGAAAGTTCAAACCTTTTAGTACAGTGGCAGGTAAATGGAGTTTTGACTGCCACCTTTAAAATTGTGGTAAATGTTATTTACACTGCTAGGTACTCTGCTTCATTTCCACTTGCACTTTTTCTGAGACAGTTTTAGACTAGAAGGTGTTTAAGGTATTTTAGTTTTGATTGCTCCCTCTTGTGCTTACACTGCTCTGCTCTCTTTTGCTGCATGGTCAGATAGATTAGACTCCTGGATTTTGTGCTGAAATGGAAGAGAAGCACTAACTACCTTGGCCAGAGATTGGTCTCTGATTAAATGTCAGATGCTGTGAATCACCATCCCAAGAACATCATATACAGGGTGTTTAGCCTCCCAAAGGACAGCTGACTCACTTCTCTGTCCTGCTCATCAGAGAACTGGACCAAGAGCCAAGGCTGTTTGAACAGTCTATGAGTTACGGCTAATGCTTGGACTGTAACAAGCAGACTCTAACTAAGCATGCAAACCCAGCCTGTTCCTGTGTGGCTCTGCTCAGACAGCAGCCTGCTTGGCAGGTCTTTGCTGCAGGAGTTGCAGTGAGCTGTTTGAAAAATCAAAAGGGGTGCTGTACTGAATGAAGAGTTAAATGATGATTGAATGTGAACTAGAAAGTGCCTTCAGGTGTAGGCAGCAGAGTAAATAAGCAGAAAAGCGAGTAATCAGAAGCACTGGAATATGCAATGCTTGGGAATTAGGGGATTGTACCAGGCCATTATCTCAACACAACTCAATTGCATCTTCAATCAGTTAACATACTTATCTGCCTGCTCACCAAAAAGTGGAAATTTGAGTCTTATATAAAGGAAAAGTATAAACTTTAACTTCTTTCTACACTTGTGGAGGCTGAAAGAACATGTTCAATATATGCATGGTTATAATGCAAGGGTTAAAAAGTGTTGCTAAAATCAGTGTAAGAGCAGAGAACCAGTCTGAACAATGAAAATAACTCCTAGGAGGAGCAAGAAAACTATTACTACTTTCTTCTGAGGATTGCACAACAAGGATGCCTGGGTTTAGCTGAGCAGTAGGGATGGGATCACCTGGAAGTGACACGGTGTGGTTACCTTTCTTGTTGGGGCTATGTTCTTCCCTATCTCTTGTACCCCTCCTTTTTAGAGGATTGGGATGATGCAATCCTGGTTATGTATACAGACTAGGGAATGAAAGGCTGGAAAGCAGGTGTATGAAAAGGAACCTGGGGATCCTGGTCAACAACAAGTTGAATCTGAGTCAGCAGTGCCCTGGCAGCCAGGAGGGCCAACCCTGTCCTGGGGGCATCAGGCAAAGCATCG
>JAWWTY010000088.1:54225962-54249657 GCA_035222235.1 Margarornis squamiger
CAATACGAAAAAGATATTAGGCTATTAGAGAGCATCCAAAGGAGGGCCATGAGGATGGTGAAGGGTCTGGAGGGGAAGCCGCATGAGGAGCAGCCGAAGTCACTTTCTCTGTTCAGCCTGGAGGAGACTGAGGGGAGACCTCACTGCAGTTACAACTTCCTTGTGAGGGGAACTGAAGGGGCAAATACTCATTTCTTACTCTCATGACCAGTGACAAGACTTAAGAAAATGACATGAAGTTGAACTGGGGGAGATTTACATGGAATATCAGGAAAAAGTTTTTCACCCATATGGTTGTTGGGCACTGAAACAGGCTTCCCAGGGAAATGGTCACAGCACCAAGTCTGTCTAAGATCAAGAAGAACTTGAATAATACTCCAGTAATCCATGGTGTGATTTCTGGGGTGTCCTTCACAGGGCCAGGAGCTGGACATGATGGATCCTGATGGATTCCTTCCAACTCAATATATTCGATGACTCCAAGAATATGCTTTTTCCCTTTTAGAAAGAAACTGACATTCAGAATATGTACAGGCACCAGCTTACTGCATGAGAACATGCACTTCTCTTCTCTGTGGTGACCAGTGACAGAACGTGAGGGAATGGCCTGAAGTTGTGTCAGGGAAGGTTTAGGTTGGATGTTAGTATGAGGTTTTTCACCCAGAGGGTGGTTGGGCACTGGAACAGGCTCCCCAGGGAAGTGGTCACAGCACCAAACCTGTCAGATGATACTCTTGGGTACCTGGTGTGACTTGGGGATGGCCCTGTGCAGGACCAGGAGTTGGACTTGATGATCCTTGTGAGTCCCTTCTGACTCAGTATATTCTGTGATTCTGGGGTTCTCATTAGCTGGTAGATGTTAAAACAGTCAATTCAGCTTGCATATTGTGTTATGTATAGTTATGTCACGAACCAGGGTAACACAGGATAAATTTCAATGTACTGTCCTTTCTTCCTCTGGTAGACTTGGAGGCAGATCTTCACATGCTTTAACAGTGTTTGCACTGTTTCTTTGAGAGGCTGTGCAATTGCATGTGACTGGAAGGTGAATGAGAATAAAATTCCTGTGTGTTAAGTTTGAACATTGTTCATTTCTCTGTCTAAATTTGTTGAGCTGTACTTAATGTGTAGAGAACTTTCATTGCACTGAGCACTTATCTGCCCAGGATGTAACTAGCTCACAGCATTGTGGTCACTGGACTGGAAGATAATTTGTTGGCTGCTGCTGCTGTCCCACAGCACAGGTAAATATACCTATATTTCCACTCATAATAGAGATTTTGTAGGAGCCCTCCAAAGAAGGAGGGCATGGTATTTTCACATAGCTTATCCTGCTATACTGCTTTCTGTGCTGTTTAAGTTGCCCTAATACCAGATCTTTTTCTTGCTTAAATAGATAGGTTCAATTCAGTTCTCTGAAGCTGGCCATAGTCTTGGAAAGAAAATGTTCAGCTATTTATATTCCATTTATTTTAAGCATTATTTGTGTTAAGTTGTTGAATGTAATTTGACAGTGCCAGAGATTCAGGATATGAATTACTACCAAAACTGTTGAGGCCTTTTACTTACTTAGTAATTAATTTGGTAAGGTTATGAGCCAAAACTTTTGAGGCTTTTCATCTGCAAGTTTGTAAGATAAATTATTGCAAAAAGAATTAGCATGCCAGCAATAGGAGAAAAAGTTGTGTCAGTTTTTCAATGAGGTCCCTACATAATTTTTGCATTTGATTATTTTCTGTCTTTTTTGTTTGCTTGGTTTGGTTTAGTTTGGCTTGGGTTTTTTTGTTGGTAAATCATGCATTTTCCATAAAAATAGGTTCATGTCCTCTAATATATTTTATTACAGTAGTATATCTTCCTTCCTTCTCACACCCATAGTATTTTAAGAAGAGGTGGGTTGGTACATTTACCTTTGAGGCAGGTACTCAGCACAAAATTAACATGCAAATTAAATAATATGTATCAGTTATTGGCATTTTCAGCTCTGCATAAAGCATTACTTTTGATGTATGATTTTTCACTTTTGTTTCCACTTTTAATGATTCCTGTCTTAAAGGTATATGTGTCGGCTGTTGTTCATACTAACCCTTTGTAAATGAAGGCTGCAGAAAGAATGTTATAGGCACCTCTGCATTTCATTATATTTTAAATACTAAAGTGACTCATTGAGAGCAAATATCACTTTTCCTAGACTGTGTAAATGAGAATATTAAAAAGCATCTTTCACTTTTAGTCTGTCAGAAGATAAAATGTTAGATTATTAAATTAGTGTTATCATGTCTATAGAATATCATATTATCATATTTAAAAGAAAATTACTCATTTAAGTCAAGTAAATAAGAAGACAAAGTTAAAATAAAACCAGAACAATCTTTCTAGATACCTGTCCACTTTGTATTACATTTTATTAAAATGTTTTCTGCTTCTCTGTGGTTTATTGCATGCAAGTAATTTAATCTTTCTTCAAGTATACCTGGCATGGAAAAGAAAAGTAACTTCAAAAAACGCAAGTAGTTCCATTTCCCTAAATGGGGTCTACAAAATATTTGTATAAATGGTACTTTGAAAACCTTGGATTTTTTTTACAATGTTATTCAGATAACTGTCCTGTACATTTTGGGTTTTAGTAAGGCACAAACTTAGGTTTGAAAGAAAATGTTCCTCTTAGGTGTCTTCTTGATCCATTTGTCAAATGGAAGAAGTGGTGCAGTATTTATGGGAGCTAATAGCATTGTCAGACCTGTTTTTGTGCTTGATACATAGAAAACATCAAGCAATAAATAACTCAGTGAATGATCTATGATATTCTATGAATACTGAGTTATACTAAAAAGGTCTGAATCTCCTCTGGACATTTGGTTGAAAATTCTGAAAATAACCTATGCCCATTTTTCAGAAGTAACTATTACCCCAGGAGACAAGTTTCTTATCAATAGAGTCTCACAGACACCTATAGACTGAGCTGGGCAAATTCTGGAACTTCAAAAAGTCCTTATTCTGACAAAACCTATTGAAATAAATAGAATACAGATGCCTTGAAGTTTTCAAAGCTCTCACTAGGTGATTTTTGCAACTAGCAATTCTTTGAATATCTTTGATGTTGAAGTTTCAGTCTTTTTAGCGTGATCTGTGCTAACCAGAATCAAGGTCCAATGAAGTCTTTAGTTAATAATGGACAGATAATTCAAAAATTCAAGGTAACATTTTTTATTAAAGGGGAACTTATTTAAGAGATGTAATAATGTTAAATAGTGTTAAGATTGTGGTATAAAAAAGCCATCAGAGAATGCCTTGTCTTTGGCAAATGTTTATTACACAATGGTTTAAAAACATTTTCTTAAGTGTCTGTTGCTCTTTAAGGTCACTGCAGTCACTTTCAAGTGGGGTGTCATGATTCATAGCATCGTGAATAAAGGTGGGTGAAAAAAGACTTTGTTTGTATAAGTGGAGATAGGTGATAAAACATAAGTCTTATTTCTGGACCAATGAGCACCTAGAATGTGCTTGTTTTTTAAAACTGTCAGAAGAAATAGTTTTTCATCTTTATTTTTACTGAAAACCAGCTGCACACTGACCATTTGATCCTCATTTTATGGGTCAGAGAATATGTGGGGGATAGAGCAAAATTTTAATGCATTCCATTTTATTGAGAACCCCACAAAAATCTTTGCCTAACAATATTCAAAGTTTTAAAGGACTGATGCCACTGGGCACGATGCCTTAAAATGCATATTGTATAGCTTTTTAACACTTCTAGAATAGCATTTTTAGATAAGTATATTTGTATTAGATTCTTAAAATGTCCTTTAATATTTCTTGTCAATAATTCCAATGGAGCAGGATTGTAGCAAGGCAAAGAATATTTAGTCTCTAGAAAATGTACACAGAAAAAAGACACAACAGACACATTGCTTGATATAACTGAGTCAAACTACTCAGAAACCTTGAAGCCCTTCCAAGAAGGACAGAGATGACAATGAAGAGAAGGACAGGGCTGAAGGGGTGGTCATTTTGCAGCCCCTGACTCAAATTCAGGAGGCATGTCTAAGGCAAGATGAGGGAGATTCGGTGGGGTGGATTGTTTTAGGAACTGGGTGTAACAGATGATGTAATTTCAGATATTGAAGTATAAAACTATAGCACCTCTGTAACAAGTGTGCATACTTTGGAAATGACTCCTACACACCCAGCATGCTCTAAATAAAGAATGCTTTGCTTTCTAATACTTAAAAGGAGTGTTAAAGGGTTCTTTCCAGCCTTTTAAGGCATCAGGGAGGTTAGTTAGTCTCTCTTTTTAAATATAGTGCAAGGTTCCTCTCTGTAAGTATAACAAAGTGGGTAGTCAAAACCCACACCTCCTTTTACATATGTCTGGATGCTGAAGCCCAGACTACAAGTCCAGTCTTCCTAAACAGCTGGAGAAGCTTAAGATGCTGACTTGATGCTGGCATTAGTAATGAAATGAGTTGAGGGCTCACCTGCAACAGTCAGCTCAGCCAGCTTTTTCCTATGCAGAAATTTGCTATCCTGTCAGCTGCATCAGGACACCAGGCTGCAAGCCATTGCACTGCACAGATCTGGAATAAAGCAGCTATCTACAGAAAATGCATGGCATGGAAAAGGCATTTTTAGTAATTTCAGTGTTTTGTTTTGAAATGTGGTAATGATGGCTGTGTTGTGTTGGTATAGCTGTGATGAGAGAGACCCCAGTGCCACACAGCTGGAGAGATAGGGATAGGAGAGCTTTCAAACTCCTTTGCTATGAAAACCAGTGTCTGCCACCTCTAGCCCCCAGGTTTTATGGCTCACAGGAAGACCTAATGGCTCTATCGGTACCTTACATTGTTCAGTTATATTCCTCTGACAGATATGTGAAACAATAGTGTGAATACTCTCCGTACTATTTTTAAATTACAAGAATAAGCCATATATATATCAATATAGGAAATGGGAAATTTGTATTGCAAAGCATATTGTCCATTAATTCCTAGTCCTTGAGAGGAATATGGTAGAACACCTTACAAATGAAATAGTTCATTTGATGGAAATAATGATGATGTGTGTTTTTGCTCTTCTCCAGTTTGAACTATGCAAGGCTTTTCCTTTCATTCCTATTTTGGTATAACTTTTATATGGTAAAACAAAAGGTTTTGAAAAAGTCAGGTATTTTGAAAAGCTGAAATGAGGTGTTACACATACAGCCAAGAGAAAGTAAGTTGGGTCAGGTATTCCTAATAAAAGGGAAGAATTTTGTTAACAGAAAACCTTCTCTTTTATCAGCTGTTACAATGCTTATTTCAGCCTGACTCTGCTCACGTTTTTTTGAGCAGAGGAACTCAGCCAGGGAATAAGACATATCATGCCCATGACTCTGCTGAACTTATTCTGCTAACTGCTTCCTGTTTCTTGCAGAAAAGCATGAATAAAGAATTAGAAGGCTTCTGGAATCATAGTACTGATTTTCCATGAAAAACTAATATATCTGCCTTCATGTTTAAATTATCCTCATTTCTTAAAAGGGAAGAAAAAGATTATGCATTATTAATTAGCAATCTTCTTATAAACTTGGAACACAGTATTAAATTGTTGAGACTCTGGAAAAAACTCACAAAACTTGAGATAAACTTTCAGTAACAGAGAAGTCCTGTTGTTCTTTTCAAGTGTGGTTGTAACATATAGTGATGGAAATCTCTCTTCTCTTGCTAGCACAAACAAGTTTAGAGTTCTGTCTTCCTGTGTAATTGTTTATTAAGGGATTCCTGTTTAATCAGTTTAGAATTGTAATAGGGAACAAAAGGAATTGGGAAGATATTTCAATTGTTTTCCAATTCTACCTTTTTCAGTTGAACTGTGAACTGGCTTCAGTAACTTAACAGACGCATTTGGCTTTATTCATTACTGGTTTACTGTGCTATTTGTGAAGGCAATGAAAATAATTGCAAATTCAATTACAGCTCGAACATTTTCGTTTCTAGCTGAACCTGGCCTTCTCTTTTGTTCATGAGTAGCAATTGCTACTGCATTGTCTAGACTTAATTTACATTTTGATTGAATTTTAAACCTTCTTAACAGATGATGATGCACCAAGAGATTGTGTAACTGTTTCAAAATGATGCACCAAGAGACTATGTAACTGCTTCAAAAATGTAGAGAAAACCACTTTTTATAATTTTATTTAATGAAGACGACTCAGACATAAGGAAAAATATGTTGCAAATAGAACAGAAATTAAACTTTGATAGTATTCTGATGTGAAACAGATTACACTAGAGGAATCATAGGAGCCAGATGGTAAAAGTGATATTTCCCACAACTGTCAGCATTAGAAATCTTAGCACTAGTACCAGTTGTATATCTGCAAATCACAGTTATTTCATAGTCAGTTGAATTGCAAATGGAAAGGTAGTTTCAGTGTTTAAATTTCCTTTTAAGACTAAAATTACATCATTCGTTCTGAAATGTTAGTGTCATAACTGTCATATGTACAAAACTTTAAGCTATGTAAAAGAAATTTTTCTTCTTCTTCTTTTGTGGCACTCTGGTAGGTAACTTAAAACAGAAGCTTTAATGTTCAGTTCATAGTTCTACAGGAATTTCTTTTATTGGAAGAATATCATGACGTCTTTGATTATCTTGTTTCTACTGAGAGCTGGTTTGTGACCTGTTGGTAAATAACTTTTTGCACTTAAGTAAAAAGAAATTAATGAAAATCAAGATTATTTAGAAGAAAAATAGTATTTTATTTTCCTAGAATTCATGACTGTGTTTGCAAGAGAAGAACTTCTACTCACATTGTGACAATGTTATCATTTCAGTTGTGTCACTTTTTCTAGTCAAATATGAACCATGTAATCTTGTACTGTTAGGGTTAGAAAAATGCTTGATACACATTAGAAAGTTTAAAAATTCAAAATACTTGAAAAGCCTAAAGGAAAACATAGTATTTGTAATAAAGCCATGTATTTGAACATTTTAAGGTGGTGAACTGTCATTTTGAATCATCATAATTTTTGTGATGTGAGATTGGATAAATTTGAAGACAAAATTATTTGATCATAGACAGTCATAAATAATTCAAGGAACTTTTGAAATTGGTTATAGTTTTGTTCATCTATTCAACAGATGAAATATAAGGATATAAGGAAGTGGAGAGGGGAAATAGGAAATACAACACTTTATCTATCTATCTATCTATCTATCTATCTATCTATCTATCTATCTATCTATCTATCTATCTATCTATCTAATGCCTTGTGGATGTAAATCGCTGCAATGTATCTTCTGTATGCTTAAGTACACCATCCTGTTGTAACCTTTTGTCTGCAATTCTGAAACTGTCTACTTTAGTAATTCCGACCAAATGAGAGATCTTTAGTTTCAGTGTAGTTTTGGAAAATAAGCTCACCTGATGATAATAGTCCTATGAATGTCATTTAAGCAAAGAAATATGTGTAAATGATTATTGTAAAATATGTTCTACTTCCATGTGTTAGTGAAGGACCAATAGTTCCAGAAAGAAAAACTAAAGCAGCTGCCATCAAAATAATTTAACTGAGACTGTTTACAAACTCATCAAGATAGCAAGTTTATGCTTGTGCTACACATTCATAAACTGAAATACAGAGAAAAATCTGACTTTCTGTTGCACTCCCTCTAAAACAGAGAAATGCCAGAGATGTAATACAGTTTTCTAAAATCTGGCTTTGACTGTTGCAACAAAGCAAGCTTCTTTCTAATTTTACAGTTAAAGTAGTTGCTAAGCCATCCTAAACTCATGGGCAAAGTCTGATTCAGTTTTGTTGTTTTAGTGAGATGCTGCTTGTAATTGAGCATATAAGAAAAATCAGCGCCAACATGATCAGCATTTTGTAACTTCCTCACTCATTAATCTAAAGCAGTGTAATTACATTAGAAAGATACAATTAAGACGAGTATTTCCTTTCACTGTGTTCCTTGCTATCTCAACCAACTCTCTTGCATAGATGTTATTTGTTTGCATAACCTAAATCAGACCCTGCTCAATATCCAGATAATGAACAGAGCAAGATATACTTTAGTAAAGGAAGTGAACCTGGGGCCATAAGAAAAAGTGTTGATATCCTAGTGGGCTGCTTGGTTGGACTATACATGATGGAAAGATGTGTGTCTCTAATCTGTTCTTAAACTTGCATCTTTTCTCCTGGTTTCTGCCTTCTGCTGTCCTAGAATTTTACCTGATGCAAGCCATATCCTTCTGCCCAGGCCAAGACAAACTCTTCAGCTGTTCAGTGGTAGCCTATTCCTCTAATTCTGCTGTTTTAAACATAACAACATGTGAAGTTATTGTTCTGGCAGTACATATAGCTTTTCAGAGGAGTATTTTTGTTTGTTTCTGTTGGTCTCCTAGAACAAAATTAAAATTTTGCTCAGAGCTCTTAGAGAGTGGATTTCAAAACAATCAATTAACAAATCTTACTCCCTTTTAAAGCACATTTACTGGACTAATGAGTCTACAGAATATAAGGTTATTTATTGTGAAGACTGGTCTGGAGTGCATAGATTACTTGCATTTATTGATAAACAGTTGCAGCTGTACAATGACTAGAACCTTGTTGCTAAAGGAATGAACATTAAATATTTGCAATATATGTTGCACATAAACAGAATGCTTTTAAAGGCTAGAAGGGACCATTAAGGTCATATAATCTGATCCTCATAACACAACTCTAGTATTCCACAGTAAGCCTTGCACCGGACCCAGTCATCCAGCCTGAAATAAAAACTTCAACCAAGATTAATTAAATGTGTCCCTTAATAAATATCCCAAAAGTTACTTAACTTTCTGCTAGTTATTACTGGTAGGCTGAACTTATCTAATGTTGGTTGGATCCTGCTGATGGTTAGATTCCTCAACACATCTCTCAACATGGATTCAGTAGCAATACTCTGATGTTAAGCAAGTGTGATGAATAGATGCCAGTAGAGTTATAATAAAACTAAGGAAGAAAGGAAGGAATTAGTAGTCAGCTCAGGCACACTGCAATACACCAGTGCTTTGTGCTTAAGTGGCCTGCTTAAATTTAAACGTATTTTGTTGCCTTAAAAAAGGTGGTGACTTGCTGATGAGTACCTATTTAGATTCAGGGAGCCACTTCTTTCCAGTTCTACCTAATATGAGAAGATTCCTTCAAGTACCACTTAGGTCTACCAACAGATATTATAACAGAGGAATGCAAATTTGCTTTGGAATATTGAGTGTACTGTTAAATTATATAGTTGATGCATAGCTGACCTGAATAAACCTTCTTTTTGTCCTTTCTGGGGCTGAAATTGATATTCCAGATAGTGAATGCCTTCAGCTAGTACTCCTGAAAATCATTGAGTAGGCAGGTCTGTGCAAAATCTCATAAAGGCAGTAGTGAAAACTCTATTACAATCTGTAGTGTTCCTGCTGGTCCAGTCTGAGGCAGTCATGAACAGGAAGTACAAATATTAATTAATGTTTAAGTTAAGTGATCTCATTAACATTTCCAAAAGTCTGGTGACTTTTGCACTATTTACTCTGAAGAATCTTAATTATTATCAATTAGAATACAGTTTACTGACTCACAATTAAGCATGATGCATTTGCCAGATTGTGTAGCACACAAAAAATAAAGAAGTCACTTACTATAGTTCTGCAGTGTTCTGCAGCTCTCCCCACAACATACAAGGTCCAGCAACTGTAAAAATGTTTTCTTTAGTCAAAAAGGAAGAAATTTTTTATGGTGAGTAGTGAAACACTGTAAAAAGTTGCCCAAAAAATTGTTGGATGTCCCACCCCTGGGGCTCATTCAAGATCAGTTTGGATGTGGCTCTGAGCAACCTGATGTAGTTGAAGATGTCCCTGGTGTTGCAGAGTGGTTGAACATAGATGACCTTTAAAAGTCTTCTAACCCAAACCATTCTATGATTCTATGAAAGTAGTTCAGAAATATGTGTTAATATAAGATGGAAAGTTTTAAAAACTTCAGTAAATGATACAGACTGATATAGAAAGTGGAGACTGATCTCCAGCAAAGAGGAACCAGGAAGCTTCAACAACCATTTCATTTCTTGTTTCACACGTGTGGTTAATTTTTTAAAATTTTCTTATCACTGTTATTAGATCTGGTGGTACTTCTGTGGTAACACTTTCATCCTCATGCAAATGTGCTTTCATAGAAAAAAAGTGAGCTGTTCAGATATTCCCAATTCATAAAGAAAAGTTAAATACTTCATATAACATTTTTCTTTTGAAATTGAGCTGCCTGTAAAGTATGGGTAATCATGGATGAAGATATTTCAAATGGAAAGGCTTGTTACTTTACCTCAATGCACAATAACTTTTCTTTTAGAATACTGGTCTGGAAATAGTGCTCTAATTCCAAATATCACTTCTTAAATTATTAACTGGAAGTCGCTCTCTCCTCCACCTTCCTTGTTTGCCTGTTGCTTTTTCAGGTATTCTTTTCACTTCTTTGAAGTAATATTTTTTGTTGGAAAAACATTTACTCCAGTAACAAAAGGATTAGGAGCAAAGCTATTTTTATGCTAAAAATGAATGCCTTTTTATGTCTTGGTAGACTATTTGACTAATTCCCCCTTTTGGGATGCCAGGCCATTTATGGATCTTGGTTTAAAATGGGACATTTCTGTAAATGCAGGGAAGACAGCATGGACAAATGATATAGCAAAGACCTGCCAGTTTTTCTTGGTTGTAGATGCTGCTGTCTCATTTCCCACAGTTACCTTTTTTTTTTTTTACCCCACGGTGTTTCCATGAAAACACATGGATTTGCTGTGATAGTATCTGGGCATTTAATCATTCCATGGGCATTTAATCATTCCATATACATAAAATCCACTATGGTACATGGATTCCTGTTGTGCTTTTGAGTAGTCATTACTCTGAGCTGAAACTACCATCTATTTTGCCATATAAAAAAATGCAATTGGCTTATTTAAAAGGGAATTACATTGAGATTAATTGTATTATCAATGCTAACACTTATAATAAAGGGTAAAGACCTGGGAGCAGACTTGAGATTGAAGGTGGTGAAATTAGACATTAGGAAGGACAAAAGATTTCCTCAATTTTTCTTTTTTTTTTTTTTTTTTTTTTTAACTAATAAAACTGTAGCTGTGTATACTTCCCATCTACAGGTGGCAGTGTAGAATGAAGACCAGCTAACGCTAACCACATTTTGTCTGGGAGCTTATGTGTATACTGACTATATACGAATTGATATTATTGTTGTTTATTTTTAAAGTAGTTTATCTTTTGAAGTTATTTTTAATGCAAAATTTCTCAAGTATTATTTCTTTCTCAGATTTTATTGGGAGTAACACAAGTGGTGTTTTACTAATCTCAAGAATACCTGGTGTTGTGCAGTGGAGCTTTATTAATAATTAACCTGCTTATTTATGGGTTTTTTGGGACCTCTGTGATTTCAGGAAGAATATCTAATTTATTTGGATGATGTGAGAGTTTGTTTTAGCTGTGCAGTGAATATTGTAAATTTAATTATCCATTTAATTTCTTCTAAGAAAGGAAGAATAATAGGCACAACATTTCATAGCTGTGAGATACAGCTCATATAAAGGATAACTCTGCTATTTTAGCAAGTTTCGTAACACTTTTACGTAGTATCCAAGTGATTTGGCTGATTAGCTGAACATAAAGTATTTTACTGTTGTGTGGCAAGTGGTAATCATTTTAGGAACAGTCTTAAACTGAAAGATGTAGCAGGTCTTTCATTTGTCAACTTTTCAGGAACAAGACAAATGGAAGGCAGAGAACGAACACCTACACTGCTGTTATTACAAGTTTATTTCCAAAAATACTTTTAAAAACCTGTTACTGCCTTAAGAATTCACATTCTGTTTAAGTTTAAGCTGTTCTTTACTTGATGCTTTGTCGATACACTGATGCTGTTTGAGATTCATCTTATTTTTCTCAGCTGAAAATTCAATTACCTTTTAGATGATTTTATAGTTGGCATTAAATGTTCCATGAAGCAGAGGAATGAAAATGAGTGCAAACACATCATGCTTTAATGGATGCACTGACAGTCCATGAAGTGGTCTGAGGCTTCAAAAATAACCTGTGACTAATCAGTTTGTGACCACGTTGTTGTTCTCTGAGATCCCCAGTGAGACTGTTCGTGAGATACCCGGATATATGCCTTGAGCATTTAAAAAGTGTGACAATTTGTGATTTATTTCTATATGTACAGATCTGTGCCCTGTTTTTTTACTGCTGAAAGTGGCTCTAAAATTGTTAGGAGGGACTGTGAGAAGTAGCACAGTGAACCCTTCATTGTGGGCCTGCACAGAAAAATGGGAACAAGGAAGGGAGAAGGACAGTAGCTCTTATGATCTTTTGAGCTTTTTGAACTTTTCTCTTTATCTTCTGCCAAATATATTACCTTTTGGGGGAGAAAGGACATAAAAAGAAACATGTCAGGGATGCAATGAAAAATACAATGTGCTTCATTGTTTTATTTTAAATAGCCATTTTGGTTTTCAGTAAGCAGGTTTTAAGCTGATCTGCAATTACATGTCAAGTCAGAGTTCCTCAGTTTCACACAAATAGAAAGAAACACTGTTTTTTATTATTTAATAGATAATTTTCTTCCTTCTTTTTCCTGTGTATTGTGACAGTATACTGAAGAAAATTTAGAAAAATCAGATGGAGTTCATTTGAAGAGGGTACTTTCCAAAAATGGTGTGACTCTTAAACTGAGTGTTGCCCTTTAACAAAATAGAAGGATTTATGACAGATATAGAGTCTTGCTGCTCATCATTCTGGTGATGACTCAATTTTTCTTTTTTTTTTTTTCAGTTGGTTGGTTTTGTGTGTTTGATTGGTTTTCCTTGGGAGATTGTGTTTTGTATGGTTTGTCTTCCAGCTTGAGCTTGTCAAAGCTAAATTAAATCACAAAGTTGCTGAAATGCATTTTTCCTATGGTCTTCCTGTAGATCATTTTCAAACCTGGCTTGTCTGTATTTTTACTGGAAACCATACTAATGAAAGGAGAAGAAGCAGCAGTAACAGCTGGGAGAACGACTGCTCCTACGTTTGGGTCAGAGACTCTGGTCTGTGATGGAAACTGCAGCCAAAGGCCACCTATTCTTGAGTACTGATCTGAGGAAGCTTCTGTTACTTTCTTTTTATCCTTCCTGACTTGACCCATGAAGCCTGTACTGTTCTTTCCACTCCTTGAGTTTCTGTGTCTTTCCAGATGTATGTGCAGGTGAGCGATCTCACCATCAAACACAGGCCAACTTTTCTGCTGCTAGCAGACTTTCTTTATAGTTAGCTTGCTGCACAAGCATGTTTTACTACTTACAATATCAATCAGATAACGCAAACGTGCTCTGCAGCTACATAATGGGGTAAAAGAGGAGATGAAAATAGAAAGACTAAGGTTTTTGTGCTTAACCTGAAGTCCATGATAACCATTTCTGAACATCATGCATTTTTAAGGAGTTGCTGACCTGTTTAGGAAATCTAACTGCATTTCAAGTAATGTCTTTAGTCCTGTCTAAACATAAAATTCCAGTAGAATACAGAGCTTTTATTGCATCAATAAAGCCATTGCTTTTAGATGACAGACATGAAATTGGGATATAAAACTATGTGCTTGGACCACACATGTGCTGTAAGAAATATTAATAACAAATACTCTGTTATTTAAGGTTTTTGTGTCTTGTAAAATATCCTAAGGATCTTTTGATTAAAAGACATGAATTATTTAATCTCATATAGTCTGGTTCTCGGAAGCAGGAAGACATAAGTTCTCCAGTTAGATGCCTTGCATTTTTCTCTACCTCTTGAAAGAAAAACACATGCTTTCTAGGCCTTGGCTCATGTAATGCTTGGCTGCCTTGTGTAGGAGTACTTGTAGAATCATCTAGATACAGGACTTATTACATTCCTGTACTCTGACATGTCTTTTCCTTGAGAAGTCCAATATTTTGCCTACAAAATGATTTCTCAGGTTTGTAAAATTTTCTTAATAAAACAACTGAAGTCTGATCCTTTGGTAGCTGGGCTATTTGGACTCCTGCTTCAACCAACTAGGTTATAAAGCTCTAAAAACCTTGAAGGAGATGTCCCAAAAATAAGTGAGATTAAAAGCATAAGGCAGTATCAATTTTGAACTTGGTTCCATGGAGTAAAATTCAAATAAATATGAGTATTTTTGTTATCCTATTGATAATTTGAATATAAATGGATTTTCACAAAGAAGAGGTATAAATTTGTTATGTCATTTTTTAGGTGACAATGGCATAGCAAAATTACTGCATTTTGAAAACAGTTGTGAGTTCTGACAAAAAATCAACAGCCAAGTGAACTTATTTTTTTGAAGATAGCCTCTAAGATTGTATTTGTAACAAGGCCAATCTTCCAACTCAATTTGCCTTTCAGTTTGTGAGTGGTGCAAATCGTTACTGGAGTGCTGTTTGAGTTATGGAGTCTGAAGTTCAAGAATAATGAAAAATTAGAAAATGCTTGGGCAAAATAGCCTATCATGAAAGGGCTCAAGGAGCTCAATCAGACTGATGAAGGAGGACTGACAGTTGGACAGGATTAAAGGGTCAAACATTCAAACAAGACAAAACTTGGATGATTGAGTAACATAATTTCTTTTTATTGAATTTTTATGTAAGCAATCACAAAACTAGTTCTTGAGATTGCATGGGGTCTTCATTGTTGCAACATTTTAATCAATTTTAAATGTTTCAAGAATAAATCTTCTTATTCAAAGGACAATTAAATGTGGGCAATCATTTAGTCTGGATTATGCAGGTAATCGAGTTAGATCAAAGTGATTATTTCAAATTTTGTACGTATGTAAACCACTTTAAATTTTAAACAGAGAAAGAGAGACTATATGGGGATGTTGTTAGAAGATTTCATGTGTATACAATTTTTTTATAGTCTTGAAGGCCTTTCCAATTAAGTACACAGGGCTGAAACTGAAAAAAAAAAAGACATTTTTTAGACATTGCATTAAATCTTCTTTTAATAAAAGATCTTCTTATGTTTGTAAGAGGTTTTATTGCCCAGAGCTTTAAGTCTGTGCAGTATTTGCTAGTCTTTGAAGTAAATAGAAAGCAGTTTGCTTCAGAAGTTCGTATTTGTTTGCTGACATTTAGTAGGGCTGCAAACAGTTAATCTAAAAACCAATTGAACCATACATGGCATGCCCATTAGCTGTTTTCTTCTGTGGAACATGAGTGGTCATGTCTTAAATTAACATTTAAATACTGGTTTCTGTCTTTTTTAAAATAAAAGTGGGATTTTGGCATTTATTTCCCAAATCTAGAATTTCTCATACTGCTTTATACTCAAATTTATGAGGAAAACAAGCAGAGCATCATGAACCCTTGGCTTGACATGACTCATGTTAGAAAGATTACCTTTTGCACTTCTTCGGTCCCAGGGCATTGTGTGGTTTGGGTTTTTAATTTGGCTGTTATCTTAATAGGTTCACAAGGTGCTCAACATTTTATAGTCCCGCACTACTAATTTGGTCTTCTAAGACACTAATATATTTTTTTTAATGTGTGACATCTTACAGCTGTGCTTCACTCATTTCTTTCAGCATACAGCATAACAGTTCCATTTCAACTCATTAATTTTTTTTCCTTTATTTTCTGATTTTTGATCTATCTGCTGTTACAGTTATAAGAAAATGTTTAACAACCTCAGAATTAATTTCTGAATTTTTGGATTATTTTTGGCATGGCCACTTGAAATATACCAAGTTGAGAGATACAGATAGGCTTCCCATTTGTTTTGATAGACTCCATCAGATTAACATTTTTACAATAAAAGGCTATCTGTCTCTTTTGCTGTTCTTGAGGTGGCACGTTGCTGATTTTATCTCTTCATTTCAAACATGAGAAAATTCTTGCAAAGAGAGAAGATCAAAGATAGATTCAGTCTCATGAAGAATATTAAAAGTTTCTTCAAAGACAAATATCAAATCCTCAGTGCATTCTCCTCTTCACTCCTTGAGCAAGAATACCTCTTTTTCTAGGGAGAAAAAGACATGATGTATTCCAAAAATCTTTCAACTGAACTGAACAAATGTAATGACTTGTCATTCCCAGTATTTTCTACCTCTCTTACTCCATCGACTATAATACTCAGTTTCTATCTTACCAATAATCTTAGAGAAAGCATTTTTACAGTGCAGTCTCTTTAGATTCAAATAGCTTACAATGTAGCATGACATTTATTTATCAGTCTAAATTTTATAGAAGAGAGTAGTGATTATTTGAATCTTTCTGTAACTGTAAAAGATGTTCATGCAGCATTTACATTACCACACATTTTTTTCCTTTTAACCAGTATATTCAATTACTCTTCTGATTCTATTTCATGTTAGCCCCTAGAAGAAATAAAAATAAATTACTTCTGTTCTTCTTCAAGAAATAACTTTTTGATGATGGTGATATAGACTTACATGTTTATCCTTTTGCTTTTTTTCTGGAGAGATTTTGATAGAAATAGAAAATACACTATAACTGTAGCCAGTACTCTGGTATATTAAAATAAAGTCAGGATAATTTTGTTTTCTTTCTTCAATAGAGACAAAACATTTGCAATTGAAATTTAGCAGTTATATTTATAGTCTCTAAATTGAAATGGGTGTCATTTATGTTTTGTTCTTCTGTGCATGGTAAAGTTACATACATTGGAGGAAAATAAACATTTATAAATTGGAATGTAAAAAAGGACCTGTTCTATTACCTGTGCTTATTGTTTCTTTGAAGTGAAAATAAATTTATGTGAAAAGCATAAATTTAACTGCAGTTTTCCAGCTGATGGAGTTTATTCAGGTTTCAGGTGACTTAATTTATGGTAAACAGATATATAAAAGGTATTTGAATACAAGGACATTATTTTGGCTTATATTGTTCCTGAACTGAAAGTTACTGGAGTCTCGGATATTATGCAAGGAGAGCATCATCTATGAGCTTGCTGTGTTATTCTGCTCTTCCATGGGCCTCTAGTACTTTTCACTGAAAAACAAAACAAAAGATTAGGTTACATGAACTTTTAATATCATAATTTTGACTACTAAATAGGTTTGTTTAGTTATAGCCATGATTACAAAAAAAAACACCAAAAACCCAAAAAACCCCCCCCCCCCCCCAACCAACATGTGAATAAGTAACTTTATGCAAAAGTTTTCATGCTAACTCTATTTATACTTGGCATTCTTAGCCTATTCCCTAAGGTCTTCCCTTACCTTAAGATGGAGGATACCGTTGAATGTCAGGCTCTGGATTTTGGTGAGGTAGCATAAAATATTACCACCCTTTCTTATGGTTACTACACCACTAACTGGGTTAAGTAGCACCACAGTAACATTTCCTTCCTCCTCTCAGGGCAAAATAAAACAAGTGACACAGCTTTCAGTGCTGACTCACAGCCACTGATTTTACTTCGTCCCAGACTGGTAATGTATAGATGGCCATTACTTATCTTTCATAGTGTTTTGTGAATTCTACGTATTTGCTGCATCTAAAAGCTCTAGGTTCCAAAAGAGTATTCCACTTCAAGAGTGTGTCTTTCCCTGCCATAAACACCCTTCCTAGGAG
This sequence comes from Margarornis squamiger, assembly GCA_035222235.1. NCBI lineage: Eukaryota > Metazoa > Chordata > Aves > Passeriformes > Furnariidae > Margarornis > Margarornis squamiger. The sequence goes on from JAWWTY010000088.1 coordinate 54,243,585, forward strand.
CTTGGCTTTCTCTTCTCATTGTCAGAGCCTTTAACGCCATCTCACATGCAAGATAAATGCCCAGCCTCATGATGGTAACAAACAGTATAACCTCTGTCTGCATGTGTCCCTGAGAAAGCAATTTTGGCTGACATATCCTTAGACTGGTGACAGATAGGCTGCTAGATTAAGGCCTTGTGTACAAACAGATGTGAATTAATGTAATTAAAGCAGGTCAGACATTTTGAGCAACTTCTGTATAGATGCTCTTGATTCCTTAACTAAGCAAAGCTCTTTTTCTAGATGACCTTTGTAAATCTTGACTTAAACTTAATCATGTGAAAATAGATGAATTACCTGAATTTAAAGACTTTTATTTAAATTAATGACTTAAAACATCTTCAGTCAGTTAATGTGAGGACCAAAACCAGCTATTGATTGGAAACCACCCATATTTTTCTCAATTAAGATAAAGACGCAATAGTAATAGTCAGGCTGTGCTATACAATGAGCTATAAAGTACTCTAGGAAGATATACACCTTCATTTTAATGCATTATTCTGCATGAGACTTACATTTGGAAATATCCATCTGTAAATAATTTCTAGTCTTGCACCTTGCCTAAACTCTGTCCATAATCTTTTGACTGTGATGCTATTACTGTTTCTAGACGAGTTAGTGATGACAAGAAGCTTTTGGTATGCAGCTAGCCTGTTTGGACAAACTGTATGATGATAACAATCTTGATTTCAAACTCAAATATCTTCTGTAAAGTAAAATGAAAGAAGTAAAAGGGCTAAAAAAAAAAAAAAGAAGTCATGAAGAAAGTCTAAACATTTAATTTGTATTTTATTTTTTAAAGGAGCATCTGCAGAGCCTGGGGTCATTGTTTTATTTTGGGAGAAAGGGTGGGAGTGGTCTGCTTTGGGCTTTTGGATGGTGTTTTTCAGATTTTTTTAGGGATTTTCAGACTTGTAAATCTGGAGTGGGTTTATTTTTACTCCCAAATCATATGTATCCATGCACTTTTTAATACCTTCAGGTCTGCTGTTATACTTAGGTATTTAAAGATTAGGACACAGACTTGAGAAAAGGAAATATATTCTCAACTATAACTCATGTGTCTTGGGAGAGAAGCTCATCTGAGCCTATCCTGTGGGAAAGCATGAATAGAATATTTAGAGATGCCTTAAAATACAAGGTGAATGAATGGATCTTAGTCATCTCCATCAGGATTTCTGTTCTGAACAGTAACTCTTTAGTGTCCTGGGTATAACAGCTACCTTTCTACTCAGTAAGGGAACAGAGAACCACCTCTTTGTCCTATATCAGTGAAGGCCACTGCCTTACAGATCCGTCTGCAGAACTCACTTAGTAAAAAATGGGTCGCAGAAGCTGAGAAATTACTTTGACTGCCAAATAAATAAAGGGGCTGGTTCTTTTAAGGACAGGCAGGAGAAAGCAGCAGAGCACAGGGATAGAAAGATATGGACATAGCAAAGTAGTATCTATGATGTGATACTGGACTAAGCACAGAATGCTAAAAAAAGGCAGAGGGTGGCAGTGGGGAAAAGGTTTACAGCCCCTTTTATAGTCAGGAGTTAGATCTCTAAGGAAAGGAAGGTACTGTGTTTTTCTTATTTCTGATGAGCTAAAAGAAGGGAATCGCTTGCCTCACCCACCTGCAAGAATAGTTGGGACTGCATCAGAGATGGAAAAACCTGCATGCTACTACAAAGCTTTTCTTTTTCATAAATGATTTAATTTGTGAATTTTTGGCTATGCCCTCCTTGCAAAAGCTGTAGTAATACTTTGCAGAGACTGTATCATAGTTTGCAAATAGAAAATTGGATATTTATAAAAATGACTTGTGACATTTTTGTCAGTAAATATATCATCAAATCACTTATTAACACTCTTGCCATTTCTGAGAAGTGGCAGTTTAGATAACCATATCAGTATGTATTCAAGATATTGCAATAGTTTTTATGAGGGAAACAGGCAAAAAACTTTTCCCTAATGTCTGAAGTCATAAGCTATTTTTCTAATTTTTTACCACCTTTTGTTCTACCAGTAGTAGCATTTGCTGCACTTTGTATCTGATAATATTTCTAACTCCTATGCTACAAAATCGCTGAAGATCCTCTAACAGAAGACATAGACAAAGTAATAAAAATGTTTTTGTTTTGTCTTCTTTGTTAGTCATACACTGTACACAACAGAGCTATGTCTTTGAGTTGTTTATATATTTTTGGCTTATTTGGTCTCAGTAGAGTATCACCATTATTAACTGATTCCAACCTGTGGATCCAAGAGAAGGTGCAAAAAAACCTTTTCTCTTTTTACTTATCATTTCTCAAAAATTATTAATTCATCCATCTTGTTCTTCATAGCACAGATTGAACATAGGTGCAGGGATAGATGTTTCTAGTGTCATTCAGTTGTGCTGTTACAAGAACAGTGAAGAAACTTGATTTTAAATGACAGCTGCTAGCTGCCATTGAAATTTAGTAGTTCTAAGAGCTTATCCTGTTACACAGCTGTAAGCCAGATGTGGAAAGGAAGCTTTGATAGGTCGCAGACAGAAGCTTACTATGAAGCAAAGTAAAATTGAACAATGGTGGATAAAAATGATAAAAGTACTCAGTGCTTAAAGGAAAATTTTGTTAAATCCTTACCATTGAGGTCATTGTTCACATGTCATATTCTTGTCTGGCTTTGCCTATTACTTTTTTTTTCTGTGTGGGAGGAATACTACAAGGTGCTATCTGTCAGATTCTTGACGATTTTGCTGCAATTTTTTGGTATAGAAACCTAAAATACAGCTCAGATGGGCACTAAGTAGTGGGATTTACTCAAGAATGTGGAAATGGAGGACAAGTCCTTGAAGCTGATGAAAAGAAGGGAAAGTCAGAGAAAAACAAAACCAAACCAGTGAACTTGAAGAAGCCAGACATCAGATTTCAGTGCAGTTAGGAAGCTGGTAGATGAAATTTCTCATAACACAAGTTTAGGAAAAGTTAACCTATGGCAGTGTAACAAAGTGGGAACAGCAGTAAAGACACAAACTAATAGCAGATTTAGTGAATGGCAACATGAAAATAAATGAAGCTATTTTTTATTGTCCCCAAAATGTCAAACATCACACAGAAATGCTGCAGTATAAAGTGATGTTGCAGAGGAAAGGAAGACAGAGCACTAAGTAGGAATGGACACATGATATTTATATATGGGAAAAGTTATCCTCTGTGCTTTAAATGTACATGACAATGTTGAAACCAATTTACTGTGAGCTTTTCTATGTAATTTGGTTATTTCAGTACCAATATATATATATTCATATATTTCAGATTTAGAGGTCAGAAATATTTATAACAAAATAAGGAAAGCTTTTCTTGAATTTAAGTATGCATATATTTTGAAATCTGTCCATAAACTATAGCAGTTAGAGAATGTTTCCCTTTGGTTGCAATCTCTTCTTTGTATGACCTTTGAGGCTTTTTTATTTATTCATTGTACATAATAGAATTAAATTAAAATTTACCACTTCAAGTAATTTGTTGAAAATTTGAGGACTTGTGAAGAAAGCAGACAACCCCTCAAATTTCTGATTTCAAGTTGTCAAGACAGTATTAGGTTTCTAGTTTTCAATATTACCTTCCTATAATATCTGGTTGGTGCATGGTTATGTCTGTGTTGAGGAGAATGAGAGAGAGAAACAAAGAGAGAAAGACCTTTTTTTAGCCAGTGTGTATGGGCTCGTTTCATTAACTGCAGTTAGTATACTGCAAAGGAGCCGTATTGATAATTTCTATACCTTTTGTTTTTAACTTATTATCATGGTAATATATTTTATGGCCTCAGAAGAAATTGATGTATTATAGATATTTCTGTCTCAATTGTTAAAGTGATTATGCCCTGTAAACTGTGTGGTTTGTAACAAAAGTACCATACTGAAAGGATTTTGAGCAATTCTTGGTTCTGAAGATTTTAAATCTAAATATACAAAATTATCCATTCAGAAGTTCTGATCAATGCAGATTCTCTTATTTAGTTGGGAAAACATTTTATTTTGGATGAGATGGTATCAGATGCTTTCTCACCTTCATGTGTTTTGCTTGAGCTGTGAATTAAATCCCTTCTGGATGTAAGTATTGCTGATTTTTATGGCCTCTCTTTAAGTGCTTCATGAAGTCATAGTCACACAAATTGTCTTAGTCATAATCTAATTAAATAGCATGGAAACTGTGTTTGCATTTCAGAATTCTGTCTCCCACTCATCATAAATATAGCCAAATGTGTGTATTTTTGGACAGGCAAATATATGTGTGGAGGTCTATATATGAAAACATGCAAAAATATGACATGCCTCACAGATCTCTTCCCAGACTGAGCTCTCAAAAAAGAAAGGAGTAGGGTCCAAAACTAGCTTTTGATTAAAACTATGGATTTTAGTGGTTAACTTGTCAATCCAATTAAATAAAAAGAACTGCAAATCTTTGTTGCACTTGCTGGGCTAGCAATGTAATGTTGGATAGAGGTAAAAATAGACATGCAGAATTAGTTTTGTAAAATGACAATGTTTTATTGCTGGACATGAAGACTTAAGAAAAACAGAGTTCTTAGTGCACTGTTCATGTAATAATTGCTATATCAGTGATATGTAACATAGTCTTTGAAACAGATGTGTAAGGAGAAATTTAAAGAAAGAAAAAAAATAATATTTGGATTGGTGGAAAACCAAAAAAATTTCATTATTCAGACATCAAATTATATAGTTTTGAAAACCTTGACCACAAATATGCTTGGAATTCTTATGTGTGGTTCTGTGGTATTTCAGATTAATCCTAATCCTAAAGAATTCACCAAGATAAATTCATGCCATTTCTTTCCTCTGGAAAAAATGCACGCTTCTAAAATGTCAAGAACACGCTAAATGGCAAGTTCTTTGTTTGCCAGACATGCAGTACATCAGGTTTAACTAACTGGGAAAGTCCTGGCTCAGTGGGCCAGGTCTTGCAGTCTGTATAATCATCCTAGTTGTTGCTGTAGCCACAGCTGAGACAGTAAAATATTCGGCTAAAAAGAATAAACTTGCAGATATATCAGCACCATCATCTATGTTACTTAATAGAAATTGTATTTTTTGTTGTGACTGCATTCTGCTGTTTGTCTTTCTTTTAACTCATGTTCTGTGCTTTGTTTCTTTTTTCCTCAATTTTTGTTTAATCTTTGCACAGGAACAATTTAGAAGTATCTCTACAATCAAATCTGAGGAAGAACTTTAGGCTCTCAATATATAAATATTATGTCTTGTTACTTTTGTAACAGGGTCTGTGTATAGGCCTAAAGTGGCGATCCTCAAGTCTTTTATTCCCTTCTGATACATATAGAGGTATCAAAATTTCACAAGTGTCACTGTCTGCAAATTGCTACTGGTGCATTAACAGGCACCAGTGAAGAATTTGTATGTTAACACTCTCCATGAGTGTTTCATACAGAGCATTGCTCTGGTATCTTGTCCATAGGGATTAATCTGTGATTGTGGGTTGGTGAATATGTTCTTGTGCAGTAAACTGGTGCATACACATATTCTGAATGTCAGTTTCTTTCTAAAAATTAAAACCCATACTTTTAGAATTATAGGCTCATAGAATATGCTGAATTGAAAGGGACTCAAAGGATTATCAAGTCCAACTTCTGACCCTCTGAAGGACATCCCAAGAATGGCACCATTGGTTACTGGAGTGTTATCCAAATACTTTGTGATCTCAGACAACCTTGGTGCTGTGACCACTTCCCTGGGGAGCCTGTTCCAGTACTCAACCCCCCTCTGGGTGAGAAACGTTTTCCTGATACCCAGCCTAAATCTCCTCTGACTCAGCTTGATGCCGCTGCCCTGTGCTCTGTCCGTGGTCACCAGAGAGAAGAGATCCAGTGCCTGCCCCTTCTTTGAACACTCCATTACTTTTATATCCTCCTTATATTGCAGTGCCCCAAACTGCCCACAATATTCAAGGTGAGGCTGCCCCAGTGCAGAGCAGAGCGGGACAATCCCCTCCCTCGCCCGGCTGGTGATGCTTTGCCTGATGCC
>JAWWTY010000088.1:54258209-54297681 GCA_035222235.1 Margarornis squamiger
TCCCCTGCCCTCCCCTCCCCTCCCCGCCCCTCCCCTCCCCTCTCTTTTGTCTCTCTCTTCCTTTCTTCTCATGTAGCATTGACTTCTTTGGTATGACATTCATGGTTTTGCTTCCTCTGCCTTTAATCAGGGGTAAAGAATGTGGAATATTCATACTCGTGCTACTTATGGTTTTTAAAAGCAGTGTAAATGTATATGTATACAGACAGCAGAGCCAAGCAATAAGATGAGAGGAAACAGCCAGAAACTGATGCATAGGAAGTTCCACCTGAACATGAGGAAGAAATTATTTACTGTATTCTGTGTGATTCTATAATTTGACATAAACATTATTTTTCACTTTATTTAATTTTTTTCTCTCTGTTCTGAAGAAATCCATTGTTTTGAAAAATGCCTACAATGAAAAGCAAGTTATATAGAAAAAGTATCATACTGAATTAAAGGGGATAAAAGCTAGTCTAACTGGGGAAGTTTGACTGATTTCTGGGTTGTGCTTTACTAGGTAGTCAAGGAAATATAAGACCAGAAGCATGATAATAGGAATGCATTTGTCTTTGAATATTCAACTGTTTATTTGCACAGTTTTCTCTTAATAATAGATTTCTCATATCTCTGTTACAGCCTATCTGTAAAAGTTGCTTTTTCCCACTCAATCATAACTAGGGAATTACAGTGTCTTGTTTAGCATAGAAGGGAAGAAATAATTGAGCATATACTCTGGAAGCTTTTGCTTTTCTTTCACACCTGTTCCAATTGTCTAAATGTCTAGATCTTTCTTTGCAGGATGTTGCTTTTAAAATTTCTTCAGTGCAGGCTAGCAGATCCTTTAGAGTGTCTTTGGTCTGTTGTTTTTGCCTTTTTTTAATTTTTTTTTAATTTATTTATTTGCATGTGTGTGTGTGTGTGTGTGTGTGTGTGTGTGTGTGTGTGTGTGTGTATGTGTGTGCACGTGCTTGTGCTGGGGAAGCAAGTCCAACTGAAATTAAACAAGCCAACATTAAAATGTTCCAGAAGCAGTCCTGGACACTGAATGAGTCATACACTGCGGACATAAGATCAGGCCTTTTTATCCTCAGTTGTAAAAGAAGCATGCTTTACTTGTCTCTGAGATTAAAATCTGTAAACAACAGTTTTTTTTCAGAGCAGTAGCAATTATTTTACAGCAGATCAGAGAGACAGAAGATCATTTAAGAGCTCTAATCCTGTATGATTATATGCTTTTTCCCCTTATCTGTTTAACTGAAAGGAATTTGGCTACCTTCTCACCACAGAACTGCTTAGAAACAGAGACATGTTGGAGATCAACAGTATGAGTTCTTCATCTCACTAATGTTGGGTGGCAACAGGGAATAAGCTGGATCTCAAGTCCTTGTTGCACCTTTTGTGGAAAGATTTTAGGCAGTGACTGACAACCCAAATCACCACTGGAAATCTTTCTAGAGCATGAATATTTTCAAATGATTAAGTGTAACATTTGTATAGTTGTCAATCACAAAAGACAAAAACTCTTAAGTCTGGTGCTATATATTGTTAAACACAGCTCTGATGCAGACACAGGTGATCCTAGATTCTGATTTAGTAAAATAGTTAGTAGTACCATAATCTTGCTAGCAGCTAGCAGTCTGCTCCCCAAAATCACTTCATTCTACATTCATATATTGAAACCTCTTTGCTCAGGTTTTAGATAAGTACCTAAGATAAGCAGACTTACACTATATATGAGGGTAAGCAAGCACAACATATAGGCGTACAGAGTTAGCTTCAGATGGAAGATGATATCTTCACCCTATTTTCTGTTTGTTAAATGCCTGTACAGAGTGGATAAACAGCTGTTGCACACAAGCATAAAACTCTCCACGTTGTTCATGATCAAGTCATAAATATTAACGCAGCATAAGAGGTTCCCAGATAGTTCAATGTATACCTGTGCAAATTTTAGAGAATGTTTTTTAAAAATAAATACAATTAAAGAAATGTAAGGCTATCTAACAAGCAGTAAGAGTGCATGTCCATTGAATTGTGCAGAAACTACTATTTTGCAGAGTTGTATAGCTCTGTTTAAAGAAAATATGCTGCTTCTGTAAAGAAACAGACATACATGCGCAAAAACAAACAAACAACAATATCCTAGACCTTGCAAGAACTTAAGTCTTGTGATTCAACCTAGAATCTGCTCAAGCAATCTGTCAAAACTTTATGTTGTTTTTAATTTCTCCTCTTACAATATTTCTTTCATGTTTTTTTCTAAACTTCTTTGAACCTGAAGCGATTGACAGAATTTTACTTTGTGTGAATATGCCACTTTGTTCAATGGATATTTGCACCATGAAAATATCTTGAAAGAGTAGTGAAAACATAGAGCTAGAAACAGAATATAAATGGCAAGTTGTTTCTATTTATTTTGTCATCTCTTTATCTCCTGTTCAGAAAAATAAAAAAAAAAAAGATTTGTAATCAAGAAACCAACTCAGTAGAAGTATTTACATTTTAATTGTCCTCTGTAATTCAATAAGCAATATCATAAAAATCTTTAGTTTGAAGTCACTGACTTTTTTGTTAGTCTTTGTTGTGTTTACAGTTTGTATATAGATGGTGGTTATTATTAAGGCTTAATGACCAAGGTGATGAAATCAAAGTGTATATATATTGTTCTGCTGGTAGTCAAATATGGGCATCGTCAGTGTGCACACTTTCTTTGTCTAATATTTTGGTCGTATCTATCATGTTGAACAGGAATAAAATCCTTAGTGCTTCAAGGAAAATTTGGGAAGCTTGAAAGGTCTGGAAGAAGGGCATCTGCCTGTATGACTCATGTGCCTGTTATAATAAACTACACCAATCTGGCTGTTTCAAGTATCTCTGGGCTAGTTCAATAAGGTCACATCTTGTGGTGTCATGTGAAAATTCTAGGTATTACTCCCACAGAAAAATAGCTGTCAGGAAATGTTCTTCAGTCTCTTTGATTAAATGTACATTGAACAAGAAGTTATCTTCTCAAACTTCATCCTTGTAGTGAATAGGCTTAATTTTTCTCTTGTATTCTAAGATTTTAAGAGCTCTGCTCTCCTGCTTTCTGGTTGTGATATGGAGTTATGTATTATGGATGTTCATAGAAACATGCCTTGAAAGTGTTTAAGACAGAAAATCATGTAAAATGTGAAAGAAATATTTGATCCCCACTTAATGTGCTACTACTGCTTTCCTGAGCTAAAGCTATAAATTTATACCTTTACTTCTTACATAATCCTAGATACTTCATGTGATTTCTGTCACTTTTGCCCAAATGCATTAACTAGTTTAATTAGCTAAGTATATTTCTCTCTTGCATGTATATTGAGTATTGTTGGAATGGATCAAGCAATGATTTATTTACTGTAGTTATTTTAAACTGGAAAAGTAATGTGATGATACCCTTGTGGATACTGCTTCCTATGTAGATATGACAGGATTTGTCACTGAAAGTTCTTTTATTTTCTCTCCACAAGATATATATGCATATGGATTTTATGTATATGTCTATATATTCAAATGTGTTAGTATGTGAGTAGTATATGAATAATTAACAATAAGATAATTTTCTGTGAAAGCAAATTCTCTTAAGGGAAGCCTATTATTGAGAAACTCTAACAATACCTCAGAAACTGGTTAAGATCATGTAGATTTTTTTCAAGGCAATCTCCACTATTCATCTCCTGTGTACTCCCAGATCTACTTATGTGATTCTTAGGTTTCTCACACAACGACTTTATCTCCTGTGTGCGGAAACAATGCATATATTGCTTTTGCTTTTTTTTTCAGTAGATTCTAGAGAGTGTTGGAATAAGATCTTTCTCTTCTGATGCATTCCCTTTAGACATTCTATCAATCCCAACAGTTTTCCTTACTTAGTTCTCAAAGCATGAATATGATGTATTTCTGTCTTTGGTCTTCACAACTGGTGTACCCTGGGTTGGTAAATCTATACTGGTAGCCAGGAGAGGTGCAGATGGCAATAAAGGAAGTTGAACCATGGCTCCAGGGGCTGAAGATTCTTCTCCTTCCACAGTTTTTGCCTTTATTGAATGTGGGCTGACAGTAATACCCCTGAGACTTGTAGGCACCTGGCCAGAGCATCATTCTGTGTGGAAAGACAACAAACCACAAGACTCTGAGTTAGTGAACTCCACTCTACTCAAATCAGTCTCTCCTTCCACCAGTCTTCATCTGTCATGTTTCTGATAACCATTTCATCTCACAAGTCAGATTGTTTGTGTGCCATCAATTCAAAAGTAATCTTCAATGGCTGACCCATATTACAATGTGAAGCTAAACCCAATTACAGTGTGAAGGAATACATAAACGAGACAGAGATAGCCACAAGATCTGTCAGACTAGGTCCAGCTATATACTCATGGACACACTTGCTGGACAAAGATACAAGGTCAGTGCCACAGTTTGTTTCACTTGTAAATAACTATTGAGTGGTTGGTGAAGCCACTCAATAGGGAGGAAGTAACCAGACTGCCATCACATTGGGCCAGAAACTAATATTTCCAACAAGACCATAAGGAGGTCTGCAGCTCTGTTTGCAAATGGATCCTCTATTTTGTTGTAAAACTGACAAAATCAGTATTTGTTTATATGATATCTAAATAGGAAAAATATTAGCTGTTTCCTCAACACTTGTCTTTGGTTCCCTATTACTGAGTGTTGCTTATAAATAATTAAATATATCCGTAATCAACACATATTTATAATTTATCTGAAGCAAGTGTCAGAGTTTTAGAAAACAAATCAAAAAATCAAGTCATGTGCTGAAGCCTTGCTCATGCATTGATATGTGTAGGTTCCTTAGGAAGGAAAACTGGACTTTTACATTTGTCCCAGGTCATGATTTTTTCCTGTGGAGGCTGGAAACTACACCTGTACATGTTTATGTAGTTATCCTTACTCCTTTATATTGTTCTGAGATTTAAGTGTTAATTTTCTGTTTTGGCAGAGGTAATCTTTGAGATTCTCAAAAAACTTAGTCATTTAAAAGCAGTTTGTTATGCCAGCTAGGCTGTGCAAGCGTGGATGATGTCTTACCTGGGAAAATATTTCTTGTAACCATGAGTTACATCAGAGATGTGCCTACCTATGAGGGAAATAAATCATATCAGTAATTTTGCTGATGTGATTGATTTTATATTCAGAGATTTTTACTATAGTATCTTTGTTGGTTTACTTCATCTTTGGCCTACAGAGGTAAGGAAAAAAAATGTATGCAGACAGCAGAGACTACCTGGCTTAAATGAGAATATAAATATTTGAACTGCTTGATCTCAGAGTGTATGAATTTCCCTTTAATTCTACTCCTTCATGATTACAACCTTGCACTTAGCCAGAGGCTGATGAATACTGCTTTTCAAAGCTGCAATGTCATGCCATCATCAGTTGTTAGGGTTTTTTGCTTAGCTATTATTATAATACAAACACCAGTTTGTCAAACTCTGACAACTATATGAAACCCCACTGCTAATTTTGGCATCCTTAGGCACCTGCATTTGAAAATTACTCTAGCTGATCTTCTTCCCCTAAATTTAGGATATGTCCTGGTCTGAATAGCATGTAAGTTAACAGATCCCCTCAGACTGAGAAAGTGGATAAAAATATACAATAAGACTTATTTCATTATTACAAGCAATACTACCAATACCTCGTTAAATATAACAGTGTCAAAAAGCCCTGGCTCAGAAGCTTGTAATCTTTTGTAATTGTTTTGAGTTAGTATGCATTTGTTATTGACTGGATAGCATGAACTGTTCATGAATATGCTTGCTGTATGGTTCAGGGTAACTCTATGTGTTGATGTGTTACATGAAACATCTACTCTAGTGGATCCTGGAATGTCTGCAGCTTTTATAAATTGATAAAGTCCTATGCCTGAATGTTGTAAAACTTGAAAGGCCTTGATGCTAATGATTTAAATCAATTTCCTTTCAGTGTCACATCTGATGTTTGGGTGATCCAGGAATAAAGCCTCTCCTCTGAAACTTGCAAAACACTCCTGATTTAGTCACAGAATCAACATGAACAAGAATACATGTAATCTGCATGGGAAGAGCAAAAGTGTAAGTAAAAGGCTTCCTTTTTCTTGCTTGTATTTTTATTATTAGTGTTTTTCCATACTACTTTTGTGTTGTATTAGTCTTTCAAGTGCCACTTTCTCAGAAGGATAGCAACTATGAAAAAATTCTTGTTAATTCTACCATATTCTTGTATCTTAGCCTAAGTAAATATGTGTGTGTGACTTAGACACATGGAAATAAGGTTATTCAACAGTGGTATGGTTTTGAGTGATTTTTATTTTTTTTACAAGTATATTTATACAGCATATTTTACAAGTAGTTATTAAAAATTAGTGTGCTTTATTTTATTAAGCAATCCTAGAAATGTAAGCTTATATGTAAGCTTATATGTCTATAGTGTACTGAGTTGTAAATATATGATCTTGCAACAATGTTGGTGTCAGGAACTGCACTTGATTTCATAACATATTGTTGAAATTTTGACTGGGTAATGTTCCAGGAGATTAATAAGAAAAGAAGCTAATAGTTTTGGATAAAGCTTAATTTTGTTTGTTTTCTGGTCTTTGTGGAGCTTTTTCTCCTATGTATGTATGTCTCTCTGTATTCAATAGTATTATTGAAACAGAAAGATTTGGGTGCCTCTGTCTTCTAGATGCTCATGTACACAATGTAAATGTGTGGTATTATATATGAATGACTCTGCCTTAAGGACACAGATAGGAACTAAGTGTTCCTTTCTAATATGCAAATGATATGTTTAAGCTGTTGAGTAAGGCACTTCTCCTAAAAGACGAGAAACTTTATTTAAATGGTAATAGCAAAGAAAAATTCTAGTGTGCATCTGTAAGGTCACTGCATCTACAAGGACAGAGGATAAAGTTATATTTGCTTGTTTTCTGAGAGGCTTCCAGTTCGTATGTAAACAGAATTCCCTTGAGAAATATTTCAAGTTACTCTGGCTGGTTTGGTTTTTTTCCTCCCCATGTGAGTACCTGAGTACCTTTCACTTTGTTCAGTAGCAACATTGGGACTGTTTTTTCTGCTTTGTTGCTACTAATGTCCTGGTGTGTCTGCTTCATCTGCCTTTTGCTGCTGCAGTTTTTTTAGTTCAATAGGCTTGGTTGGACCGAGAGGTTCATTTTAGTTGCCTTTATTCAGAGCTGTTCAAGTTCCTCCCTGTTCTCTCAGGTGTGGGAATGGCAGTTCAAACATCTGTCACCAAGCCCAATGTGGAGCTTCCTAAATGTGGCAGGCTGTACATGGTTATGCTCCTGACTGTTTGGAACAGTTGCTTTTTTTGGTTTATTCTTCAGAATTTCTTTTTAAAAAAGATATATCCCTCTGTAGATAACGTTTTCTTTCCTGTAATTTTCCTGTACATGCTATCAGCACATGTATGAACAGCCATAGGGGGAAACGGACTAAAGTATACTAAATTCATGATGACATGGTTTGATGTATGAATAAAATGAACAACCTGTTATGCCTGCAAACTGAGGGTAGGTATTCAGAATGTTTAATAAAACTTCACTTGTTGCTGTTTGTCTGACTTCACTGTTGCTGGGAACTAGAGGAAGCACAAGACTGTCAGTGAAATCTTTAAAAGGGTGTAAAGCATATACAAAATTTTAATGTTAGCTGGCCTAATGAAATTTAATCAAATTTTGGGGAAAACCCACCATTATTTCAGTCTAAGTTAACTGAATACATTTTTATCAAATATATTCATCTGTATGAATTCAAAGGGTCTTCATATCTTAGTAAAAGCATTCTAGAATTTATTTTCTGAATTTAAGTTCTAAAAGCTTAGCAAACAGATTGAATGTTTCAGACCCTGGATATTTTTAACCTTCAAAATAAACTTCCTTCTTTTAGTGTTAAATCCTAAAATATTTTGCTAAGTGAACTTAATCATAAACATCTGCATCTATTTTTCTTTAAACTGAGTATATAAAATAGTCCCTACTTTGTTGTTTTGAAATTGCAAAATCCCTGAGAAATTATTTTAAGCCATGTAGTATCATGTTGTTTAAATATTGTAGAGGAAGAATGAAATTATTTGAACAAAAATTACTTTGGAGAAAGACCATTAGACTTGTTGAGTCTAGCCAAAGATTTCATATCACATATCAAATCTTCCACCACTCTACATGCATGTCAATTTGAATTTTCTTTACCAAAAGTATGCATGGTCTGCCAGACCAGTCATTTCATCAAAAGACTACCTAGTGAAAAAGTAAAAATGTCATTACTTGAACTAAATAATCTTAAAAAGAATGATAATATATGGCTTATATTTTTATCTCAGGGGATATTGTTGCATAGTTTTCAGAGAGGTTTTTGTGTTTCTAGGAAGCATGGAAATCAAAACCTTGGCTCAGTGGTTTCAGATGTCAGTGAACATAATTTATTTAATACAGAAAATGAAACTGTATATATTTGTGAACATTTGGGTATTTTCACCAAATATAGAAATAAATGTGCATTGTGAAATAGCTGAAGCTTATTTTAACTGTGTGGAAGAACATTACACATTTTTCTCTTGAATAATTTCCTCCTTTTCCATTTTTTTTCCCCCTCCCCTATTTTTCTGGTATTTTCAACTCCTTAGAATATTCTAGATGTTTTAATGATTGTAATTCCATGGCTTACTCTCTGGTACTTTTGAAAAGACAGCTAAGTGTTGCTTCCCTGTCTCCTGGTCTTCTTCCCTCCTTCTGTTTCTCCCTGTAATTGGTTTCTCCCCTCCCTGCCCACCCTTTCCTTCCCCCTCCCCACAAAGTGACTTCTAGTATAGGATTGGATTTTAGTTAGTACTGATCAGGTATGGAATGAGACCTTTTTGAACATTTTTTATAGTAAAACACTGAACTTGATTTTTTGGTGTGTTTTAGAAGGACAATATTATTTTCGTAACTGGATAACCAAAAGTATTTCTACACACAGCTTTAATTCTTTATCAAAAACCATGGTAAGATAAATTAATTGATATTTTAAAAATCAAACTTTCAACTTACCTTCAGTGAAACCATCGTACTTTTCAACAGAGTATTATAATAACTAGATTTCTGTGGGAGTATGCTAATGACATATTTGGTCAGGTAAAGGAAGTAAGATTCTACTTTCAGGTAATGAGAGTGCTAGTATCAAGAATACAGTCTGAATGTCACACTGTGTGGGATTTTATCTTGGAACATTGTGTCAGAAGTGAGTCAATTCTTGTGAAATCAGAAAGTAGCTATATTGCAGGAAAATGAACAAGAAAGAGGATATATTTAGCAACTGGGTCTGCTTAAACTGTGACATTTCAACAGCTTCAACAACAACAAAAGAAAAGGAGCAGGGGGCAGAAAACAAAAATTAGAGCTTCAATAGTGTTTTGTCTGCTTTTTAACTTATGAATATCTGTAAAAGCCTAGAAGTGTGATACTTTTGAATTCATAAACATATTACATGTAAAATGTATATTTTCAACAACTGTAACTTATAGATAAACTACAGATCACTAATAGGAGACAAAATGGCTGGCATTTTATGATCAAAACTTTAAAAGCAAAGTGGTAACTACTGGGCCCAAGCAATGGTAGTCCTCAAAAGGGAATGCTGTCAAAAGAGAGACTGCAGCAAAGGTTCTGAGAGCATAGCTGCATGCATAAGGGAGGTGGTGGTGGTGGTGGTGGTGGTAAGTCATGCAAATGCAAAGCAGACACAAACACCCATGGCGATGAAGCACAAAGGAAGGCAGAGAGGTATTTGCAAACAGCTGACTCACTGAGATGTTTCCAGCCATTTCATCCAAAGTTCTTAAGGCTGGACTGTCATAACCTTTGCTTATGATGTGGGTGAGTGCAGAGGAAGTTAAAGACTTCCTTCATTCCTATGCTCACTTCTGCTTAGATTATGAGTCACAGAAAAGACATGAGCCAAAAGCTCTTTGTCTGTCACTCTTCCTGTAAGCAAATGATCAGGGAGAGGGAATGTCATCCTGTCTACTCCAGCCAAACACAGTACAGTCCTCTGTTCACCAGCTATAATACCTATTCAGCAACAGGGTAAGATACTCTACAGCAAAAAAGTAGAGTTCTCCCTTGAAAGTGTGAAGGAATTGCAAATAAGTTCAGTTCCAGGCCCTTTTCTGTCACAGTGCAATTCTGTCTGACAGCAATCTTTGCTTTAGGTCAATAGTTCTAAGTAACCAATTTGTCAATAGAAACAGGAGAAGCTTGCAGTGTTACAGAAGCATTTTTCATAATAAATTTGCATTACTTACAAATAAATTGATTTTTCTCTCATTGCCAATGGTTAGGTCCATTTGTTATCTGACAGACAGATACTTAGAGGGAGATTGCTTGGACTAACCATTCTGAATTAATGGGAAGCAATTACATTATTTATTCTTTGCCTTCTTCCAGCTCTCCATCTGTAGTACAGCTTTTGTAAAGGAAACAAGGGATAGAAAACGCCAAGGTGGGACATTGCTAAAGGGCACATTGAAATCTATGCAATGGTGCTATTTTTCCCTTAATGTCAGTTACTGTGGTTGATTGGCAGAATGGACATTTTAAGCAGCATGTTTCCTTATGTAAAGCAGCAGTTGCTGCATGGAGAATGACTGAAGAGAGAGTAATGCCTGGAGCAACTTTCACCCTTCCTGCTGCATATTTTCTAACATTCCTTCTATGGGGATTAGTAAATAATGTCTATGGTGTGAGTCCAGTCTGAGAAAGAATAGCTGGATTCGGACTCTAATGAATTAGTTGTTTTGTATGAATTTACTGTATTCACATGTGTACATTTGATAATCCCCTTTTAGTTGTGGGATTATCTTTTGGAAAGAGAGAAAAGATTCTATAGCAGGTATATACTAGTTTATTCCTGACAAAGAAATTGCATATGTGTTCTCTTCCTCCCACTCACTTTGGATTTTTTCACTTCTATCTTCCACCCTCTCCAGTCCTTCATGGATGTTCTGACTAATGTTTCCAGCCATCCTATTCTGATCAGGCCTTAAAATCTGTTCTCCTTGCTTTTCTTCCTTCTGTCTCCAATATTTCTGACATTAATATGCATGTTTTTGTCATAAATCTTTCTTTTTATTTTTTTTTTTTTCTCTTGGCTCATGTCCTGGTTTAGCTCCTGCCTACCTTCTTAATAAAGTTCCATCTTTTTTGAAACAAGTCTTACCTACTTGGTACTGCTTGGGCAGTACTTAGAATTTTGTAACAACTGAACCATTCTGGAACATGAAAACACTCCCACCTATGTGCTAACAGATGTAAAAATCCTAAGCTGTAACTCAACTGTCATTCACAATTATGAGGGTTTAAAAAATAATCTGCAATGTGGACCAATAACATTTATTTAGTTCAAATTGCATAAACAGAAAAATCCTCTTGTTTATTTGAGTGGGTCTGACAAAGAGTTTTCTAGCTCAACTGCAGTAGCAAATGTCTGAATTATATCTGAATGTCCATTTGTTCGAGTTCTTGCAAATTTCTCTCAGTGGCATCCTCAGCAAAGGTAATTGTCTACTTGGGAGTTGTATCTTCCTGGCAATACTGATTATATTTATCTTTTCACCAAGTACTGGGTTTCAGGCTGTCTTGAAAAGGCACAGTGGAGTGTCCTCTTTCATAGGAAGGATTGGAAGGTGTCAGCCACTTGTTTAAGAATTACACCTCCTTCAGTGCTTTACTGAGAGCAATTATCCCAAAACAGTTCTTTTTCTCACAAATCAGCTCCAGCCCTCTTGGTTTTGCTGTTTGATAGAAGCTACTCTCACCTTTGTAATAATTTGCTACAGTGGTGGAAATAAAATTAAATGACCCTGAATATCTCACTGTTAAGGAAATATGCTTGAATTAGAGAGCATAAACTTAAACGAAATAGATGTGAAAAGGTTAGGAAAGTGAAAAATGGGTAGATAACCAAGTCCTGGAAGAGATGAACTAAGAATAAAGATGATAAAGATCATGACTTTACACATTGTACTTCACACTGAAGACAGCTGGTGGCCAGGGAAGAGCAGAGGAAAGGCATGAAGGTGGTGGATAATGCAATTAAAGCAGAACAGTATTAAAGGTTAACAACATGGTCTCCCTCCTTTTCTTTCCCACTTACTTATGACAGTATACTTCTAATCCATTACTAAGTTTCTCCACACTGTTCTCCCTTCTTTAAATATGAAAGCAGTCTTTTGGTCTCCAGTTTGCAATCACTGCATCTTTTGATTCCTCCTTTCAGACTAAATTTTGAAATGGTGCCTAGGAGAAGGCTGACTGATGCTGACAGAGTGAGTGGCACATAAGAGGAATGAGCACGTGACTGATGCACATTATATATGGAGGAAAATGCCATATTGTGTAATTCTTTTTTTAATATAAATTCCTTTCCTACTTGTCTCTCGCTTGCCATTTTAAATTTCAGGTATTTATGCTATATATCTCTGCATCTGTCAGGCTGCAGACGGTGGAATAACTGGTTCTCCAGCAGGATGAAGTTCTTGACATAACCAAAAGGTTACAATTTGGACTAAAATCCAGCTAGAAAAAAAAGAAAGGAAAATGTCCAAGTTCTGAGAAAGTTCATAGGATCATTGATTCTATGATTCTATGATTCAATATATTTTGAGAACACAGCTAGTAGAAAGAGATAAGCAGCATTATCTCTAGCCAAGCCTGAGTGGCAAAAGTCCCCATAAACTGCTTCCTTCAGAACTGGGAATGGGTTCATGTAAATGTTTTGATTTTCAAAGCAGATCTGGGGGAAAAACCTGTTTCCAAGTTTTTTTGTTGAAATTTTTCGGTTAGTTGCAGCTGAGTATTTGGGGATAGATGTTAAATAAGATACCCAGAAGACCAAATGAGACATACAAGGTGTTTGCTTCACGTCTCTGTACAGAGAGAGGTCATAGGAAATAAAGTATGCAGTTTGTCCTTCAATATTCCACTTTTGTTATTTGTAATTTTCACATTCAAGTATGCAGAATAACTAGAAAAGTTCCAGTTCTTCTTGTTGTCTCTTCATAGAACCAATTAACATTGTCCCAGTTCAACCCACTTCCAGTAAGTGCTAACAAAAATAGCTTTTTATTTTGAAACTTCCAAAAGACACTTTGTGAATTACTCCTTCTGCCTTGCCAGTCTTAAGGTGGGAAAACAAGGGAGGCTCAAAGTTCTTCTAGGGTTAGCACTCATGTCTCAAAACTATTTTCTTTTAGTTTTTCAGATCTATCTGCTCCTCCGCTTCTGTTCTTGTTTCCACCCTCGGCATTTTTATTTTTCCTTTTTTTTTCGTTTTAATTTATCTTTTTTATTTTTTTTCTTTTTCTTTTTTCTTTAGCATAACTTGCCTAGAGGCTTAACTACTAATGGCTTCCCCTTTTCTTTATCTGAATATAACATAATGGAAACCAAAAAATTGGATGGATTTATTTATGTCCCTCTTGAATACCAGACATTCTTTGGTATAACTCTCAAGCTTTACAGTTGCTTCAACTTCCTAGTTGCTGGCTTGCACCTATGCTTTTCGGACTTGTTTATAGTTATTTCACAGCCCTACATGTGTCTTGGAATATTTTCTGTTCCTCTGATAGGACGTTAGACCAGTCACTTTCCTTCCCTATTTAAGATCCAGAAAGACAGTGAAAGAATGATGACATGTCCAAAATGATTAGTCTGTTACAATGTGTAAACTAAGCCAATTTCTGTTAGCTGTCTTACCACATCATATAACGTCATTCTGATCAGGGCATTTTGCTGTAAAATATAATAATAATAAAAACAAAATTAAAAAAAAAAATAATGAGGCCTGAAAAATACAGTGCAGCAGTATCAAAGTAATGCATTGGTAATCTGCATGCTCCTAAAAAAATACAAGCTACAATTGAATGCAACATGATTTTTAAAAATGAACTAACATACTTAATAGTCTTGGCTAAAGGGTTGAGAAAATCATCAAATTTTGTATAAGATGTGAAGAATCTTTTTCAGCATATATGCTATAAATTAAATTTATAAATAAATTTTAAATGCATAAATTTTAAATTACCATGCCTTGAGAAAGCTGACTTCAAAACAGAAGTGAACTTTTAAAAATACCTGAAGTCAATAATGCCAATTTCCATTAGGCAAATAAACTAGAGTTTTCTACCTAGGAATTTTGAAACTTAGACAAAGTTATCACGCTCTCGTCTACATTCTTTTCTCATCGTGTTCTTTATGGATAATGGCACTTAATAACAAACTTTCTTTTCTTTCTGGGGCAGAACATTGTGTGTCATTGATTTCCTACTAGGGATCTGTATCTGCATTATGTGACACATATCAAGACCTAGATTTTTCTTAGTAAAAATAGTCTATGAATGATAAAGTAAGAGCAAATGAAGTAGGGTGAGGAGGGAAAAAATTTAGATAGTGAGGAAAAATTTTAATCAAATTGTAATATACCTGCAAGCATCTACTTCTGGCCTTGTTTTTGGTTACTTTGCTTCAGGAAATAAAGTGCTAGAATTTTTTTTGATACCTTTAAAAACTTCCTCTAGAAACAATTGTTGGTTGTTATTCTTTCATCAGAAAGGAGTTTAATGTCACAATCTAGACAGTAAAGGATAAAGTCTCACAGGTTTTGCTACACTCTTTTCAAAATAAAATAATAATCTCAGTGCAAATACTCTTACTTAACGATCCTCTCTTGACAGAGCAAATTAGGCTTTCTGTGTTCATCTCTTGAAATGGCAGTTCCTTGGTCCCTGGAAGGGGCTGTTTTAGGAAAGAAAAAAGAGAAACTACATTGGAAAATGAGATGAGATAAAGCAATCAAAAATAATGATTGGTAGAGAATGTGTTTTTTTCTAATGAAACCTGGGTGAGGAGGTTTGGAGGTGACATCACAATAACAGTGAGATGCTACAGCTGTGCCTGGGCCTTTATCCTAGTTGCTTTGCAGGCTATTCTGACATCTCACTCTACATGTTACCTGACACTTTTTTCTCTCTTACATAGTCAAACGGTAATGCATCTTACTTACTTAGCAAAACTAAACTGATATAAAGAAGAAACAACACAGATACCTGTCACCTATCCATTTAATTACTCTTACAGCTCTTTTTCATCCTGTGTCTTTTGGGGCTACTTCAAACTGAAAAATGTCAGGGTATAGAATTACATAAAAATAGCAGTCTTTACTATTCTTTTTGTGTTTTATCTTGATCAAATAAAGAATTGGTATGTTACTATCTAGATTGGTACATAATAGTAGTGTATAAAATAATTAGAACACTTTGCTACTGAATGTGGTTAAAACAGCTGTCATAACTACCTGTGTTGAAAATACTTCTCTGTATTTTCCCATCCTTGGGTTTCATTGGTTGCACAGTACCTTGTGTAGTGATGCAGTCCCAGCTAAACATTTACATTTCCATAGTCAGGCATTACATCAGAAGTCTGATCAGAATTGTTGGTATTTTCCAAGCATCTGTTATTTTCATGATTGTGTCTTCCTCTTCATCTGCACTTTGGTACAAAGATTTAATTAAAGTAGTTAAAATAACAGACAACAGATGTGATCTACTTAGCTACAAGTCAGCACTTTGAGATTCCTCTGTGGATAAAGAGAAACTAAAACAATTAAAATTTTGTAATTTATTTCAATTACTTGGTGTACCAAGATTAGTTAGTTATTGTTGCCTTGCACCTTTTCAACAGTTAATAACATGGAATTCTTAATAGTTGTAGTCTTTGCAAAAGATATTTGGGAGATATGAAATTCTGGCCTTTTTAAAATTTCTTAATAACAATGTACCCTACTATTTCTTTCACGCCTGGTGTTTTTGCATTAAATAATACACAACACTATGCTCCTGTATGAGTTATCAGCAGTGGAGACAGAGACTGGAACCTCTAAATCTTATATATTGTCATAGTGAGTTAATCAATCTCAAGTGTGCTGCACAGTAAATGAAGTGTGACTTGAATAATTCCCTGGGAAAGCCATGTTTTAATTGTTAGTTTCTGCTGACCATAATGTTATTTGCTGAGTTGCTGTCTAGTGAAATTCATCAGTCATCAGAATAGTCAAGATAAAATGGGATGCAAATAAGGAAAGAAATATGTTGAATATTTATTCCCTAATGCCACCTTCTGTTTCTTCCCTCCAGTGTTCACAAGTACTACGTCTCTGTTCATTTTTCCTTTAGTTAACCATATGGTTTTTTTTCTGTTCCTCAATGCATAACAATTCCTTGTACTGTTCTAGTTTCTGTTTATGATTCCATTTTAACTTTAACCTCTCCTCTGGTTGTGTTTGTACATGAACAATCCCTTTAAATGGCAAATGCAAAGGAACTAAAAAAAATTGTTCCACTGTATTGTTCTAGGGTTAAATCAATGAGTAGAGATGTAATAGAGAAGCCACAATAAAAGTAGTGAGTTGGGGAGAGAATATTAATCTGGCTACAAAAACATTGAAAACTAGGTGTGATCCATAAACTGAAAGAATAAATATGATATAATTCATCCATCACAGCATCACTAAAGAAAAATAGCAACAACAAAAACGAAAAACCCAAACAGTGCAAAAAGTAAGTATCATATGCTTGAGAAGACTAAGATACTACTTTCACAGAGACAAATTATATTCTTTCCCCTGGAACGGAACGACTCTGTCAAGAAAAACATTTTTGGCTTAAAAACATGCCTTGAAGCTTTCATGAAAAAGTCATCAGAGTTAGTCGAATGCAATTTAAAATATGTTTAAAATTGATTTATTGCTTTTGCCATGGCTCTGGTAAAGTACTTCAGTTGTCATTTCGTAGAAAAGAAAGGGAGAAACTTGTGACAGAGATACGCTTTGTGTGGCCTTGAAATCCCCTATGCAGGTTTTCACAGGTGTCTTTCCTAGGACTGATGAAGTTTTAGAACCAGAATCTTCCTTCTAAAAGGTCAAAAGTACCATTTTTCTAACTATTGCTGTCTGGTTTGTGGAAACAGAAGATGTGCAATTGAATATCTAACTTACACTTGTAGAGTGGAGATGTAATTGATGCCAAAAGGATGGTGTCTGTTTCACACTTTACTTTGGTTGTTTAGCTTTTTTAATCACCATGCTCTACCTTAAATGGCTTCCTGCATGTTGGCTTTCAGTGAAGGGCAGTCTTACACAAACAAGTCTAATTGGTGGGACAAGATGCAGAAAGATACAGAACAGATGACCATGTCTAAATGCTGTCCAGGCAATCTTCTCTTTTCCCCTACCAGTCTCACATATGAGGCAATAAGAAAGGGAGAATCTTTGTGCAAATTAAATATTAGAATTGTTGTGTGAGAGCAGAGACATAAATAAAACTATCTCCTCATCCAAGGACTGTGGATTTGTTAATGACATGTTGACAATAATTTCATAGAATAGTTTGGGTTGGAAGGGACCTTAAGTATCATCCGGTTCCAACATCCCTGCCATGGGCCAGAACACCTTCCACTAAAGCAGTGCTTGAGGCCTCATCCAACCTGGTCTTGCCTTGTGAATGGGGCATCCACAAATTCTCTACATAACATGTTCCAGTGCCTCACCAGCCTCACAGTAAAAAATTTCTTTCTAATATCCAACTTTAGTCTACCCTCTTTCATTTTAAAACCATTCTCTGTTCTCCTGTCACTAAATGTCTTTGTAAGTCCCCCTCCATCTTCCTTGTAGGCTCCCTTCTTGTACTGGAAGGCTTCAACTAGGTCACCCCAAAGCCTTCTCTTTTCCAGGCTGAAGAATTCCAATTCTCTTGGCCTTTTCTCATATAAGAGGTGCTCCATCCCTCTAATCAACTTGGTGGCCTCCTCTGGACTCACCCTAAGAGGTCGATGTCATTTCTGTGCTGAGAAGTGCAGACCTGGCTGCAACACTCCAGCTAGGATCTCATGTGAACATATTCTGAGGACAGTTGATGAACCAGAAAGAAAACAGTTGCATTACAAGGAGAATTAGCATCACAATCTTTGTATCTTTTTCAGTCTAAAAAACCTGAAGGAGTTATGAAAGCTACAGATGTTGCTGGGGTTCTGTCAGTTGTTTCAATATGCTCTTCTTACT
Source organism: Margarornis squamiger (assembly GCA_035222235.1). Classification (NCBI taxonomy): domain Eukaryota; kingdom Metazoa; phylum Chordata; class Aves; order Passeriformes; family Furnariidae; genus Margarornis; species Margarornis squamiger. The sequence continues at coordinate 54,276,338 of JAWWTY010000088.1, forward strand.
TCCTGGAACACAAACTGGGGAGAGGAAATGAAAAAATGGTGGTACAGCAACTCCTGAATTATCCTGTAGTCAACAACAATTTGCTAAGACATTCTTATTACCATTGCACTGGTGAGTACCCCATGTTGTGTGTCAAGGATACTGGCAATTGCCTCAAGCATTTGCACTCCATTCTGCCTTTTTGTGTCCATGACAGCACATGACTCCCTCCTCCAGTCAGCTCCTTCTGGGGCTTTAAAATAAGCACTTCTGATACTGAAGTGTTTTCAGATCAGAAATGATCAAGGGAAAGAATTGTGCAGTTTGTCCTAGTTTGGGTCAAGGTGAAAAGTTTGCAGTTACAACTCAGGTGAACAGTTTGAGTGTTGGAACTCAGAGGAATATCTAATAAAAGCTTCCTTACAAAAGTCTCATCAAAACAATTTTTTTCTGTTCTTTTACAGCAGTCTATCACAGACATCCAACATTATTAACAACAAAAATAAAATCTACTTCTGCTGTAAGAATTCTTTTCTCAGTGCTATGGAACCTAAAGTTCATTAATAACCTCACCCAGGCAACTCAGAAATAACATTGCAAGTGTTCTCTCATTAGAGGTGTGAGAAACTGAAATTATGAACTGGACAGTAGTGGCATAAGATGTGTTTGAAGGTGCATGTTATTTAGTGGGTGGTTAAAGGTTACGAAGCTGCCACAAGGGTTGATAGTGTGGGCAAGACGTTAATTTGTTGGCTGGTTTAGTAAACAGGAGCAGGAAAAAACTCAAATAAGAAGCTGTATTTCTAACCATTTCTCTCTATTTATGAAGCACTAATGGGTGAAAATTTTTCAAAGCACAGAGTTTCAAAGTACACAGAATCTAGGAAACTGTGCCATCAAGAAAGCCAGAAAAGGTAAGATACATAGCTTAGTATAGCATTTGGTAAGCAGAAGAGTGGGGGAATTGTTTCAGAAGTTTGGATGTCTTATTCACAAATGTGAAATAAACTGCCAAAAAAAGCTGATGATATGAAAAAAGGAATCTAAATAATAAAAAAAATTCTTTATATCGACTTTCAGAATTGAGGCTGTTGGTTTACATATCTCTGTTGGAGTAAAAACATGGAATGTTTCCTCTTGCTGTGATACTGTTTTCTGAGAACCTTGCCTCAATAGTTTTAACTGTATATAAATGGATGCATAAGATTTTCTAAGAGGTTAGTTTCTGTAATCTTGCATACTATTGCTAAAGAAGTCTTAAATTTTATAAAAGGACAATATTTTTTAGTTATGGTACTGAGTTTCTATAGTGCCAGTTTCACAGTGGGTGAAAATTTTGTCAATATATGGAATGCTTGTATGGACAGAGATAAACAATTTAGCTATCTTGGGCTCTGCAATATGGCACTACAATTTTGTGTCCAGATTTTGTACATTTTTATCTCTTACACCTATCCAAATGATGAACTAGTAACCTCCTCCCCCTTGTCTCTCTACTGTATGGATTTTTTTTTTTTAACAATGTTTTTAAAAATAATGAATCACTAGAAAAAATAAATTTGTGATGCTGTTGTATGAAGTGGGTTCAATGTGTGTAAAATAGGTTATATTTGTAAGCATATCTATTTACTGTTTGTGAGAAATTGCATGTTAGCAGTTAATTGCCAGATTCTCAGGTGAACACAGCATGCTTAGGAGATATTCCTGCCCATGTGTTGTTACAGCCACTTTTTATGTCTGTACAGCACTGTATGTAGTGCCAGAAATATGCTACCTGAAATGTGAAATGTACTATCACAGAAATATGATTGTCCAGTGCTCCAGGGGACTCTGAGCTCAAGCGGTAAATCTGTGTTTAAGAGCTGCAGAAAATTTCATGAACAGGCACCAGTACTGTGGATTTTATTGGTGCTTAACTGCAGATACCTATGTACATATGTCTACAGTTACAATCTTTTTTTCCCCTGCTGTTGCACTTTCATTATATCAGCCATGGAAAATTATATTTTAAAAATATAATACTTCTGTGTTCAAAGATCTGTGTATGACCAGTGAGATTGGTGGCATAAAGAATGGAAAGCAGTGAGGAGGATGTCTAGGATTTGAAGTGATACCACAGTTTAGATGAAGAGTCTTATCTTTTAATTTTTTTTGCACACGTAAAAAATGGAGGGGTTATGATCCCATAATTAATGTCTTATTTTATTTTTTACCTTTTTAAACAGAAGAATCTAGGCTGATAGTCGCAACAGTATGTCCCTGATTCTATCCTCTTCAGGGAAAGTTTTCCATGTTTATATTTTTAATATTTGCAGAAAGGAATCTATTGTGGAAGTTATTTGGAAATTTGTTTTAGGAACAAACCTTACTTGTGTCCTGCATTTACACAGATCTTGGGATAAATTGCTGATATGCCATTGCCAGATCAGGCACAGGTTGCAACTCTCTCTGACTGACCTGCTTCTATTAAAGGTGACAGGTATTGCACCCTGAAAATAATCAAAGCTTTATATTGACACAGGAGGACACTTTATTATCATGCAGATTAAAGCTGTTGATATTTAGCTGTATTTTGTATCCCTTTGTTTCATTATGCAATTTATGCGAAGTTTGGAAGTAACTGAGAGTACTAGTCATCAGCTGAGTGGTACAATTATAGTCATCTACGAGAAATTCCAGCAAGAGTTAGATTTTTGTATGTACCCTACACCAGACTGAGTAGATGGAACTACTAATCTCTCCCCTTTCGCTGATGGGATGAAAAGCATCAGAATGTTATTGCTTGTGTAAGAAATGGACAGTCTGTATCTCCTGAACCTCAAGTTGTTTGGAAAAGGTTACTGAAGGGACTGGTTTAATTTGTAGTTTAATTCTGACAACTTATTCACTGATGTTGAAACACCCATCAAACAGCAGGGATTTAAGCTTGCTGAGTGCACTGCATGTGTTGCAGTTGATTATATACTTCTGGTACAATAATTTTATTAAACAAATACTATTATGAAACAACATAGTTTAATATAAATATGCATTAATGAACTCTTGAGTCTTATTCCCTTGACTCATAAACACAAATCTGTATATGTGTAAAGAAGGCTTTGCTAGGAAATCTATTACTATGATCATATTATGGATTTAAAAGTCCACTGAACTACCTTTCAATCAAAAGATTGCTTTGGAAAGGGACCATACTCAAATTAAAATTATTATTCTTTAACTCAGTGTAAGGCACAAACTGTCCAGTGGTATTTAATTAAACATCTCTCTCACAGCTTTCATAGACCTGAGGCCTTTTGGTCCACCTGAAATCTAAGGCTTGGTTTTAAACCCGACCACTTGAATTTTGTGTGATACTATTGTCTATTCTCTTGGACTTCGTTCTCCAAAGCACAATCAAGAGCAAAGGATTTGGAACACCTGTGAGTGGCAAATATAGTTACTACACATATTGTTGTGGGTAGATTTATATTGCAACTTGAAAAGCAGTTTGTGTTTCAAATGCAGTTTATTCATATCAGAGTAGAAATGGACTGTTTTAGAGATATACAATTGTCAAAAAATACAGGTAATATAAAACTTCCTACAAAGCAATATCTAAGCTGAGTTCACCTAGAATGTATCTATTACTACCTTGAGGTAAAATGAATTCCTAAGAAGCTGTAATTACAAATACTTGGGATTAAGATAAGCCTAGGAATTTTCAAGTTAACCTTATATTCAAACATGCTGAAATAGAGAAATACATAGTAGTGGCATGCAAAGAGTGCTATGGTGTACTGGAATCCATATGAAAATCAATAAAAATCACTCAAAAAATTACATTTGAGTAATTTGGATCTAAACTTTGAGTATAGGCCATAAAATGTCTGAATCAGAAAGATGTGCTCTTATTAATGCTTTTCTTGCAAGAAGACTTTATTTCAGCTAAATCAGAACATTTTAAATTATGAAGAAAATTGCTGAGTAGAAAGAACCTCCATAAAACCATTTCAAATTGTGACTGAAAATATCCTTTTGGAGTAATATTCTTATAGAATGATATAAGAAATTTTAAAGTATATAAAAATGAAGAATCATATCCCTACCTTCTTAGAACATTCTGCTTTCTTGTCATGTCTGCCAAATAGTTCTGCCCAATGTGTAAGATGTTATTTTCTTTTTAAAGATAATTTTGGACTGAAATTTTGTCCATTATGAATTGTGCCTTTAAAAAGGTTATTACTCACTTACTGTTATTTAGGATGGGGGCACTATGGTGTCCAAAAGTTCACTGAACATGTGTTAGAAAGTAAAAAAATAAACATGTTGTTTGAAAGAAAAATGCATCACTGCTTTGCTATAGGATGCTTTAAGATAATATCTTACCTAATTCTTGCTCTAGATAAGAAAATACATCAACTTTGATCTAGTCAGACTTTACTGAAACATTTGATGTTACATCCCAAATGCATTGATTAAGTAGTGTGGAGAAAATAATCAGTTTAAGGACTGAAAGTTGGACAAAGAGTTATCTGAAGGACAGACAGCAGGTTTTATTGGAGCACTATCTATAATGTTAGTGGGAGGTTACACATAGATTTCCTTTGTGGTTTGGACAACTTGATCTAGTTAAAGTCATGAGACATCATCTATAAATGGAAGTCTGTGATTATCTTCTGTGAAGGTGTTAGTGGCCTAGCAGACTAGCTGAAAGATAAAGAAATTTAATAACTTGGAAGAAAAGTTATGCACATAGGGGACTTGCAAATATATCTGCTGTAAGTTGTAGATTTATTAGCTTCAAAGTACAGAAGACAAGACAGACCTCAGTCTCAGCAGGGTACAGACTGACATATAGTTAAGAGCATAAGGATGCGGTGAAGTAGAAAAACGGGCTTCTAGAACACATAAGGCAAGCTCTTGCTACTACTGAAATTAATATTTTTGTACTGTATAATGGAAAACCATTCAGCTAGAATATAGTACATGTTTCTCATTACTCAAGTTTGAGAAAAGTTTATCCATATTGAGAGAAAAATGATGTGGACTAGTAATACGATGTCACAAATCCGAGAATCAGAGAATCACAGAATATGCTGAATTGGAAGGGACTCTGAAAGATCGCTGAGTCCAGCTCCTGGCCCTGCACAGAACCATCCCCAAGAATCACACCATGTGTCCAAAACTTATCACCCAGACACTCCTAGAACTCTGTCAGGCTTGATGCTGTGAGCACTTCCCTGGGGAGTCTGTTTCAGTGCCCAACTACACTCCAGGTGAAGAGCCTTTTTCTAATATCCAACTTAAACTTTCCCTGAGACAATTTCAGGCCATTCCTTCACATCCTGCCACTGGTCACCACAGAGAAGTGACTGCTGACTTATACTTTTTCCATCACTCAAGATAAAAATGAACATAAAAGCCCTACCCCTACCCCATTCCACCAAAAAAACCCAAACCAAAGAAAACCCCCAAGAGGTTATGCATATATTTTATAACTTTTGACTCTGACCTGAATAATTTTATTCTTTTCTTTCCTCTCATCTTTAAAACTTTTTCACGCAAGTTCAGTATATTTCCATCTTTGAAGTAATTTTTTCTCCAGTAAGTCCTAGAATTGTTTTAAGTTGATAAAAATAAAGCATGTTATGGGAAGAATAATCATATATTATTGTGAAATTCAGGTAGGATTTTATTCTCTTAATATTTGAAATTACTGAATACTGAGCACCCAGCTCAGTAAATATAACCATATCATTCAGGGACTATGCGCAATGTAGTGGTTTCTCCCCAGCCACAAATGCTCCTCCAAATGTATCTTTCCCTGCGTCTATTCTATTTTCTTGCTTAATTTATCATATTCGATTTGTTTTTCAGGATTTATTTTTTCAAAATAATTATTAATGGCATCCATCACAAAAACAGACATGTCAGTTTTAAAGCAGGTATGGTACATTCATATTTTGATTATTTTGAAAAAATATTTTAACTTAAAACTTTTAACTTCAAGATTTGTTTCTTGATAATAAGCCACACAATTAGCAAAATTTCTCTGAGATGGAGAGTTATGGTCTTCAATTTTGAATTTTTTTTCTGCTTTTGATTGTGGGGCCTATCTTTGTTCCCTCCCTCTTTACCACAGATGAGTTTACACTCTGGCACTTTGGTGCAGTGTATGAGACAGGATATTTGAAAAGTATTTAATGATCAATAAAAAATCCCAAGGAGTAGTTTCGTAGCGAATGAGAGATGTAGTGCTGCAGATAGGCAGTAAGTGCACTGCTGGAGGTGCTTCGGGAAGATTTTAGGACCACTTTTAATGTAGCAAGTAACATTAATCCCTGGCGTTCAAGAGTACTGAGATCTGCTTCCATAACAGCATGAGGCCTGGCATTCTTGAAGGAGACTTCCTGCCCATCAGAACCATTTTGTGTAATGCCTCCTGAGCCTTGATGGTATTTTGACAAATCCTGACTTCTCTGCAAGAGATGTTGCTTTGGGTCTTTAGCCAGCATACAAGAGTTTGTCAGAAGTAGATTGTAGAATCATGATTTTTTAAACTCTGAAGAATTTTGGTTGATACCCACTTGTGTAAACAAGCTCTGGATAGGGAGATGGGCTATCATTACAAAGAAGTAGTAAGGAGAAAAACTGTTCTGAAAAATAGAAATCTATGGATTCCCATCAATTGCGGTTATGCATTACCAAAAACTGTTGGTTAAAAGAGTGTTAATGCAAGACTAGCTGTGTCAGGCAAGAACAAGGGTTCATTTATCCAAATATTGTGTCTCCTAAGCATTCATTAGGAAGCTTCACTGGATTACTCTTCTGTGAGTGTATATGCTGAGTCTCTTCTTGAACAAACAAAAAAAGTCACAATCTACAATATTGTCAGCAAGAGTTCCAAGGGCCTTGTATTCAATCTCACTCTGATCTCATCTGTAACCTTTCCCCTAATATAACTCCTCGCTGTTGATTTATATATTCTTTGTTTTTATTGTTCTTACCAATAATCATGACTGCATTAGGAACTTTTCACCAAGATAGATTTTCTGAGTAATAGAATTTGAATAAAGTAATTGAAAAAGTTTATGAATAAGTACAACAAAATCTGGGTTAGCAGAAGTTTGTTTAAATATCCTTTAAAAATAAATCTGTGATTTTTATTTCTTATAGATGTAGCTCTAGACTTTGACTGTATAGACCGTGAGGGTCCTATCACCTGGCAGGTTCCTGCAGGTAGTGATAAACACTTTTGTTTACCCTTAAATGCTAATTCCTGAAATAGAGATATTATACAGAATGCATCTGTAGATAATTGTTGTGTTAAATGAAGTTTAGAATTGTTAACATGATATACATTGCCCACAGTGTGCTAAGGACATAGAACCTTTTCTTTTGAATAAAAAAGTTGTAAGAATACTAAGTAAAAAGATCAAGCTATAGACTATTTAAAAGGTATGTTCTCACTGGAAATAGATTTCTTCCTCATGAAGCAGAACTATCTGTCTTGAGCATTGTGAAATAAAAAAGCAAATTAGATTCCTTGCTGAAATGTTTGCAGCATACTGAAGCCTGTGCCTGGAATCTGTGATACTGTAAATCCCCATAATACAGAATACCAGTGGAACCACCAAAAAATTTTAAAGTATTCCATCAAATCAGTGTAGACAAAACCAAACAGAATTAATTCGTAAGATGTGATAATAAATATGCATGGATTGTTTGTCATACCTTTTGGACTGGGAAATCCTCTTGTGATTGTCATATGTCACATGCAAAGAAGCTATAACCCATTCCTAATATTGGAAGGATTTCTTCAAAATGAGTCCAATACCTAGGTCGTTTATACTGCAGTGCATTGCTATAAACTAAGCTTTTTGTTAAAACAATTCCTGAAATGTTAATGAACATGACTCTATACATTAGCATTTCCCTCATGTAAACAATTGCAACAAGGTTTTAAATAGACTTGCTAGTCTAATCTGTCATGTATGCTGTTCTTCCTGAAAGAAAAAAATACAGAGACGAAGGAATTTCCAATTGCTAGGAATTTGTTTGTCTTATTTTTGGCCTTCTTCTTCCAAAACATCAAGTGAGTTCCACTTATTTCTGAAGAAGAATTAATTTGTTGTTAGGATTTGTTTAAAATTCTGGCTAGGTTGAAAAGAGATAGAGCTTTTGCCATTGGCTTCAATGGGATGACATATTTGGTACTGCTTATACATATTGAAGTTCTGAATCTTAGATCTGGGAGATAATTAATTAACTTACTGGGTTTATTCTTTAGTTATTTGTTTCAATATTCTAAGAACTCAAGAAGACCCAGGGGCTGCTGAGGCATCAGGAAACAACAGGGAAAGCCCTGTGAACTGCTTCAGGCAAATTAGGGTAAGTTCCTCTGAAAAGGGGGTGGGGCCAGTAGCCCAAACAAAATGCCTCTGTACCAGTGCACTCAGCATGGGAAGCAAACAGGTGGAACTGTGAAAACTGAAAAACTGTGAGTTGATTGTTATCACAGAAACTCAGTGGGATGAATTGTGTGTTCGGAGTGCTGTGATAGATGGCTATAAAGTATTCAGAAGTCATAGGCAAGGAAGGAGAGATGAGTGAGTTACCCTTCATGCTCAAAATGTGATTGATTACACAAAGGTATCTCTGAATGAGAGCAATTCACAGGTTCAGAACTTACGGGTGAAATGTAGACACCATGCCAACAAAAAAAAATTTGTTTTATATTAACAGACAGAAAAATGCAGGCATTGATACAATTCTATTTAAATAATTTTACTTCCCTTTTATAGTTTATTTATTGTAAATGTGAAGCACATTAATTTTTTTTTTTTTTGTTTTTCCGTCTTTTTTTTCCCCTCAAGCTGTCATTGACCAGTGCTATGCCAAGATGTGTTATGGCAGATTATAATGTTCTTCTTCCTGATTTTGCTTGAAAGAACAAAAAGGGCAGCATGGTAATTGCTCTTCTAACTACACATTCTCCGCTTGACAGGAGCATCTGATATTCATTGGGTGCCCACACTGCTTTGCAATGCAATACTGTTGTTCTGGCTGCAGCCACTATTTCAGGGCTGTACTCCATTTTAGGGCAAAGGCCAAAAATAGGAAAAATGTGGAGTAAATCAAAGTATAGCGGACTTACACATAGTTTACCATCTAGTTCTTCAGGCATTGTATTCTAATTCAGCACAAAATGTAACTCTGAGTCATTTTTTATTTTTTTTTTTAAATTTATTGTACATCCTAATGCTCTTTGAGAAAGACAAGTGATATCAGTCCCAAGTCTCTCACCTCAAACATATGAGAAGAAAGGCATAGATGCTACTGTGAGCCACTCTTGATAAGTAAGAATATATTTGATAGGGAATGTTAAGTAATTTATTTTGCTCCTTTGTTAAATCCTTGTCTAAACTCAGTGAAAGGCTTTCTGTACTTCCCAGTTTTATTTCAGTATGATTTCCTGCAACTTTAGAGTTGTCTTTGTTCAGAGGTCAGAATTTGGTCCTTCATTGTTACTAATTTCAACTCTATCAATAATCTAGGGCCTACATAATGACATTTTTTAGTAATATTACATACATATAAAGGAAGTTGGTGGATCAGCCAGATTGAGTAATTTCACCACCTATTGATTTTTCTCAATGCCATTATTAGTATTTGGTAATATTGTTAGACTGGAGTTCTTTAAAAACAAACCAACCAAGTTTAGTTGCAGAAGAGTTTATAATGATCATTATTTATATATTTTGTACTTAATCTGACATATGTACTAGTTATGTATCAGAACAAATGTAAACAGATGAACATTGTTTCACAGAGTTTGTAGAGTAATTTAGCATAACAATGAATAAAAGTAAAAAATAATAAGAAGAAAGGATACACATATAAACATGTACAAGAATTGCAGTTTTTATGATTAGGTTCCAAAGGCTGAGGATCCCTTTCACAGAATCAAACAGAATCATTTAGGTTGAAAAAGACTTCTAAAATTATCAAGTCCAACCTTTGGCTGATCACCACCTCGTCAATTAGACCATGGCACTAACTGCCACATCCAATTGTTTCTTAAACAAGTAACATTTTTACCCTGACATTGTTTACGTGATGCATCAAGAAATGTAAATTCAAATAAAAGCAGTAAAAACCCTTTACAAATAGATACTGCAGTGAACTTTTGCAGCTTCTGAACTGCAGTCTAAAATTCACTTTTGATGGATGTACAAGGTTTTATTTCTAAAAGCCTTAGTTTTAATTGGAGCTGAACATAATTTTAGAAAATGAGCTGATATAGACCTCTTGAGAATATTTTCGAAGAAACTTTAATTCTCTACTTATAGACTGTTTTTTTGCTTTTTATTTAATGTCTAACTGTTAGTTAATCCTCTTTATAATATTTTTGTCACATCTATGATTATTCATGGAGATAGGGTCTAGGCACTTGCTTCTTTAAGCAAAAATGCAAAGAAATCCATAGTGCTAAATTCACCACACCATTGTCAGCCCATTGCATTTCAAAGCTATTTTCCAGGATAACATAATACCTTGAGTGTAGGTTTTAGACAATATAATAATTCAGGGTCATTATATTTTGGTTTCTTGTATCTATTAATGAGATCAGAGTGCTTCAGCATTGGGAGCAGCTGTTACTTTTGCTAGTCTGCTGTTACACTAAATCTAAAAAAGCTGTTTTAACATTGTGGCAATGTGTCTTCTTATGATGTTAGAATAAATGTATGGTAAGAATTAGAAGTTATGTCCAACTTTCATCTCAATTTCTGATATGTGCTGGATCCAGTTTTAAGCCTATCTGGTACAAGAGGCATAAGGACAAAATGGAGGGAGTCCAGCAGTGGAAAGGCCACCAGTGTAGTCAGAGCCTGGAGCATATTACATTCAAATGGGAACACGAGGTAGAGTGATTGACTGTTTTGGTCTGGAGAAGAGAAGGCTCAGACATGGGGAAAACTCATTTCAGTCTTCCACAGGCTGGAGGGTCATTAGAGAGAAGAGGGAGACTGATCCTTCCCATGGATGCACACTGAAAGGTCAAAAGGCAAGAATCATAAATTGCATTGAGAGAAAACTCAGGGGCAAAGGGGAGAAAATCTTCCTTTGTGGATGGTTCACCACTTACAAGCATTGTGCATGGAATTGGGAGGATCTCCCAAAAGAGTGTGCCGCAATTCCACCTGAAAAAACAGACCCAAATTTGAAGCCAGTCCTGGTGGGATAATAGGGTAATAGGTAACTTACAGAGTTGCCTTCCGATGCACATTTTCCCCCCCATTTCCCTCCCATCCCCCACCCTATAGTGATCACGGGTGTTATCTTATTGTTCAGTTGTTTAAGAAAATGGTGCTTCTGGGACTGTGGGTAGAAGGCTAGGGTGTGTTTGTTGGTCTCACCCTTTAGTCCGCTGAAGGGACCTGAAGTGACTATGCCAAATTTCATATTGGAGGTTGTTCTTGATTATCTTTCTTTTTAATTAAGGCTTGTGATGTTTTCTCCCCTGTGCTCACTGCTGTAAGTGCCAGCTACCTCTAGGGATTGCAACTGACAGGCAAAGTGACATTAGGCACAGAGAAGAGGTGAGTACAACGTGATAACTTCTCATGGTTCAGGTCACACTCTCTCAGTGCTGAGCAGGGTTACATTGCAGATAGGTCTTAATGTATGGGATAGTACTTGGAAAATAGTGACGGATGGACTTTGGATAGGAGTGTTTATAATGAAAACACATTACAGTTCTAAGAAGGTTACCATTGTGGTCTCTAAATAAAGCAGAAGAAAACCAATCCCATGTTAGAAGAGAATGACTCATCCAACATATTTTTTTTTAAAAATGCTTCAATTTGATAGCACCATGTTGGAGGGAAGGATACAGGTGGAATCATTGACCATGGTATGGCAAAGAATAAGAAGAAAATGGCAGGCTACTAGTATGTAGATCCAAAAACATCCCAGGACAGTTTCTCCTAATGAAGCCAAAATCTTCCTGGAGGTCCAGTCTATGACACAGCCTTGTTCCTCAGCTGGTGCATAACTTATATACAGGGCTGAATCCACCTTGAAAAATGACAATTCTTGTCCTGGGACCCTTTGATAGAAATAACAGAAAAACAATTGCATTGTTTAATGGACTGTGAGGTCTGTGTGTCTTATTCATGTATACTGAACTCTCAAGGATAAGATAAGGAATGGTTGTCAATATATGCCATCAGAAAGAATACAGTAAATTTTCAATCTTATAAAATTAAATTATGAAAGAAATTTCTTTAAATAAAGGTAATTTCATCAGTTTTTAGTTCCCAAACTATTTGTAAGCATCATTTTGAACAGATTTCAGGTTTGTTTTAGGCTACTCAATGGTCGGCCAAAATGGCAAGGCTCAGGCTGGAATGCTGCTTTTATGCTTGCTGAAGCCTGAAGGACTTAAGCTTTTCTGTCTAATGTTGAAAGGCAGTTCAATAGAGCCCTTAATCCCTGGAAAAGAGTGAGGAGATGAGGCAATAAAGTTTCTCTTCCTTATCATCACTAAAAAAGATGGTTTTCACAGATATGTTTGGCAATTTATTTCTTGTGCTAACCCTTTGTATGTGACTAGAAATTGTTAAGACAGGTCTGATAACACCTGATATTCTTGGAGAACTATTGAATACTTTCAGCTCTATTCCCTAGCATGTGTCTGGTCAAGATGGAGTTGCAGTGTTCCCTTCTGATGAACATAAATTTCTAAAATAAGCTGAACTGATTGTTGTGGATTAGTGTCTAGTGCATGATTTTTGTGTAGCAGAACTCAAAATATGCTGGAAAGACAGTGCCACTTCTACTTGGCAAACAAAGAAACTGGAGGGTGATCAATAGTTTGGACATTTGGTTGCCATGTAGGAAGAAGAATCCAGGTCCTGTTTGAAATATATTATGTTACCTAGTTCAATTTGCATTCCTTGCAGATAATGGCCCGGAATCTGTATACACAGTAACAGGTTTTATACAGGTTCTTCCAGCAACAGAGATACTTTTCCCACATCCAAGATTGGCTTGCTTAATTGCAGTGTGTGTTTCTTATTTATGAATAACCTGTGGAATAGTGTCCATGGTTGAGTCCACTTCTCAGCCATGAGCCCATGTATGTGCTGCATCTCTCCCTTGATGACCTGAGATGTCATGGACTCATTAAGGTATAAATGATTCTACACAAGCAGACCTCAATTAGTTTGATATTCTTGGCAGTGCACAGACTATGCCACTGTTCTGAAAGGATGATTGGTTAATACATTTTCCTTCAGTTATCTGCTACAAGGATATTCTACAGAAGTACTCTTGCCTATAGTTCTGCTAAGAAAAAACTTCTTTCATAGAACAAGCATTAATTAATCTGCAATCCAAATATTTTATAATGTCATGTTTAAAAAAACCCTAAAATTGATCTGAGTCACAAACCAGCAGGTAATTGGTAATGAGAAATAAAAGCTTGACATAGGAAAGCCATCTTCAAAGGATACTGCTTTTTTTTTTAACTATTGCTATTAAGCTGTAAAAGAGTTTTCTACACACACACACACACACGAATATAGTTCTTTTTTATCATAGACCTGAATTTGAAATGTTCAATCAATATCTTTGATGTTGTCCCTTGGCTAGAAAAATATTCTAATCATAATACAGGATTATGGAGGTTGCATATCAGAAGACCTGATATTTTTTAACAAAAGGAAGGAAATTTGATGTAGTCTAATTGGCAGTTAGTAGTCTTCCAAACACTGTCTGCACCTTTATTAACAAATACTTGTATTTGAGTTATTTTTAAAAAAAATCTGATTGTGAAGAAGGGCAATTACAAAGTGAATTGCAAACAATTAGAATAAGAAGTAATGACGGAGCCAGTAAGTGAAGCATCTTGTCACAAATAAAATTAAATTGACTCTAGACATTAACAAGGACAAAGCTCCAATATCTTGTTGTCATGCATCTGATTTTCTGAGAATAAGGAATGTAGGGCAATGTCAGAAAAACAGTAAATATGTAAAGGAAAAATGCAATTAAGCTGGTTAGTATGTCATGGAATAGAGACCTATTACAGCAGTAGTATTTTAATGTGAAATATGTGGATACAATCATACCTCTTGTTTGCAACACTGAAGCTGTCAGGCATGATTGCCAGGCAGATTTCAGTTCAACCCTTCTGAATAACTGAAATACCAGAAATGCATCTAAAAGGTCTAATACTATTTAATTTAATGACCCCCAACTCCTTGAATAAACAGTGAGATGAAAGAAATGGTAGCTACCAATTTATCAGTTAATCATAAAGTTTCTTATCTAGGCTAATAATGGGTAATTTTCTTCTAAAGGTAATGATTTACTACAGAAAAACTGATAACTGTTCACTGAAACTTTTCAATTTAAAACAGCTTGAAAAGAGAACATCTCAAGGATAGTATTAAATAATAATGGAGGTGACCCACAGGATTCAGATCCATAAGCAGATAAAAACTTCCGACAATTAAGGTAGGTGACCTCAGTCTTTTCTATCTACAATAAGAAAAACCAAGCACAGTTTTAAGGCTCAGAAATCAAATGTGGAACACTTTTAAAGACTAAGCTTCAGAATAGGCTTATCTTTCAAAGCATGAATTGGAGGAGGAGCTGGTTACAGTGCATTGATAAATAACAAATGATTTGAATCTGAAATCAGAAATAATAAGTATTTCTAGCCTACTGGATTTCCCAATGAACTATGAAATTCAGAACTTTAAAAATTCCCCAGACTCCATGCACAACTCTTGCTAGTGCTGGACCACTCACATTTCAGTGTGCATCCATGGGAAGGATCAGTCTCTCTCTTCTCTCTAATGACCCTCCAGCCTGTGGAAGACTGAAATGAGTTTTCCCCATGTCTGAGCCTTCTCTTCTCCAGACCGAAACGGTCAATCCCTCGACCTCATGTTCCCCTTTGAATGTAATTTGCTCCAGGCTCTGACTACACTGGTGGTCTTTCCACTGATGGATTCCCTCCATTTTGTCCTTATGCTTCTTGTACTGGATAGGCTTAAACCTGCCTCCAGCTTATTTCAGATCCAGGTTCATGAGTACTGAGAAAAGCTAAATAGAAAAAAGAGAAAAAGAAAGGCCTTGACTACTGACTGTGCTTTTGCAGCCTGGTATTTGCAGTTAACTTCAAGAAACATCCATACCTACTGAAATTCATGAGGAGTCTGTTGAAACAGAACTGGTGAAATCTGGTTTTCCACTGTTCCTTCTATGATTAAGTTGCCTTAAAAGGACTTTTTTTTTTTTTTTCACATTTTTATTTAGGCTTGATAGGTCTTTGTATGCCTTATAAAATGTGGTTTAAGTAATCATTTGTTTCAGCTAGGAAACTTTCCAAATGTTTTATCTCTACTCAGATGTTTTTTAAAAAATGTCAAAAATTCATATTTCAAGTACTTATATTCCAGTCATATTTTCTTGATACTAATAAAGAACTTTTAAAATTGCAGGGTAAAGGGGAGAGAAAGATGTGCAGAGATCCAGAGACACACATGTACATACAGGCAGCATGATATATATTTTGAGCTTTTTTTTATCTTTTTAAATACTTATCTACTGTTAAATTTATAAGCAACCCCACTGTGAAAATAAATCAGAGATATTGGGATGTGGCAGAGGAAAAGTAAAAGATCGTATTGTGGTGTTTAATGGCATTTTCTCTTATGTTTCTATTTTCAGCAAGCAAAATACATATTCATTTTTGATTTTTCATTTTGAATGCTCTTTTTGGCTTATTATTCATGTTTTTCATAAGATAATGTGACTTAAAAATGCTCTATATGAAGGAAATATGGGATATATTTGCTAGTAGTTACAAATACATTGTCTCCTTGTGTATATTTAGTGTTAGGAATGGGGAGTTTTTTGTATCAAAAAATTGATTGTAGCAAAAGTATAAAATAGGGGAAAAAATCTTAGGTCTGTGTCAAAATAACATGAGGATAAACAGAGTACTCCTTCAAATGATAGTGATCATTTTTACAAGCATGACAAATATTTTCCCTATATTACATTAATTACCACAGTCAAGTGAAAGTTTGGTAAAGAATATAATCCAACTACGCAATCTAGATTATTTTTTTCTGATTTTCCAGACTTTTTAGGGGAAATAAAAAAGAAGTGAAGCAGATACTAGTTGTTTGATTTCTTTCTTTCAATTGACATCTGCAATTATGTCTATTTTGGTAAATGTAAAATCTATTTCTTTTGAAATACACCCATAGTTTTTCTTTATTCTATAATTAATTCCTAATTTGGTATTATTTGATATTATTTTTGCTTCAAGACAGATCTAATTTTCTTCAGTTTGAAAAGAGTAGAGAAATAACTATCTTGTTAATACTAATAATATTCTATGTATATACTCTGCTAAAAGTGTATCAAAAAGGAAAAGTTATAAAATTCTTACTCATTTGCTTTATAGAAGGGATCTGAGGCTTTTAATTTTTTTTTTCCTTTGTGCTGAACTACGGGCTTAACATTTTAGTGACTAAACCAATGTCAAAACTTCTTTCGTGTTTTTTAGAAATTTGTTGCATAAATGGAGAGTGAAGAAGTAAGACATTCATTAAACCCCAAATTTACATTTTGGGATCTTTGAAGTAGTGATCTGTGGTCTAGAACTTTACTTAAGATAATTGTTTATAGTTTTATTTGTCCTCATTAATGTGTACTGTACAATGTAATGCTGATGTTGAGATGATTCCAGCCTGCAGCTGCTTCTATGATTAGAAAAAACCTCAGTTGCCTAAAGTTGATTAAAATAAGAAGTTTATATCCTGACTTCCAATTAACATCATTGCCAGAAAATTGAAAGCCATCTGGTCTGCAAGGCCTGACTGGAATCTTACATTTGAATTGCCTCATCATGCTGAACAAATGAATCTTTCATTTCTTTCAAACTCTTCCTGGAGAAAATTAAAATTATAAGAAAAAGTATGTTTGCCTCCATTTCAGAATTCCTTTTTCAGTAGACAATGAGAAGCTTAGTCTGTATTATAAAAGTATCCTTTTGTGCTCTTAAAGAATATAGTCACTTTCATGTCTATGTAAAGAGAGAGATCTCCATGTCTGTATTAGTAAGAAACAACAGAAACTTCAGGCATTAATTTACAGTAAAATAAAATTAGCAAGTTAAAAAATATTAAAATTTTAACCTTTACAAAAAGGAATTGTAGCATTCTTTGTAGTCACTACAACCACAACTCAAGCTACAACTACAAATGCTGTCTATGAATTGCTTCTGTATAGAATATTGGTCCAATGTCTCTCACAAAAATTACTCAGTATGTAATTCTGTTCACTGAGTAACTTGAAAAATGTAATCCATTCTAAGGAAATTTGTAAGATGGAAAGACACGGAATTTCATAAAACTCTTGTTACTGTTTTCTCCCCTGCTTTTTTTCCCCCAAGTTATTTCTACTAGGCCACTTTCCAGCATTTTCCAGTGGCAGGATTTTACTGCACTGCCTTGAGAATGGCAGTATGGTTTTCATGCACCAGCATCCCCAGGTCCTTCTCTGCGAGGCTGTTTTCAATTCCTTCATCCTCCAAGCTGTATTGATACTGCGGGTTGCCCTGACACAGGTGCAGGACTTCTTGAAAACTGTGAGGTTCACATGGACTGTCTTATTGAGGTCATCCAGATTCCACTGGATGGCATCCTGTCCCTCAAGTGTGTCAAATGAACCACTCAGCTTCATGTTATCTGCAAACTTGCTGAGAGTGCCCTTGATCCCACTGTCTATGTCACTGATGAAGACGTTAAAAAGTACTGATCCCAGTACAGACCCCTAAAAGACACCACTCATCATTGATCTCCATTCAGAAGTTGAACTGTTGACAAATACCATCTGGATGCAGCCATACAGTCAGTTCCTTGTTCACTAAACAGCCCATCCATGAAATCCATCTCTCTCCAGTTTAGAGAGTAGGATGTTGTGGAGGGCTATGTCAAAAGCTTTATAGAATCCAGGTAAATGACGACTGTCACCTTTCCCTTGTCCACTGATGTAGTCACTCCACCACAGAAGGCCACTAGGACTGGGAGGACTTGCCTTCTCTGAAGCCATGCTGGCTGCCTCAAGTCAGCTTCCTGTCCTCCATCTGCCTTAACAGTTTCTAGGTTGATCTGCTCAATCTTCCCAGGCACAGAGGTGAGGCTGACAGGTTGGTAGTTCCCAGAATCCTTCTTTCTGTCCTTTTTAAAAATATGAGCAATGTTTCCCTTTTTCTAGTTACTGTGGACTTCACCTGACTGCCATGTCTTTCCAAATATCAAAGAGTGGCTTGACAACTACATCAGCCAATGCTCTCAGAAGTCTGGCATGAATCTCATCAGGTCCTATGTACACTCAGGTTCCTCAGGTGGTCACAAACCTGATCTTCTCTTACAGTGGAAGGGACTTTTCTCAGTCCATGCCTTGAGATTCACTGACTTGACAGGTGTGGGAAGAGAGATTGTCAGTGATAACTGTGGCAAAATATTATTGAGTACCTCAGCCTTCTCCTCATCTGTTTTTACTAGCTTGCCAGTCTTGTTCTTTGGAGGTTATACTTTCTTTGACCTTCCTTTTCTGGCTGACATACCTGTAGAAGCCCTTCCTGTTTTAATTTGTGTCCCTTGTCAAGTTCAGCTCCAGCTGCACCTTGGACTTTCTGACCCCAGTCCTACACAACCAGGCAGCATTCCTGTACTGTTCCCAGGATACCTGTTCCTGTCTGTGAATTCTTGCTCTTCAGTTTAACCAGTAGGTCTTGACTCATCCATGCCAGTCTCTTGCCTTCCTTTACTGATTTTTTACATCCATGGATCAAGAGCTGTTGTGCTTTTTGGAAAGTGTCCTTAAAGATCTGTCAGCTCTGTTCTGCTCCATTGTCCTTGGCGATTTCCTAGGAGGTCCTACTGACCAACTCCTCTAGCAGCTGGAATTTGCTTTCCTAAAATTCAGGTTCCTAACTTTAAGCTTTTGCTGTTCCTCAGGACTGCTGACTTCACCAGTGCATCTACACTGCACCTTTGGCTGCCTCCAGTCTTGACAACACCATCAGGTCACTTCCACTGGTGACCATCAGGTCCAGTAACACATCTCCTCTGGTAGCATTTGGTTTAAGAAGCTATCCTTCAAGCACTCCAGGAGTCTCCTGGATTGCCTACAGCTTGCAGTACTTCTTTTCCAGCAGATTTCAGGGTGGTTGAAATCCCCAGCAGGAGGAGAGCTGGTGAGTTTGATGCCTTGTGTAGCTGGAGTAAGAAGCCTTTGCTGCCAGTAGGCTCCACTTGATCAAGTGGCCTCTAGTAGACACCAGGCACAAAGTTCCTTTTGTTACATCAGTCTTTGATTCTCACCCATAAGCTTATGACCTGATTGTGGCTATTTTTCAGAGAGAGCCCTTCACAATCTTTTCTTGACGTAGAGGGCAACCCCTCCGCCCCTTCTTCTTTGCCTGTCCCTTCTGAACAGCCTGTTTCTAGCTACACTCCAATCACAGCATTCATCACACCAACTTTCAGTAATGGCAACTAGTTGATACCCTTTTAGCATTGCAGCGGCTCTCAGCTCCTCTTATTTGTTGTACGTGCTGCACACACTGTGTAGAGGCACTTCAGCTAGTCTTTTGGCCATGTCATCTGTTTAGAAAAACACACCTTAATTCCCTTGAAGTATTTCATTTGTGTTCACCTCTTATTACCTCAGGAGCCCTTGGCAACCTCTGTAAGACAAGTGTACTGCATTATACCCAGCACAATGATTAGTTATAAAAAATTTAAATTATTCATTCTAAGGAGCATCGTTCACAATGAACCATGGTTTAAACCTCCAAATTGTGCTTTGAAGCAGCTCATGTTCTAACAGAAATGCCTTTCTGCTGATATGTCAGTGTTGTGAGTAGCAACCTCAGCAAACAGGACGTAAAGAGAAATAATACTTTTAACTGCTGGCAGCTACTTCTTTGCATACCTTCCCAAGTGTTTTTTTAAATCTGTAAGTTATGTAGCCAAGTGTGTCATCCAATTTGTCACTACTTTGCTTGCCTGTCTTAGCCTGAGCCTCAAGGTTTTTAGAGCAGCTGGCATAAACTCAGTATATTCTGCAAATGGACAAAGACTGAATAAATGCTGTAATATTTCTCTAGGAGGAAGTTAATTTCAGTATTTCAGATTTTGGCATACCTTTTCCCCCTCTTTCTGCTTCAGACTTATGTGAAGTTTTCTATTTGAAAAAACGAGCTTCTCAGGGAATCCCATTTATTATAAGTAACAGTGAAAAAGCTTTTGTAGTGTTAACTTTTTATTTGAAAGATTCTTGAACTGGGGATGGTTTTTAATGGATAGATTTTCATTAATTTATGTAGGGATGTGATGATGGGACTTATGAAATATACCAGTGGAATTAACCTCTGTTGTGCATGGTGTTTGTCTTTAGAATTTATTAGTAAATATTTTTGGTAATATTCAGTTTTTCAGGTTCTCGGATAACAAGAGACCCAATTTTGTCTCTTTTGTTAAACATGAAATATTTTTCAGCAGCAGTTGTCAATGTATAATAAAAATATATTAAATATCTTTAAAAGCAGCACAAAACAATTGTCAAGTAGTTCATATTGGATAAAAAGTAATTTTGCCTTGAGAAATATTTTTAGCACACCAACTATCTATTAAGTGCATGGCATCACTTATTAAAATATTTTTGTCCCTTACTGGTTAGAATATTTTTGACTCAAATAGCTGGCTGATGTCATTGAAAAACCTCTCTCTGTGATTTTTGAGTGGTCTTGCAAATCTGGAGAGGTCCCATCTGACTGGAAGCTGGTGAATGTTGTCCCAATTTTCAAGAAGGGCAAGGAAGACCCCAGAAACTGCAGTTGTCTCAGTCTCACTTCAGTGCCTGGTAAAGTTAGGGAGATGATTTTTCTGGGAAGTATTGAACAACACCTGAAAGACAATGCAATCATTGGTCACAGCCAGCACAGCTTCATGAGAGGAAAGTCCTGCTTTTCAAACTTGATTCCCTTCTATGGCAAGGTAGCCCACCCAGCTGATCAAGGGAAGCCAGTTGATGTAATCTTTTTGGATTTCAGTAGAGCTTTCAATACTGTCTCTCACAGGATCCTTCTGGACAAAATGTCCAGCAGAGCTGCATAAACACATCATGTGATGGGTGAGCAATTGGCTCATGGGTCAAACACAGAGGGTAATAGTGAATAGGGAGACATCAGACTGGTGACCTGTCACCAGTGGGTTCCACAGGGCTCCATCCTGGGCCCTGTGCTCTTCAACATCTTCATAAATGACTTGGACACAGGACTGGAAGGG
>JAWWTY010000088.1:54318804-54328810 GCA_035222235.1 Margarornis squamiger
ACACAGACCCATACCAGCCACTGTGAAGAAAGTTAACTCATCTCTGGCCAAAACCAGCACACCATCTTTCAAGAATACTTGTTTAAGTACAGCAAGGAATAATTCTTTATTATAGAAGATTATTTTATTTTTTTTTGTGTTATTTAATTCAACTAACTCTGATAGGCTTTTCTCCAAGAAAATTAAACATTTCAAGCACGTTAATGTTAGATATCTGCTTGCCTAAAATTTGTAGTTTCTTGTTTTTAAAGCTTGCTAAAGTCTAAAAGTTCTAAAATCTTATGAAAATTAATTTTAATTTGCAAGTTCCTAGAGCACCATAGTAGCAAGAGTAGATACAGCTGAGCTGGAGTATGTCTCAATCAGAATTTATTGTTTCTTTCTATTGGTATAACTGGAGGTCTCTATTTGTTCTATTACAAAGTTTTTAAATATTACTCTTTTTTAAACTTTTCTGTTAAAGGATAGGATATTTTGTTTCATGTCACTCTATTTCTCTAAAGTTTATTTTCCCTACAGCTGAGGATGATTATTATGTTCTTCAGCTCCATTTGCAGAGCTGATAAAGATGCAGATAAAGAAACAGGCTAATCCAGAACTCAGCCTTTGAAAAAAACCTGTAGTCTCAGAACATTAAAAAAGAGCATTTTGGAAGCATGATACTGGGTTATGTGGGTTATATGTTCCTTTTCTTCAACTTAACAAAGATTTGCTCTGGTGAAGTCACAAAACATATTCTAGTAAAACTCACTTCCGGAAATGACTATGTAGGTTTTCCACATTCCTTTTGCCCAAGCAGCTAGGTTTCCTAAACTTCTGCTGTGTGTAAATAGATAACCATGGAACGAGCTTCATTTGTTATTTATTGCTGGAAAGAAGATTTTTACACCTCTTTTCTTTAGCCAGACTTCTCCAGAGCATGCTACTTTCTTATCTCAGCTAAGGAAATTTTTGTCAAAACTGCTTATTAGTTGTGGCAACAGGGAAGTTAGGATTCTTTCAGATATATGAATACATTGAAAAACTCAGTCATGCAATTTTAGTATGGTAGGAAGGATGGAAAACAATTAAGGTAGTGTCTGCAGTAAGAAAAAGACAAAACTTATTTCAATGACTTTGAGGTTAATGTGTTTTACTTTGTATTTGTGAGAACATAAGTGCACATGTAAGCTTTGGCCCAGTCCCAGAGATTTGATATGCTTGGCATATGTGAATCCTGTGATTGGAGTGCCCTGGTGAATAGATACAGGCTCTTTAGGAAGGATAGCCAGGTCAGAAGAGGCAGAGTGTAAGGGAAGGATTAGAGTGTATGGAGCTCGTAGCTGGCAATGCACATTTGAGAGCCTCGGGTAAGAATCAAAGGGCAAACAAATAATGAGGACGTCATTTTGAGAGACTACTCTAGGCCTCCTGTCCAGGACAATAACACTGATGAATTACTATTTGGGGAACTAAAGGACACTCCCAAATCAACTGTTCTTGTCCTTATGGGGGACTTCAAGTTGCCAGAAACCCAGGTCACAAGATTCCCAAGAAACCTGGATGACAACTTTATGGAACAGGTTCTAAGGGAAACTCAGAAAGATACCCTCCTTGGTCTTCTGCTTGTCAGCAAAGTGGATCTCATGAGAAAAGTGGAGATTGGAGGCTGTCTTGGCCACAGTGACCACAAAGGGATTGAGTTTAAAATCTCTGTTGACAGGAAGAGAAGTACCAGCAAAACCTTAGGAGACAAGAGGAGAGCAGACTTCAGGCTGCTCAGGGAATTAGTAAGTATAAAGGCCCCTGGGAAAATGTTTTTGCAGGTGCTGGGGCCCATCATTGCTGGTCACTTTTTAAACATCACTTCCTAAGGGCATAGGAGCAGGCAATTCCTAAAGGCTGGAAGTCAAGCAGATGAGGCAGAAGTCTTCTCATGACCAGTGACAA
This sequence comes from Margarornis squamiger, assembly GCA_035222235.1. Classification (NCBI taxonomy): domain Eukaryota; kingdom Metazoa; phylum Chordata; class Aves; order Passeriformes; family Furnariidae; genus Margarornis; species Margarornis squamiger. The sequence goes on from JAWWTY010000088.1 coordinate 54,320,734, forward strand.
GACTCAAAAAAATGGCATGAAGCTGAACTGGGGGAGGTTTAGGTTAGATATCAGGAAAAGGTTTTTCACCCTGAGGGTGGTTGAGCCCTGGAACAGGCTTCTCAGGAAAGTGGTCACAGCACCAAACCTGACAGAGTTCAAGAAACATTTGGACAATGCTCTCAGGCACATGGTGTGATTTTTGAACTCAATGATCCTGGGTCCCTTTCAACTAAGCATATTCTGTGATTCTATATTTAGTAATGTGGTCTGTCTGATGAACAGTAATATGTTGAATCATAGTAAGAATGCTACATTGTGCCCCCCTTCCCTTCTTTCTTAACTGCCACCTTATCTGCCTTTGTTTCATTTATGTCTTTATTGTTAAAACAAAAAAAACCCAATAATTGATGTAAAGTCTCCAGTGGAGTCAGTGTACTGGTATTTTTGCCCTCTGTATCCTCTCTGTGTCTGCTCCTTATTTACAGAAAGGTAAAAGAGTAGTAACTTTTCACTAGTTTGAAGTAAAATACTTCTTCAGCAGCATCTGTGATGATCTGCAGAATGAACTGATAAAGAATGAATTGGTTGATCATGCTCACTCATTTCTATTGCTAATTGTGTTTCTGAAAAAGATTAGTATTTTACAAGTTTGCTTCTAGCTTACTTAATGTTCACAGTTTCTCTATTATGTTCAGAACAATCATAGATAAAATATGAGGTATGTGTGACATACGCACGAAGAAATTTCTAGGAGCTAGTGTTAACTTTTAGTAATGGCTGTTTTACTATTTTATATATTTTATTCTTGAACTGGAAATATCTTCTGTATTTCTGTAAAAACATACCATGTCTCATGGGATTTACCAGTTCTTCAATTGTATAAGATACCTTCATTTGGGTTTTCTTGTTGATTTTTTTTTCTTTGGTTGGGTGATGTGTGGTTTTGTTTGGTTGGTTGGTTGGGTTTTTTTGCTCAAAACTAAAGATATGTAGAGCTAAAGGAAAAGGAGCAATACCAGGTATTTGAAATTGATCTGCTCATGATATTTTTCCTTTATGAGGTCAATGTAATAACTGGAAGGCTGGAAGACTGTAATTCAGAAATCTTCATATAAAAAAATTATTTAATTGTCCAAAACAGTTTTTTTATAAGCAAGGTTGTGTAAGAAAGGTAGACCCCTTTACTTTCTTCAAATTAGAAAGGAAGACCTGGTCCTATAGTTTACCAGTTAACCTTATTCCTTGGAAGTGTACTAAAAATGTCTTTCAATCCTTGGATAATAGTGTGTAAGCACGCTGTAAATACCTTTTTGTAATTGCAAAGCTCTGAAGTAATAGATTCTGAAGCAGAAGACTCTATTGGATCCTGGATAATGAAGTTTGCTAGAGAATTATCAGATTTTCTCTGATATTAAACTTTCTCAATGACTAATAGCTGATAGCCTGCTCAGTGTGCAACTACAGCCGATTTGATTTTGTAAACCGGGCTATCAATAAAAAACATGAATTTCCCTTTTGGAAAACAAATTACATAGAAGGACCTCCATCACTGTTTTGCTGTGGTCTTGTTACACAATCAAGCTCCACTACCAGTGTTTTCCAAAGTTTTTTTAATGTGCTTGTAATGTCATGACTCTACTTTAGCACACTTATTGGGAAAAACTCACTAATTAATAGCTTCATTTCCAGAAGTTGGATGAAATCAATGAAAAGACTTCATTCCAGGACTTCTGGTTAAGTTGTTTCAGAATCTGAAAGAAAAATGTTGACATGAATATTTTGTCAGCTTCCTTTTGTATGTCTCTGTCATAAAAGTGGATTTACAATAGTAAGTGAAGTATTTCAAAGTGAAGTATTTTATGCTGAAAGATTTGACATCTGTAATGCCACATAACTCTCTTCTTTATGAAAAGGACTGGAAGAAGCTTTTTTCCATGTTAGGAACTGTACTTTTTTGCACATGTCCATATAGCTTTCTTTCATGCACAGGGGAGTATATCTGAGTACAGTTAGTTGAACTCCAGATAACAGTGAACAAACTGATTTTTTTCACAACTACAGTTACCAAACAATTAGGGCTAATATGGATGAGCCTTTGTTTCTTCATTTTTCAACTGCCATTGAGAAGATAAATCTTGTACTAACATTTTTTGAACATTCTGACAAGTATGTCAGCAGCTGTGTGACATGTTATGTTAGTTACGAATTCCATAGGATTTGAGATTATTACTGAGTGAGGTCTTCCTACACAAATGACAATGTATAATGAAGCTGAAGTGAGCGTAGTTCTGCCTTACTGAAGCCCACAAAACCTAAGTCTGTATACCTACAGGTTTTTTCTTATATGAGGAGCAGCGAATGCAGTATTTTTGGCATAATCTCCAATACGAACAGATCTGAAATTTAAAACTATTTATATCATCACTATGACTTTGAATAAATTGCTCTAGGTTTTTGGGTTTTTTTCCTCTTGCTTTCGGCATGATGTTTTTTTCATTGCTGAGCATCTCCCTAACTACAGACATTCTTTCAAAAAACTTTTGCTGTCAGAAAAATAGTCACTAAAGATGAAAAAGAAGAGCTTGTGGAAAAATTTCTGGTTGAAGAAGTGCAGGATCAAGAAAGCTGCCTGGTAAATCAGTACATGGACTAAAGATGTTGGAAATGCACACAGTCCTGAGGCGGAGCCTTGAATTTTGGATTTCTGACCACTTCCAAGGAAACAAGTGATGGGACAAAATGAAACAGCCTCAAGAAGCACCAAAGGAAGTTTAGATTGTGTATTAGGAAATATTTCTTCACTGAAGGTGTTGTCAAGCATTGGACCAGACTGCCCAGGAGGTATTTAAAATATGTAGATGGGGATATTGAAAAGATGCAGATGGGGTGCTTAGAGACATGGCTTAGTGCTGGACTTGGCAGTGCTAGTTCTACAGTTGGACTCAATGATCTGAAAAGTCTTTCCCGATTTAAACGATTCTCTAATTCTCAGGAACAAGGAGTGTTTACTAAGTTAGAGCTCAGTTTTCTGTGAAGTTAAGAAACTCATAACCACAAAGGTCTGGGAACCTGAAAGTCCTGTAGAAAGTTCCCAGGGTATCCGGCTCTGAGACAGACATATTTGTATAGCATTATTTTTGTCATAATTTTTTCAGGTTGGTGCTGTACAAAACTCTGTTGTATGTACAATAAAAATTCCAATGGTTTGTTTGAGGAGATGTTTCCTATGAAATCAGGTTCACTAGATTATTCTTGCATCTTTTTAGTAATATGATTTATTTCTTTGTGTGATGTTGGTAGGCCCACTCTCCTACTGAAGTTTGGGTAATGTGATTTTTTTTCCTTAGAACAGATGTTTTGTCAGTCCTTACAGACTTCCCATGTTTCCCAGGATTTGTCATTGTTTGAAGAGCTAAAGGACTCTGACAATTTTTTTATAGTTTTTCTATGGAAATTACTTTTTACTCCCCTTAGAAAAGTCTCCATATTAGTGGTCTTCAAAGTATTCCTTTTCATTTGTTTTGAGTAAATAATTTTCATCCTTCTAAATACATAACAGAAATAAATATGGGTGTTTCTTGCACTATTAATATTTCCACCATTTTCATCTGATTAACTATATTATCACTAATACCTGGCAATTTTCTAATGAACATTAGTACTTAATTTGTGCTGAGGAACAAATCATGTTTTAGGTGGTCTCATTATTTTATACCACTTGAGGAAAGATATAGCAAAAAAAAAAATCATTCTGAACACTTGTAGAGGTTTTTTTTCCCACTAATATTAGCATCACAGAAAAAAACAAAAAGGGGAAGGAATTGCCTGACTGAATAAAAGTTAATTTCATTTAACTATGATTTTGAGAGTATGAATCATCACTGTTTTTTATTTTTTCCATAGTGCAAATAATGAAAATCAATAAATCTAGTTACAGTGAAATGCATCATTGAAATGGTCTGTGAATAATATAGTCTCATTTACTTTTTAATAAAAATTAAAGAATCCAAGAGCAAGAACATTTACTAGTTTGATAGTTTCCTTGAGTTATATTTCCAAAGAATTAAAATGATTATTGGTTAAGAAATGAAGAGAATGTAGGAATGCAAAGTACAGAATTGCTTGAAAGAAAGATAGTGTATTTAGTCTGGTAAAATAGTTATGTTAATAAATATTGCTAGTGGATCTGAAACACACTCATAGCTAGAAGAGGATTGTATCATTTCTTCAAGTATAGAAGTTAAGGCATTGTGATGGTGAAGCAATTGCCAGTGTAACAAACAGCATTCAGAGTAAAGCAGTGAAGGAAGTCCAGATACTGTCAATCCAGCACCTATTCTTTGTGTCCTGTAAATTAATTACTGGCTTTTGAAACATTAAATGCTGAGCCACTGTCTTTTTAAATGAACAGTTTGAACACTCTATACTGCTATATCAACTTTTAGAAAAGCATAAAACAATAATTTCTTTTTCTAAGTAAAATATAAACCAAATATTTAGGTTGTTTCCTCAAAATATCCCGGTGCAAATGAGAGATTTTTTTTTGTACAGTAGTTAGAATTATTAGAGATTATTATTCTCTGACTCAAGCCAGTCTTGAGTCACAGAGCTGAGTCAAGAAGTTGTTCTGTAGGTGGGCTAGAAGCAACCCCATCATTCATTAGGAGAAATTGTTTTCCTCATGGCAGACCTCCAAAATGAGTTTTCATTGTAGCCTCTGGCTCTTTGGTACTCAGCATGCCTCTGGGCTGCAAAAAAAGGTGATCATTTTTACTTATTTTTCAGATATCTTATGGTTCAGTTCTACTATTGTGAGGACACGACGTATACAGTGACATTGTAATGCTAGAACACACAGAGATGTTAAGGCACTATACCTTTTTTCCCCCTGATTAGTATTATCTCAAAGAGCACCATGCTGGCATATCAAAGTTTTTAGAATGACAGCAGTGGTGGGGTTTTTCTAAGCACCTGGAAGCTTGCTTATTTGTTCTTATTTGTTAGGATATCAGTAGTCACGTGATCCATGCCACAATATTGAGCTGCAATTAGAAAGAATGGGAAGGTGGGCTGGTCACAGATGATTCAAGAATTGACATTACACAAGTACTTTGTTAGAGATGTATACCGTGATATTTCTTAAAAGTGTTTTTCAAAGAAATACTAAGGAAGGTGAGAAATAGATAATCTTGTTAAGTGTCTCAAGAGGTCTCCAGAGAAATGGCAACAACAAACAGTCTGCATTTCAGTGTCAGGACTCTGTACTTCTTGACTTTTCTTAGGCTATTTTTATTTTCTCACAAGCTTGTGATATGTGGCTGACTTTTGTTCCTTAGATTACAATCGCTTATTGTTGCACAAAAATCTATGCCTCCTAATGAGCAATTACTGATAAGAACTAAGAAACATGACTGCTAATTAGAAGCACAGCAAACGATCTCTTGAGCATTAAGTTAACCAACCAGGAAAAAAAAAAAAAGGAATAAAGAAACAGACATTTTAAATGTCCCAGCCTGGAGTCTGCTCCAGAGAAAAAGAGTTGAAGTAAGTTAATTGGTATCTGAAAGGTTGTCATGTACTAGAATTCACTTAATTGGCTAGAGGGCAGGGATTAACAGAGTTTTCCAGACCTTTAGGGTAAAGAAGAAAGCCTAATATGTTCCATTTAACTTATTTTATGGACAGACATTTACTTTACAGGAACTTTCTTTTTCTTGTGTACATTCTGAGAGGTAAGAAATATCAGGACCAGAACTATTTCTTGGAGTCACTTTCTTTTTATTAGCAATTATATCTTGGATCATTTTATCTAGCAAACTACATACCTGCTATTCCAAAGCTTGGCCGTCATTCTTGGTGATTTTGTGGTAATGACAACAATGGCTTTTGCTATGTTTGCTGAACAATTTCTTAATGGAGTACCAGTATAAATTGCTTACAATTCTGTTAATAAACATAATGCTTCTTAAAACCATGTTCAAAAATAAGGTAAAACTAGCAAAGCAGGTTTTTCTTCTGTTTTGACAAGGTGGATAAAATCAGTATGATGAACATTTCCTGGTTTAGATGCCCAAGTATTTGTATCTGAATAGGTGGCCAGTTTTTCCACAAATTCATTTAATTTTCATGGTCACCAAAATAAGCATAAGATGCTTATTGTTTGATTTCTCCCAAGCTTGGTCTTCATATTTGTGTTAGAATTCTTCCATCTCTTCATGGTTTTTTTCAAGTCATCCTCTACCTCTCTAATTTTTGAATAGGAGTTGAAAAAGAAACTGCCCAGTGAGCTCTCTTTCTCAGTTCGGCTATCTCATTCTGATCATGGTTGCATTTAAAGAGTTTTACAATTTTCAGAGTTGACCAAAAAAACCAACTCCTTCAAGGGATCAAATAACCTCATGTTAGCTTTGATGTCAGCATTTTTCATTTCCTGCAGAGCTATAATTAATTTCATTATTGTTTTTAATTTATTAAGCTGTCTTAAATATCCGCTGTGCACACACTGAAAATATAAGCATGAAGTTAAACTTCTCCCTGGATGACAATAACGCATCAATTCTTGTCACATTTTCACAGTGATTGCTTTTACTGCTGATTTGCTTCACAGTATATACATTAATACATACCATTTTATAATATTTGCTTTCTTAAATTACACTGCATCTGGATTAAGAAAAATAGCTAAATTATTAATTTAGATTCAATTATAAAAAACTTAATTAGAAATAGTTTGATTATAGCAACTGCTCACGTTCCGAGTAAAAACAGAACTTATTAACATTACTATAGTGGGCTAACCTTGGTTGGATGCCAGGTGCTCACCAAATCTATGCTCTACTCCCCTTCTCAACTGGACAGAGGAGAGAAAGTATGACGAGAGACTCATGGGTCAAGATAAGGCCAGGAAGAGATCCTTCACCAGTTACCATAACAGGGAAAACAGACTTGAAGAAGTTTAATATATTACTAATCAAATAAGAACAGATTAATGAGGAAAAATAAAATTAAATCTTAAAACATCTTCTATCCACTCCTCTCTTCTTCACAGCCTCAGCTTCACTCCAGAATTTTCTATTTCCTCCTCACCAAGTGGAGCAAAAGGATGAGGAACGAAGGCTGTGCGCAGTTCAGCCCATGTTGTTTCTGCTGCTCTCTCCTCAGCTTCCCCTGTTCCAGCTTGTTTTCTCTCCCAGAGAAGAAGGGTCTCCAGAAAGGTCTCTACTTTGAGTCCTTCCCACAGGCCACAGTTCTTCATAAACTGCTCCAGCATGGGTCCCTTCCACAGGGTGCAGTTGTTCAGGAACAGGCAGCTCCAGTGAGGATCCACCATGACAGCAAACATGCTCCAGCATGGGCTATCCTCTCCATGAGGCCACAAGTTCTGCCTGGAGCCTGCGCCAGCAAGGGCTTTCCATGGAGTTACAGCTCCACTTCAGGCATCCACCTGCTCAGATGTGGGGCTCTTTATGGGCTGCAGGTGGATATTTGCTCCACCGTGGTCTTCCATGGGCTGCAGGCTGCTTGTTATAGTTTCAAACTCAGTTGGAATTCCTTCCAAAAGCTTGGAAGCCAACGACTTAGAGTCTATAAAGAGGTTTAACAAAGGACACAATGGATATTCATGTCCTGATGTTAACAGCTCTAGCCAGAGCCTTTGTTCTGATCTCTCCCCGGGCCAGAGGGGGAAGGGGTCAGCACTTCTGCGCTTTCTGCGCAGGTCAGGAGTTCACCAGCTCAGCGCGGAGGAGAGAGAACAGGGACACACACCAGGTCCGGCATCGCTGTGGGACCAGAATTGTGTCCTTTGCTCTCTGACCTCGCCGATCACCCACGGGTGCTGCAGAGACTGCTGTGAAGGAGAGAACACACCTGTCTTCTACACTGCAGAGGCTGCGTTTCTGCTGCTTTTGTCATCGGACCCACGGGAGCTGACCCTGCAACTGCTCCTGCCATTCCCCTGAGAGAGAGAGAGGCCAGCTGGCTGGGCACGACATCACCACCTGCTGTCCGTAAATATAACTGCATCCCCTGAGAGAGAGAGAGGCCAGCAGCTGAGGTGCAACAGCGCCTCCTGCTGTCCATTGACATAATTGCA
>JAWWTY010000088.1:54328910-54352361 GCA_035222235.1 Margarornis squamiger
CATCTGTAACACCTCCTGCTCCTTCTTCACAGACGTTAGTGACTGAAGAGCTATTGTTCTCCTATATTCTCATTCCTTTCTCTGGCTGCAACTGCACAGACTTTTTTTCTCCCTTTCTGAAATAAGTTATCTCAGAGGCTTTACCATCACTGCTGACAAACTTGGCAGTGGGTCCATCCTGCAGCTGGCTGGCATTGGCTCTGTCAGACATGGGAACAACTTCTGGCATCTTCTTACAGAGGTCATTCTTGTAGCTCCCCCACTACCTGGCCATGCTTATGAGTATGATTACTCATAATAAAAGATGTTTCATAAATGGCTCTTTCTGGGCACACAGAATAATTATATTGCTGCACAAGTTTTTCTTTCAGGTTCCTATCACTCCTCAAGAGACAGGTTAAAACAATGGCAATGTCTGCACTGTAAGTGGAGGCGTGCTTGTAAATTTTGGGCATAGTCTAACTTGTTTTATTTTGTATGCTACGTGTACCAAAATATACATGTGTACTCTAGTTTGGCAAAGGTGAATACTCAGTGCAGCAGTCTTAAGCATTGTATTTGGACTATGAAGCTATTGATACCTGACAAAGATGTAATAATAAATAGCTATATACACTGTCTTTCTAATTCTTCATTTAGATGTAGAAAATCTTTAGACTTGGTCATAACTTGGGTTTCTTCATAGGAAAGTATTCAAGGCAAAATGTGCAGATAGTGGTATCTGTGCTGGGTAATTTATCAAGTACTAGTAAAAGACTTTGTACATGGAGGAAAAAAGTCAATTTGTTCTCATTATTACAAGAAGCTTCTCATGATATGAGTTCTCTCAAAAAAGTAATTTTTTGAGAATTTTCTCTCACAATGCTGAGCTGTTTGATAAAAGTTCCAAAAATGTTCAGAACAAATTTACTCCCCTTTAAAATCATTATCAGTTTGAATTTTCTTTACTGAATGATCTGTCATTCTTCTGTGACCCAGGGAATATTACCATAGCTTTAGATGATTAAACTGGACATAAACGTTTACTAATGATTAAACTTAAGATTTTATTAGGGCCTGACCTTTAGAGGTTCTAATTATGCCATGTTTCTTAGAAATTAATTGAAGCAGTTCTTTTAAATACTCATTTCTTTCTAGTAGCGTGAAATTACTGTAAGCAAGAGAGAAATATGGGAGTTGGGACAGCTGAGAAAATTTAAGGTGAATTTTCTCCTGTTTTTAGTTGAGGAGTACAGCTGAAAAATCTCTGATTACTACTCTTTTAAATTTTATTATTAGTATTTGAACTCCCACTTCTTCCAAAAGATAGATAGCTTGTAAGGAAGCATGCATATTGTGGGAAAGAATTTTGCCTAAAGCAGAGCACTTTTGTCACCTCTACAGGTGAAATAAACATTTCAGATAGTGGTATGCTAATCTCATCATAAAAATACTTTTTCTGTGCCTTTAAACACCCCAAATTATTTATAGTATTAAAATGTTTTACTATATTTTGTCATTCTTTTTAGTTTTCTCAATAATGATATTGAAGTGCAAATAATATTTGTAGGTAACTATGTTATGCAATGGAATTAGAAGAGTTACCAAATTAACTTTATAAATATTATCTTATATGGTGCCAATTTTTCTGCCTTCATCATAGGTTTCAGAAGAAGTTTTGCAGCACAGTACTGAGGATGAGGACTCTTCCCAAGGAATGGAACCCTATCTTGTACGGAGGTTATCAACCCGTAACATCCAGCTTCCCCCCCTGGCTTTCAGGCAGTTTGAACAGGCAGACTGGGATAAAAAGAATGATACTGAGACTATCCCAAGACCCATGACTCTTGCACTGAGGATACCTCCACTGATTGCCATTACAGCTGCTGAGTCCAGCAGGTAAGGTACAGCAACTTGTTTCTGATCCAGTATTTCTGGTGGCTGGTGCAGGACAGCAAATGCTGCTTCCAGGATAGAAGTTTATTCCTTTTCTAAGTCCCCTAAATGAAAAAGGAGAATAAAATGTATGTTTGTAATACTGCTTGTAAATCTCTTGGTCATGTCTAGTAAAACAAACCTTAGACAACATTTTCTCTGAAAATTATTAATACTTTATATTCTGAAAGAAGGCTTCTGGAGACTTGATTAGCCTGATGATGGTGATGAAGATAGGAGCTTTTTTAAAAATCGATATTTTAAGAAAATGATACAGTTTCAAAACTAGTTTCAAGAAACCATGAGAGGATTTTGCCTGCTCTTGTATATCTACATTATTAGTAATGTAAATGATTTGAACTTATTTGGTTATAGTGATTTCAGTGATAGTTTCTTGGTACTATAACTGTGACTTCTTATATTATACTTCTTTTCTAGAGTAAACTTTCTTATTCTTAAAGTTTCTGATAACATGTTATTTTCTGTTTTATTTTCCAAAATGTGAACTGTTAAGTATCAAATTGTTGCTTACAATGGTGAAGGCAGCACAGCTGTTTGGTAACTTCATAATATATAAAGAAAAGGTAAGATGAACACACTGAGACCTGAAATGCAGTACTTAAGAACATCTGGACAACAGTTCAGAGAGAATACTGTATTCTGAATTATATAGTTTTGAAAAGAATGTAGAATTTATAGTGCATTAGGAAACCCATAAGTATTCATTAGGGTGCACAGCAAAAGAATTATCTAATATTAACTTCAAATCTAATATCACTTCCCATATTTATTTCCATCTGGCTATCTTTATTTCTGGAATAAGGGAGACCAGCTCTTGAAAAATGCTCATAGAAACATGTAAACATATAGATTGTTTACAAATGAAAATACTATTTAGAGAGGTAAATATAATGAAAGCTAGTAAAGTTTTGAAGACAGACCGATATCTTGATTTTTTTGTTTTGTATCCATTGGTCTGGAGAGAAGAGTGATCTGAGATATGGAAGGAAAATAAGTATAAGTGCAATGCTTCTAGTAATACTGACTGGGAAAAAAAAATGCTCCTGGTGTGATAGGTCAGCTACATCAGAGCAGAATGAAAAACATTAAGTGATGATAGAAGCTAAGTGATTATAAATTTCTGGAGACTGTATTATTTTCTAGGCTGGATTCCAATACACCAGAGAAAGGCAGTTTGAAGACTATTCAAATAAATAACAAATTTTGTTACTATGGGTAGCTATCTGCTGTACTCAGAGATTTCTTCCTTCTGTGAGTGGCTTCTCTGTGGGTAGGAATCTCTCATCAACATTAAGAGATATATTTGTATCCTGTCTATGCCGTTTATTCCTGTTGGTGATAGAAGTGTGTTTTGAAACTGGACAAAACAAGATTTATTCTGAGAATGACAGGGAAACAGAAGACCTGCAGATTGCTGAGCGGAGCTGCCAGGCTGTGTAAACAAACAAACCAAAACTGAACACAACAGCAGAAACAATCATAATTTTAATGTTTCTTTGTAATATAAAATCTTTGGCTTTTATGATTGTTTCTTAGCTAAAGAGCAATTACAGTGCTACAGGAAGAATATTGTTCAGGAAATTAAATTTCTCTAGATGTTTAGTGGCATTTTTCAGTTGTTAGCTCTCCCTCAAGCAGCTATGCATTTCCCATTTACATGCTTATAATGCCAGTCAAACAGCTGGAGAAAGCCATCCTTTTATCTGGCTTCTTGTCTGCATGAAAGTACACAAACTTAGGGGTCCTATTACGTCCGTGGAAATGCAGTTTATCTCCCTTGCCTTTGAAATGTGAAATTGAGAATAGGAAATCAAAGTGTGGGTATGCGAATTCTCTGTCTTCAGTGGGTAAATGAAGTTAGAGAGCATTTGGGTCATAGAAACTCATTCTAAAGCAGAAGAATTTCACCACTGAAAGCATCTTAAATTACAAATATATGTTTTTGGAGGAATATACTAAAAGATCCCTAAGACAGCATAATAAAACATCTTATGCTGTGATTTAAATGATTGGAATGTGCAAAACTAAAAACAGTGACAGTGGATATAGGTTTTAAAACAAAATACATATTCTATTCCATATATTCTATTCTATGCATACATGTGTGTGCACACACATTCACCTTTTTCATTCTCCTTTTCTCTCCCTTTTTCTCTCTTTTTATATCCTTATGATGTCACAGGATTATTTGTTGTTGTATGTTAACTTTGTAGAGAAATTCAAGAAAGTTTATATTTAAAAAAAAACCCAAATTAAACCCAAACAGCAAACATGAAAAACATGAAGAAAGCAAATATTCAGTAATGTTTTTTTTTAAATCTTTCACACTTTATAAACTCTTACCCTTCTGACTCTAAGGAGATATCACATTGTCCTGACAGTCCTTCACCCTTCTAATTTCTTTCCATGCATGCACACAGGGAGAGATTCTGTTTGTTTTTTTTTTCATGCAGGTTAAACTAAGACCACTGAGATCGTTGTTAAGATGAAGAATTTATGTCTTTTATGAAGTTTCATGTGCAAAAATATTAACTTGTGTTATAAACACAAATGTTTGCAAATAGTTAGGCTGAGACTCCAGCAGGTAGCATCCACGACAATTATGAAATGTAACAATTGTCAGGCCTTCTATGGGAAGGATTAGAAATAGGCAGAGAATTGCTTTTGATATTTTAATTCTTCCTTTATTTTTACTTTTATTTAATAAATATTATATATATATATATATATATAAGTAATATATATAAGTAATAAGTTTTTATCTATCTGTCTATCTATCTATCTATCTATCTATCTATCTATCTATCTATCTATCTAATCTCCTGTATACATAGAATATTAAATGTGATATTTTACTGTAAGCTAGGGTAGGTTGACTATTTGGGGTGTGTATGTGAACACATGCTTTGGCCAGTTTTCCTCAACTACCTGTAACTAAATTTACCAACAATTTTGATGTAGGCAAACCTGTGATGGTATTTAAGATGGGATGCACAAATAAGAAAGGACTGACAGTAGAATACTTTTCTCCAAAGCAGCTGGTATTAAAATGGTGGGGGATTGTTGTTTATGAAAATTTATTTGTTTGAGAAGATTTACAGTATTTAACTCCTTTATAATAAATACTTCTAAGGCTTACTTTCCTCTATATTTGTTTTGACCAATAGCCCTTATTCAACACTGTAGCAAATATTTATATTATGTAGTAAGCATGATACCACACATTTGGCTTCTTCTTTGTAACACTTGGATGTGATTTAGGATAGTCAATCAAACCTATGTGTAAAGATGGTATTGATTTGACCAAAGCTCTGTGAAGTGTGATGAAAGTCTCTTCAGTTACCTTTGTTCTGGAAACTATCTCTGCACTGTTTAACTCAGAAGAAGAGATGGTTACCTTTTGAATGCTATGAAGTGTGATGGCACATATACCTACGCAACTCTCAGTGGTACAGATCCAAAGTGTCATGGACTGATGCATCTTTTGTTTTCCCCTAAGAAAACAGCTTTTTCAGGGACAAAGGATCATCCCAGTTGTTGCTGTGATATTTGCGTCCTCTTAATACATGTGACTGGTTTTAATATGAGGAAAATGTCGTGTTTATTGCATGTAAACTCCGGACATATAAGAGCGTATCAAATACTTGAAGACATCATCAAAAGGGTCATTTGAAAATAAAATGTTATTTTGGATTCAAGGGGTGTTTAGAAAGGCTTTCAGAAGATAAGCTATAAAATAACGTGCTGTTTCATTCAGTTATCTGTAATTCAGTATATATACTGTCTCTTACTATTTACCCTAATCTTTGCTCAAACATCATTTGGGAGAGATTATTATAATTGTACAACATAAAATCTATTTGAAATTGCTTTCGTATTGCTTATGTACAACTGAAAGTGTTGTTTATGAAACTCTAGGGAGCTACAAGAACAATTTACATGGCAGCTAATTTCTGAAGTATCTTTTTTTACAATGTTCCTTCTGTCCTAATTTATGTTTTTCCTTAATTTAACGTCTGTGGATTAGATAGTCACTATGCTGCTTAAAACTTCTGTGTTTTATTATCCATTAAAGAAGCAATCAGATAAAAACTTGATTTAAAATCATCCCCAGGCCCCTTAAAAATGCAGTTAAACTTTTTAATATCTGTTTTTGAAAGGAAATATTGGCAAATTCTTATCAGCTTCATCACTGTAAGTTTGATACTATGGCACTACAGACTGAGAATCTAGGTTCAAACTTAATGTGTCTTAATGCCTGCTGCTTGCTTGCTCATTCTCTTTTCCCTGTCTGAGTAATACCTCAAACACTACATTTTGTCTTCTGTAGGGAGGGCAAGACAAGCTTTTTCAAATATTAGACAACTGAAATATGTGAATCCTGAGCCATAATTTTGCCGTTATTCACCTACTATACCAGCAAAGAATTTTTAAAACAATAGTTAGGATTCTAAATTTTGGTTATTGTCTTAAGGAAATAAGACAGACAGAGATCATGAAAGCAAGGACATTTTCCCAAGTAACATGTAATAAAAATAAAAGTTAGGAAAAGTTGCTCTTTGGGTTTATTTATTAACAGCTCAATAAGTTGTGTATGTAGTGAAAAAAAGTGGGGACTACATTTTACATAGTTCTAAAAGAGAGGGTGAAAAAAAATCCAGAAAATCTGCTATTTAATTAATTTTTAAATTCAGAATTATGACCTTGGACCTGCACAAAAACTGCCCAAACCCACCAAACCAACAAAAACAAACAAACAAAACAAAAGCAAAAAAACCCCACTCTTCTCAGGAAGCTTCTCAAGTGTCTACAACCTTTTCACCAGAAGCTCTGTTCCCTGACTCAACCCCCGGTTAACAATAATTAACAACAGAAAAATACCTATCACTTTTATTGTACCATTTTTTTTTTTTTTTTTTATTTTTTTTTTTTTAAAGCATTATAAACATGGAAAAATCATCACAATACCTTTGGGAGATCAGTTAGTGAAAAAGTAGTGTTATTGTCATTTGATGCACTGGAAAACTTTCATGTAAAGCGGTAGTACAACTGGCCAAGACTACAGAACAAACCTGTAATCAAACTATGAACAGAGTTCAAGAGTTTTCGACTCTTGGTTTTGTGTCTACCTTATGCTACCTACTAGAAAGCTCAGGATAGATCTTGGGAAAAAAGTATGTCTCAAGTTTATCTCAACCTTGTGCTGAGATAAAACTAGTGTGTCAAGGAGAATTTTACTGATCAGGTTTTGGAAGGTTTTAAATTGTTAGTAGTAGGAGTCAAGCACATTACTGTTGTTATGCATCTGGACACACATCGAACCTGTGTTTCTATCTTACCAGCCCAGTCACATCTATCTGACTGCAGTATCTATCACAAAGAAAACTGTATTTAATTTCTGTGGAAACCAAAATTGAGTCAGCATTTGAGCACAGTTTTCTCAGTGGGAAAAATCAGTGGAAATTTGTGAGGTTAAGTGGATTTCAGAAGCCTTAATGTTTTCTGGCAGCCAAGCCTTGGCTTTTTAAAGAGTTTTCTGTTCTTGTGACCAGTGTCAACAATTTCTATGTTGTTATATGTATTCTGGAATAATTTTGGAGAACAATATAAAAATAACTCTGTTGGTCAAGACTTGCATTGACTAAGTACTGTAGAGAGGTAAGGAAGCTGTGAAGGTGGCAGGACCCTTGCATAATAGTATTTCTTAGTACCTGTGGATAACTTCAGATGTCACACTTACCTCCACCCCCTCATCTCCCAAAGAAAAGGATTGTTTTAAGCTATGTCTAGCATTAAGTGAATGATTTAGGTCTGCTGCACAGGTGGAGGACATGGAGAACAGCCGGTACTCTGTCCACTCCAGCATTAGCTATTCTGAAATACTTTTTAAAAGTGGAAATTTTGATCAAAATATTACTGTTTTATTCAATGGCGGTAAAATTTCTAATTTTTCAATTTAACATAATTATTTAAATTACATAGACTGGAAAGAGGAGTTACTATAAACTGTGGATGAAAAGCATATATGTATTTTCTAGTTTAAGAAAAAACTGTTTGAAATAGGCATTTTGAAACAGTTACTCCAAATCAATAGATATATCTGAAAAAATCTAAAACATGAATATAGCCCTCTCTCACTGCAGGGTTATATAATTAGCTGACAAACTTTGAGATAAATTTTTAAAAAGTAGCTAAAAGCAGGTAATAGTCTGAGTTGAGGGGTGTTTTGTTTGTTGGCTTGTTTGTTTGCTTGTTTGTTTTTCGTCTTTGATGAACTTTAGATGATTCCTTATGCTATTCCTTCAGGTTGACAAGGCCATGTATATGGCAGCTCTCCAAACCATCAAGTGTTCCCACCATTCTGGTGTCATCTTCAAATTTGCTAAGGGTGCATTACATCTTAACTTTCCAGATTGTTGTTGAAGGTGTTACTCAGTCTTGGCTTCAACATTGACTCCTGGGGAACTCTCTTCTTACTAGCTTCTGCTTAGATTTGTAACTTGCCCAGTATGTTTTGTCCCTGAGGGTCCTACCTGTTTATTGGCAGCCTTGCAGTCCTCTCATCTAGTCCATGTCTTTCCTGCTTAACAACAAGGTTTCAGTGAAAGTCTGTCAAAAACCTTGCTGCCACTGTTCTGGTCTTTTACAGAGCCAGGAATTTCTGCATGAAAGGGAATTTGTTTCATTACATATGATTTGTCCTTGATAAATTTATGCTGAGTGTTCCCAATCTTTTTTGTCTTTCATGTGCTTAGAAATTACTTTTGAAATACCTTGCTCAATCACCTTCTCAGGATCTAGGATGAGGCTGGAGCAGCCTGTAATTCCTCAGGTCCTCTTCCTTTCCATTTTAATGACCTTGCCATCACACCTTTTTAGGCCACTGGGAACCTCTTCTGATCATCATAACTTTTCAGAGATGACAAATTGAACATGGCATCACAATGACCTTGACGAGCTTTGTCAGCACAGTTGGGATGTACCCTATGTGGTCCCAGGAAGTTGAACCTAACTTGATCTTTCCCCACAGTGGGTAGTACCTGCTACTTCTACTTCTCTAAGCTTTCTTTCTGAACAAGGTGACCTGCAAGGCCTAAGATCAGACCATGCCAGTAAAACAAGGCAAAGAAGGATTTGGATACTTCATTTTCCCTGTCCCTTTGTTGCCTTGGTTGGCTACAATTTTCAGCAGCTGGCCCACATTTTCCTTTTCCTTCCTTTTGCCTTTAATGTACCTTTTTGTTTCACTTCATCTCAGTCACCAGGTTCATGTCCAGTCGAAATTTTTTAAGTTTTTAAAGTGCATTCACTCACCTATGGATTTAATTTTTCTGTTTCTAGTCTAAGGCTCCAAATTATCTTTTGATTTTCCTTTCACTTCCAAGACTGGTCATTAGGTCTCAGAAAAGAAAATGGATCAGATGCTCTTCAGACTGAAATACACCCTAATTCATCTTTCCATTAAATAGTCTTCTTTAAAAGACACAGAGTCTATAAAATGGAGATTAATAGAAAGGACTTAAAAAATTATCTTGCAAAAATATATGGGCAGATAATTTTTTGTTCTAGTTACAGCAAAGAAGATAGAAAGGCCATGAAAAGCTGTAACTGGTTTTTCCTCTTTCCCAGAAGTGAATCAATTTTATGAAATGCTTTTCCTAGGTCTGTTGCTTGAACTTCTGAGTACAGATGATCTACTCCATGTGATAGAGTAAGATCTGGTTGACTGCTATTACTTTCAAAAAAGGTTTCTGTGTAATCTTAGGTAATGGCTATATAATGGTCTTGTTCTGTTCCCTCTTGCGACATCCCTTTTCAACTACAATTTTCTTTAATCCAAAGGTAACTCTGTTCTTTTTTTCTGATATAAGTAACAGGGTGATTAAATACAACAGTTTGACGATGAGAAAAATGTGATTAGGTGGCTGCAGAACCTCACAGATCTTCAATAAAAGGCTTCATTACGACAGTCAATGGCCTTATCAGTTCAAACAAATTAGACATGTCTGCATGTTCGTGATAGAAAATAAATGTATGATGATAAGATAATTTTTGATGCCTATATAAGTCCTGAAATTTATTGAACAGCAGAGATTGAGACATACCAATTGAGACAAAACAGGAGTGTGGCTTTTGAGCTACTCTTAACTAGCTTTATATACAAGACATTGGATTTTTTTATGGTAACTTTGTCTGAAAAATATGAAGTTTTATCTTTCTCAGACTGCAAACTTGCTGCAGTATTTCCTTCCTTAATTTCTTTCTGTTACTCTGTTTTGGTGCCTGTATAATTTCTCCTTCAGATGTTTCAATGCTTACCGGTGTTTATTTTAATTTCTATTACTGTCTAAAACATCTATTAATCATATATATTCTGCTTTTCATGGCCTGCCACAATATAAGATAGTTCTCTTTCATATTGTGTATCATTTTTGTAACTGTTCCTTGTCTTTGACAGATCTTAGTTCGGTGTGTTTTGAAATTATCACCACTGGACACAGGCACGATTGAAGGAGTACATTAAGTAGACTGCATACAGTAACTTATAACATTTATAACTTTATTCAGTACCATGGTTTCTAAGATATTTTGTGTCAAAGAAATTAATGAATGCTTTATGCAATTCTGGAAAATGAATTGTCAGCTTTTTTGTGGGTAACATAAATTCAAATGTGAATAGCATCACTTTATATACATATATAGAGAGAGACAACTACAGGAAGATATTAAATAAAAAGTAGCAAAGGTTGATGTCATGTTAGTAATTTTCCTCAGACAAAGGTCTAATCAGATTTTATAATTGCAAAAGTAAAATGTATGAAAAAATCCTTACCCTTAAATGTTGTTTTTGAAATGCTTCATTCATTACGTATACATGAATCCCTAGAAATTGCTCTTCTGCATCAAATGTGAATATATAATTGTGCTTTTTCATTCACAGGTTAATAGTATAAATTCAGACAATAACTATGCTTTTGTCATGTTTATGTTTGATGGAAAATTTCTTGATGTAGAATATACTTACAAAGCCTGATTGTTCTGCATGAAGTAATAGTGGAAAGATCCTGTTTAATTAAGTGGCAACAGGATGCGGCCTACACAGAGGTACTAAAAGCTGTGTGGGAGATTAATGTAAAGACATCAGTAGTCTGGGGTTCCCTCCAGAGATAGTTCCGTAAATTTAGCCTTAATTGAAAACAGAGAATAAAAGGATCTTAGGATTTTCTCTGTTAAGTAAAAATTACGTGCTAGCTTAAAGTGAATAGCAATTATTTAAAAATGCAATATAATTATGATATTTTTAATGTAGTAAAGGAGGAAATCACACACAAAAAAGTGAAGGAGGTATAGAAAAAGCCTTTAAAATACCCACACTAAGATAACAGCATAAACCATGCAAAGTTAGTTTGTCTGGTAGTTTAAAAATCTCTAAGTTCTTCATTAACATGCTTGTATTTCAGATGACTGTTAGTGATTTCCTAGACAAAGCAAAGGCTAGATGGATTTTGTTATACTATTTTAGAGAATATTTGCACACAAAAAGTAGTACTTGCCAACCTGAAAAGCATCTTCCTCACTACAGATGAGTATACTTGAGTGTTATATTTCTACCAACAGTAGTTGATACTGAATTTGTATTAGAAGGTTTTCTGTGTTTCTCACGACCTACCTCTGAGGACTTTTCCTCTTAGCCAAATGCCTAAGTGAATAATGGAAATCTGGCTGTTGCATTTTTTTGGATCTCCATTACATGAATAGAACTTGAGCATTCTGAATCCCAGATCAAATGTAAGTGGCATTTCAATTACAGGCTGAGTTGAAGATCCATTATTACCTTGATGGCCTTAGAAATATGTGCTTGCCCTTATACAATACCTACTGACAGATATGAAATCTAAAATTTCTGAGAAAAGTGGGGAATTGCTAGGAGTTGCTAGATGTAAGAGTTTTCCCTAGGTTTGAGGACAGTCACTTCAATACTGGGTTATTTTGCATAATTTTGATACAGCTGGAATTTTGAAAAAAACAAACCAGACCAAAACCAACAGAAACCAAAGAATAGAAGACTGCTAAAACTAGTAGTGAGAATGCTCTACCAAAGAGTAAGTAAAGACGAACAACAGACCTTCTTATCTGTGATAAAAAAATCCAGGAAAGTAAACACTAACATTTTCAAGTTATTTTAAGTATTGAGTGGAAGTAGCCTAAGATAACAGGATAGTCATGTCAGAGAAGATGTATTTCAAAGATAATTGAAATACAATTGTAGATGTTGCAATTTTCGAAGAGCATTTGAGATTTCTGCTTTTTTGCTTAAATATATTCCATTGACAGCTATGTAACTAAAAATGTTAGAGAAGAGACATCCAAGTCTAAAACTTTTGAATTTTAATTTAGACCTTTGAATAACTACAGTTCAATAGACAACACAGCGTTGTTTTTCAGTCTGAGAGTGTCAGTGTGGTGACATTAAAAAAATAAATAAATAAAAAAATTGCAAAGCTTCTGTAGAATGCTTTCCAATAAGCCTTGATGATAGTGCAGGATAACAGAAGTAATATTCATGGTAGTCCTCTAATACCACAGTAGCAATTGCTACTCTCTTTTGCACCAATTCATGAGATGCTATTAACATTATAATGAGAACAATTTTTTGTGTGGTCTCCTTTGGCTTTGAATACTATTTAGAAATCCAATAAAATACTTTTTGCTGATCATTTGTGTGATTCCTGGTGGTAGGACTGGCAGCTTTAACACAGGGAATTCAGTAACTGTTATCTGTGTCATTTAATTAGAAATTAAAATAACTTTAAAAAGTACAGATAGCTTAGAAAGGTTATCAGGTAAATAGTTGACATGCCATAAAAATTTTTGAGTACCAGGGAACTGTCATTAGATTTAGTGATGCTGTTGAAATTGTTTAAACTAATATAATTTCTCTCTTTTATAGAACTTTCTATATGAAATATCAAGGCATGTATAATGCTTAATAGCTAAATAGTTACTTAAATACAAACATATATATTATATGATTAAGAAGAAAGAATTAAGAGGATATGCCGCAACCTAGCTTGTAGCTTTGGAAAACAGTGGGAATATTGTTGCTACCAGTAGTGTGGTATAAGAGAGTGAACTAAGAATATGAAACTTACTTAGAAGATATAGTTGGATTTTTTTGTCTCAATTATTTTAACTGGAATTTCCCAATACTAGCTATTTTGTGACAGCATTTACAGTCAGCAATTATTTCAGTAATAAATGCAGTAAGTGAACTACGATTTCTTGCCCTGTACCTGAGTCAGAGAAATCATGACTATTGAACTTCTGGTGGTTTTTTCTTCAACATTAAATGACTATTAGCTATCCATCCTGAATAAGATCAAACCCTTATGATTTCATTGCCTGAATGATCAGTGACACTTAAAGTCCTGGTTCCCTGAAATATGAGCTGTTTCCTTTTATGCAAAACCTGAGGTCAGAACTTAATTCTCCATATTTTATCATACATAGCAGATTGCAAGAAAATAAACACATATTTAACTTATTTTGTAGTTAAATATTGCAGTATTTGTTGCTTCCTACAAGGATGTACGTTTTGGAAAGTATTCATGGCCAACTTTTTATGGAAAGTTGCTGTTTTGCTCATGAGCACCCTCATAATACGGAATATAGGAGCATTTCTTTATTTGAATTGTTCACTATTAAAAAAAACCCACTGAGACCTACAACCTCCAAACCACCAGTAAAAAAATGGAATTACAAAATCTTACAAGAGTTCCCCATTAATTCTGAGGTGTTAATAACATTCTTACAATAGCAGCTAGGTACTGAAAATTTCCAGTGTTCCTGACCCCATCTTAATCCCTTTTTGAGCACAAATTTAACATGTTCTGATTGCACTGGACCAAGCTAGTACAAGCAGCATGTAGTCACACTTTTCTAAAAGATGTAATCATTTTTAAGTCTACTATTCTTGCCTCTGTAAGGCTATTGATGAGTTAGAGGAGAAGCAGGGCAACAGTACTTCAGAGAACACTGACCCAGGAAAGACACAGCTGCAAATGGTTTCAGAGTTTCTCTTTGTGGTTGCTGCCTTGGGTAGTCACGATCTGGCTAGCACCCCTACAGGGTTTATAAACTCTGCAAATATCAAGCAAAAGCTCAACTTTTGTTTTTTTGGGTTTTTTGTTTGTTTGTTTTGAGTTTTTGGAGTTTTTTATAAATAAAGGACTGAAAAGTACTTTTTAATAATTCAGTCTTTATTTCCCTCCACTTGAAAATACTGGTGAGAGGAAAGAGAGAGGTGAAGAGAATGATGTGGGTGCTATCTGAAGTGATGAGATCAGATAAAAGTATTCCACCATTTTTGTAAAATAAGTAATTTGAAAAACATGGCATTTTACCATGAAAACAGTTGCCTGTGAGATCTTTCACATCTGTCTCTGGAGGGCAGTACTTCTCTTATGCAAGTGATTAATTTGATGAATGTGAAAGAATGTTCAAGCAATGAATTTCATATTTTCAGAGCATAACTAAACCTGATATATTTTACAGGCTTCAGGGTCAGAAATTAAAGCCATTAATATCACCAGGGTATTTTCAGAAAGTATGGGATGAACAAGTAACAAATTACAACTTTGAAATATAACATTTTAAACCCTTTCTTAGATCTCAAGTCAATATCCTTCAATAAAGACATTTACTTTGGAGAGTTACCAATGAGAAATGAAACTGGCAAAATTTACACATTTACAATTACTTACACTCACTAATGGAGGTTACTTTCCCCTCTTTCCTTCATTTGAATAAGAAGCAATCCACTGACAGGCCAAATTACATTTTACTATTCAAAATGTTAATATTTTTAGTTCATCAAAAGCAAGTAATTGAGTTTTTATCAGAAATACAATTTTTTAAGATAAATTACATCTACATGATTTATTTCTTTAAAAATAATTTATTGAAAAAATGAACAATACAATAATAATGAGCGATTAACAATATATACTTTCTTCTCTGTTATAGATTTTGACACTTTAATTAGTTTAAATGCATTATATTTTAAAATTTTTGTCTGTGTCTGACAAAGTTAAGATTAGGTACATGTTAATTAAGCTGTTCAGCAAGTGAAAAATATTATACAGATGAATGTAGTTTTATTTTCAATGCTGCTTACAAGAAGGAATTAGACTCTATTATTCATTCTAATTATATTTTACATTTTATAATACTTTTTAGGATGGCTTGAGTGTAGTTAGCTGGTATCTATTGACATGAACCTTTCCATGCATTTGCCTTCCTAGTACCTGGGAGCAGTCAGCCAAAATAGTTGTATTACTCTTCCTGCAAAGTGACTATTTTAAAGCTTATTTTAAAAATATTACTTTTTGGTTCTCTCTTCCTTAATAAAGTTGGAGAAAACTGTTGAAGCTGATGTGAGAGCTTGAAGAAATTAAGGGGGCATAGAGAGAAAAGTTTCTAATTGAAAAAGAATTGTTTCCAGGTTAGCCCTACAAAAAACATTTGTTTAGTCAAAGTAGTGAAACACCTAGTAGCCTTTTCTTTTTCCACCTTTAATGGAACTTAAATAGCAGAAATAGGAGATGTGAGGGATTGTTCAGTAGTCCTAATTCTCATTAAAAACTATAGAACTGAGTAAGACAATGAGGCTTGATATATAACTTGAGTCATATAAAGGACCCATAGAATTATACTGCCTCATTCTAAATAATCAGCTTATTAATCTTTATTCAAAAGCTCAATCAGTACCAATTAAAATTTGAATTTTCTATCACCTTTAATAAGAGATTGATTAAAATCATTCAAAACTCACCTGCCTTGAAGTCTGATTAAATGCTCCAGTTCTTTTTCATCATTGTTTGGTTCGAGTTTTGTTTTGTTTTTCATTTTCCCCCTAGTGTTTCTTATTTCAATATGGGTTTATGCTTTTTCACTGAGAATTGAGGGAAATTAGGTTGAAACAAGTTGGGGTTTTTTAACTCTTAGACTTGTTTGTAGAAGTCAGAGTAAAATCAAGAGGACTTCATGCTGTGCAATAATGTCTTTTAGGAATGAAATGCTCATAAAGCTAAGAAACATGAAGTCAGTATATTTCATACAAGTGTGCACTTAAAAAGATATGTTCACTCAGATGTTCACTCAGTGACTTTTTTGTTTTTTTTTTTTTTTTTTTTCCTGATGGATGGATGATGTGTGGCTGTATTATTTGGGAACTACTTTGGAAACAAAATTTCAATAGCATAGCACCAGTCCCTATTGCTACTAAAGAGAAGAAACTCCACAGAGCCTGTCTCAGGGTTTATGCCTCATTTAATCTGCTGCTGTGGTACGAGAAGGTAGTGAGAAGAGAACACTGACTGTGCTAAATCCCTCATCTCTTGCTCTTGTGCTATCCAACTGGGAAATAATAAGTGTTGCTGTTGTTTCCTACTCCAGCTGCAAATCAAGGCAGTCATGTAAATGTTTTTAAGATTTGCTCCCTCTTACATCCAGTAAGTACACAATGCTATCAAGACTCTAGCATGTGATTTTTAGTGTGCTTTGAAATAGACTGAGTCTTCACTTGTTGCTCCAAGTGGGAGGTTACATGAAATAGTGGGTGCAAAATGCCTTTCATCTCAGTAGGCTCAGCTTTTCATCAGTACAGCTCTGCAACAGCCCAGGGGTGTTGAACCTCAGGCTTTAGCTGTGTCTGTCCATGTAGCTGCAGTATCAAACACATGTTTCTTATGTATTTGACTTATTTTAAACTACCTGGGTAAAAGGAGAGAGTTGGCTTTGTATGTCAGGATGTTTCTCCTCTTTGCAAATGGGTTATGATGAATGTATTAACTGAACTGAACTCAAGTGCTTTAATATATGGGGAAGAATACAATCTGTACATAAAACCTGTGCTTTTGCAACTGGAATTTTGATAAGTTCAGGGAAACATCCTTCTGACATACATAATCTCTGTAAGAAAGAGAAATTGTGTGCTCACAGCAAACTGTTAGCTTTGGGTTTGTATTCAGATTTTGAAAGCCATATAGTAGTCTGTATTGCAGTAAACACTTAAATGGATATGATTTCCTTTTTACTTTGTACTATAAATGAATTTGGTATCTGTATCACCTCTTCTAAGTAGATCTTTGAATCAATTGTGGCTGAACGCAGGGAAAGTATAAGAGCACTCAAAAATATCATCTCAAAGATGATACTTAAAAATATAAGTACTTCATTTATCTATAGAAGACACTAGATTAGATAGCTAATCAGATTGCAATATTGATATTTTTTTCAAAACTGGTTAGTGTTATTCCTCACTAAAAAGCTATATCAAAAATAAATCCCCATGGCACTACCTGCAGGAATATCTTTTGCAAACTGGAAAAACAGTCTTCCTACTAAGTGATTAGCATTAAACCTGCATAATTATACTATATCAGTCCCCTTTTTATCATATTAATATTAATTTTAGTATAATTATGATTACGGAGTCATTCCATTACAAAAGGCATTCAAGGAAAAAAAAAAGACTATTAATGGTTAATTTCTTTCTGTAATAGGATTTCAGAATACATACTAAAACAGATACAGTACTCTTACTGCAACTGCCTCTTGTTCGCAAATGGTAAAGAAATTCATTTTTTATAAAAACATTCTACAAGTAGATTATTTGAGACCTATAAGGGTATATTCTTGTAATATTTTCCTTTTCTATGATTTGAAGTACTACATCTAACAACATATTCTGTACTTATTCAGTCCCCTACTTTTTAAAGCACTGATTTCTTTCTTCTTTAATAATTCGTGTTTTCAGCTGATTTATAGAATGATGATCTGCTGAATTATTTTTTCATTGCTAGCAGCAGAAATGTGTTTCTACCTTATGAGTCAGATGTGATACAAAAATTTATATGAACAGCTAGTGACTGTTCAGTGTATCTGAAATTCAGTCTTATGAACTTAAAAGACCCCAGTGAAATGCAAAATAGTACAGTTTCTTAAGTGCCATTGCACTGAGTTATAGCAGGACCAATATCAATGCTGTAGTCAGTAGTGAATAGTACTGAACAAAATTTATTGCTATCTAATGTGAATGTTTTATTGTTTCTTTTGTTGTAGAGAAAATACAAGTTATTTTCTCTCCCTTTACCACTGCTTAGAAGGTCTGTAAACTATTTAAAAAGTATCTTTTCTGACATGAAGTGGGTGGACACTGTTAGTTTCCTAATCAAACATCTGCATATTTTCCTTTCTAGACCAGTTATACTTGTTTTCTCCTTAATATATTGGCCATCAATGCTACGTTTTTATCCCAATTTTGAATGTTTCCTATTGCACTTAGACAATATACTTCCCTTATATTCTGGCCAAAAATAAGACAGTGGTTTGTAAGGATTGCATGTCATTATTCCTTCAGGAAATGGAGAGACAAAATAAGGAGGTCCTCATTATTTCCTGTATGTCAGAATTACTTATCTTCAGTGCAGTGTTATCACAGGTGTCTGTTAAGAACTGCAGTGCTATTCTGAAGGAGTAAGAGATCAGCAGTTTATATAGTACACTGTGAATGCTACCATCATCGGTTGAAGAGAGCCTTGAAAATACTATCAAAACCTTTGTAAGCAAAGGTACAAAACAAATAGAGTTGTGGGTTTTTTGGTGTGGTGGTTTATTTTTTTTAATTTTTTTTTTTTCTTTTGAGTATTATGCTTTCTATTATTCTAAGTACTTCTTCAAAGCAAGGACATGTTTTAAAAAAAAAAGATTTGAAAGATTAAGAATCCTAACTAACTTAAGATGGCATTTTCTTGTGAGGTAAAATGTTACATTTCATTTTATGTATCTCTGTGCGTTTTGGTGTCGTACACAGAAAGATCTGATAATACATGGGTAATAGGTGGGTATGGTTGGAGCCATAGTTCTCATATTCAAGCCTCAGCTCACTAGGGAGTTTCTAATACCCTGTGAGGAGGCTCAGGCAAGTTCTAGGAAAGAGAAAAGAAATGTATTTTTTAAAATCATTTTCAGTTACAACTCTCAAATGTAGAATGTTCTAGTGCTATTGAGTCTTCAGCATATTTAGTACTTTTGAGAATTCTCTGTGAAATAAGCTAGGCAAGTAAGAAAGAAATGTATCTTGACTTCATATAGGACATATTGACAAAAAGGTACCACATACTATTCTTACTATTCTCTTTTGTGTGTGTTTGTTTTTTAGATAAAGCTTCAAGATCCCATTGATATTGTATTTTGTAGGGAAGTGTAAACATTCTGTGTAAATGTTCTGGCACTCTCTTAACACACTGCTGTAGTAAAATACTGGTCATATGCAAGTTGTATTTAAAATTTAAATAAAAATATTCATAGGTAACGGATATGAAAAATCAGGTATTTAACTGTACCTGAACATCTGTCTCTATCCTGTGCCATGTCTTGGGCCCTGTGGTTCAGTTTCCATTTGTGTAAAATAAAGTAGTAAGATTCTATTTGTATTTTTTGGATGAAGTGGTGAAAAACACTATGTAAATGCAAACCCCCCATTATTCTTAATAACATAACTCTATTACTAACTGTAAAATAGGTATTCAAATGGACTACACCAATGCTATTATTAAAAAAGACACTGCTTTTGTACAAGTTTCACTGGCATGAAGGTACAATAAGTATTCTGCACAAGAAATACACACATACACACACACACACAATCTCCCTGAAAAAGAAAGGAAAAACCAAACAACTACAGAAAAAAAAAATAAACCCAAAATTGTCTGAAAAGAATTCTTGTAGTTTTCTAGATTAATTCTAATGCAGTATTTTCCATTCTACTTGTACAACTATTGTCAGTGTAATGTAGATAAGGTTGTACATGTGTTGCATTTTCTGTGTTTCTTACAGCTAATATTTTTTATTTTAAATGCTAATATGCTTTTATTATCTGTCAAATTGAACTTGGTATGTTAAACTTTAGGTTTACTCTGAAAATATGAATGGAGAATATCAAAAGTGCCTTTATAAGTTCAAACACAAGATGAGATAAGACTGATCCAAACGGCAATGTCAGAGTTGATCCAAAAAGCATCCATGAGGCTGCTGTTTTCCATTTATGGAAAATCATGACACTTGAGCGAAGTTCCTGTCAGCTCGGAGAGGGTTGATGTTACACCCATCCTTAAAAAAGACAAAAAGAAAAATGAAAGTACTAGAGACTTACCAATTTCACATGAGTTGATGGAAAGGTGCAAACACATCTCTAAATATATTTCCATACCTGTAAAAGACAGGAAGATAGTCAGGACTAGTCAGCATTTAGATTTTCAATGGGCAAATATTGTGTAGGTGACCTGATTGCCTTCCTTTATGAAAAGACTGTTTGGAGTAGAGAACAGCAGGTGTAACCCACCTACAGTTTAAAAAGATGTTGAAATAGTCCTGCAAAACATTCTTGTTTGGAAACTGAGGAGGTCTGAACTGGATGAAGAGACTGTTAGGTACAACAGAAGTGTAGAGAATGGTCTCTCAGAATCTGGCTGGCAGGTGGTAATGAGTACATCACCATAAGGGGTCGCTACTAGAGCACATGTTGAAGTGCAGAGTTCAGGACCCAGACAGGATAACCTGAAGCACTGGCACAGGCCAGCAAGTGACTGACTGGGTTTCAGCCCTACTAGAAAGGATGTGGGAGCTTCAGTGGACTGTAGGGTGTATAACAGCTGAACAATCACTCTTCGTCATAAATAAAACAATCTACATGCCAAAGTCTTTGCAGGTAATGAATCAAGGGAAATGCTGGGAGATCAGAGGAGGCTACAAGGGTGGCTGAGGCCTCCAGCACATCATCAGTGATGAGTGCTTGAGGGGACTGGGCTTACCGAGTCCGGTGTGGAGGAGGTAAGAGACAGTTTGAAGGCAGACTGCAGCTGGGAAGATTAGTTGCAAAAGACAGCAAATTTAAGCCCTGGTCAGTTGGTGGCATGCTGTTTAAGGAGGAGCAAGAGCCCATGATCAGGAGGTTCAGACTGAACATTAGAAAAATTGTCTTCATTAGGAATGTGGTGAAGCACCAGAGGTTACCCACAGAGGCTGATGAATTTCTGTTGTTGGAAGGCTTTGAGATTCAGAGAAAGCTGAACCTGATGTGAGCTAGTGTTGATGACAGCCCCATTTTGAGCCTGAGCTTAGGGTGGAAAACCATAGGAAGGACGCTCCAAATATCTGATCTATGATTCTGTGAAATTATAGAGCCATTTGTCACAGAGATTTTGTCTAATTTTCAGAGGAAACTAACAATTGTGAAATGCAGCCTCATGCAATATCCCAGTGGAGGTTAATGAGGATAAAAAGTTAGTTATTTTTCATCTCTGAGTTTTTAGTGGATTTGCATCCTGTGGCTCACATTGCAATTATCCCCATTGTTACGTTTTGGATATAATTTCTTCCTCTTGTCTGACTTCAGTCTTTCTCATTTCATGTTCTGTGCCCTGTATATGCTCTGAAAACTGCCACAGCCTACCACAGCTGGGTGAGTGGTAGCATCTGAGATGTCTGGCTTGGAAGTAGTCTTGTATCTCTGGATAAATAGCAGGAGAACAGAACTCAAGCTCAATTTCCTTCAATGGGAGTACTACTTTGGCTCTTCTCCAGTATTTAACAATATTTATTACAACTTATTATTTTCTGAAATTGTTTGCTAAAACTGACAGTTATTAGGGCAGGAAAGAAGAAAGGAAGGAATGGCAGATGATTAGCAGAATGATCTAGAAATATACTGTTGGCTCAAAGAAACACAGACTGGGAGTTTTGCCCAACAAAACCTTGGATGTACATGTAATTTTAGGAGCACTGTACGTATAGGAAGAAAGGCTAACTTTTAGGATGGAGAATGGAAAAAAATGCACTAACACACCAAAATATTGACATAGGTGTGCTTTGGCATTATTTTATTAAAAATTAAGAAAAGAAGAAGAAGAAATTAAGTTCCATGAAAAATTTATGAGGTTTAAAATGTTTGCAGATCAGTGATGGAAAGGGAAAAGAGATGAGAAAACTAATTTTATGACTGAGGAAGTAGAAGTTTTGCATGAAGCTAATCAGAAAAGTCTAATGAGTAGATGAACACTGATTGCAAGAAAATGTATGTTTTTGTAAAGGTACTGTAGGAGAGAGATTTTTTTCAATGCTTTCTTGCTTAGTTCTGATACTCTGGCAAACAGAATAGAAGGACCATACAGATACATATTAATAGTTTTCATATGAATACTTACATGTGTCTTTTTCTTATTTTATCATGAGCGTAGGGATTATAATTTTGCTAGGAATAAGAATTAGAGTTTAAACTATTACCACAGAGCAAAAAAAAAAAAAAAAAAATCAGTTCTACCTAAAAAAAAATAAATTAGAACTAAAAAGAAACTTGATATATTGCATTTCCTTCCATTGTAAATTATTAATTGTACATGAAAACAAAAGAATTTGAAATATAAAACTAATTTTAAAACTTTCTTTAAGATGAAGTTCCTTTTCTGTAAATTTTAACTTTAAATGATTTTTCCCCCGGCAGTTACAAAGTTCTGAAGCTAATGGTATACAACAGAAAAGCTTCTCCACAGCAGTAGACTCAGTATCGCTATAATTAAACATTCCCCGCCTTGATTTACAGCCAGTCTTACTCCGTGTGGGGAGGTAGCTTACTCATCGGTGAAGATGGCAGACTAGGGGAAGGTTTCAAGTTGGGAAATTGACGATTTCTGAACCTGATGTGGCACAGATTAGAAGCACGATATAGGGAATAAAGGATGCAAGGAGGAGGAGTTTAAAGAGTAAGAACCCATTTTTAACCCACCTCAAAGTTCTCGGTGAACTGGGGCGTGAGCAACTTTGCCACCTGCCGTCTCTTGGCAGTGAGTCCCTCTGGAAGGAGTCGCGTCCGGCCAGCAGACACGGCCTCGGGAGGGGAGGAGCGCATCTCGGGAGAGGCGGGTTGAGAAGCGGCAGGGAGAGCCCCTGCACGCTCTCTTCTCATCCTGTTCCCATGCCCGGGCCGTGCTGGCATCCCCGCCCCGCCCTCCCCTCCCCTCCCCTCCCCTGTCCTGTCCTGTCCTGTCCTGCCCTGCCCTGCCCCTGCCCCTGCCCCTGCCCCTGCCCCTGCCCCTGCCCCTGCCCCTGCCCCTGCCCCTGCCCCGGCCCCTGCCCCTGCCCCTGCCCCTGCCCCTGCCCCTGCCCCTGCACACCCCAGCGCGCCCTGGGCGCCTTCAGCAGCCCGACACCGGCTCTGCTCTCCCCAGCGCTGGCTCCAGCCTGGGTTTAAATATTTCCGAGCGGGAAGCCAGCCCCTCTCTTGCACCTCCGCCTCCTCTTCCTCCTCCTCCTCCTCCTCTCCACCCCCACCCCCCTTCTCCCCGCCTCCCCTCCCGAGCAGCCGTCAAGACCCGGCGGCGCGGCAGCCCCAGCCGCTCCCGCACCCGGCGAGTGGTGGCGCGGCAGGAGCTGTCCAACTTTTCAGCACAGTTTCCG
>JAWWTY010000088.1:54352461-54383086 GCA_035222235.1 Margarornis squamiger
ATATAGGGACTGATAAAGGGGGGGTGTGCCTGTCAGGGACTAAAGGGGGTTTATAGGAAGATATAGGGATTGATAAAGGGGGTGTGCCTGTCAGGGGTTACACGGGGTTTATAGGAAGATATAGAGACTGCTAAAACAGAGTTGTGCTTATCAGAGGCTACAGGGATCTAAAGGGAGAGATATAGGGACACCTAAAGGAGAGCTGTGCTTGTCAGGGGTTATGGGGGACTTACAGAAAGATATAGGGACTGCTAAAGGGGCATTGTACCTATTATATGTTATGGTGGAGTACAGAAACATATAGGGACTACTAAAGGAAGATTGTGCCCGTCAGGGTCTAAAGGGGCATATGGGGGGTGTGGGGGCCTATGGGGGGTGTGAGGGGCTTATAGGGGGTCTGGGGAGCGTATGGGAGGCCTATAGGGAGGCATGGGGACCCTATAGGGGCTATAGGGGCACATGGTGCTGACTCAGGCCCACGTGGTGTCGCGCTCTGGTGACGTCACGCGCGCCCCGCGGGCTGCTGGGAGATGTAGTCCCAGAGTTCCCTCCCCTCGCCAAAATAAAAGGCCGAGATGTCAAGGGGACCCAACGCTTTATTCACAGAGAGTGACCATCAGGACCCACCTCCCCCACCCCCCCAAAAGGGGACTCTGGGGGGGTCCCGGGAGTCCAATTTGGGGGTCCCTGGGGTCTGGGTCAGTCCAGGGGTCTGGGGCAGTCCATGGGGACAGTCAGAGCTTCAAGGGGTGTGGGTCAGTCCAGGGGGGCAGTCGGGGGTCCCAGGGGTCTGGGTCATTCCAGGGGTCCCAGCTCACTCCAGGAGGGGCAGTCGGGGGTCCCAGGGGTCCAATTTGGGGTCCCAGGGCTGTGGGTCACTCCAGGGGTCCCAGCTCATTCCAGGGGGGGCAGTCAGGGCTGTGGGTCACTCTGGGGGTCCCAGGGCTGTGGGTCACGCCGGGGGTCCCCGCTCACTCCGGGGGGGGCAGGGAGAGGCGGGCAGGGTCGTAGTAGTTGGAGGTGAGCAGGGGCAGCCCCAGCCGCTCCCGCACCCGGCGAGGGGTGGCGCGGCAGGAGCTGTCCAACTTTTCAGCACAGTTTCCGCGGCGCTGCCCGCGAGAAGGCGGTGGCCGCCGCCCCTGGCCGGCAGCATGGAGGCGGAGAGCGGCAGCAGCCTGTCCGCGATGCCCGGCGGCAGCGGCAGCGACGGCGGCAGCGACGGCGGCAGGGGCAGCGCGGGGCTCAAAGCCCCCAAGCATCTGTGGCGGCACGACCAGCACTACCCGCCGCAGCTGCGGCAGCACCAGTTCCTCCAGCACCAGCAGCACCCCGGGCAGCCGCCGCCGCCGCCGCCGCCCGCCTCCCGGGGCCGCTGCCTGGCCGGGGCTCGCGTCAGGCACCGCGGCTACTCCGACACGGAGCGATACCTCTACTGCCAAGCCATGGATCGCGCATCCTACGCCGTGGAGACCGGCCACCGGCCCGGCTTGAAGAAATCGCGGATGTCCTGGCCCTCCTCCTTCCAGGGACTGAGACGGTAGGAGAGGGCTCGGCCCACGGCTCTGGCCGCGGGTGTGTGGGGGCGCGGCGGAGGGGCCGCTCTCCCTCCCGCCTGGCCGCTCCCGGCCGCGGGGAGGGAGCTGTGGGCACGGCGGGACCCCCGTCCGACCGGCCTCGCTCCCCGCCGCGGGACGAAGGAAGGGGCACCGGTGCGGGTGCGGAGGCTCCGAAAGGGAGGTGGGGTCGGGCTGGGCAGCCGTGCCGGGAAGCCCGGGCTGGGCTGCTGCGGGGAGCCCCCGGGCAGGGCTCGCCTGGAGCGGGCGTAACCGGGGCACGGGCGGCGCCGTGTCGTCCCATACACGCGTGGAAAAGCGATCGTGAAACACGTGGGTGGGAGCGGGACGGCGTCTGTGCCAGCACGGAGCCGGGAGCGGGGCGGGGAGCGGGGCCCCTTCCCCCGCCGCCCGGCTCCGCTCCGCTGCATCCCCGGCCGCCCCTCCGCGCCGGAGCTCCCCGGGAACCTCCAGCGCCGGTGCCGAGTGGGAAGGACTCAATTCGTGTGATGTTCGCACAAAGTTAAAATTATGAGAGCTCTGGGAGGTGGGAGACAGTCTGGCAAATCCAGGGTTAGGGTCCTGTTACTTTGAACGGGCTAATTGAGAAAATAGGCTGATGGTTTCTTAGCCAGAGGGAGGAGTCCGTCATCTACTAGTCTATTGTTTCCCGTTAAATCAGCTGTGGATTTATTTTTCAGTGTGTAGCTCACCAATGCCTATTTTGCCCTTGATGGCTATCACAGGCATCTGTTTCAGAACAAAATTCTCTGTCAAGATCAGTAGGATGGTGTATTTGAGGATTCAATTTATTATTTAGTCTTCGCTTTCAGTAGCTGGAACCACTTCCTTTTAGTGGAAAGCCACATGCTTGCACTTGAATTTTAAGCAGACATTGTGAATAAAGGATTTATGGAGAGAATGGTAGGCAGAAGGACAATTCATAATACTGAGTTACTCTGTAGATTTTTGATTTCCTAGATAATCAGATTTTTATGGTGTGATACACTTGATGAATAAATAATAGAATCCTTTCTGAATGAAGATTGCTTTGTAGGTTTCTGTGGTGCACACTGCATTCTTTATTATGGAGCCTTGACCATAAATCTGAACAAGACATACTGGCAGTGTTAGATCTATTTCTACCTAATGCTGACTTTATTCCCACTTCATATATAATTAGGAAATAAAAAGAGATTTGGCAATTTTAAATCAGAGCTGCATTTTCAAATCTGTAGTCTTTAAAATATGTCTTTTAATATCTTTGGTTTTCACGGAGCCATTATGTTGCTACACGTCTGTATCGCTTGTGTGAACTCATGCTTGTCTGAAGTTAATGATGTTGAATTTTTTACCATGTAAGATTTGAAAGAAGAAATCATATGCTTCAAAAATGAAAAAATGTTCAATTTAAAGCTTTTTTTCAATACCTTCTTGTTTCTTTTATAAAAAAACCCTCTAGGTGCTGACGGTTTTTGAACTTTAAGACTCAATGCAATTCTGTTTTCTAAATGCAAACAAGTTTAATTTTCATCAATCATAGTGGTTGGTTTGAGTATAGTCAACATTATTCCACAAGTGATTAGTTATCGAGGGAATGCTAAGTCATATTGGGAAAGGATTTTAGGACCATTTTAAATTTTAGACTACAAGTCATATGATGACAATTTAAATAGAAATTAAAAATTCAGTATGTACAGTATTTTTTTTAAAAAAAAAAACAACAAACCCTTCCATTATTTTTATAAGTGCAAAAATGTTGTTTGGACAAGACATGCTTCTTTAAAATTAAGAGAAGTCAGTGGATTTTATTTTAGGTCTATTGGATTGGTAAATATGCCTCAGATATGCCTCCTTTTTAAAAGCAGTTAAGCAAAGCAGAGTAAAATAACTCAATATAATTCACCATTCCATGACTTTCTTAGAATAAAGTCTCAGCGTACAAAGAGAAAAAAAGCTATAGTGTGGAAACACAAAGCAAACTGTAACAAATTACTTTACAAATATTCTCAAGACATATCAGAAAAGGCTGGTGTTTCCAGAATTTTCTTTTCAACTTTTTAGCCAACTGTTACTTTTAATTTTATTTGACACAAAAAGCAAAGCAAAATATCTTCTTAATATTCTTGTAAAAGTGGTGACTTACAAAAAACCACAAATATTTTTGTGAAAGGCATCTGTCCTTTTTTAAGTATTTCAGTTTCCTTTTCATATTAGGACTTATTAATATTTCCCCCTTATTTAACCTCTTTTCAGAAGAACATTTCTGAATGGACTCCCATGGATTTATTGTGGTGTAGGGTGACAAGCTTATCTTTCAGAAGAACCTCAAATTACTCTGAATAGTGTGTGGAACTGTATAGAACTGGGGAAAATTGCATATAGAACTATGGAAAACACATCAGGTAACACAGATAATACTAAACGTTAATGTCTCAAATGTGCAATAATTATATCTATATAATTTTTTATCCAGAATTTGTTTTCTTTCATCTAAAGATATCATAATCCTGAAAATCTCAATGAAAAACATAAAGGGACACTCAAGAAACCAAATCTGCATCTTCGAAGTATTTTCTATTTTAACTTGGTAAGAACTTAAAAATATGTAACAGTTACATTTTTCAAAAGAAATGAGGAGAAAAAATTAGTTATGTTAAAATTTGAGTTAGAACTCACTAGTACATCTTTCTTATTCAAACTGAAGAGACTTAACATTTAAAAGGAAAGATCAACTAGTGAAGCTTCTAAACTGAGTCAGTTGAAATACAAAATGTACTTGTAATTTGTGGTATTAAGTATCATTTAAAATCATTCTAATGCTTTGGCTCTTTGTGATGATCATTAACTTTTTGCACATCTTATTTAGTACAACACTATATTTCCTTCAAGGAATACAGTGGCATTTCATTGCACAGAAGAGTGTATCAGAATCATTGACTAATGTATTCTTCTTAAAAGTCAAGATTATTCCTGTATTTTCAAATGAGAAGGTAAGTGCTTTGAATTCATATACACAAGAGCTATACAAAAAATGTAAAATCAAAACAAACAGAAAAACTACAGGTTCATATTAAAGTGATTTTTAAGATCATAGAATAAAGGATACTATGTAATAATACATTGTAGTAGTGAAATTTGGAAATAAATACTTCAACAGAAATGATTTTCCAGTCAATAGTGCAAAACATTCAGTGTAATAAATGGAGCTCTTCTGGTTATCCTAGAAAATTTCAGGCACCTCTATATGCTTTGTACATTACTAGCAGTATTACATGGTCTATATACACAGTTTATTTGTTAAAAAAAAAAAAAAAAAAAACCACAACAAAAAAACCCACCCAACTTAGCACTTTTAAAGGCCGTTAGTCATATGTCAGTTAAATCATCTTGCCATATCATCCTTCTATGTTCTATTTTTCACTACTGAAATTTCAGACTGGAAAAAGTAGAGAACAAACACCACCAGTCCTAATTCCACTTGTTGTGGAATTTCCCAGGATGCTGTATACTTAAAATAAATACTAATCTCTTAGACATTTGACTTCTTTTTCTCAGGTTTCCATTATTATTTTACAATAAGTCTTCTGCAAATTTTATTTCAAGTGATGTATTGCCTTCTTCACAAAAGCAATTTTTCATCTGTACTTATGTTTAAACCACTGTGCAATGATGAGGAAACATGTCTTTTACAATGTGGTAATTGTGCTTGTTTCCTATTGGTGTCTATTTAAAAACCTACTTTGATAAGTGACCATTAAAATTAGTTGCTGTCAAAAAAAATTCTACTTGCTCTCTTTTCATTTCTTTCATGGGGCTAGGTCTAACCAGGTAGCATCCATTACTGCATTGCTTATATATGGAGATTGGCCTAATGTATTACTATTTTTCTTGAAGTGTCAATCTTGTCCTTATACCGCTCAATAATAGGTAATAAACCAAAATAATATTAAAAATTGAATGCAGTGTAATATTTCAGTTGCCCAGAGGCTTTATACTATATTAGGAGAAGAAATGAGTTTTATGTGTTAGTGTCTTGACTTTCTGAAGTCTGGGATATTGTACGCCACAGCAATCATTTAGGTAGATAAACCCTTGGGTTTTGTAACTACATATAGAGGTCCTGAAAAAATAGTGGAATCTTTTCAAATCTTGACAAATATCTGTTTTGTTCTCAAGTAAAATGCATACGTCTTTCCATCCTAAGCCCTGTTCCTTCCTCCAGCTTGGTTTGAAAAGCTGCTCTTGGTCTATTATGTCCCAGCTATTTCGACACAAACAAAGGGAAAGGAAGAAGAGGATTTTCCAACTTACAGGCCCATAGATAATTGTCTCAGAATTTAGCAGCAGTTACTAATTTAGAATTTTGTTGTTTACTTATCTGTTGTTTACTTGGCAGTGTATTATTGCTTTGTTTACTACTAAGTAGTACTGACACCCACGATGTTAAGATAACTGGCATATGGTAGCCCTCCCTCAAAGATACAAATAAATTTTAAACTTAGTAAACATTATTGGATTAGAGAATAATCAGAGAATAATTAGGATTTAACATTTTTTCTTTAAGGCATAGTCATATGAAGTTCTACCTTAAAATTATTAATGTTACTGTTTAATATATTCCTATTTTTAAAAGAGGTTTTAATATAGCAATATTATTAGAGTATTAGTAGAGCTGACTGTTGAATGCAGACTCATGGTGTCAGGTCAGCGGCACTCAGCTGATTCTCTGAACATGTGGAGACACCAGGTGCACAGTTGAGTAGTAATTTAGATGGAAATTTTGTGTAAAACAGTAAGTTTCTTAAAAAGTCATCTTAAATGGAATGAAATAATTTTAACTACACAGTACACTTTCTTTAGAGAAGACTTTGGAACTAGCAGGAAAACCTGTGAGATTATGCTGATGTCTTAAAACTATAAATGTGATAGGAAGCTGTGAAGGTGTAGGAAAGCAAGGCAATATCATTTGACCACTAACAGTTTGCCTTGATGGACAAGTTCCAATACTGAATTTTTTGCTACTGAAAGGCAAGAGTTTCATGAAGAAAGGGTGTTAGACAATCACTACTCCATGTCATTTGATAGGGTGATTTGAAAGTAGGTTGGTACTTGCCAACATGAAGAATGTCAATGTTCTTTTGCAGGTTTAGTCAGTATGAGGTATTCGATGGATCTAGAAAAGATGAACGTTGCAGAAAGCTTATTCTCACAAACAACAATACAGGTTATTTCTGAGAACAAGTGTTCTTTTCTGATAATAGAGTGGATCACCACCATGTCATGATTGAATCCAAAGCTCGTCAGATAATCTAGAGAAACTACATTTAGTAATGCTTGTTTAGACTGCATATTTAAAGGTGATGATAACGTTTGCTAATAGGAAAGAAAGTGTCTAGGTAAGATTTTAAATTCTGTTACTATTTATTTGGAATGCAACAATCCTGCTACCTGCATTTCTTCCTCGATGTTTTAAAGCCTTAATTATGTATAACAAGGTTACAGGAGGGAACCAGTATCTGTCAGTTATTAGTAGCTAACTTGTGTCACTGTTGTTCATTCCTCAAACTCTTTTCATTCGTATCTCTCCTGTCTTCCATGTCTTCCCAATGACTTACTGTGTCCTGCTGCAAAAATGTCAAACCAACCCTTTAGCTTAATAATGTGGCTGCTGTTATGCATGAGTACCTGACTACTTCCAGTTATTTTAAATAGGTCTGTATTACCATGTTACACTATGGTATTTACACCATAGTTTCTGGGTATCTTCAAATACCACAAAGAAAAGTAACTGCAGACTGATGATAGGTAAGACAAATCTGAGTGCTCGGTTAACTTAGTATATGCAAATAAATATGAAAGGGCAAAAGAGAAAATAAAGACATATGGCATTCTAGAATCATGGAACCGTAGAATGATTTATGTTGAAAGGAGTCTCTGGAGGTCACTTGTTCCTAACACTTCTCAAAGCAGATCTGTTGAGAACAGATTTCTCAGGGTTGTGTTCAGTTCAGTCTTGAACACTCCATGGAACAGAGGTTCTACAGTCTCTCTGGGCAAACTTACAGGATTTGATCACTTCATGGTAAAATGTTTTTCCAATATCTAATCAGAATTTCTATATTCTGACTTGGGTCCTTTGCTTCACGTCATATCACTGAGCACTTCCAAGACTGGTTCCATCTTCTCTGTATCCTCTCTCTGGTCAGGGAGGTAAGATAGTTCTCTGGGTGCAAACTCACAAGCGTGGAATAGCAATTCCACAGGTCTACTGGAAAGTCTAGTGCTGGAAGCATTATTTTCCAGTGCTGTTTATTACATAAACAATGTTTCTTAGTTAATTTGAACAGACTATCCCCTCACTATCTTTCCCTTTGTGAGGGACTTGTAGCCTCTTTTCTCTCATCTTTTGAGGAGAGAGTTCAGCTGTGAGAATAGTCAGGGGGAATAAGGATGGGAAAATAAAACTGTGACTTCTTACCAAATAGTGTGTTGAGGATCTCAGTATCTCTAAGAGGTGTTGTGAATGTTCCCACTCTTGCTCCTTCTGCCTTGGCCAAGCTGATCTAAGGCCATAGAGTTCCAGACAGGAAAACTAAGCATGATGGGAATGGTTTTATTCAGGGCCAGCCATCTATCCTTCTAATTCCAGAAATTAAAACACTTCTAAACAAACCTCATTCAAAAGTCCCTAGTCCAATACTTGAACCTATGCCTCTGACAGCTGAGCCCAAGTTTCTGTTATTTCTAATATTCTAAGGTTTCAGTTATTACATGATACAATGCCATGATAGTCAGAGATTGCAAACTGAATCTTGAAACCCAATTATTTTCTTTCTTTTTACCACTGCCATTAAAACTGTTTCCAAATTTGGCTTACCTGGAAAATGGTCCATTGCTTCTGGATGATACAGTGTAGAAAAACAGCTCACAAGCTCATATCAAAAAATAAAAGAAGGCTATAGACAGAAAAAGCCCAAAATCTACTCTTTGAGGACTTGAAAATCATTAGGAAATTCAAACTATGTGGAATAAGAACTTAGCTGAGTTTAGGTACTTCTGCTAGACCAGAGTCTTAGACCATCATTCCCACATTGATCTGGATGTCTAAAATTAGTGCTTGGTCGCTTGGTCATATATGAGGGGCGTTAATCAAACTCACCCCATTAAAAATATATGTGTAAAGAGATATTTGGATGTGTATTTGAAGACACACATTTAAAGACAACCAAAACACATTCAGCCATAGAGAAGTAAGTCCAGCTGTTGAATAAAGTTAGGGGGGCTCAATTAATAATATTCGTTTACATTATATATGGAGATCAGAATTTCAGAATATAATGTGCTACAAAGCTGTATTCACAGATCTGCAAGTTCATGAGGCAAAGACATGATTTCCACTCTTGTAGGATG
This sequence comes from Margarornis squamiger, assembly GCA_035222235.1. Classification (NCBI taxonomy): domain Eukaryota; kingdom Metazoa; phylum Chordata; class Aves; order Passeriformes; family Furnariidae; genus Margarornis; species Margarornis squamiger. Next base: position 54,361,428 of record JAWWTY010000088.1, read on the forward strand.
CGTTATAGCAGAGGGATGAAAATTTTCTATCAGATTCTGAAACTGAGAAACCATTGGATGATCATCATTTAGTTATCCCTACAGTTTATCACACCTGTGTTTTGCCATGTGGTCATGCTCACTGGTTTACAGCAGATGACCATAAAAAGTAATGGGAGTCAGAGCAGCTGCTATTCAAATAGCCTTTCATGTTTTGGAAAGGTAATTTTGTGTTCATCTTTCTTTTCAATTACTAGCTCTAAACTCATAATTTTAGGTTACAATCATAAATTTCCTCTACTTTTTACTTACTTTTCCTCTCTGCTTAAGAAATGAAATAGCACCAAGTGTTTCAAGGCAACAGTTTGATTCTCAAGAAACAGTGAAGGGACTTTTTATAGAAGTGAAAAGAGATGCTACTAGTGAGGAAGTATGGCAGTATATGGAAGGAGGATAAACATTCTGTTGAACAGTTCTGCTCACTTTTATAATATCAAATAAAAAATATCACAAATTTCAGACTGATGCTTTTTTGCAGATGCACTTGTAGGTGCTTTCTCTCTCTCTCTCTCTCAAACACTTGAGATATCATTAAATAAAACATTAGTAATGTTCTATCTAATGGTAGCATAATGACATAAAGGACTGCTGGATACACATATGTGCTCCAGGAACTGATGCTCATTTAATTTCCCTCTGTCTACTTATAAACCCTAGATTATCAGCAACTCCATTTCTCTATGTACCAATGTTCTAAGAATGTTTAGGCATAATCTGTGCTTGGCTGTGAGAATAAAAACAGTTTACACTTAAGATAGGTATTTTGATATATCTACATTGTTTATAGAGAAGAATGCCTCTGGGACATTACAGAAATTTCACATAAAAATCCACCTTTTTTTCTTCAGTTAACAAGGAATATTCTATAGAATAAACCCCAAATTACTCAGGTGGACATCTGAATTTCTGTTTTGTTTTGGTGGGATTTACAAAAATGCTAAAGAAATGGATATTTTTTACCAATAGTAACACTTTGAGGACATGAAGAAACAGAGATAAGGAGTAGAGAAATAGTGACTGATTTGAGGAAACAGAGCCCACTGCTAAATCTTCACTAAAATTGCCTCACCGTCTTTTGGCCACTGTTCTGACTACCTTCCATCAATCTATCTCTGTAGTGGTTTGTTGACTTAGGAACTGAATAGATTCACATGCTTAGTGACTGTAACTAACAGTTGCAAACAGTACAGGAAAGGTGTTCAGCTGGAAAATGTAAGTTTTTCTGCCTTAGCCAACAGAACAGTTTAGGTGTACAGCAGGAGACTGTTCTGAGAAAAGTAGTTTTCCTCCTACCTCATACCGCCAGAAACTCTACATCTTCAGGAAAATACAAAGAAGCTGGCTTCCTGTGTTGCTCTTCTGAAGAGTATCAGAATTCCTTAAGTCAAGGAGGGTTTCATATTAACAGTGTATTTTTCTTTTGGAAAGGTTCTGTAATATCTCAAAGTTACTTTTTCTTAAAAGCATAGCAGACTTTTTATGTATGTGAGTTTTAAAAATGGATGGTGAAAATATTTTCTAATTATTGGTTTAGAATTGTAGAACCAGGAGAGATCTCATGGCTGAAAGAGAACTCATAGCATAATCAGCTACACCTGTAGCAGATATTTTATTTGATTCTTTTTTTTTGTTTTATTCCCCTTTTTTAGAGTTCTAATCTGGTTGTTCCTATCTTCTACGCTCTTTCCATTTTTGATCCATACCTTTCATTACATAACATGTTCAAAATTGTTCAAAGCATTCAGCTAAGGAAATGACAGAAGTGGATAGAGCAGAAGCACAGCTTAAGTGTTCTACAAGTTATGTCTCTGTATATTTATCCTAGTCCGATGATTGACTTTTTTCCCAGCAGCATGGCAATGGTCTATCATAATTGGCTTCTAATGGACAGTGACCTGAAATGCTTTTCAACAGAACTGCTGCCTAATCTGGCAGTTCTGTGGTTTCCCCCAGCTGTATGTTCCTGCAAATCATATAATGATACACAGATATCAAGGACTTTTTTGAGATCATGAAGCATGAAAAATGATTGTAATCAAAACAACTTTATTTTCATAATGTAATGCAGTGTTTGGTCTGTAGGAAGCCCTATTAGACTGTTGAAACTTTCGATGCAACACATAGTATTCTATAAACAGCTCGAAGAAAAGCTTGTGACTTGGTAGTCCCACTGAAATAACAGGCAAACACTGATGTCATAGTACTAGAAGTGTTAGTTTACTATAAAGTGTGGGGTAGTATAGAAATAGAATAAAGGGTTTTTTTCATTTTCAGTGAGAAACACATACTCAAAGAAAACAAAGTAAGGAAGTAACTTACAGTGCCTCTTTTCTTGGGTTGAAATATGCAGCAAATAATTAAATTATTCATTGTGAAATTCTTATGTCTATTAAATAATGAAGCAGTATAGCATAATCCACATGAATGGAAACAACTGACTAATCCTTTCCTGGATCACACTCAGAAGCAAAATTATAGCAGCAAACTTTCTACTGTAAAAGTTTTCTATACATTTGTGCAGAGTGTGCATTAAATCCTTTTAGACATATTAACTTTTAATGACTATAAATATGGTTTAAAAATTAATGACTGGATCCAGGAAAAAGAAAAGAAAATTATCAGATATAGCAAATATTTTTTATATTGCTTTAGAAAACCTTACTGCCGAAAATGTGATTTATAATATTTGATTCTACCTCTATTTAAAGAACCTCTCTTTTATTGAATTTATAGCTGAACTCAGTACGGGTAAGTAAACTTCAAGTGTAATTTGAAGCACAGGTCAGAGAAGAAAAATTGGTTTCAGATGACAGTAACAAAACTGAAAGAACAAGGAAACTAAACTGGTAGGGAAGCCTACAGAAATGAGAAAACTGAAACATTTTCTATCTTAAAACCACAATATTAAGTATTTTTCACTGGTACATAAGTAAGATATTAGCTGAGAAATTACACTTAAGTAGATGTCGATTTCAAATCAGAGAACTTAATCTCTTGAATTCTTACTTTAGATATATTACATTTAGTTTAAGGTTATGCATTATTACCCTGTACCAAATAGTGAAATACTTCAGCTTCCATGTCTACCTCCCCTTCCAAGAGCTATGTATAATAAACTTTGTCCTTATAGACTTTTCAAAAGGGAGGTGATAAGGTCAGGAGATCCCAGAACACTGCTGTCTTTACAAGGTTATATATTAGGAAAAACCTCTTTTGTTGGAACTAAAAAAAGCTTTTAGCTTAATATAAACCTTAACATTGAAAATTCAACTTTATGACTTGTTTTCACTTTTTATCAAAAGAAAGAATCAAAAAAGAGTTATGAAATATACAATTCAAATGGTCCTAACATTTTTCAGCTATACAGATCTATTTGGATAAAAAACAGAATGCTTTTTCAAGATACTGCTTTGTGACAGCAGGGATTACAGTCATTAACAATGTGATATGATGGGCTGAACATGTTTGAAATGCTGGATATCAAATTCTAATAGCAATTTACCACCATACTCGCTTTAGCTCAAATGTACTGAAGTGTGAAATTTTAAGCTTTCCAGATTCTTGATTCTCCAGTTTTACTCTAATTTGTAGTTCATAAAATAGAGAGATTATTACTTTTTATGGCAAAAATTCCCACAACTTTAAAATAATTGCATAAAATTGGTAATGAATACCTCAATATGAGCTTTCTCACGTTTCCAAGGGTTGAATGTATTACAAAATTAGCAAGTTATTATTTTAAACTCCATGGAATTAGTCACTTGCCAAAATAAGCTTAAACTGAACAGCAGCTGCTAGGGTAGAGCCCCCTTCTGCAGTCACATATTTAGCAGAAAAAGAAATGAAGATTCCAAGACACCCTGAGCTTTGTGTTGGTTTCCTAAATGCAAAGAGTTCACTAGAACAGACCTTAATTTGTTGGAGTCTGATCCTCACATTTATAGTATCCTGGCTGTAAGGGAGGTTCCAGCTGTATCAACGCTTACCACATATGTGAAAACACCTTAAGAATATCAAATATATATGTGAATATGTATTCATCAGCATGAAAAAACATGTTTAAAGGCAGACTAAAGTACTGTTACTGTCCAGTTTTTAATATTCCTACCATGATGTACATGTAAATGTGCAACTCTTGAGCAAAATTTGAAAGAAACAAAACAGCTGATGGATGTTGAATAGTTTGTAAATGTTGAATTCCAGTTTTCTTTCTATTATTCTAGGTAATAATGATGATTAACCAATTGTGTATTAAACATATACCATTTTCCTTGCTGCTAAGAAATTTGTTCTAAAACTTACATAACTAATTTGTTTATTACATGGATCATATTAACATTAAGGATGTTATCAGGAAATAAAGAATGTGTTACTTTCAAAATACTTAATTTCCCAGCTGGATCTTTGAGCTTTAATTTCACTTGTGATTATATTATCACATACTTAGTGTCTCTTTTTGCAATGTATATACTATTACGTATGATTCATTCTAAGTTTAATTTTATGTTATGTATTTTAAGGAAAATAATTTTGTATTTATAATGATGTTCTAAATTTCAAAAAATGTTTTCTGAATAGGGCAGGTAAAATAACTGCTTTCTTAGTAATTTCTAATATCCACATTAATAAAATCCAATGCAGTGATTAAGATATTTGAAAGGAATTCAATCAAATCCAGAGAATTGCAGTGTTGTGTTTTTATTACAGAATTGTTTAAGTTCAAGAAAGTCCTTAAGATCATTGAGTCCAACCATTAATCCAGCACTGCCAAATCCACCACTAAGCTATTTCCCCAAGTGACACATCTACATGTCTTTTAAATACCTCCTGGGATGGTGATTCAACACTTCCCTGGGCAGCCTGTCCAATGCTTGATGGCCCTTTGGGTGAAGAAATTTCTGTTAATATCCAACCCATTTCCTCTCATCTTTTCACTTGCTTCCTGGGAGAAGAAACTGACTCTCACCTCGCTACAACCTCCTTTCAGGTAAATGTAGAGTGTGGTAAGGTCTCCCCTCAACCTCCTTTTCTCCAGGCTAAATGACCCCAGCTTCCTCAACCACTCCTAAAAGGAATTCTGCTCCAGACCCTTCCCCAGCTCCACTGCCCTTTTCTGTACTCACTCCAGCCCCTCAGTGTCCCTCTTGCAGTGAAGGGCCCAGACCTGGACGTAGGACTTGAGGTGCAGGCTCAGTAGTGCTGAGTGTTGGGGTGTGATCACTGCCCTGGTCCTGCTGACCACACTATTGCTGATTCAAGCCAGGATGCTGTTGGCCTTCTTGGCCATCAGGATTCAGATGCTGTTGACCAGCACTGCCAGATCCTTTTCTGCAGGGCAGCTTTCCAGCCACTCTGCCCCAAGCCTTGGGTTGTAGTGATCCAAGAGCAGGACTCAGCCCTTGGCCTTGTTAAATCTCATACAATTGGCCTCAGCCCCTCAATTCAGGCTGTCCAGATCCCTCTTCAGAGTCTTCCTGCCCTCCAGTGTATCAGCACCCCAGCCCAACTTGGTCTCACCTGCAAACTGACTGAGACTGGACTCAATCCCCTTGTCCAGATCATCAATAAAGACTTTAAACAAGACTGGCCCTGATACTGAGCCCCTGGGAAAACCACTGGTGACTGGCTGCCACATGGATGTAACTCCATTCACCACCACTTTCTCTTCTTGACCATCCATCCAGTTTTTAACCCAGTGAATGGTGCACCCATCCAAGCCATGAACATCTGGTTTGTCCAGGAGAATGTTGTGAAAAAGTGTCAAAGGCTTTACTAAATGCCAGGCAGACAACATACACGGCCTCTCCCTCACACCCTAAGTGGGTCACCTTGTCATAGCAGAAGATCAAGTTGGTCAAGCAGGACCTGCCTTTCCTAAACCCATGCTGGCTGGTCCCTATCCTCTTGGTTGTCCTGCACATGCCATATGCACTCAAGATGGTTTGGGCTGTGACCTTCCCGGCACCAAGATCAGTTTGACAGGCCTGTAGTTCTCTGGAACCCCCTTCTGACCCTTCTTTTAGAGGTATACCTTTGCCATCCTCCAGCCAACTGGGACTTGCCTGGTTGACCAGGATGGCTGGTAAATAATTGAAAGTGGCTTGGTGGGCACTCTTGCCAACTCCTTCAGTACCCCTGTATGGATCCCATGTGGCCCCACAGACATGTGTCTGCCTAAGTGGTCTAGCAGGTGGCTGACCATTTTCTCTTGGTTTATGGGAGCTTCATTCTGCTCCCTGTCTCTGTCTTCCAGCTCAGAGGGCTGGGTACTCAAGAACAATTGCTTAATGTAGTAAAGACTGAGGCAAAGAAGGTATTAATGTCTCAGACTTTTCCGCATATATTTCCCCCTGCATCAAATAAAGGATGAAGATTCTTCTTGGCCCTCCTCTTGTTGCTGATACATTTATAGAAACAATTTTTTTGTTGTCTTTTGCAGCAATTGCCAGATTAAGTCTTAGTTGGGCTTTGGTCCTTCTAGTTTTTTACCCTGCGTAGCCTCATGATATCATTGTAGTCCTCTTGAGTTGCCCACCCCTTCTTCCACAAGTGATAAACTCTATTTTTTCACTCCTGGAGTTCCGGCCAAAGGATCTAGGATTAAACTATGTTGGATAAAATATATTTATCCTACATAAATTAAGATGTAATTATATTTATATACCCTAATTGTATAACTATTTGCTATGTATGGTATAATAAACACATGGCTGATAAGAACTATTTAATTTGGGGTTTCAATTAATAAATATGTTACACAGATGGACTTTAACATATATAAAAATATAATTTGTATCTTTTACATTATTAGATTTTGAAACTAGCACAACCTTTTCTCCATTTTCTTATGAAAAATTCCTGATTTCTGAAATACATCACACCTTGTGAATATTGAATACATTTAATTTTATGTGAATAGAATGTACCTGTTTATTCAAAGACGTATAAATCATTCTTTTATAGAGCACAATATTGAATTTTAATAGCCAGAAAATGGACAGTACTTTCAAAACTGACTCAACAACAAACAATAATTCTTTATATCCTTTCTGTATGTCATTTCTGTTATCATGTTATCATTGCCTTGGTTTTGGTAGTGTTGAAGCCTCAAACAGAATGGTGAGTCATTCCAAAGATCAAACTATCCTGAAATAAGTCAAATGATCTTAGATTTTAGGTATGTGTAAGGAGATTGCAAGCACAAGGAAAAGTACTTATGGTCTACATAGCCTAAGTCAGAATTCCAAGGCATCCCAAAAAGATTTTCTTCAATAGATGAAGTTTCTTGTCACTTAAAACTGTGGAGACAAGCATCTCAGCTGGAGTGTCTTGGAATATTGGATCAGCACAAGAAGTCAATGTTTTAGTACTTACATGAAACAGTGTAGTTTTAAAATGCCAATAATTGTTGATACTCAAAAAAACATCACCTTCTAATTCTGTTGGTTCTCAGAAGGGAAGCATTTTTCCAAGTCATTCCATAAGCACTGTACAGCTTTTAAATTACATGAACTTCAATTTCTGCTTCCATTAGTTTTGTAAATGCTTCTGTATGGTCAGAAATTAATTCTGTATGGTCTGTCAGCACTTCTCTGTCTTGGTACAAGCAGAAGGGTATCTGAGTGGGAAGAAGGTAGAGACAGATAAAATCACCTTTTTTCATTACTTAGGAAGAACTTAATGGATCTTTGGAAAATATTAAAATATAATACCAGTAAATGTGCTGCAAGTGATGCAGATGCTAATTTTAAGTGGCTTTTATTTCATAATACTTAAATATTTTTGCTGTTTCTCTCTTTTTCATCAAAAGATATCAGCCATTACATTATTGAAGGGTTATTTTATATGATATGCTAACAGTGGATATTACCTGTCATCTGAATAGGCTTAATGTGTGACAGAATGTGTGATTTGCAATTAATCTACAGTACTTGATCTCATGCTGAACTGTTGGACTGGTCAGGCCTAATAACTTTAAATCATGTTCATGTAGAATATATCATCAATGTAGAAAATATCAAGTAGATATTTTTGCAAATATCAAGGAGAACCAGCCACTCCAGTGGAGAGTAATGGGCTAGTTTTAAAAATTACTCTATGGTGGATTTCTCCCTAGATGAAAGAAAAGAACATTTTCAGCTTGTTTGAAAAATTGACAAGTGTTAATTGAGAGTTGGTATCCTGAGCTGATTTGGAAGTGGGAGTTATCACAGAGGAAATAAGATGTAGATAAGGAGGGAATAACTAATTACCAGTCTTGAAAGTGAAAGGAACATCTTCTATTTGATGCTATAGAAAGGGGGAAAAGACAGCAGGGGAATGCACGAAAGAAGACAGAGATCTTGAAGAAATTGGTTAGGTAATTTTCTTTGCAACAACAGTCTACATGAATAAAGTAGATATAAATTAATAAGATTCTGGATAGTAGTGCTATCTTTGCAGATGGATAGGAAAAGTTGCATCCAAAATGGGGGTTCCTTTTTTGGTGTGCTTCTATTACCATGCATAGAAAACCCTTGAACAAGTATCAGTTACAGAATGTATTCATACTCTTAGGCAGCTACATTCAGTTTTGTTTAGTTCATAGACTCATAGAATGTCTTGAATTAGAAGGGACCCAAAAGCATCATTAAGTCCAATTCCCAGCTCTGCACAGGAGATCCCCAAAAGTCACACCATGTGCTTGAGAATAGCCTCCAAATTCTCCCCTCCTTTCTCTTCTCTTTTTTTTTTTTTTTCTTTTTTATTTACACTCAGTGATATTTTCTGCTCTCCGTGATATGAAAAATGTATTTCCCCACACTTGAGTGGGGAAAGAACTGCAAGTAATTAATTTACAGGAGAAATGGGATTGCAAACCTAGACTTTTCTAGCATACTCTGCAGAGGCTATAGCATACAAAGTACTTCAATTATTCATAAAGCTCTCACAAAACTCCCATTCTGAAGATTCAAAGAATTACTTGCACAAGGATTGCTAGCTAAAATGGAAGGACACACAAAATAAAATTTTAGGTTTTTTGTAGAAATATAAAGTTTCTTTTAGAATTAAGACAGAATAATTTCTCACTGAGGAGGTGATAACTGAGGAAAAATTACAACTGAAGAACAAGATACTCCACATTTTCTCTTGGGTTAGGGTTGAAAATAAGTTGCTACTTCAGTGTAGTTACAATACAAACAATATACATGTAGTAAGTAATTCTATATAGTACTGTTCATACAGGCAGATAAAAACTGCTTCACCTTTAGAAGTATTGCATTCATTCAAATGAAAAAAAATAAAAAGATTCAGAAATTTGGGCTATTTGGAAATTATGTATCTTTGCAAAAATTTTCAATATGTTGAGGCTGCAGATATATAATATTTGGGTAGATAGGCTTGGCAGGAAAATTTTGAATATATCTTATTCATCTGTTCTTATTATATTTCAGTGAATGTATAATATTCATATATGTACGTACATGTTATCTGAACACTTGTGCATGTGTGTTCTGGTAATTTATTGAAATTTGATAAAAAGACCAGCAACAGAGAGGTTGTACAAGCAAGTTAAATGAAAGTAGATAACAAGACTAGCAACAGAGAGGTTGTAAATGTAGGTTAAATATCTGTACAAACAGCTATTCTATGTTAATATTAAGACTAATAGCACAGCTTTCATTGTATGTGTCTGTATGGAGCAAGGACATTCTGCTGTCTCTATGTATAGAACTTAATGAAAAGTGTAGACTCAGTAATACTCAATAGATTAAATACAGAATATCTTGGGACTAAGAAATGTACCATGACCGTGACATCTTGATTAAAATGGAGATTAAATATGCACATAATAAAAAAAATAGTTGGAAGAAACTGAAATAAAGTGAATCAGTAACCACTTTATAGAGAACTAGGTTTAACACACATAAAAGTTCTACACTTTCACTAGATGAGAAGTCTAGGAACAACATTTTTTTCCTTAGTGATTAATTTTAAATTCCATATATAATTTATTCTCACAGTTGCCATATAAATAACAGGTTTGATAAAAGCAATTTCTTTTTACGTTGTCTGGTAAAACAGGTACCGTCAGGTAGATAATAGAAAATTTGTAAAATTTAATATCAAGAGTCTATGGAAGAGTGATTGATACCATGTATTTGTAGTTGTAAAAATCTGTAGAACATGGCATTCTAGTATTTTTACTATAAACTCCGATGTGCAGCTCCAAAGAAGGCAATGTATTGTATGACTCATATAAACACTCAAGCTCACTAGTTTCACTAGGGAAGGGAAGGGTATTCTAAATGCATAATTCTGTCTGGTGGAATTGACAACACAAAATGTTGTCAGTTTTTTATACAATAATTTTTTCTTCAGGTTAATTTAAAATAATTGTTTTATTGCAGTGCAATTTAGAAATCCTAGTACTTAGAGGTTGAGATACTTTAGAATGGATACCTAAAGTGATGTTACCCTATACAAAGAAAATATAATTTCAGTTTCAGGTAATTACTTGTCTTCATTTGAAGATTGTTAGCTTGCAAATTTTTGTCTGTGATTTAATCTCTTGGAAGAAATATTCATATGTGAGTTGTTGCTTTAACAATCTTCTGTGGGATAGTCAGTATATCTTAATTGGTACTTGATGATATATTAATCCTTTTTCTTTTCACGTTTATATATTTAATATTATTTTAAAATAAGATCATAAAGATATCTAACAAATTCACCCCATTTTATTCATCCCATTCCTTACGCTGTTTGACTTAGAACTGTATGATACCTTGGTTTAGTAAATTTAGAATATTGAAGAATCACTGAGTAAGACCTAACTAGCAATGTCAAAAACTAATTTCTGGCACAGTAGCTTTAATACGAGTATTTCTAGAAGGATGTGACATCACTTTATTAAAGTGTACACAGCATTTGAAGATAAAAGAATAAAGCTTGGACAGATTATTTGTAAATGAGATTCAGAAAACAATGAAGTCAAAAATAAAGATGAAATATCAGAAGGATCCTACAGGTTTACCTAGAACACTGTAAAATTTACCCCAAATTTTAAAATTATAGAATTCAAGGTCAGATATGAAGAGACTGAGAGTACAGGTAGCATACAGGGGAATGAAAATCTCTGAACAGACAGAATTATAGTGAATAATATTTGATGTGAGTCTACAAATTTTTGCCATACTGGCTATAGAACATTTTACTATTTTCTTTCTCGCCATTGAAGAAACATAATCTAGAAAGATTACCAAGAACAAACAAACAAACATTTTTTTTAATTCTAAGTGTGTGCTTGGGTGTTGTTTTTTGGGTTTTTTTTGTTTGTTTGCTTGTTTTTTGTTTTTCAGAGCTGAGATAAAGATATTGAAGTGGATGAAACAATGTGGCTGTTTTGTGATGAAACTTTTGTTTGTGTGGGACAATCCCATTGGCTGACGAAAATTGTGGGTCATTATTATTTTTCTGTGTAGGATCAATTTTACTAAAGTTTTGGTTGTAACCCCTTGTGTTCAGCCTGCCATTTGTTTGATAGGAACCTGACAGAACAAATTGAAATGATAATTTGTCATTGCTATACAGAAGCAGAACCCTCACAGGTATACTGTAGCAAAAAACACCATCACGTTCCCTCAGACTGTGTTTATTGCCATTTAAAACACTTTCATTGTGTGAGGTCATGTTGTGTACTACAACATCTCATTTTTCATTGACAGTAATTATTCTTCCAGCTCACTGAAAAATAAGTTTGGAACGGTTTACATGGAAATGATTACCTGCAGATACTGCCAATTTTAGATATCTTTTCACATTATTAAAAACTTTGTGAGCTTCAGCTGCCAGGAATAAAGACAAAGAGTTGTTGTCTTATGTTAGTTTTGTGTATTTCACTTTCTGTTGTTTGCCATCTTTGTACATTATAGTGATAATTTAGCCACAACAGTGGCATGCATTCTGTGGATTGGGTCATACATGGGCAGTAAAAGGAAAGAACACCTTCCTTTGGTATTAACTTTTTAGTAGTTTAAAGATTGCTGATCCATATTTATGTCCTCAAAGTATATTGAGCAATACATCCTTGTATTAAAACTTGCTTTATAGTAGAAATATTTTTTGGAAGTTGTGTATGTCTGTATGAGACTAAAACTCTAAAATGCTATTTTTACATTTGTATACTCTCTGAATTTAAACGTCACCATGAGACAGCTGGAGAAGATTATGGCCATAGTAGTCTATGGCAGGTGGCAGATTTTTCAAGAGAAATCTTGTCTGTTTTAGGCATCCAACTGAACTATTTGCTTTCTCATCTATTCAGCTCTGCAAGAATCCCTTGAGAACAATGGGAACATTGGGCATAGTAATATTTTGCATACGCAGGCTGAATACCTCTTATTCTGAATACTCTAGAAATACTTCTTATAGTTATTTTTTTCCCATAAAAAGCTGTACTCCTCAAGGAAACTGTTATTTAATGTCATGTACAAAACAAAGTAAATTAATGGAAGAATAGCAGGAACTTTTTTAAAAAAGTGTTTCATGAAAAAAGATGAAATATCCCTATTTCCTATGTCAAATGGATCAAATACTAATCAATGACACAAATATTATTAGTAGTCAAATAAACAGAAGCAGATACAAACTCAGTATCATACTATAGGAAACAGAGCAATGAGACAGCATCTGTATCTTCTCCTATAAATAAATTGTTATAATTTTCTGCCTTGTGTTTCTGTGTTTAAAGATGTTTGAAGTAGTATGTCTCATTTGTTCAGGCCACTCCAAGAAGAAATGTCAAACTGTGAAATGCTTTGTCTGATTTCCTATCAGGCCATCAAAGAGCATTAAGTTTAGGAGTTCTGCTGAAAAGGCAATAGTAGAGAAAACCATTTTAAATTAGATCAGGAAGTATAACAGCAATGACAGCAGAATACTATTACTTTGGAAGGTAATAATTGGCCCTCAATGTAAGTCCTTAGAATGAAATATTTAACCAGCAAACTGTTACATTTAATACAACTTTTGATCTAGTCCTGAAGTTACAATTGGAGAAAATACCTGCTAAAGCTGTTTCTTAGTAAAAGAGAATGCAGTTCAAGATAACTATTCAAACTAATGTAAATCTAACTTGCAAAAATCAGATATGTGATCTCACATCTGAACTGTCTGCAATATCTACTAAAGATATTCAGGTTGGTTCAGAGTACATGCAAATTTAGCAACCAGCATACCATTATTAAATCTTTGTTTTTCTAAGAAATAGACATAAATGCTAATATAATTCTAATGTGAGCCATTCGTACAAGTATAATGTACATAGTCCTTACCCCATACCTTATTAACACCACAGGCTACCTTTTTCTAGACTCGAAAAGAAAGTTTAATGGACAGTAGAACTAAGAAAACCTACTTAACTACAGATTGATGTCTTAGAATTGATTGACTTTGATGTCTGAAACAGTGTGTTCTCAAAATGAATCTTTTAAATGAAGTTGGGACATCTATAAATATTCTATTTGGTGTGTGCTTTTGGATGCAAAGTTCACACTAAGCCTGCTTAGTGGAGCTGCAAATGTAATTTTTCTCTGTTACACAGCTGCCTTGAAGAATTCACAATCAATAAATAGTGTTGCTTTGACTTTATTTGTCTTTACAGTTTCTTCTTTTGATTGGTCAATTACTTCCAAAGTAATTATGAAGAAAAACACACTGTTTCTGTAGGTCATTAACATAATGTTAACATAACACAATGAGGTATTTTTGGTGGATTAATATTTAATCTTTTAACCAAAGACCCATTTCTTTTTTCTAGCTGAAGGTCTATTTCTGATAGTGTTAATTGGAAAAGTTTTCTTTAAAGTATTTATTTAAAGTTTTATTATTGAAACTGTTCTTCATATGCAAAGTGCAATTTATGGAAAATATTCCAAGAAAAAAACCTAAACCCCCAAGTTTCCACTGTCAAAGAAGGTATAGAGTTGTTTAGAAATACCTGGTTGTTTAAGTTTAATCCTATAGCCATGTTAGAAAACTTTCTCTTTTACACTTAAGTTTGCAGAGAGGGATACCTCTTCAACTACACCCAAGGACCCTCTTGAAGTTTTATTGTTGTTTGAGGGCAGGTTTCTGTGTTCCAGCTGCCTCCTTTACTCCATATAGAATAAACTATTTTCTGTATTTAATTCACCTGTAAATTAATTGGGATTTTATGGAGCTTTTGGTGGGAATAATTTCAACTGACTCATATGTCTCACCTGATTTACCATGCAAATGATAGGGCAGTTTCAAAGGAAAAGATAAAAATACATGCCTTGAGGAGCAAGGGGCCCCAGTTTCAAAGTGTGATCAGTTTAATCTGCAATGGAGTAACATTCAAGGCATCTGAGCTTTGTGTAATCTTATTCTGTACTTTGTACCAGTATTTTGTTCTAGGGATGAATTTTCTCTGGAGCTAATTATAGCAGGTTCCCACACTGTGGCAACTTTGAAATAAACCCGTTCTGAGTATCCATAATAAATAAAATTCTGCTGAAGGGCTGACGTGTAATTTATGAAAAAGTTCAGTTCCCTGGTTCTTAGATTTTTTAAAAAACTTATTATTGTAATGCAATCTTTCTGCCATTTGGCTGTTGAGTGTCTCCTCCTACTTTTTTTCTTCAATTGATTTGGTGTAGCCCTTATTGCAAGTCTGCAGCAAACAAATATATTTCACACTTCCAAATCCATTGGGTTTGCTTTGTGGTTTTTTTTTTTTTCTGTTTTGATTTCTGTAGAAATGTTTATTATGTTGTGTAAGAAATGACTAATAGATGCCCATATAAAAAATTAATTGCTTTCCTAAGGTCTTGATGTTGCTTCATGTTATGAAAGCGTGATATAGTGTGAACAAATCTCTTCCAAATCTCCTTTTTAACTCCCTAACCACCTAGCACACACATGCACATATATTTACCTATGAAGCTTTGTTTGTAAATTTAGTTTGTAGTTTGTATAGTTTAATTGTGTGAATAACTGGTTAGTCTTCAGTGATGTGCCTAAATTACAAGCATCTGTGTAATTTTTTTGGTTTCAGTTTTCAAAATTAATTGCTGGGGCTGGTTTGGAAATGTGGCATTGTAACTGTGATAGTGGGGGACACTTTTCTGGCGTGAGGATTGTAGAGAAAATCATGTACCAGCTTTGCAGACCAAACAGTTATAACTTCGAGTAGTGTCCCAGAAAGTGGTTGTGTGTTATAAAATCAGAAAGAACAAACAGATATCCCAGAATAATTTTTGACTGCATTGTGAGGCAAAATAGGTTTTTATATGCATAAAATGTGTCTTTAACATTCTAATTGTGATCTTCCCAAGTATTAGTACTAACTAGCTTGTTATACTTATTGTATTCCTAAGAGAAAAAGTTGCATAATATTATATTGAAGTCCTTTTTTTAGTGTATGGTTAATCTACATCAAAGTGTTTGCTGTGACCTGTTAATCAGTTTCCTGAAGCTCTAAGAGCACTTTTCTAAATTAACTTGAAGATCAGTAAATATTCCTAGTAAGAATCTTCCTTCTTCTCCAAAAACTCCTAAGAGATTCTATTATTATAAAATATATGTCATTGTAATTTGATGACAAAGAAACTCAGTTATCTTAGCTAAAATTGATAAACATTATCAGAGTGGCAATATGTAAATAAAAAAAAAGTTACATCTTTTTTTTAGTTTTGTTTGGGGTTTTTAGTGTTTTTTTTTTATTTTTTTTTTTTAATAATAAGACTAAAGTTTGGACATTTAAACACTAAACAGAGAAACTATTGGTTTAGCATTTAAGTATTTAAACTACACCTCCAGCAGTACATTTTTTTGAAATTGGAATAGTTGGCAAGCATCTCCAGGCTTATTTTCTTGTGTTTATTTGTATAGGATTGGGTTAAATATATGGTGAATGAAAAAAGTGAGGTAGTAAAAATATGCATAAGTATAGGAGAAAAAAAGTAAAAATGTGAAATTGCAATTTTTTTTTTTTTTTTTTTTTTTCGTGCAATGATAATTACATTTTCAGTGGGAAGAACGGGAAAGAAGGATTTTTACAAATCCTTGATGGGATTAGATGGTCAGCTGATTTAATCATCACAGTGCTGCTGAGCTTTTTTAAAGAATATGGGATTGTGGTCCTATTTACTTTAATTTTTTTATTGAAACAACTAATTAAGAACATGACCAAAAGTGGAATGAATCAATTAAAAAACTTCCTATGATTTTGCTAGGCTGTGACAGTTGTCTGTAATGCAGTCAGCATAACTTGGAGGCAGTATCTAAAAATTTTTATGTTGCATTTGATCCTTGAAAAAAACAAATGGATGTAATTCCTTGTCATGCTTACCTTCAGAAAAAAATGTAGTGGTGAGAAGAAATTTAAGTCTGTTGCAAGATACATTCCAAAATATATCCCAAAACTTCCTTTGGTGTTTTGCCCTTTTGTTTTTATAAAGTTTGCTTCTGGAAGTAGAAATAAAAATCATTCATCAGAACAGTTCTACGCCATGTTAGCACATTTCATTGTTTTCTGAATCATCTTTGTACTGCCATCCAACACAAGTATCTGTCCTGATGAAGCTTGTGTCTCCTCAGAGCACAGGGTCTTATATGCAGCTTGCTTAGGATGCACAGTGTAATGCCTGTATAATTTCTATTTCTATGCCCTTTACCGGATATGAAATTCACACTTATCCTGGGTAGATAGTGGTAGCTGGTGTTGTAATAACCTTTCCTTCTTTTCATTATTTTGACTTTCTTTCTGTATCTGTAATGTAAACAATTTAGGTAAAATTAGAATGGATTTTCACACTAAATCAGAATTCGTTAAGAGTTAAAATAACTGTTTATTTTCAGTGCACAGTAACTTTATTTGATAATATGCTTGCAATTGCTTTTTCACTTCTATTTGTCGAGTAATAGGAAAGACATTACATTAGACTTGGTCGATGCTGCGAAACTGGCTTATTTTCTAAGGCAGTTGGCCCCCTCTACTGTTAAACAGGAGTAAATGCTGTAACATGGTTTTTTTTCTTAAACTAGAGCAAATAGGAAGATGTCATAGGGTGGTTGAAGAAAATGCAGTAATCAAGATCTCTAATTTTTTCTTTTTTCATAATGCAACATGGGATTATATGTAAAGATGAGGCATGGCATTTTCATTTTATGCATGTGGTCACAACCCGTAATGTTTCAGGGAAAATGAAAGGCAGCAACAGGACTTGGTCACTTGTTTTTTCTCCCATGTTTTGGCTGCAGAACTTCAGACCACTGTGGGACATCACTAATGCTTCAGGAACCTTTATTTTTTTTGTGTGTGAAAATCTGTATTTGAATAATATTCTTTTTCCCATAAAAATTAGCCTTTTAAAAATAAATTTGATTGTAGCACAGAGTGTCAGAGAGCTGTGTTTTCACACGGGTGTCTGAAAAAATACCTGATTTTATTTTCTGGGGCTGGTAAAGAAAAGAGACGTACCAAGTACAGATTGCTTGCCTGATTGCCGATGAAGAATCTACAGAAATTGCACTGTCGAAAACAATCTTCTCTGGAACTGTTTAATAGTTTTTTAAAAATAGTTGTGTTTTTGTGTTTTTTTTTTAATTAGTGAAAACATTAAAAGGTTTTTCATCGGTACTAATAAAAGTACCGATGAAAGAACTTTTAAAAAAAGTACTAGTAAAGCATGTCCTAAGACATGTTCTAACATTATAAAGATAGTTTCCTTATCTCTGTATGAATTTTCTGATCCAGTAAAATCTAGCTATATGAATTTAGAAGTCCTTTCAGGTTTTATTAAAGAAAAAGAAATAAAAAAGGTGTTTGTGAATGTCAGCCTTTGTGATATGCAAAGAGAAAGATTTTTCTTACCCATTGGCTGTTTTAAGTATGACCACTTTAGAACTTCTTGATGAAAGGGTAGGAAACAACTTTTACTGTAGTATGTGTCTCATTAATAGAAGCATGAAATGGAATTTTTTTAATTGTAGCCTGAGACAAACTAGCTGAATATCCAGTCACTTTATGAAAGGAGAATATTATTTGGATTACCATACACTTACCACAGTTAAAGATAGAAAGTACCTAAGAATCTGATGCAAAGTTGCAAGAAGTGCAATCAAGAGACTTTTATATAATATTTCCATGTTTTTAATTTATAAATACTTTCAAAGGTCAGACTTCTCCCCTGCTGTGCAGTGTTCTTAGAATGGCAATTCTGTGAGGGCAAAACAAATTTTTAAAATGCTTTAGCTTCAATTGGTACTTTGAAAACAATATAACATTGCCATTAGAAGTCTCTAAAAGCCTCTGGGTTTCCTTAAAGATAATTGTATTACTGTTATTTTTTAGCCTAACAAGCATGTTTTATGCAAGTGGAGATGGAACTGTTTTCTCCTTGACATAGCTTCATTTCATATATATGTACAGGTCCAGATTTGTTATAAATCCACTGTCAGTCCATTAAAAATTGAAGATGACTAAAACCCATCAACTTTATAAAAAATGGGGCTTGCAATAACTCTTATTGGGGAGTCATCACTATAATTTTCATCAATTCATTATCATTTTCCAAACATTTGTTTATAATTATGTTCCTTTTACTCTCTCTCCTTATACTTCAGCATATCTTGTCCTTCAGGCTGGCAATAAAATTTTTTGTCAAAACTGCACTCTTAAAATTCTTCACTTTCTCTAATGCATTTTTCTAAATTCCTTGCTCTCACTTTCTGATCCACAGGAAAACCTTATGCTTATTCTAATGTCTTCAGTTATCTATTGTTTTCTTTTGGTCAGCTCATTTTTTTTCTTCTGCTGTAATATACAGAACACTGCTGTTAAACAAGCCCATTCCTATTATTCAACTGAGGTTTTTCCTTTTTTTCCTAACCATATTATTGAATATGACTACTCACTCTTTTTTCCACTTCACATGAAGTTAAAATACAAATTTCTCATCTTAAAAACTGTGCAGTTTCCATTTCAGAAATTATTTTCTGCTGGCTTTTCCCTCTTGTGTGTTATCATGGCTTCTGTCTGTTAAATGGCTGAGTACAGTATCTCCCCTCCTCTGAAGAGTTGTTTGTTGAGAAGACAATCGTTCATCAAGCACAGAGTTTCTTTTCTCTTTTCTTAATTTTTAAAGAAAAAGTTATTAAGAAAATGTGTAAGAACAATGAAAGCATATATGATAAGCCTACTTAAGACTTTTTCATCTCCCAGACTTTTTCATCTGTGAGTCTGTCTGTGCAGAATTTGGGTCCTATTGAGTTAACGACATGAAATAGATTTCCTTTCCATGAACTTGCCTAGTGTGCTCTTAAAGTCATAGAAACTTTTGTTATCTGTATCTTCTCTTCACAAGGAGTTCCACAGTTCAAGTATCTGTTACATAAAGAACAAAATTGTTCATCTTTGAACTGCATCCATAGTAGCTTCATATCACAGCTATTTCTCAAATCAGAAATACATATAATACATTCTTATACATAATCTTGTATAGAGGGTTTGCCTCTCCTGCATTTGCTTGCATTCCAGTTTTCTTATATATTTTCAATGTAGTATCATGGGTTTAACCTAATTATGAAAATTTGTATTAATTAAAAAAAAAAAATGTCCTGGTCCATAATCATGAGTGACAGGACAGCATGCAGACTCATAAAGTCACAGAGGTTAGAAAAGACTCTCTGATGTATCCAGCCAGACTCCTGATAGAGCATGTTGCTCAGAGAATGTCCAGTTGGGTTTTGAATATCCCCATGGATAGTTTCCACAGCCTCTCTGGGCAACATGTTCCACTATTCAACCATCCTCATGGGAATCTTTTTTGGTATATTCAGAATATAACATGTTCTAAGTTGTATCTAACCGCTGCTTTTTCTATATCTGTGCAGCTCTGCTATGAGTCTCACTCTTCTCTACACCTTCCTATCAAGTGGCTGCAAACAGCAGTGAGATCTCCACTTAGCATTGTCTTCTTCTGGATGAACAAACCCACTTTTCTTAGCTTCATCTTTTAGTCATTCTCTGGACTCACTTCAGTATGTCAGTGTCTTTCTTGCACTTAGAAGCCCCAAAGTAAATGTAGTGTTCTCCATGTGGTCTTAAGACAGTGAAAATGACTTCTCTCAATTTGCTGAGAGCAATTTTGTTAATACAGCCCAGTATGTGGCCTTCATTGCTGCAAGGGCACACTCTGGAAATTTATTAGCCTTCTAATAAATTCCTGTCTACCAGGAGCCCGTGGTCTTTTCTGGGAAGCTGTTTTCTGGCTAGACAGAAAAATGCCTCTACCGCTGAAAGGGGTTATTCTACCCCAGCTACAACACTTTGCACTTAACCATTGTTGAAGTCCCTGACATTCCCATGCACCAATTTTTCCAGCCTGTGTCTGTCCAAAATAGCAGTCTTGCCTTCCAATTATCAACCACCTCCAGTTGTCACAATTGCAGCTCTCTGTTACAGATGCAGAGAACTCAAATTTAGTGGTAGCCTGGAGATACAAGTTAAAAATGGAAATTCAGTTTTGTCAGTGCTCAAGACTAAATGTGTCTGAAGAAATAAAGAAATCTTTAATTATTGGTTAAAAATTACTAGTGATTTTACTACTAAAGAATAGTCAAACTGTGATGGTGAATGTCACTGAATAGTGACAAAGTGCTAAAAGACTACCTGCTTTCTAATGTCAGTGCAAAACAAGATTAAAAAAATGGTCAAGTAGATGCTGCTAATGAGTGTTACAGAGTTTTCAGGCACTTTGGTTTTTCTCCCTTTCTGGGAGGGATGTGCCCTACAAGCTTGACCGGCTTGCTTCTGCAGTGACTGTTTGCCATACAATGTTTATTTACAGTGATCTCAGAAGAGCTCAGTTTAAAACAGATTTTGCAGTTTCAGCCTAGTGCCTACCACTTTGCTTCTTGCATAGTTGGCTTGCCAATTCTCCCATCCTTCAGTCACTTTAACACCTTCTGTATAAATTATACCTTTGGTGCTTTCAATTTCATCACTTTAAAAAAATGAAGTTCTATGAACTGATTAGACTCCTGTGAGGAAAAGCACTGTGGGCTGAACATATTCCATGCTTCTCGCTATAGCTAGCATGACAAGGCACAACATATTTAACTGTGAAATGTACAAATTTTGACCCTTCAGGTGGAAAGTATTGATCAAACCTTCTTTATTGACCCATGATTACAAGCAGATGGGGTTCAACTGAGATGAAGTATCACTGGTTGTGTTAGAGAGGTACTTGAAATAACTACATTTGATTAAGGCTCTGCACTTTCCTTGAATATGGGATGACCTTGTCAAATTTTGTATCTATTTTTATTCTCTTCTAGGATTTCATTTTATCCAGTAAACACAGAATTTTCTTCCCTGCCACTCTTCTTCAAGATACATTGAATAAAACCTGCCATTTATAATTTTTGCATTGCTTCCTCCACTTTAAACCCTGGATTATATTTTTAATCAACTCTATCCTTTCTCTTGTTCCAGACTGTAGGACTTGAAGCTGTGCTTCCACTCATCTGTACTGCAGGTTATAATTTCTAGCTGTGTTCAGAAGGCAAAATTAAGAGGAGAAATCGCAGCTGCAGCATGGAAAATTGGA
>JAWWTY010000088.1:54383186-54399666 GCA_035222235.1 Margarornis squamiger
AAATTAAGAGGAGAAATAGCAGCTGCAGCATGGAAAATTGGAATAGCCCTGTTGTGGTTTAACCATAGTTGGCAACTAAGCACCCCACAGCCTTTCACTCACTCCCCTGCCCCATCAGCAGGATGGGGAGGAGAATTGGAAGAGTAAAGGTGAGAAAACTTGGGAGTTGAGGTAAAGACAGTTTAATGGCACAGAAAAGGAAGCAAGTAGTAATTATTATAATAATAATGATAAAAGAATTAGGATACACAAAACAAGTGATGCCTAGTGCAATTGCTCACCGCTCACTGGTTGATGCCCAGCCACTTTCCACACAGTGGCCTTCAGCCAGCTTTCCTGCTAGTTTATGTATTAAGCATGATGTCATATTGGTATGACCCTTTAGCCACTTGGGGTCAGCTGACCTGCCTGCATTCCCTCACAGCTTCTTGTGTGTCTCCAGCTTTCTTTTTGGTTGGGTATGAGAAGCTGGAAAGTCTTAGAATAAACACTGCTTAGCAACAATTAAAACCATTGGTATGTTGTCAACATTATTCTCATATTAAATCCAAACCCAGCCAAACTCAGGACAGTATTCACCCCTTATTGTACACCATTTTCATCATGTTCAGGTCCCACACTTTCCAAATAATCACCTTTCCTGTCTTCTGATAGGTACACATGGATATCATTCCCTTAGTCAATCAAAATAAAACAACCTCATTAAGAATTTAGCTTTTTCGCGGTGGGTTCATTTTGCCTTTGGTTTTAGAGTCACAGAATCACTGAAGAGGTAAGGTTGGAAGGAACCACAGTGGGTCATGTGGTCCAACCTCCCTTCTCAAGCAGGGCTGCTCAAGGGTCAACCTGTAGCATATTGCACAGGATTGTGTCTGGACCTTTTCTGAATATCTCCAGTGAGGGAGACTCCACAACCTCCCTGGTCAATCTGTTCATGTGTTGTTACCTGTTCTTGTGCACAGTAAAGAATTTCTTCTCATATTCAGACGGAACTTCCTATGCATCAATTTCTGCCTGTCCTCTTGTCCTATTGCTTGGCACCATTACAAAGAGCCTGGATCCATCCTCTTGGCGGCCTCCCTTCAGATACTTGTATACATTGATGAAGTCTCCTCTGACTTGTCCCTTCTCAAGGCCGAGCGGGCCCAGCTCCCTCAACCTTTCCTTCTAGGAGAGATGCTCCAGTCCTTTAATCATCTTTGACACTCTCTGACAGACCTCCAACAGGAGCTCCATGTCTCTCTGGTACTGAGAGCCCAGAACTGGTTACAGCACTCCAGGCGAGGCCTCTCCAAGGCTGAGTAGAGGGGCAGGATCCCTTGACCTGCTGGCAGTGGTTTTCCTAATGAACCTCAGGACACAAGTGGTCTTTTTGGCCACAAAGCCACACTGCTTGCTCACGGACAGCTTGTTGTCCACCAGGACCCCCATGTCCTTCTCTGCTGAGCTGCGTTTCAGCATATCAACCCCCAGTCTGTACTGATTAATGGGGTTCTTGTTTCCCAGGTGTTGAATCCTACACTTGCCCTTACTCAATTTCAGGTAATTCCTCTCCATTCATCTCCAACATGTTGAAGTTCATCTGAAGGGCTGCACAGCCCTCTGGATTATCAGCCACTCCTCCCAGCTCTGTGTCATCAGCAAACTTGCTGAGGAGGCATCTGCCCCTTCATCCAATCACTGGTGAATAAGTTAAACAGTACTGGAGTACCAAATTTTGGGGGACACTACTAGTGACAGGCCTCCAATTAGATCCTGTGCCACTGATTACAACCCTCTGGGATCTGCCATTCAGCCAGTTCTCAGCCCACCTCATTGTCTACTCATCCAGTCCATGTTCCTGAGTTCATCTGTGAGGATGTTGTGAGAGACAGTTTCAAAAGCCATGCTGAAGTCAAGGTAGACAATATTCACTGTTCTTCCCTCATCCATCCAGGTAGTTTCTTGCAGAAGGCAATCAACTTGATCAAGCGTGATTTACCATTAGTGAATCCATGCTGACTACTCCTGATCACCTTTTTGTAATCCATGCAGATAGAGACGGCCTCCAGAATGAGGTACTCCATCCCCTTCCCAGGGATCGAGGTGAGGCTGTCTGTCTGGTAGTCACTTCAGTGCTTCTTGCCCATTTTGAAGATTGGGGTGATTTGCTTTCTCCCTGTCTTCAGGCACCTCTTCTGATTCACAACCTTTCAAAGACAATCATGACCAGCCTTGCTATGTGATGTGCACCAGCTCTCTGGGCACTTGTGGATTCATCCCATCATGGGCCATGAGCTTGTGGTTAGCAAGTTTGTTCAGATGTTCCTTAAACAAGAGATGGTCTTTCTTTGAACATTGCTTTACTCTGGACTTGTGGGTCAGAGAGACACACTTGAGGACTAGTATTGTCAGTTAAGACTGATTCAAAGAAGGCATTCAGTAACTCTGCCTTCTTTGCGTCCTCAGTTATCAGGGCTCTTCCCCCTCCATTCAGTAATGGGCCCACATGATCTTTTTTTTCTGTTTTGTTATAGATGCATTTGAAGAAGCCTTTCTTGTTGCACTTGATATCCTTGATCAGATTTAATTCCAGATGAGCTTTGGCCTTCCTTGTCTCATTTCTACTTACTCTGAAAACCTCTCTATATTCATTCCAAATGGTATGACCCTGTTTCCATCTCCTGCTTATTTACTGCTTATGCAGTAAAAAAAAAGAATTTCTTCTTTCATTGTCCTAGTTCTAGAGATTGTTCCTGTTCCCATTTGAAGTCTGTGGACATAGAAGAAGGCAAAGCCTCCCTATGAGAGTAGTTTTGGCTAGTCTATAAGGTGATCTTAAAAGTCTGCTAATTATGTTTGCTTCCTAAATATATTAGTTTCCTTTATCTTACAGACTGTTGCAGTCCTTTAGAGTATCTGAGAGCAGCCTCACCTCACTTTCAGAATTGAACATATTTTTATTCTTCTGTAATGATATTTGCCATTTGATATACTTCAATGAATTATGAGATATTTCTAGTTAGATGCACTAAAAAAATTAACTTTGTTTCCATTTGTGTTTAAACATTAGTTATGTATTATCTTTTTCCACTGTGCATTTTGCTCCAGTTTCATACAAAGCCAGATCTCTTATTATACAAAAAAATAAAAATATAAGCCATATGCAAGCAAAAGGAGTTTCAAAGGGTTTTTTCTGTGTACATTCTAAAGAAAGTAGTGGTATTTAGGACTGCAGGGTAGAATTCTATAAGATAGAATTAAATTTCCATTTATATCTAGAAAAAGTTTCCTGACACCATTTAAGTCCTACTTAAGATGGAGAAAGTCACACTGTAGAATTGGCAAATGCACAAATATCTCCTATTGATTCCATAAAGATTTATGAATCTGGTACTTTCTGGAGGAACTCTATAAAGGAAAAAATGCAATATATTTAAAATATCAGAAACCCAAGCTTTTCCACACAGGAAAGGAATGTTTTTCCCAAAGAAACTTGTTCAGGGTGTCAATTCATAATAATGTTGTAGAAGAAAATCCTTTGTGTTTAAATTCCACTTCTTAAAGATCTGTAAAATGACCGGTTTACCAACTATCAAAAAGATACAGAAATTACTCTAATTGGCTGAATGGTTAGTTTTTTTAAAGTTTTATTTTCTTTTTGACTCAAAATTTTAGGAATGTCAAACTTCTAAAAGACAATTTACAATAACACACTTGAATTGAAACATTTAGAAGTTCAACAGTCTAAATTTTGAAGCATCCTGTGATATTAAATCCTTTTAAGTAGCTATGATTTGTCTTTTAATATGCTTATTTTTGCCATAAAGTAGTAGCTCATCTCTAGACAATGAATTAGTTATGTAATCTTACTGTAGAATTTTAGAGTTATTTTTCTTGTTTTCTAACTTCTCTCAATTTTATAAATATTTCTTTGAATTCCTCTCAGCTTTTAATTCATGGCCAAAATAACAAATTACTTGAAATATAACAGATGGTCTAGTTTCCTTATTAAGTAAACTTTCTGTGCATGTGTCTGACCTCACAGAAATGTACTTGTTTATTTGTACATTACATTCTGGCTAACCACCATGCTTAGAGGGTCTGGGTTAAGTCTGCTTTGGGAAGACATATTGTTCCTGCTAGATTGAGAAATAAACTCTTAAGTTTAGGAATCTGGAATGTCGATGTACTTTTTGCCAAGTACTCTTGATATTTTATAAGATTTTTACAAAGCCATCATGCATTCACTGCCAACAACAGGCAAAATTTTGCTTTCCCGATTAAGTTAATTGATTTTCTGAGAGTTTTGAGGGTATCTGTCACAAGTCTAGCCTTAAAAAATCTGAGATTACAACAACAACTTGCTTAGTTGCTGTGCTTTTAAATGAAGTTCATATCCATATTATATACACACTCGGTGTTTTGGGCTCAGCTTGGTTTGTTCTGTGCCCTGTCCTTTCCACTGCCCTTTCCTTTCCCTCTCAGGACTGCACTTCAAAGCAATGTATGCTGGTAATTGTTTTCTGCTCAAGTGGACCATGTCCTCCAGTTGGAATTAACTAATAGTTAACGATATATTTATGCATTGCAGTGGCAGGAATGCTGCCTAATGCTCCTGTCTGTTCCTTGGTGTTATTGTGTAAAAGTACATTAATTTCCCTTAATCTTACCCCAGGAAATGTTTTCTTACACAATGTTTAGAAATTAGAGTTATTGCTATTCTATTTATTCTCATTTGTCAGAATGAGGTCATTCTCTTCTATGTCAACACATATGTGTGGGGAATGATACATCTGCCTCTATTTTTCCGCCAAGCCAAGATTCTTGCCACACTGAATATAATCTTTTTAAAGAGATTTTGCTTTTATATTTGTGAGTTTATCTGTTAGATATTCTACCATGTATGACATTGACTGTGACCTTTTTTCCAAGGGTTGCTACAACAAAGACATTTTATTTTCAAATGTTGATAGCTTTTCTTCATAGTCAAAGTGGGATTGTGTTGACAGTTATTTCTAATGGGAGCTCTTGATTACAGAAGCAGTTTTTCTTAAGTCTTTTCTTTAAGTTAAGGAGCATCTAATTTTGTTGCAAGGACATGTCCAGGCATTCCCATGCAGAGTTGACATAATGATTTTATTTATAATATTATGTAGAATGATATGTAGAATGCTCTTGACATGACTGCTTCCCCTCTCTTTTGTTTGTTTGGTTTTTTTGTTTACTTTCTTATATACATGTATGACATTATGTGTTTTTAAGCTGGAGCTCTCTGACTGACCATTGATTGTATAATTTACAGGGCTACAAGGGGTGGCCCCCAACAACACTCAGTATATATTTTTTATTCCAGAAACAAATTGGGTTCTGAAGATATCCCTAAGTCATTATCTGTAGCAACACAAATTGTAGGAAGAACTGCAGAACCTCACAAAGATTTAAGAGACTATACTTTCCATTAATTCTTCAGTAATATATTGTGCTTTTCTGTTTAAAGTTTGCAGCTTTAGTAGCAGTTCTGTTACCGATCTGTATTCCATTTAGCAAATTATTTTGAAAGCATAACAGTTTCTCTGTTTTCTCTGACATTTGCATAAAATACTGCTGATTTCTTTGTGCATAGATCCATCCTTAGCATGGTCATTGGCCATATTGTAACATGTGATTGTGACAAGTACTTGTTTTCTTTTATTATGCTATACTTAGTGTTCTCTTATCTCTGTTGTTTCTGCCATGCACAATAAAGAGAATAAAAATTCAGTGGCTGTCTGGGGGAATCAGCAACTGAACCGTACTTTATTTTTGTAGAGTCATGATAGTATTTCCAAACATTGTAAAAATTATAGTAAGAGAAATATTTGATCAAATCACACTTTATTGAATTGCAAAGTGAATTGTATATTTTGAATCTGATATTCTGAAAAGTCTTTATTAGGAACTTCTCAAGAATAGAAGAGATCAAGAAGTTTAAGTGATAGCAAGTGTTGTTCTTATAGTGGTAAACATACCAAACCAGCTTTGTGTGTATTCTTTTTGTCTTCTGAAAATATCCTTCTAAATGTATGTCTATCTAATTATGATTTGGAAAGTTGACCTGATTTGTTCTTTTAATGCCATTTCAGGTACCTTTGTTTTGTTAGGATATTACTAAAAATGTGACTAGATCAAATACAGAGTGAATACAGCAGCCTAAAATTTCCTTGGAATATTTAGATGTGCATTTGTTTTTCCTGTCTTTGCCTATTTGAGTGTTCTATCTATTGGTGACTGCCTGACATTTCCATGTTACTGGCAACCAATCCCCTTTTAGTCACCTGTTGGCAGCTCTGTGGTGCCTGCAGTCTCCTCTCCAGACCATGCACATAATGGCCAGTAAAACAGTCTCATGAGCACTACCCTTCACTTGGACAAACCATGAATATCATCCCAACTGTTTGAGAATGTGGCTATTAGCAGGAATTGAACTTTGCTGACACATCATTTTATTAAAACTTTTTATCCCTTGTTAATTTCTTTTTATTCTTTTCTTCCTCTCTACTATGGTCCTTGATTCATGCATGACCTCTCGTCCCAAATGAGAATCATATTGTCACCCAAGATTCTTATTTACTTTATCTAGAACCAGAATTCTCCTCAGTCACACCATACCCTCACTATTGATATTTGCTTCAGGAAATTAAACCGTGGTATGGCAGTCATTCTTCACAAGCATCTCTGACCTTTTCCTGTTTTCTCTCCAATTCTGCATCACTCTCAGGTGCTGTAGTACCTCAGCATGGCCTGACCTTACAGCTGCTCCTGCTCTGAGCAGGAGAGCGATCACCTGAGGTCATTACAAGCTTGAATTCTTCTGTAGTCCTGTGATACTGATCTGCTTGCTTTCAAAGAAGCAACATGTCAGAGGTTTATTTTTTGCTTGCATTCCTATGTGTCTGGAATTCTCTACTTGGTCCCAAGTAAGATATTTTAATGACCATTTTTTTTCATATTTTATGTAGAAAGAGGTCTTTTGCTCCTTTCAAGTGACTGCATTTATGCTCTAATAAGAAAAACTCTGTTCAAGGTAATTTAAAATAGACACAAGCACATAATATGTTTTATATGTTGATTAGTAGTTAAAATACTAATGTAAGTTTATTATACTCTGTGTTCAAAGTGGTTGTAACAAAGAAATTACTTTTAAATCCTTGTTTAGTCTCTTTTATGTGAGATCAAATACTTGTTTTTCTTGCACAGTATTCCCTGCAGAACCAATTAACTTACCCTTTCTGTATGCTGTAGCTCAGAAAGAGTCTTTGTAATTAACAGAAACGGACTTTAACCCTGTATTTTTAAAGTACATTTATCATAAGGTACATATTTCATAAGACAGTTTATGAAAAGTACAAGAACTGAACACTTGAATTTCATTTTTTAGTATCATTAAGTGGTCACTGGAGGAGAATAAAAGCTACTGGCACTTTTAGATTTTTTTTTTAAATATTGAATTTCTCCTGTTAGGAGGTTATATGCTTTTGTCCACAGCCTTGTAATGATTTAGTTAAGTGTATAAGAGGCAGAAGTAAATCTGGTCTTGATATAACTTTTAGCTGTGAGCTGTGACTATGTGAAACCTGCAAAATTAGATCTAACTGTTAACATCTGAAAATAGGACATACAACATAAACATGCTTCAAGTACTATCAGTATTAACTTTTGGAAGTGAGGAAGTTAGCTCTCAAATGTTCTTATTTCAAAAGAAGTAGTATATACATTTCTTTAAAGGAATTTCATGGACCACTTTTAGTGATTTCATTTCACTAATATGACTAGGGATGAGCCTAGAAAACTAACTCGTTAGAAAAAATACTTTTTTTTTTTTTGTAATCTTGATTAAAACCTCTAGAGCAATTTTCAGAATTTGATCCTATATTTTCTTAATATGTGTGGAAAACACATAGTATGATTTTTACCTGAGGAAGTTTTCAAAGGAACAGCTGACAAGGATTTTCAGTTTTAGTAATAATTGAGGAAGTAATTGTAGGAAATTGAGATATGTTTTTATTAAAACACCATCCAGAAGGCCTGTTCTTGAATTAATATTTATAGAAAAAATAATTTATACTTTGTTGGTTTTTTCCAGTGTGTAGCTAGACATGTTGAACTGGAAATGCTAATTTTTCCTCATGGATAGTTTTCCTTCAAGGCTTTATTCTAGCCCCTAGGTAGACTACCTCATGCTACAACCATTTCTTCACTTTGTCTTCTCTCAATTCCTGACTCTTAAGATAAGCATTTTGTCTAACTCACATAGTGGTTATTTGATATTGCTGGAAATTAGACCTCTGCTTTTTATTACAGTGAAGACTGCTCATGTTTCTAGCCTATAATAAAATCAGTTGACAGGCTTTCATTTAACTTTATGAACATGCTTGAGAGTATTCATAGCATTTTTTAATTTTTTTTTCTTTTGAGGGAGAGGAAGAAGAGGGGCAGGCATATGTCAAGACAATGTGTCTGGGGACATGGAACATCTACGCTGAGAAATTTAACCCATTAATCCAAAAAGAAATGCATACAGTTAGCTATTCATGCAAATGATGCTATGTTATAATACCAGAGTTCACTTCTCTTGTTAAAAGGGTTTGTCCTGATGTTCTATATACATTGCACATTACCTCTTTGAAAATGTACCAAACACACTCAATACCTGTAAAGCAAGGTGTCAAGCTAATGGCCCTTGTTGACTTAGTTCTAATATGTTTAAGAACAACAGCAATAAAACTGCTGATCTGTGGACTAATGCTTTCCTCTTCCATAATAACCTTTGAAGCATAGTGCAACTTAAAACATGATTCCAGGGCAACTATGATAAATGTTAATGGTCTTAATGACGTCATTGATTTGTTGATCTTCAATGGATCAGTTTTACTAGTTTTGTAAAGTTACTGCAGCTATTCGAAGACCATACATTGGAATAGACATCAGATGGCAGTATTTCATAGCATAAGAGAACATCTCTTTTGTTATACAGGCTATATTATTTGAAAGAAATGATTGGATTATTATGGAATTTCCAGTATTTTTTAATAGATATAAAAATGAATAATAGACTGACAGAAGGTGATAGGTTTGTTATACACAGTTATAAACATTTTAATATATTATACTTTTATTTTGTCTGCTGCTGAATACCAGAGCTGTGTGTACTATTCTTCCAATCAAAAAGGCATGGAAGCACATATTGTGTTAGTTATGTGTTAGTTATGATTTAATCAAGTTGTTTTTCTGTCTGTGAATTGACAATTTTCAGTCCTTAATAAAACATAGATTAATATTTGGTTTTTGTAGTTTTAATAATATCTAAGCTTTAGTCTATATTTGGTCAGTATTAGTTTTTACATAGTGATTAAATTTTATCAGTAAAATTTTAGAAAAATGCATAAAAACATAGTGCACAGTAATTTCTGCATTCTCTGGTCCTGTTCAGTATTGAGTTAAATTTGTAAGAACATTGTTATC
This sequence comes from Margarornis squamiger, assembly GCA_035222235.1. NCBI lineage: Eukaryota > Metazoa > Chordata > Aves > Passeriformes > Furnariidae > Margarornis > Margarornis squamiger. The sequence goes on from JAWWTY010000088.1 coordinate 54,392,670, forward strand.
AAATTTCGCATATGACGCAGTACAGTTAAAACTTGTCTACACAATGGGACTGACACCTGATAGCAATGTCATTTGTAATGTAAGTTGACCTTTCCATTGCTGTTCCAGTCTACTCCTGTCAGCATCATGATGTTCTCCTTATAATCCTCATCAGGAATTGTGGTTTCAGTGCTAAGTACAAAGGTGATTCTCTCCATTGTGACAAAAGGCTGTTTTTGCAGGATTTCTGATTTTGCTGTAAGACAGAAAACAGTATTTGCCTTTCACACCTAGTCATACAATTGCAGTCAAACACCCTTCACACCACTGAAAGCCAGGACACTGCATGTGCTTCAAAAGGAAATTTTTATTCACAAAGAAAGGCTACATTCTAAGAGAAAGTAAAAGAGGAAAAATATATTGCAACAATGAAAATTGTATAAAATCAATGTTCTGATACTAAAACCAAATCTCTCCTAAAATGTTGATTCTTTGTTCCTGTGGGACAAATAGGAAAAACGATTATAACTGAAAAGATTGTTGTTGTTTTTGTTGTAAAACAAAACTTTAAACAAATGTGAGCCTACCACTAGTTATTACAGTTATTTGTCCACTCTGAGTTGAAGATGCTTATAATATTTTTGGGTTTTTTTTAATAAATGAAATTAGTTATTTTAATTAAAAATGCAAAAAAGTGTAAAGTTCAGATTTGATTGGCAAAGGTGTTAATTGCATAATGTAATTCGAATAAATATATTTTAAAAATGAAATTAAATAGCTTTATGCATTGACCAAATAAATGCAAGTAGTTTTACCTTTTTATCTGTGGAAGTTCTCTTTGAATATTTTTCAATATTTTATCTCCTCACCAGCTGTGAATAAAAAAGAGGTATTCCCTTAGTTCAAGTAGTGATCATAATATGAAATACTAAAATAAGAACATCTCATTAAACAGGTACTAGTAGCTGTCATAGTGTCATTTCAGTTTATGTGCATATCTTAAGTGTTTGGTTTGTCTTCCTGGAAACTATAAGGTAACATGTATTAGACTTTCCTAAAAATATTTGAAAACTAGTTGTGATAAACTGACTTGGGGGCGTGGAGGAGAAGGAAGCAACCAAACCCCTTTACAATACTTAATTGTAACATTTGGTAGTTAGCTTAAGAGGTAAGAGTTTGGAATCTTGAATTATTCATGGGGACTACAAAGATAAACACTGTAGATCCTTGAAAAAAAAAGAAGAGGTTATTCAGCAGTCCTCTTTCCTCTCCACCTCCCTGAAGTATCAGGAATAAGCAACGCAAAGAATAACCAAACAAAAGGAGCACACAGCTGATGTTTAAGCCCTCCTCCAGCACTTTTTATGTACATAACCAGAAGTCACTCAAGCAGCTGCAGCACATTAGTTACGATAGTTTAACAGGCAGCTTTACAGCTCTGATAAAGGCTGTGCTAAAGCAATTTCTTCCTCCCATGCTCACTTGCTATGATAGCTAATAAGTGATCTTTGGCAGCAGGGCTGTGAGAGGAGTGGTAATGTTTAATCAGTTTCTCTGGAGAAGTTAGCTTGCTTTTTCCTTTGTAGATCATTATCTATAGAGAGACGTTGAGGGCAGGCAACACCATGTTGAAAACAGAATAGGCTGAAGTGGAGCAGAATCTCTGAACAGTTCTAGGGAACTGACTTAATAAGGAAACATTTTCAGCATTAAGCCAACATTCGATTGGATTAGACCTTAATAACAAACTTACTTGGGAAACATGGCTCAGCAGACAAGTCCAGACAATTTACCTGTTCCTGAAGTGGATAATACACATTGTCAAAATCCATGGTTAAATGAAGATCTTGTGAAGACCCTGAGGGAAAACCTGTTGCAACAAGAAAAGTCCAGGACAGCTCAAAAATCTTCACCTGCTTCTCCCCGGCTGTGTCCAGTTGTTTCTCCTCGAAACTCTCCAAGGCTCTTGCGCAGGATGTTTCTAAATAGCAATATACCAAAACAGCGGCGTTTCACTGTGGCACATACCTGGTAAGCACTGAGGATGTTGTCATGAAATGTCAGATTAACTCTTTTCTGTGAAACATTTATCTCCTCGATACCAGTGCTTCTGTTTCTTGGTTTGATCTCTCCATTAATTCCTCTGAAGGCAGTTCTAATTCATGACTCAACTTAATTGCAGACCTGAAGTTTAAAATAGTTTATATAAAGTATGAAAACCTGTATTTTCTTGTACAAAACCTACCAAATTTACTCTGATTTCTGAGGTAATAATTCCTTCCTGCCCCTTCCCCCAAAATAAAGAGTACTTTTCTCATTATGTGCTGTTCAGGCCAGAGTGAGTTGGCAATTTTTTTTCTTTAATGTATCTTTTAACCATATTTTTTTTATTTATTGATAATTTCTGACCCCTGTGCCCCTAAGCAGAATAACATTAGTTTGTATGTCTTTGAACAGTGCTCAGATTAAGAAGGACATGATAAAGAAGAATGATGGGAATAGTTATTTTATGTGAAACAGTGATTTTTATTAAAGCAGTTGCTAGAGTAAATAGTGGAAAGATGGTCAGAGAACCCTTTGTTGAATGACTAATACTAATTTTTTGGTAACTTGGTCATTTCTTAGACATGTGTTTGTGATGAAATCTATAAAAGACAGACAGTTTTTTGCATCAAGTTTTTGTAAAACAGCAGTACTATTTATTACTTACTTTATTCTTTTAAAAAAATATTGCATATGAGATTATTGTAACTCAATAATACATTCCTGTTTGCTTTGATGATCTGAGATCTTAATGTTTCTGTCTCTTTTATTTTGAGATTTTTTCTTCCCATTATTATTCCAATAAAAAGGTAATCTAGAGAAAGGAAAGCAATGCAAGACATTCAAAGAAAATAAGTAATGCATTCTAAGCAGCAAAAGAATATGCTGTTCATTTCTCTTCATTTATCTGAAATTAGATTTACACTATTGCTATGTGATTAGTATGTGCACTCCACATTGTGTGCCTAAATCTTTCCTTTGTATGTATTTATATAATTAAAGTACTTAATTCATAAAATAATATTTTTAGCCTTGAGAAGAATGAGAAAAAATGCATGTGCCTTTATACTTTAAGAATATTTGTTTTGAAACCCATCTACCTGTTCAGATATTGCATGTGTAAAATAGAGAACTGAATGAAATACAGATATTTCAAGTTCTTTTAATGATTATGCATAAATCCCAATGCCATTAGGTATCTCTAACTGCTAGTCTGTGTTAAATAATTTATAAAATAACATATATACATAACAATGTACAGGATGTTTTACAATGTAAGATGAAAATAAATAAGAATTTGTGAAAGTTTACAGAGAGATATGCATGTGTAGGCTGTTGGATATGACAGAGAAAGGAGGAATATTAAAAGGGACAGTTAAGAAGTGAACAAACATATTTGGGCAACATGAATAGGCAAGGGCCTGCATAGCAATAGGAGTGGAATTTTGTTTAAATACACTTCCTCTAGTGAGCTTTGGAAAGTTTTGAGTAGAATGACTTTTTCACCATAATTTAGTTAGGAAACACTTGAGGGTTTCCCAAATGTGTGGAATACTAGACCTGTAAAATACTGTTGAATATTTCATTGTTATTTTTCAATGATTAATAAAAAGGGCTTATCACAGGTTTTTTTCTGGCAAGTAGGGAACTAGCCAGTGAAGTAGTGAGTTACAGTTAATTACCTGAGAACCTGCAAAGAACAGTATGTCAGAAGGGACAAAGCAACTATATACATGATCAGACTTACTGTCATATGAAAGGCTTACAAGTTTATTTGTTGCCAAATCCCATCAAGTCTGTAGTTACTGGTATGTCCTCTCTTGGTTATCTATCAGAAAACCAAGATGCTATGTGATAGACATGTGGTTTCTATATGCTTTGGCTACATAGGCAGTATAGTGGTTTCAATTCCGTATGCACATAATCCATTTTAGGCAGCTCATAGGACAATAGCGCATTTGAAAATGAAGTAATTGTAACCTTACTCCAAAACGTACTTCGGAGGATCGATTCTGGGTCTAGTTTGGCCCACTGTAGTTATAGCCTTCTCTGTAAGTGTCTATTTCTCTTGTATTTCTAACATAACCTGTTTTGTAATTTAAGAATAGTTGTTGAATTCATGTATACATATTTCTTGTTTAGTCCATTGTTCACACAGGCACAAAAATTTTAATAACATGACTTTATTCAAACCAGCAATAAATTGTTAAGCCATTCTGACTTTGTGAAATTTATTATTTTGTCACATTTTTCTTGTGATTAAAAGCTTGTTTATATAGGCAGCAGAAGAAGTAAATATATAACACTAAAGACACTGCTGTCTGTTAAATGATGCCAAGCAGAGCTACCACAGATCTCCAGTGTACCAATAAAACTCGTTTAGATTGCACTGATTTCAAGGTTCTGAAACAGTATTCAGATATAGTCAAGAAATAAGTGGGAGATTAATAAACTGTTCTGGCAACTTGGTTCTCCCCCTTTTTTATTTTAAGGTACATAGCTCTCCCTCTGTAATGCCCTGGGTTGTAGAACCTTGGAAACCAAAATGCATTTTCTTTATTATGTGACTATTATGCTTTCACAGAAATAACTGGGTTATCATTTTTAGTAGTTTTTATGAGTCCTTCTCTACTTCATTTTCTTCTTTATCCTTCTCCAGAGGTAACCCTGAATTCATTCAAGCACTTGAAAGATAAACTGCTATTTCAAGGATTTTAGAGAGGAAAAAGTAGGTCATTAAGAGTTGAAATAGAAGGGGATAAAGGACAGAGGTGCATAAGGTCCTATTTGTGCTGGAGACATTTCTGATCATCTTAGAGCTTTGGATAATGTTGTAGCTAGTCCTGCCTAAAAATGTGAAATTGAAACTAGTAATTTTGAACTTTTGGCCTGAATCCCTCTCAGTCTGTAAACAATGCTAGTTTACAGTCTATAGGAAACAACCATAGCAGCTGAAAAGAAACAAGAGTTTGAAAGTTTTGTGGCCAGGAATTCAAATAAAGTCTACCCAAACCCAATTCAATTTCCTCAGAAATCTGTATTATATTGTATTACTGTAAAAATATTCATAATACTCTAAGATCTCACCAATCCAGCAACACATATTACAGCTGGAAATGGACAAGGTCAATTAAGTTCTCTAGTACGTGCTTGATAAATTCAGTTTCTCGATTGTCTTGGATTGCTCTTCATAAGCCTTTTCTAAGCTGTCTATTACCCCAGTGCATTTTTGCAGGAGAGATCTCTAGGGTGGGATCACACATGCTGGGATTTGTAACAAGAGAGGGCCTTCTGATACAGGAAAAGAAACTGTCAGTTCCCAGCTGTGTGGATAACCAGTGTGTGTGATCTCTCACACATTACATTACTTTACAAAGGTCTGTGGAAGGATGTTTAGAGACTTTAAATCATGCACTTCTAGTTAACTCATGCGGGAATTCATTTTTCTTTTATTTTCCATGAAAAATTCATTTCTGTAGAAAGGGAAGAAAAGCAAGAAGTGTAAATATTTGAAGCAAGATCAGTGGAACATAAATAAATTGTTTAGTTGAAAGGATGAAGTCATGGCACACATGTGCTTGATTTTTTTGGTCTTTCCTTCCTTAATATTTCCCAGTGAACACAAAATGATCAAGCAGGTGTTTTTTCTGTATTGTATATAACTTTGGACAGTATATTTACTGCCTTTATGAATTATTTGTGTGTGTGTTCAGATTCAACAAATAGTGATAAAAGACTTTTTTATATAAAGTGGGTTTGTAACTCGTAGGTCCATTGTGAGTTTTCCCTGTTATCTGTCCCCTCTGCAGCTCTTGTAGGATTCATTTCATGCTTTTTGATGTTCAGGTGTTTTATGTTTCTGCTCTTTTGAATTTTTTATTTTTTAAACATGTACTCCCAAACCTGACCATTTAATACAGTTACTGACTTTAAAAGAGCAAGTATGTGCTCAGTTATACAGAGGACTTTCATCTGAATTTAACCAACCCTTTTCCCCACCCATAGTAAATATTTTACATTGACTTTGGCATTCAGATATGAAAACGATAGATGCCTTAGAAATAGTTGAGATAGATATGGGCAAGGTGTGCCATTTTAAGTTTCAGGAATGTAACTGGCATAAGCATACTGATAAAGTCAGGTTTGTCTTTATTTTTATTGCACAATATCTTTCTAAGCACTTTTACTGCTAATTGCAAAAACCAACAAAATCTCAAGTGTTAGTTATAGGTAGATTGCAGAATGGCAACATATTTAACTTGTTGTGATTCTACACTGCCTGGTTTGTACATTTATGCTGAACTATGAAACTAGAATGAAGCTACACCACATTGAATCCATATACATTTTCTGACTGCAGTTTTCTTCCAATTTTCGATATAAATCTTCCTAAAAGATTTTTAAAGCCTTTGTTTTCCTTTCCTTCATATTTTTCAGGGAATAAAGTAATTACATTTGTTGTATGAAAAGAATTTCAAAATGAAGATCCATTAAAGCAGATAACTATCTGAGGAAATAGGCTAATAACTAGTTCAGGAAGCCAAATGGATTCTGCATTACATCAAAAGCAGCATGTCCATCAGTTCGAGGAAGAGGATTCTGTCCCTGTACTCCACACTGGTGAGATCACACCTGGAGTATTGCATCCAGCAAACTCTCTCACTAAGAGAGTTGAGGTTGTTTAGCCTGAAGATGAGGCTTCATACAAAGTTTAAGAAGAGAGAGTTACTTGAGTAAGTGATGTTTAACATCAGATTAATGATGTTACATAAAGTTACATCAAGTAAGATAACAAGGAAAAGCACTGGATTCTGCACCTGAGACAGGGCAACTCTAGTTGTGTGTACAGAATAGGGAACAAGAGGCTGGAGAGCAGCTATGTGAAAAGGAATCGGAGAGTCCTGGTCGATGGCAAGTTGAATCTGAGTCAGCAGTGCCCTGGCAGCCAGGAGGGCCAACCCTGTCCTGGGGGGCA
>JAWWTY010000088.1:54429006-54446793 GCA_035222235.1 Margarornis squamiger
AAACAAATACTGTATAACGTTGAACTTTCTGTGGTCTTTACTAACTAAATACCTGCAGACATGAGTGAATGCTCAAACACTAAACATAACACAAAACAGGAGCCTTTTTACATTTCAGGAATTTTGATTAATCATTTTCTGGGCTATGCGTAGGTACCATGAATTGCTTAAACAGTCATGCAAAAAAATAGTGTATTTTCAGAAGTTACATTTTCACTTTGAACTAGGAAATAGAGAAAAAATTAAGAAAATTTGCAAGGTGAAAGACTTAAAATAGTACTTTTCATCTTTGTTTGCAACTGTGCATATCCTGCCTTAAAAAGCAGGAACACATTCAGAGACGAATAGACTTACATTAACTCTACAAATATATTTGAATATGTTGAAGAAGTGAATCATTGACGCAGGCATTACTGCTCTTCTGAGGAGCAAGGGGCACGGTTCCTTGGCCCTTTTTTTTTTTTTTTTTTTTTTTTTGTACCCTCCCCAGATTTACTCTGGGAAAAATTCCTTGACTTTTACTGAAGAGCGAGTTCCATGTTAGAAATTCATATTCAGGGTTATCTGTCATGAACTTGTTTCTGTTCCTGTGTCTTCAAAGCATGAGCTGCTCTTTCTGAATATTGGGAGAAGCAGATTGTGTCCACAAACTTTTGAGTGTTCCACGTTCAGTGTAGAGGAAAGTTGGAACATTCATTTCATCCAGCATAGGTATTAGGGACTTTTATACTAAGAATTTGATAGTCCCAGTGATGGTATATGATAAAACAGACATTAGTGGTTTCTACAATGCAAATTCAGACATCCTCAGTATTTGTCAGGACTTTGCTCAGTCTTTAATCTTTAAAGACCTCTTAGGCTGTAACTTGACTGGCAAATGATGTATAACAGGGAAGTTACTGCAGCTTCAAGAAGTCAGTATTGAGAAACCGTTGCCTACAATTGCCTGTACTTGGCATTATTTCTAGTTAGGTCCTAATGACCACAGTGCACTCTGCACACGGAATTAGTACCTACCTCCTGGTTTCACTTCATTTGCATTTTATTTGTACTACAGGACTTCTCTGCTATGCAAACCAAACAGATAAATGTGGACTAGCTCCACAATACACTCCTGAGCCAAACTAAAGCACAAATATAGATGCAACCTTGAACTGTGGGCATTGTAACTGATTTCTGATTTTGCTAAGCCATCTTACAGAAAGAGATAATGTTTAGATCCTTAGGGCAAAGAATATAACATGGGTTTTGTTGAAGAAGAACTCTGATATTAATAAAAAGTTGTGTTTATTTCAGAAAAGTAAAATGTGGTCAAATATATAATAAATGGGTTGTATGTAAGATAAGTGTTGTCACCCTGAATAAACATATGGATCAGTTAATTAAATAAGCCATTTTATCTTTTCAGCTATAATTACAAATTTCATATTTTATTTCTAATATGGAAAACCAGTTTGACTTTATAGTATAATTTCTTTTAAATCCTCTTACTTTTTTTTTTTTTTTTTCTTATTTGGGAAACTAGAGTTGATTTTTCCTACTATAATATTTTATCATCATTATAAACTTCAGCTAAGTTCGTTGTTCAGATTTTCCATTAACATTAAAAACAATACTTTTTCTATATAAATTACACAATTAATTTTATTAATAATTTATTAATAATTAAATATTTGTTGTTAGGCAGGAAAAAAGCAGAGCAGCTGGAGGAGTCTTTAAACTAGAAACTGTATTTTGACAACCATAATTTATAATAAGTATTTACTGATGTAGTTGTTTTAGTTCTTTTTCTGAAGTTCTCTGGTGCCATTCTTGGAGTCAGTATGGGATTAAAATAAAATGTGTTTATCATTTCCTTTAATCCCTGCAGAGATCCTCTGTTTAAAACTTGGTGCAGAGTTGAAAGACAAAAGAACTTTGCCACTTCCGTTAATGGGAAGAAACATGCATATAAGTACATCTTCTATTTCAGATTGCCTGTTTTTAGGAATTTCCAACAGTGTTCTTTACATATGTAACAGGAGAGAAATTATCTAATACCAGCACAAAATTTCAGTACATTTTCATTTGTGATACTATTTAGAACATATTTGCAAATATGTCTAAATCTCATAATTATCCAGTGGAAGTCATATATACATATATATATACACACACACACACACACACACACATATATATATACGTGTATATATATATATGTGTGTGTGTTAGAATAAAAAGATATATTGCAGAAATACACTCCAGTATTTGCCTGAAATATACTGCTGGCAGTATATACTACTGAAATGTACTACAGGCAGTATTTCTTTACCAAGGAAATAAACAATTAAATTACTGTATCATTACTGAAACAGCCTTCTAGGTGAATTTCAAAGTTTATGAGGAGGAAAGGAAAGTACCATAAGATAATCTATAGGACATATTAGATAATGTAGCTACCGTGAAAATAATACATTTCTATAACAAGTTTCCCATAAAGACAGATAGAAAGGAGCCCAAAATGGTATAACAGAGCTACCTACATTACAATAATGTGATGTAGTTCAGTGCCTTGTTTTGTATCCCAGAATTAACGGAGCATAAAATGAACTGCTAAATAGTACAAATGGTTTTTTACAGTGTTTTTTAAAAATGCTGTATTATCAAGTTAGTAAAATATACACTGTATGCAAACATTTGTAGGCCAAGTTCAGTATTACAAAGAACTGGCATGCAGAAACACAAATACAAATTTTGTATCCTAGAAATTCATTCACTGCCTAGGACACCAGAAGGGAAATTATGCCTTCTGGAGAAAGAAAGCCCCAACTTACTGGAAAACATTACAGAGACTAACATCCCCTGAGCTTATGTATTTTAATCTATAACTGCAATACTACCCTGAAGTTTCTATCTTATTTATTATGTTGTAAGCAGAATAATACAAAATTCTTGACTTTGGTGTAGCATCCATACTGAGGGCAAAGGGGGAGAATATGCATGCAATTTTTGGTCATTTTTTACAAAAGAGACTGTCAAGTGCAAGTTATGGTTTACTGTTTTCTGAACATTTCAGTGGATAAGATCTTATGGTAAAGTATGGGGGAGATTTAATTTGTAAAATTAGAATGTTGTGCATTTAAATACAACTGGATGCAGATTTAAGCCAGACAATGTAAGTCTTGTTTGATTTGTCATTTGTGCTTATTTTTAACACAAGAAGCAGTTAATTTTGGTGCTCTGATAAATATATTGCTGCCACAAGAGTAGAGGTGAACGTGTACTTATTCAGTCCTGCATAGGGAAGACAGAGTTGTGATTTTCTGTCTTGTCACTAGATGTCGTTATTTTTCTCAAGAATGCTGCTGGTAGACATTTGAAAAGTTGTACAGTATTTCAGTGAGTATATACAATTAGGTAACATTTGTTACAAAGAGCAGAGAGTTCTGTTCTTTAAAGAAAGGTGAGGTGTCTTGCTTAATTTGTTTTTTGGGTTGTAATTTGTTGCCTATTTTTTTAAAGTTCTGTGCCCAGGCAGCAGGCATAAAGGCTGCCCATTCACCTTGCTCTATCCACTTCACACTGAAGAGATGAAGCTCTGGAGGCAGACAGTCTGTACCATTGCAGAGAACAACTAAAGATGAGTGGGATGGGGCAAGGCTAAGAGAGAAAAAGTCAGGGAGACCACGGCATCAAGAGAGCAAGGCACGAATTCTGAGTAAAGCAAAGAGTGAGATGCGTGACCAGACCAGGACAATAGGAGTAAGAGAGGCTTCTCCTGGGGACATGGCTGGGGATATGTTCTTGGCAGATGCTTAGGAAATATTTTTTTTTGGATTGAAGGTGAACTCTAAGGGAAGAACCCATTTTGTGGTCTGGGTCAGCAATGTTAATGAAAAGTCAGCTTTATGGATTAAAAGTCCTTCTGGTGTATTCGATGTATCTGTCTCAAAGATAAAGTGCAGACAAAGCTCTCTCAAAATTGTGCTTGAGGTGGTCTCATCACTAGAGTATGCTATCTGATGTGAGGATTTGCAAAGGACATCTACTTCAAACATCCCTGATACACTGATTTTTAGAGCTAAGCTTTTCTATTTTATGTGTTTCTTTTCTCTTTTTTTTTCTTTTCTATTCATGTTCTACTAATGTCTTAGTCTTTTTGTCTTACAGTAAGTAGTTACAGGTTATTGTTTTCTTGCTTGCTGTGTGCTAAATTCATTAGGAAAGAAGTTGGTTGTGAAGGACATATATTATTTTCCCAACACCACTATCAAAAAGAGTACTGTTGCCATTTCCATAGCCATTGTTCATGTGAAAAAAAAATAAAAATAGATACTTATGTGGTATTCTTTCCTGAATAAGGACAATTTGATAATTCATAAAAGCAAATTCTTAGAGATTTTAGGCCTTTTTTTTGACTTTCTTAAATGAGATCCAGTTCTTTTTCCTTCACTAGATAAACCTCTCATGGAAAATTTCTGAAACCATGTAGCTAATCCATATGTTCATAAGCTAATATTTATCTTAAGCTCGTATATTTAAAGCAACTACCATAGAAGTTTTATATTCTCTAACATTAGTTTTATCTTCTAAACTCAATGGGAAAAAAATGGTGACTTGGTAATTTTTTTATAACAAGCAGATGCAGAAACATTTCAGTAGTAAAATTAACAAAAATATCATATGTAGTTCCAATGAAAAAGTGGTTATTTTCAAGTTTCTATTAGGCATCCTTTCTGAATGGACTTCAAGACAAAATGTGAGCAACAGGTTGTTGTGCTGATTGTATGAAATTTGTTGGATAGCACTATTTCTCATATTTTGCAGCCATGTTTTCAAATTATTTGGAGAAATCCATCTATGCATATTTTGAAATCTTTTATATATTGTTTGTATGATTGTGTTTTATATCTATAATACAAAAATACTCTGTCACTTCTAAAATGTTTCTTGTCGAATATATGTATTCTCTCTCACCTTTCATGTCTGTTTTAGTTTCTGTACTTACTATTTTTTGCAAAAAATAGCTTTTTAACTTCAAGATGAAAGGAATGTCGAGTCTATTATAGCAAAACCAAAGTGAGATAGAAGTTTCCTTCTGATACCAAAGTGAATTTTCACAGTGAAACTGATTCATATTGTTGCAAATTAAAAGATTCAGATTTGTAACTTCTCTTCAGCATCTAAGTGAATTGCTTAGTGTGATTATTTTCAACAACAGGTTGAAGAGAAAGAAAAACAAAGAAAAAAAAAAGAAAGAAAATTGGGTTTGGGAATGTGACTTCTTAATGCTGGACTGCATGGTCATGACTTTGAGCTGGCCACTAGGCTGAAATCAATTCTGTCGGTAGTGCCCAAGAGAACTGCTAGCATCTCTATAATCAATAATTCACTATACCAGAGATACTGGTAAGACACTTAGTTCCTCACCTTTGTTATTTATCTTCTGTTAATTGTCTCTTTTAGAGCCTGAGAGTGTTCAAAACACTCCTTGGAATTAGATTTTTTACAGTTGTGGGATATTGGCCACCATCAATAATCCCTGGTGGTTGCCATTAACATATTTCAAACCTATCAGTAATAAGAAAGTGGGTTTGGAATATAGTCATGGCTCTTATTTTCTTTACTTAAATTGATGCCTTAGTTTTTGAGATGGTTCTTTTTAGTCTCCTTGATAAAACTTTCACTTGCTGATGTCTTGAACTGAATTCCATTCCAGCATGTATCTTACCTCCTTATATGCTATAAATAGAAAATCTGGAACTCTGCAGATGGAACTCAAAAATAAATGCAAAACTACCACTTTGTTGTCATATTAATGAAGAACATACCAGCATAGTTCTTATTATATTCAGGCTGGCCTTGGAGGTTTATCATGTATCTGACGTAACTTAGCTAATTATAAGATATAGTGCTTTAAACCATGAAAGCCCATGGCACTGTACAAACAAAAAGGAAGTTAAATTCTTAGAGATTATAAGCATGAAATTGGATTATCAGTAGGAACCTTTTCAACATAGCAATTTTCTTTCTTGTTAGAATCAGAAGTTGGAAACAATGTATCTTTCAAAATGATTTTATTAGATTAGATTAGGTTAGATTAGATTAGATTAGATTAGATTAGATTAGAATATCTGGAGTTGAAACATCCATGTTTTTTCTTAGTATCTATATTTATTGAAATTAAAATTAGGTTATGAGTCTATGTATTTATAAGACAGTCATTTAGTTACTTTGACAGAGTAAAAACCAAGAACATAATCTGGTGCTGGTCTCTCCTCAAGTCTGCGTGTGTCTTAAAAGACAATTCCAAAGCCTCATATATTTCTCTTAGCAAATCCTTCCCACACCAGTGCTATGATTTGAGTGCCCTGTTTACATAATGGCAATCAAACATGCAAGTGATTGGAGAGAATGAAACTTCTGTGTTTTGGAAATGAATGGGGTATGGAGATAGAATCCTGAGTTTTGCACATCTCTGTGCATCTCTGACCTCAGTAATAGGGAAGGACATAGAGCAACTCATCTCAAATGCCATCCTGTGGCATATGTAAGACAACCAAGGGATCAGGCCCACCCAGAATGGATTTGTGAAACACAGGTCCTGCTTTACCAATCTGATCTCTCTGTATGACAGGATGACACACAGGATGAGTGAAAGGATGTGGATGTTTTCTGCCTGAACTATATTAAAGCCTTTGACACTGTCTCCCACAACATTCTCCCATAGAAACTGACTGCTCACAGCTTGGACAGGTGCACTAGTCTCTGGGTAAAAAAATGTCTGGATGGCCGGGTGCCGGATGGTAATGAATGGAGTTACATCCCGCTGGCAGCTGGTCATCAGTGCTGTTACCAAGGGCTCAGTATTTGGGCCAGGCCCGTTTAATATCTTTATCAATGATCTGGACAAGGGGTTCAAGTGTACCCTCAGTCAGACTGCAGGCAAAACTAAGTTGGGCAGGAGTGTTGATCTGCTGGAGGGCAGGAAGGGAGAGGGACTTGGATGGTCTGTATTGACGGGATGAGGCCAATTGTATGACGTTCAACAAGGGCAAGTGCCAGGTCCTGCACTTCAGTCACAACAATCCCATGCTACTGTGTTGAGTTTGCATGGCCAGGTTTGAATAATGGTGGTGGGGGCTACAGGGGTGGCTTCTGTGAGAAGCTGCAAGAACCTTCTCCCATGTCCAACAGAGCCAATGCCAGCCAAATCCAGGATGGACCTGCTGCTGCCCAAGGCTGAGGCCATCAGAGGTGGTGGTAGCACCTCTGGGATAACATATTTAAGATTAAAAGAAAAGTTATTACACAGATGTAATTGTGCTCAGAGAAGAGAGTGAGAATATGTGAGAGTAACAGACATCAAAGTCAGTGAAAAAGGAGGGGAAGGAGATGCTCCAGGTGCTGTATTGGAATTCTCCAGCAGCTCATGGGGAAGACCATGGTTGAGAGAGGCTGTCCCACCGCAGCCCATGGAGGTTCACAGTGGAACAGAGATCCACTTGCAGCCCATGGACGAGACCCACACTGTAAAACTGTAGCCCATGGGAAGGACTTGTGGTGGAGAAGTTCCCTGGAGAACTGCCTCGTTTGAGAGTGATTCCACACTGGAGCAGAGAAAGGACTCCTGAGCAGCACCAGAAACAACTGGTGATGAACTGAATGTAATCCCCCTTCCACATCCCTCTGCACCACTGGGGGAGGGAGGAGGTAGAGCTCAGGAAGGAGGGAGAGGTTGGGTGAAGATATTTATAAGATTTATTTTACTTCTCATTATTCTCTTCTGATTTTGACTGGTAACAAATTAAATTAATATTCCAAAGCTTAGTCTGTTTTGTCTATAATCATAATTGTTGAGCAAGCTCTCCCTGTCCTTATCTCATGAGGCTTTCATTATATATTCTCTCCACTGTTGAGCTGTGGAAGGGAATGATAGGTCAGTACCTAGTATCCAGACTGGATCAACCTACCACACAGGCTTGGAACAGTGTCTGGAAAGCTGTGGAAGTGGACCAAGGGGGGCTGATTGACAGTGTCTGAACATGAGCCAGCAGTGTGCCCAGGTGACCAAAAAGGCCAGTGGCGTCCTGGCTTGGATCAGCAGTAGCATGGCCAGCAGGACCAGGGCAGTGACTGACCCCCTGGACTGGCACTGGTGAGGCTGCACCTCGAGTGCTGTATCCAGTTCTGGACTCCTCACTTCATGAAAGACATTGAAGTGCTGGTACATGTCCAGAGAAGGGGAACAGAGCTGGGGAAGGGTCTGGAGCATAAGACTTATAGGGAGTGTCTGAGGGATCTGGGGATGCTTCACCTGGATATTCAGAAGAGACCTTATCACCTGAAAGAAGGTTGTAGTGAAGGGCAGGTTGGTCTCTTCTCCCAGGTAACAAGAGATAGAATGAGAGAAAATGGCCTCAAGTTGTGCCAGAGGAGGTTAAGATTGGATATTGGACAAAAATTCTTCACTGAAATGTGGTTAGGCATTGGACCAAGTTGTCCAGGGAAGTGATGGAATCACTATGCCTGGAAGTGTTGAAAAATGTGTGGATGTGTCATCTGGGGAGATGGTTTAGTTGTGGACTTGGCAGTGTTGGGTTAACCATCAGACTTGATGATCTTAAGAGTCTTTTCTAATCTAAGTGATTCTGTGATTCTATGATTCTCAGTAATCCAATACTGGATTCATCAGTCAGCTTTCTCAAGTGAGTTGACAGGCAGTGATATACAGTTCACTGGTGAGATGTACTAATATCAAAGATCTGTTGGATTTTTCAGTTTGGGAACCACACTAAAGCTGATGTGATACTGAGAGCTAGCCCTACTGAATAAGGTAACAGTAGACATTATCAGGGACACAAAATGCACCAAAGGAATTTCTACAGGAACAACGTTGAACTCAGTCCACCTCTTTCAAAAGCACTAAAATGTTTACAAACTGAAAAGGTGAAAAATTTGTGCTGGTTCAGATGTTGATGGAGGTCTTCAGATAAATATGGTAGTACAAGAGTGGTGTGGGGGAGGAAGAAGAGAAGTGCTAGCTGCCTCTTAATCTGGAGTCAGGAAGTAAGGAATAGGAGGAGGTGACAGACAAAATAATGTGATAAGTGAAGACAACACTTTATTATTAAAACATCTATGTTTCTTCCAGGTGTTGCCAACAGATGGTGTACATCTATTGCTGCTCAATTAAAAAAAAAAAAAAAAAATCAATTCCTTCTGTCTGATTTGGACCATGGAGCGAGACATCTGAGAAAGATCTAAAGTTTCCAAACTTCTGAAAAAGCTCAAGCAGATATTTTAATTTTAAAACAATTTTAAAATCAAAATTTACTTTTCTCAGAAACAGTGAATTTAAGATGTTAGCAGAGTGGCAATTCACTAAACTTGGGCTGAAATGAGAAATCTGTCAAACCTTTGATTTCAAATCACCTTATTAGTTTATTGTGAGTGTCTTTTTGTCCTAGTGGTATTTTGAATAACTGGGCATGTTGTCTCTTTGAGAGACTAGCACATAGATGTTGTTTGCATGTGACTACAAAAATTTGCGACTAGATTTTCTGTCAAATTTATCTCATTTTGTATTTCCATTTTAGTGTTATGTTATGTAATATAAGACATACTTGAAACAAACTCTGAAACTAAGTAGAAAGTTTTTCCTCAAGGACAAAAAAAAAAATTGCCAATTTATTCTCTCAGGATACCATATTTTTTATATTTAATTTCTTAGGATGTTACTGGAAGGGCTAAAAATGAGAGAAGTTTAAGCAAAACAAGATACCAGAAAGCATATGGCCATGTATTTGTAGATTTCTGCACTGGACTGGTATCTGATAACTTGTTTTAGAAAGGAGTGATTAACAAGGTACTCATATTGAAGCTCTCTACTCTAGGTTATGATTACCAGGAAGCTATCAAAATTTTACCAGGAAAGAAATGACTGTGCATTCATGAACAGTATACAACTGAAAAGGCCATGTAAGAGTTTTATGGACTTGTGGTTTTGTAGTATGAGGATAGTTTCTTTGTTTTTCTCTAAAAGGACCTTAATAAATGTAACTATTCTTCTCCCAAAGTGTTTCATGAGCATAACTATTAGTTTCTCTCCATGTAATACTGTATATATGATATCAAAGAGGATGTTTATCAGAAGTTTAATGAAATATCCTTCCCTAGAGTAAAATTTTTTTCTAATTTTACTTGTCATTTTAAGACACTGAAACATATGAAACATAGATACTGAAACATATTTTTCCAGTTTTTCTGGATAGGTTTAATCATACATTGACCAAAGGAAGATGTCTACAGACATGTCTCTGTCCATAGATTTCTTCCTAAAGAAACTGTCATTGTACCAATCACCATTGCTTTCCAAAAGACTTTGTATGAAATAGGGTATTGTACATAGAAAACTCTTGGTTGGCGTATTTATTATTGTACTGTCTTGCAAACAGTATTCTACATTATTGTAATATTGTGCATGCCTAGTAATGATGCCTGATATCCTCACAATGAGGACAGAATTACAAGTTTGTCTAGAAAGGAGGAAAAAGAAAATGATAAATATATGCATCTCTGTGGGAGTGTAAGGGAGAGGCAAAAGATACTGGGCAAAAGTAAGGCCATGAAAACCCAGATCTGGCTGAAAAATGAGAATTGCCTTTTGGGTAGAGAACAGATTTTAATGTTTCCTTCCTTCTGGAAGAAACCCAAACACTGTAAATTTATAAACATAAAATCAAGTGACAGTAATCATCTAGTCCCTCATGCTTTCCAATGTGGAAGTGGCTAAAAAGGTACTTAATTGTGGTCTAGGAAGACCAAGTACAAGTTCTTGCTCTGCATATGCCAGCATCAGGGCTTTAATGTGCATTTTCCAAAACATAGCTGACTCCTCCAAGAGTGAACAACTAGGGTTTCCTGGAATGACAAGCTAACCCTGCAGACTGATTTAGCACTTCCTTAGTCTGTTTAGCCTTTCAGCATCTACAGGGCAACAGGTCCAGTTTTCATTTTGTAGAGAATGAGGTCAAAGCCAAATATCCCTTCTTATATTCTTTAATGCTTGACGTGCTTTGTCCTTGATCCTGTCCTTCTGCTCTCACTACCTTAGGCTGGATTATAATTTTAAGGGTGTAGAATTGACAAAATCAGAACACCATATGTATTAAAATAAGGAAAAAACTGCAATTGATGTCCTGCTGTTTCTTCTTCCTACTCTTCCCCTGTTCATTTTCTATAGCAGGATTTCCATAAAACCTATTGTGCAATAGATTTTGGTTGCTGTTGTTTGTTTTTTTTTGTTGCTGTTGTTTTTGTTTGGTTGGGTTTTTTTGTTTTGTGGGTTTTTTTTCTTCTGAATTAGCCATAGTGTTATACAAAGAGTTACAAACAAAAGAAATTTCTCATAACGCCAATATTTGCAAAAATTCTCCCCAAGATTTCTTAATACAGCAGTGTGAAATCTCTCTGGATAAGGAATTTCCTCTTTCTGATGAATTCTGCTCAATTTGAGCTTCATTCAATTTAAGCAGTAGCTTAAAATACCGTTTTCCTTCTGCTGACCTCAGAAAGGTTTGGCAGCTTTCCAAAACAACTAAACATGCAAACCTTCTAATAACCAAAGTTTGCCCCTCCAACAAGGCAACAGCAGCAGATCTTGTGGGCACATCTGTAAGCTGATGGATGAGTTGTCACAACACATATACCACTGGCAACTCACAATGTGACCAAGATTTAGTGGACAGCTTTGATCAGGGAGATTATGATTTGACACTTCCTGAGCAGTGTTCACAACTAGCCTCCAGCTCCAGAGGGGTGGCCACAGTAGAGACAACAGCTTTCTCCAGCAGAATGATGCCACCTCTGCATGGCACAGAGTCCACATATGTCACACAGGCATGCTTTCATACCTCCTCGTATGTACGGTGTGAGGTGTGAGTACAGAAACATTGGTGGCAGTTGCTCTCCCTTGTCAGCTTCTCTGGGGACCCAGATGTAAGGACATTGCAGTACTCCTAGTTCAGATTAAAGAAATTGCTTATCAGTTTGACAGGCTCTGTACCCAACTCCTCTTCCATTGTTACCCTGTATATCCTAGGAAAGAGAAGGCCATTCTTTCATGCCACTCTGCAAGGTTTGTTGAGTCTTAATGATCTGTTTCCAATTAAAGTTGCAAGAGTTTTATGTCCAGTAGTGGAAATTTGTACTAAATAGTCTCCCTATATTTTGTGCCAGTGTGGGTAGTGGGAGGAGAGAAAGAAGGTTCAGGTTTTTAGAAAAAGCCTGACAACAAATGTTTAAAATCATGACTATGATAATAGTTTGATATGATATGATATTAGAAAGACAGAAAAAGAAGAAGAACTTAGCAAGCAGGTAAATCTTGCATCCCTTCAGATGCTGAGTGCCCTATGTTCCAGCAGCATCAGATGGAGCCTGAGTGGATTTTCCCACAGCAAACAATGTAGAGCAGATCCTGCCTATGGAGAGAAGCTCTACCTTCTTGTTTTCCAGCTATTATATAATTTGTTTACAAGAAAACAACTCTGTTCCCAATGCCATGAAGATGGTGTAGTCCCATGGTCAAGTGGGAGCTGCCTCAGGTTCCTCTGTTGCAATTTTCCTGTCTGAGGTTATCCCGTGGCCACAGGGTTTGTGCAGCACAGCCTGGGCTGGCACTCAGGCTGTGTGGGATCTCTACCTAATAAACATGCAGTAGCCCCTCAGTCAGCATGAATACATTCTAGCCCTTGATCTGCACAGAGCAGACATTTCCCAAAGATATACTCTTAAGTTACAGGTGGTATGAGTGACAGGTTTCTCAAGCTCCAATAGAGCAGACGTGACCTTTGAGGTTCCCTGCCACCTAAAATACAATGTCTTCTGCAAGGCTTCCAATACACTATCTTGATGAATACGCACTGTAACCACATTTAGTTGTATATAAATCGAAAAGTATTTCAACTGCTTTATTCTTCAAAAAGTCTACAACCCTAAATATAGCATAAAAGTTTTAATTAACAAGATAAAAATATAGGAAAATCAAAAAAGTCAGCCTTATGCCTGGACAGCTGGCTTTTGTTCTTGCTCCCTGTATACATATATAATTACTCAGCTTTTAGTTATTTAATTTTAATTAGTTTTTCTTTGAAACCTGTTTTGCTGTCATGCAGGATAGCACAGTGAAGGTTCACTGAAGAATGGCACCAGCTAAAATAATTTTATAATAAAATATAGCAAAAAGCAGTGGAAGATAAAGACAGAAAAACAGTACAGACACTAATGGGAGGAAGACCACTTAATCTATGACACTGAACTGATAATGAATTTTTGTAATGCTCTTAGGGCAAGTTTCTCTGGAGTTTTTGTTAAGCTAGTACTTTAAAGGACTGTGGTCAAAATCCTTTTGTTTCATATTTAATATTCTTAATAGTTTTGGGGCTTTTTTCCAATTTTGAATAGCTTTTCTCTTATTGTCTTAATAATCAACTTTAACTCCCACTGTTTCTCATTAATTTTAGTCTACTGTCTACTTGCCATAAAATTTTAAGAATGTGTAATATTTCTTTACCTGGAAGAACAGCAAGAAATGTACTTAGTTCTTTGAAACAGGAAAGAAAACATACCCCTTCCTTTGTAAATCCAGTATTAAATTTATTTATTGACAGTATCAATGACGACATTACAGAAGTTAACATATTTTGTGACTGTTACTTCTATTATGATAACAAAGCTGAGGAATTGCCCACGGACAAAGGAAACATAGAATCCCTGAACCAAAAGGATTAAAAAGCTATATTTCAAAGAATATGATTTAATATCAGTAATATCTGTCACCTGATCATCAAAAAAGTGCTTTGCAAGGATATGAAATTTTACATCTGAGGTATCTGTTGATGAAAAATATGAAGCAGTATACTGGTAGACTGATGCCAAAAATACCCCCTAAAACTGCAAGAAACACTTCTGCATATTATAGTATTCTTTCCATGTCACAGGAAATAAACACAAACAAACAAAACACCGCCCCAAAAAGAGCCCCACAACTCCCCCAACAAACAAACAAAAAATACCCTGGCCCACAACCTGTAGAAATACTTGTTTCATTTCTATTTCATCCCCTACTGAATTGGAAAAAGTTGAAGAAAAAACTTCATATGAAATTCTCTCTGTTTCAGTTCTTAATTGCTTCTTCAGTTTATTTTTCCTTTTGAAGCTGTTGCAATTCCAGCTAAGCAGCAACAAATGATGCAAAGCTAAGGAGGTCAAAACATGAATATTTAAAGCAATTACATTTATTCAGGTAGAGACTAGTCAGTTTCTTGGAATCAGATGTGACGTTATATGATTGTTGATGAATTAGATCATTGATATTTAAAAAAAGGTTATAGAATGCTTAGCCTGACATACTAAATCTCAGGAACAAATGAGCGATTTAACATTTTGCGTGTTAGTATTGTATGAATTACTGTTTTCAACATGTTAAAGGATGCATTTAAGGAATTTTAGTAAAATGTTGTGTAAAATCTTAACTAAGTAGGATTGTTTGGTGGATTTTTAATGATAAAGGCCTTTTCTGAGTCTCTACTTGAAAAGCTTGAGAGAATGCTGCTGGAAACAGTACAACGACTCTGCAGTAAGTTTCAACTCTGAGAATGTCCCTTTAACTTCCCTGAATACAGCAGAAGTGTGGAACTGATAATTACAAAAGAGAAAATAATTAATTAAAGTGTGCATCTTGACTAGAAAGAGGAAGGTTTTCCTGAAAGAAGGACTGGGTAAAATATTGATGCAAAGAATATGAACACTTAAAGTGAGTTGTTGAGTCTTGTCATGAACCTTAAATTTTCCCAAAGGGGTTTTAATGTCACTTCTAAAAATGCTAGTAAATTGAAAATAAAATCTCTTGGACTACTATTTTGAAAAATTACTGTTAAGAACAGATATATCATACCTACTTAAAGGAGGATTTTTTTCACATGCATTCAACTGAGAAAGAGGTTGTTGGGTCAATAAACTATCATGGAATATGTATTATCTTATTAAACTGATAAATATTTTATCAAAGTAGTACATGATATTGGTGTTGATTAGTGTTTATTACTACTACCCTGAAAATGTAGTATGTTAAGGAAGAAGTTAATAAGTGACTAGAAGTTATATTGTAACTAAGAACTCTGATACGCAGACGTCAGCATTCTGAAAAAGACAGATATGAATTCTATATAATTACACTTTATATTATATTATATTATATTATATTATATTATATTGTATTATAGTATATTATATTATGTCATATTATATTATAGTATATTAATTATATTTAGTATAGTATAATGGTTATTTTTATATTAAGGAAATACATTTTTAATTTTGCATATTGTTGTTCAGTTTCATTAAATCTACTAGTTTATTCAAGTAATAAACAAGCAAATAATCAAAACTGTTCATTTATTTAAATAAAATAGTTTTGTAATTCTGCCCTTTCCACTATAAAATCACTGTTAAATTTTGGGAATTATTCTTCTTAGTTTCTTTCAAGAGTAATAATATTGCCAGCTGTGGCTGAACAGAGAACATTCCTGAAGTTATATATTTATTGCTTATATCATTATGGTGAAGCTTATAAATTCAAGAATAAAGCACCTTCTTGATCCTGGATAAACATAAAGAGATTTCGTCTTATAAGTAATTTGCATCCCTCCAAGATACAAATTTATAACAAGAAATATTTCAGACACATTAAATTATTGAATTAACATTTTATAGTTTAACAGCCAGGGTTCTATCTATTTGTAGTTGATGTTAACACCAGACCTTTTTTTAACTTTGTGTCCAGGATCTGATGTGATGTGATCTGATGTCATGTAGTGTGAACTAGACCATTAGATTAGGTTTCAAATAGTGTATGATTTATTTTAAACCTCTTTTATTTGAGTCTCACAGTTATTTCTGTTAATCTGTTAATTAAAATTCTGTCTGTGATGAGTGCAATAGATGAATGAGTTTCTCACATTTTTATTTCATGAGTATAATTTCCTGAGTAGAGAATGAGTAATTACCAAAATAACGTCAGTTTTTTTTGTGTTGGTTTGGTTTTGTTTTGTTTGCTTTTGTCTTAGATGTGGGGAGTGGTGATGATTGTTGGGGTTGTTTTTTTTTTTTTGTTTTGTGGGGTTTTTTATTTTTATTTTTTGTGGGGGTTTTGTTTGTTTGTTTGCGGTTTTTTGTTTGGTTGGTTTTGTTTTGTTTTGGTTTTTTTTTTTTTTCCCAAATAGAACACTTTGTGTATTTGCTGCCAAAATTTTATGGAAAGTTCAAGTTTTATCCTAATTCCTGACCAACCACTTAAACGAGTATGCTGAAAGGCTAAACTGTCTGTAAGAGGCAGTCAACTATTATTTTTCATGTTTGAAGGAAAAGAGAATAATTAAAGTTTCCTTTATTCAGATTGCTTTTGTAAATAATGAAATGGAAAATCCAGTTAGATTTCCTGCATTGCCATCTATGACTTTATGTCTTTTTCTCTTTCTCCTAAACATTTTAAGAAAACAGAAAAATCACAAACTAAACACAAAAAACAAAATTGCCCAAGCACTCCTGAGGCTAAATCTCAGTTACAAAATCTGGAAGGATACAGAGAAGTCTCTTGCTGTAGTTTCAACTATTTCGATGCCAGTTGATATTTGTGTCCACCACAATTTTTCTTTACGTATCTATAGCATAGTAATTTCTTTTATAAATAACAACTCTGCTACACAACAAACACTCTACAGTGCTGAGTTCTGTATTGTAATAGAATTTTACTTTCCAGTGAGAGGCACTTTTCTAGAAAGTTTGAATAAAAATATGTTGCCATGAAATTTAAAAAAGGTGTCATTTAATATTCTAACATCATAAAAATAGTATGAAAAATAAATTAAATGTCTACTAAACTATGTAATTACTTAAAATATATGTAGCTAAAGAGTACCTTGATTAGTAAAAATAAGTGTGGACTTTAAAGGAGAAGAAATTTCTTTAGGTAAAAACCAGAAAAAGGCAAATAATTATGAAGATTTAAATCAGTTATTGAAATAAATTCTTCCATTTGTTAATTTGAGTGATAACAAACTTTTGAGATTTAGCTATTTCTTTAGCTCTCTCCATCAAAATTATGGGAGCTAGTCTTCTCTGTCTGTGTTTGAGGAACAGCTATCCTAAGTTACCAAGACCTTCTGCCTAATATTCTGAGTGTGTTTTGGATCCAGACCTAAGGCCATTTCAGAGCTTTCTGCTCAGACTGTCCTCACAGAATCAATTCTATGAAGACTGAAAAATTATCCATCCCTTCTTGCAGAATGCATCAGTTCCTGGGTGTGATGTTTAAATGACAAATTAAATGATGCAGAGTGGCCCATGCTGTTCAGGACTCTTGACTACTTGGTATGTGCTGACTTTGCACAGCCCTTGGTTCGGAATTCCCTCTAGTCCCTATATGATACTTTTGTCACAGGAAGATAATTATATTTTGTATGTTCAATTAGAAGTCTTTGAAATAAGAAATAATAACACAGGGTGTAGTGCAGTCCACTGTACTGCTGTTTTTATACTGCTTGGCTTGGAACATTGCATGAAAGCCTTTAGTGAAGTTTAGGGATTCAAAATTCTAGCGTAGCAATGGAGGATTGTGTAGGTAAAGGGAAACCAAACTTGATGCAGTCTGGTCCATATCACTCCCTGGGAGTCATCTTTAGGGTGTACTACATCAGGACCCTATCCTGGTTTTATCTTGGAGAGAACTAGCTGGAGAGGTCT
>JAWWTY010000088.1:54455877-54466121 GCA_035222235.1 Margarornis squamiger
AATGAACAAACAGAAGGCCGGAGGTGCATAAACTGTAAAAGCAATGTAAATTAAGAAGAGCAACAGCACAGACTTGTGCTGTAGGGCTGGTTTTGGAATTACAGGAAATGAAGAAATATGTCTTAGTGTTCATTGCAAGAATTATTTTAAGCATCAGGACAGGCACGACAGATAAGAACAGAGGTACTTAAATCCAAATTGCTACAATTGATCTGGAAGCAAATCTCAGGCATTAATGTTCTTAAAGATAAGGGGACTGGATGATCTTTGTTCAAGAACTTTGAAAGAACTGGTACAGGAAATCTCAGTCTTATAGTAGGCACTGTTAATAAGATTATAAAATCAGGAACAGGATAATAGGAAACATGTTACTTGTATTTTAAGAGTTCAAAAGTGATCTACGCAGGTCCACTGCCATTTTCATTTAAGAAAAAAAAGAGTTTTGAGACCAAAGTTGCTGGTCATCAAGACAAATAAATAATGAGAGAAAATCATATGTGTTTACTGAATTAATTTGCTCTCTGCAATCTTATTTTCCAGAAAAAATATTGGGTGGACTCATGTAGGTGATCTTTGTTATAATATTACTTGGTAAATTGCTATTTAAAGTGGAAAATATGGATATATGAAAAAACCTTTAAGGCAGATGAGAAGACAAAAAAAAAAAAAAAGATTGTAATTATTATTTCATAAGTAAAATGTTACTAGAGTTCTAATATTTTACTCAGTCCTTTTATTCATGGAGTGCACTAGTGACACTTCATATGACTCAGTGTTAGGAAACTACCACTACAGAGAAGAATCATATTACAGAATCTTGCAGTAGTTCAGTGGGAGGGAATGTGAGGCTTACATGTTTGACATCCTGAAACTTTTTGAAACTATGACAGAAAATAGAAAGTTTATTGCAATGAGCATAGGCTGACCACAACTGAAAGACAAGTTCAGTGACTCAACACTACTTATATTACTTTCATAATTGCTAACCTTTTTATGACATAATCTCAGTGTTGAAGTGATTTGATTTTCCAAGCTCTGAAGGTTTTGACATAATGCATTTATTGATGACTAAGTTGCAAACAGGCAGAAATTCTTTGCTTATAAATAAAATTAAAAGTAACAAAACCGAGGCAAATCAGGGCAAATAAAAAAGATTTTCATTCATTAGTGTACATTACCTCTCAAATATTCAACTTCATATTCTGACTTCAAAAAGAAATTATAGTAATGTGGTTTAGGTTTGTTGTTTTGTTTAGTTCAGAACAGTTATATCAAAGGTTCTAATTTGATATAAATCTGGAGGATCCAGATTGTTTAATATGAAAACAAAATTCACTAAGGCATCTGAAGAAGTTTCAGGAATCCTCACATAGAAAATATTTATTATTATTTCTTAAAAGCAAAAGAATTGTGGTATGTCTGTTTCCATCTCAAAAGCAATAAGAAATACTTTTAATGAATAAACAGTTCCAGACAAAACAGAATGCCCATTATGATTCTGATGAGTAATCTAATGAGCTTTAATAAGATTTTATTAGCTTATTAATAAGATAATTTAAATGTCCTAAACCATACTATAAATCATAAATTGAAATTTATTTGATTGAACTGTGTATTTGACAACATCAGAAAAGCACATGATAGAAAAATAAGATATGTTAGGAGAAATGACATTTCAGAAAAAAAAAGTCTCAAAGTATTGTCCAGTGTTTTCATGTATCCCGTTCTGCTGCTTTCCTTTCTCCATCCAAGAAAAGAAGCCACCTATATAGGAAAGTGTCAAAAAAAAAGTTTGTCTAAGCAAGATTACACAAGAATTGTCAAGGAAAGTATTTTCTCACTTTCTTTTTGCAAATCTTATCTGAATTGTTCAGTTCAGCTAGTTAACATTCCTTCTACAAAATATACATGTGTTCAGAATATATATGATGCTTGGCAGTATAGAAAGCCATCTTCTCTATGCTACTGTACAACTAAGTAGCAAATTACCAGATATGAGGAAGGGAAAGGATCTTTTTTGATGCCAAGCAAAACTCCGAACATGTATTAGGCTACCTTTTCTCCACAGTCCTGTAGAAAAGGTAAAGCTGATATGAATGGAGTATGTATCCATTTCCAGCATTTGCATTAGAGACATCATTTGTGATTCAAAAAGAAAGAAACAAACAAAGAAAAAGGTATTATCGAGTAAAGTTTTCATTTTACCTTGCCTTTTAAGATTCAGGAACTCTGAACTGTATTCTATTTGAAATAGAGTTGACCAAAAATAATACACAATAATCTTTATATTATAGAATAGGTCATGACTATTCACTGGAAGTGTATTTAATCTGACTTCAGTTTGCTACTACTTTATAAATAAAAAACTGTCATAATTTTACAATTGTTTCTGTTTTACAGTTGTAAAATAGACAAAAAATTGGTTTTCTTAAACAACTTTTGCCAAACATTATGGGGAATTTTAGTCATGCCTAATATTTTCACTGAGATAAAATTTTAGATTTTGTGGTTACTGGAAGTCATGTCCTGTTTCACTGCAGACATACATCCAAACTGAAAAAATGTTGCCAACCCTGTATTCCGTAGCAGTAACACAACTGCTTACAGAGAGCTCTGGCTCTGCTTCTGGCCATTAAAAAGATAGCTAGGCCATAGAGGGCAAAATAACTCAATAAATATGAGCCTAAACTAACACCTATTTTAATACATTAAGTCTCTATTCTGCCAGCAAACTAGAATAGTTTATTTTCTTCTTCCTGCTTTTCTAAGGGAAAGGAGATTCATTGGTTAGTCAGTGGGTAGGGGAAAAGGTACAAAGGGAAAAGAGAGAACAATAATCTTCAGTTCTTATTTATATTTCTTTTGCATAGATGTAAAGTTTCTGTTTATATTTGTGGAATGATCTTTAAGGTATCGGAACCCTGTCTTATGCAATAGGTATGATATGAGTCTGTGAGCAAAACCAATGCTGCCTAATCTAGGTAGGTATGTTGCTATGCAGAACAGATATTTTTCTTGAGGCATCACCAATCAGTAGTATCAAGGGCAGTAAGATTACTTCTCTTCAAATTTGACAAAAAGGTAGTTTAACCTCCCTGAGATGAAATGGCATTCTTTTCCACACCACTCCATCTATGCTAGTTGAAGTCTATGCAGCCTTAAGAATATTTTTGCATCAGTTATAAGAACATAAATGACACAACAAAAGTATAGCAGCAACTGATATTTACCAAGTGAGATGAGGCACAGTAATTATTTTTGATACACCTGAGAAGATTTTACATTTTGGAATGAGATTACCTGAAAAAAATCTTTTGCTCTAATCGAAGGGAAAACAGAGACAGAACAAGCTAAGAATTTCATAGAAGACATATAAAATATTCATTTTTCAAAGTTCTTGACCTGAAGATTCTTTGGACTTCAAAAAAGGCTGTGGCTTGGATTGAGAATGTTATGTTCAAATTCCATTTATAATTCAATGCATCATTTTCAGAACAAAAATATACTTGATAACTAAGCTCTTTTTGTTCTTAAGGGATAGCCACAAGCTCTTAGCAACATTACCTAATTCATGATTGTTGTTTAAAAGTGAACTGTATGTTTTTTGAACTTTTCTGTTTTAGTAGTTATTCAATGAGATAATTATGACTCTAAGCTCTCAAGCCCTCAGGGCAACTTATGTGGTGTGGGTTATGTCCATTGCACTCATTTAGAGCTCTCTGGTTACAGGAAACAAATTTTCTGTCATTTTCAGTTCAAAGTGTCTGAAATCATGTGAGACTCTGTCAGAGCCCAGTGGAATGATGGTTCTATAGCATGACACCAAATGCATGTGGCTCGTCTTATGATTCATCATGAAGATATCTGAGGGTGGAAGGTCTGTAAAGATGCAACAAGCCTGTATAAGAAGAATAGAGGCAAACTACTGTTATCTGGACTGCTTGTAGCAAGTGCTTCTAGCATTGCAAAGGGTTTTCTCTCTGAAGGTCTAGTTCCCTTACTCCAAAAGGGGGTCCAATAGAGTGCTGATTTCCTTGAAAGGTGGATGGCAGAGGAAGCAGACAGGACAAAAGCTAAGTTACTTGTCTTGACATACACTCATAACACTTGCCTATGACCAAAGCAGTCCAAAATGTGATAAGGAGCTTATTTGGCTTATCTGCTCAGTCTGCTGAGGATTGTGATGAGATGCATTTGTGCCCTTACTTTCTATGCTATTATTTCTGAAGATAGCTTGTGTGAGCCTAAAAAGTTGTATGACTAAAGACATATCACTAGAAGGATGATTTCCTTCAACAGTATGCAGTGAGACACATTTCCCACCACTTCATTAGCCATGTTGATCTTCTTAATCTCTATGGTTTTCGTGGAGCATTTACAAGTAATAATATCCTCCGAATACTCAAAATATAGAAATGAGTCCTGAATATGGACAATTGTCAGTTTCATACATCATATTTCCATAATATTTTACATGAATCCATATTAACATGTTAACATGCTAATTATTTTTCAGTTCTTTCCTTCTGTTTTGGGTAATCTCTCTCAATCGCTCTTTTTTTTTTTTTTTTTTTTTTTTTTAAATTTCTTTTAATGCATGCAAAAATTTTATATTTTCCTGCTTTTTATAGTAAAAAATTTGTTTTCAACCTTCTTCCTGAAGATTGAAATTGCCTATATGCACAGTTCATTTAGGTTGGCAACATATTTCTTGCATTTGCCTATACTAAATATACAGGAGTTGATCTCTATGAGTGCTCCTTGTCACTGATAGTGTATTTCAGGCTCCACAACCATTCTTTTCTAGGAGGGAATTTTGGGACTTTTTATACAATTATCAAGGTTTGTTTTTTTTTTTTTATTTTTTATTTATTTATTTATGCTAATTCAAAATATTCTGGTCATGAGTCACAATTTCATCTTGTAGAGTCTTGAAAAATCTACCATTGTTTATTACTACTATGTAGCAATAACACTGATGAAATTCTATGTACTCATATTAGGAGCTGACTTTTCAGCATTGCTTTAAGAATTAGCTTTATCTTCCTAGACACATGTTTTACCCTGTGTGTTACTATATTGTTAACAAAATATTTGATTCAATTATTTTTATTTGCCCCATTTTTGTAAAAATCAAAAGATGCAGTAAGTGAAACTGATCTCTTTGGAAAATTTGCATTCTAAGTATACAAAGGTTAATTCTGATTGTCCCTGATGCAGTTTGCTTCTCATGACCCATATGGTTTGTTATATATCGTCATTGTTTTGTTGAGTTTTATATTAAAAATCTGATGCTTTTAGAACAACAGTTATTACATCTCTTAGCACTTTCATCATTTAGTAGGGTCTGTGATGATAGGACAAGGGGAGAGTTGATTCACTGTAGACATAAGAAAGAAATTTCTTATAATGAGTGTGAAACACTGGAACAGATTTTCCAGAGAGGTGGTAGATTCCCCATCCTTGGAAACATTAAAGATCAGACTGTACAGGGCTCTGAACAACCTGATCTAGTTGAAGATGTCCTGCTCATTTCAGGGAGGTTGGACTAGATGACCTTTAAAGGTCCCTTCCAACCCAAATTATTTTATAGACGATAATGGCCAGAAATGCCGCAAGGTAAACTTTTCCTCTGGTGTCTATTAGTACATTTGCATCTATGAGAAGAGGCAAAGAAAATACTCTAGAGGACTTCAGTTTAACAGACATAGACATTAGTCCATTCTTAAGGTAATTTTATGATATGACTAGTAATTGAAAAGCTGTGGGAGGAAGATTATGTGGAAATGGAGATGCAAATAATCCTCTCCTCAAAGAACAGAAAAGAGAAGGTGTTCAAAATTTTGTATTGTTAATAGGCTGATTAATAACAACATTTATGGGACATACTCTTTACTCCTCCTTCTTTAAATGTTTCATTGATCAATAAGAAATCTAAGATTCCCAAGACTATTAAGGGAGAGAAAAAGGATAGCTCCTTACTCTATAGTCCAATGCACCAATTTATTTTGAAGTGAGAAGAGCTTCCAGATAATCTGGTTCCTTCTACAAACATACTTTGTCCGTTATCCATTTAATGTACTGGAGAATACACAAGGAGACCTTGTAGAAAGGACTGGAACCTAGGGTTCTTCCATCTCAGGGAAGAGTCATTATCACTTGCCAGCTTCTGTTTGTGTCTCTGTCATTCTCTCTCTTCAGTCCTTCATTCTCCTGCTTCAAGTTTCTTCATGCCTAGTCTAGATTCTGCATGAATGAGGAAGATGGACTGCAATATCCTATAGCCTAAATTCTAATGGTAAGAGCAGTGTTCTCGTAACCAAAGAATAAAATGGAAATCTGCCTTCAATTATTGGTTGTTTTCTTTTTTTTTTCCCCTCCCCCTCGAACAGAAATTGTGCTTGGACTAATTTTTTTAAGAACTTGGTTGACATAAATTGGATCTGATATACGAAAATGCTTATGCAATCATAAAACATGATGCCACTAAAGTTAATGTCACTAAATGTTTTTATCTGTTGCCTTTTGGGTTTTTTTTTAATTCCTTCTTCCCACTCCCACCAGTGTGAACTGATTAGTAAATTATTATTATTATTGTCTCTAGCATTAATTTGACCCTGTTTAGGGAAACCCATATGTTGTGCATTCCACTTTGTTTGTGAGTTCTTTAACTGGTTTATAATACTGTATAGTAACTTCATATACACCCACGCTCCTTCTGCAACTCTGCTTCTGAATGAAATTAGCTGAGTCAATGGGTGCTACGCTTTGTGCTAAACTTAATACTAGAGAAAATCAGATAAATTGTAACACAGATGCAGGATATATTCATTCACAGATTTCAAATGTGGTAGGTGATAGGTCAGTGCTGAGAAGTTCTTGCTTAAGATAGTACAAGTCATTATGTAAGTCTGGTGTTGAAAATGTCACTGCCCGTTAGTGGTCGGGCAAGTATGCAGTGAGGTAAGTGCAATATGAAATAATAATGATGGTGCAACTTTATGTAGCATTTGGTGTAGTTAATATTTTATAATAAGCATATCTAGCTTAGAGAAAGCAATAGACAACTGGAATAGATGTGATTATTTCCATATTCAGACTAATCACACGATCTTTTAGAATTTTGTTTGTATTCTTTTCAAATGCCTCTGGTATAAATTCCCAAACTAATTGGGAGGGGTGAAATGGAGTGCTTTTTAGATAAAGTGTGAACATAGCATAACAGTTATAATGGCTCACCTTTAAAAATCACCTGGTCCCTTTAAAAATCCTTTATTGAATATGATTATTGAACATGATTTTGTACTTTCTTTTGTAATCTTAGTGAAAAATGCTAATTTTCGTTCTCATTATTTATAACTCTCATAGTCTGCTTTCTATTGTGGTTGTACTTAGAGGTCAAAAAAAAAGAAAACCCCATCTGTGTAGACTAGTAGAACATAAATGGTGCTAGACTCTCTTTAAATTTTGGAATCTGTTATACTTTTGTGCTTCAAGTCTTCAAAGTACAGTAATATACAAATGCTCCCTTTTTACTGATGAATTGAAATAAGTGCCATTTCACTGTCAATACACTTGATATTCAAGTACTTTAATATTTTATTTTTCCTTCAGAGTGGCACCAACCCTAATAGGGCTAATTTGGGGTATTGTAGAGTAGAGCTTTGGCAAGCATCAGAACTGAGCTTAAGGAAATAGCATCTGTATAAATGTTACATGTAATAGCTTATCATATTACTCCCAAGTTCACCCACACCCTAATCAAATACAAAGTCTTATCACATGTTTTAATGTCATTGAAGTTGCAGCTGGCTTCCATACTGCAGGATTTCCTGTCAAAAGAGCAAGGGGTCGTTGGAAGTTTAAGTCTTAGTACAGCATAAACCATGTAAAAAGAATGGCAAGAGAACAATGTCTGCTGTGGGAATGCTGAAGTATAAAAGCTTGTCTAGAAATCATTTACATTTCATTAGAGACCAACACGGTGAATTCTGCTTTTGAGCGCCTCTTTTCCTGCAGATTTTTGCACTTCCATGCAAAATTTTCAGTGCTTTCTGTCTCCCGGGAGGCACAGGCCATTCTAAGGAAGGCTCTCCCGCGTGTTTTTCTCTAGTGTCCCGTCCTTCCCCTCCATCCTGGGCGGGTGGGAGCGGCAGGGCAGGATGCGCGGTGCCGGGAGAACCCACCTAGAGGGCCCCCTTGACGCCAGCACAGCCTCTGCCAGGCAGAGCCCTCTCCGCAGCCGAGCCCAGTCTGCTGCAGGGCCAGTGCCACGCAGCCCGACACTGTCCGGGGCTGCCGCCGCCGCTGCTGCTCCTGCCCGAGGAGACCAGGAGCCCGAAGGGGGGGCTGGAAATTGTCGTCCGGGAGAAGGCAGCGAGAGCCTGTTGACTCTGCGTTTGCTTCAAAATAGACTCCGTCTCTGTAGCCTGGGCTTAAGAATCTTCCCGAGGACACTTACGAGAGCGTAAGGAGTGATAACTACTGTCTGGGAGCTGAACTGGGAAAAAAAGGACAGAAGAGAAAGAATGCTTAGGTAATACGGAACTTATAGCTTTGCTTTCGTTTTGCAACGTACAAATTGATGCACGTGGGTTTATATACAGTGTACCATCAAAACAGAACTAGATTCTGCAGTGAGAGTCGATAGCTTAGTCATTTTACTTAAAGGGAGCAGGCAGCCTTATTACGGGGTTAGACAGCAAAAATGAATTTGGTCACGATATAATCATATCTCTTGATGGTATCTAACTGTAGTCCTGTCCTATGGAGTGGAAAAAGCATACTTCCTTCCTTCTTTCTTAACTGAAGAAACAAAGTCAGAGTATCAAATTCAAAAGAAGTTTGGGATTCTTTTACAAGGCAATTAAACGTCATCCTGTTCCCTGGGCTTGTAAGAAAGGAAAACTGCATTAAATTGACCACTGATTAATATGTGTCTAAGAAAGAAGAAAAAGCAGTACTCATTTCTGAACATGGCAAAGCAATCCGAAGTTACACATCTCCCCCTAAACACTGATTTGGCACAGATGGCAAGAAACTATATTTTAACTAGCCTTTTCCAACTGTCCAAAATCCTGTATATGAAGATGCTTTAATTCACAGTCAAAGCACTTGGATTTTTATCAAGACAAACTGTTGGCATTGTCAGAACAGTTTCTGTATACTGATTAGTTTAATGTTTCTTTAAAATAGCAAGTGATGCATAAATGGATGGACGTGTACCTAGAAAACCCTGTGAGAAGACTTTCATTGGATCGTGGGAATTTTTACTTTTGTGGATTACAGTACTTCTTGCAATAATCCCTGCTGTTGACTGCTCATGCAGTTGTTCTGGCATGCATCTATGAATACCATAACAGATAAATCTGCCTGACAAGGAAAACACTAATGTTGGAAGATCTGTGAACATGATGCATGTGAATAATTTCCCCTTTAGGAGGCATTCATGGATATGGTGAGTAATCAATGCACATTGTAGACTGTTAAACTCAAAATGCTTGTTTCCAAAATACTGTGGTAAATACCAGATGCTATGGTTGTCCCCAAATTAATGTCAAAAGAGGGCTAATCGAACTATGAGGAAAATTAAAATCTTACAGAGGTAGTAGTGATGAAGTGATATGAGTCTGACACTCCTTTGCCTTTATAAAATAGACAAGTCATGAAAATGTCATGGTTATGGTCATGTTTTCTTATATGATAAAAGTATTTTGAGCAGGGAGATGTGTTTTCTTCCTCTATCAAAGGAGCAATTCTCCCCTTTTCTTTCTTAGCCTGACTTGAAGGAAATAATGAAGACGTATTTTTCCCCTATGATATTGTTTTGTTTGTCCTGGAACTTATTTATATACTTTCAAGTGACCCGAAAACAGGAAAAAATGCTTGTTCATATGGCAATTCAGTAATCTTCAGTAAGTGCTTTGTATAATAGGTTCTATAATGTGACTGTTTGAAAGTCAATCATATAACATTAAAATGCCTTTATCATCATTAAAACATCTGTTTCCTCTTTGAATCAGAGGCGTCTATAGTTCTTCCTGACTGAAAAACCTTTCTACTTTCCTTGCAATACAGTGCAGTCAACTTGCTTATAAATTCTACCAGTGGCTGTTGCGTCATGTCTTGCTCCTGATGTTGGAATCAATGCCTTGGTTAGTGCCTAATGAACATTTTTAGCTGAGGCAAAGATGCCTCCCCATGAAACTTTTGCCCTTTGTGTAAATATCTAGTCTTTCAAAATA
>JAWWTY010000088.1:54466665-54476938 GCA_035222235.1 Margarornis squamiger
TTGTCTTCTGGTTTAATTCTCGTTTTAATGAACTAGAAAAATAATTTTAAGCATGTCTTAACCCCCAGGGTTCATCTTCTGACTAAGCGTTTTTTAAACATGAACCCTGAAGTCTGCTGAGAGAGCTTTGGGACAAAAGCTGGCTTCCCTGTGTACTCCTTGCCAGCCCCTTGTTCTCTGTCACAGTATGTGAACCCATTGTTTGGGGAAGACTGGCAGAAGTGTTTGCTGGGAAGATGTAGGAAGATAATGATATGTGCTATATCTGCTATTTTATCTGAATGCAAACCATATCATGCTTGCGTTTGTGCTTACCTAATCACAGACCTTGATTTAGAATGCAAATGTTTCTAGCACACTGTTCTTCATCTCAACTCTTGGAGAATTGGCAAATTTGCTTATTCATGCTACAGTAGGTCTGTAAGGAGCATTTATGGGTGCCAGGGTGTTAAGTTGCCAGTCACTGCTTTTGTTTTAATTCTGAACCTTCAATAATCAATCCATTGCCTCTAAGCTATGCCAGCATTTTCTACTGTGAATAGAAATTGTCACAAAGAAAAGTTTTCTGTATGTGTACAATCACCCTTCAAGCTACTTTCAGATGTCCTTTAAAGGATGACTGTGATGATAAAGGAAAGAAATTCTTTCATGGAACACAAATAGTTTTGTGTTTATTCTATACAAGTACTATTTGATCAACTTTAATAATGTTTTCTCAATGCTGATGCAACACAGCAAAGGTGTTCTGTGGTCAGCATCATATGCATCTCTATATTTGTAACCTTTATGTGCATACAGAACTAAATATTTTAGTAGGACTCACAATTTTCTATACCTTAGAGATGTTTCTTTTCAAAGGTACCTTAGAGACATGCACTATACCTTCATGCACCAGTTCCTGTTTGTCTCATGTGGAATATGGGGAGAAACAGTTGGGGGAGCATAAAAATATGAATCTTTCTAAAATGCAATATATTATTTCAAATGTCCAGGATTTAAAGTTCTGTAAGCAAAAAAGGGAGTGCCTGTGTCTTTTGCATTAGGCCCTCTATGTAGATTTAGGGAAAGAATAGTCAAAAATTGATGGCCCTCAGAGTACGGTTTGATTAGGAACCCATAACCTTTTGGAAGTGTAGTGAACATTCCAGTATCTGAACTCTCCTGGGTAGGGATGCTCAATAGGTAGGAACTGACTACTGACAAAAAGCAGCTATAAAATATATACGTTCCCAGGCAGTGTGACTGGGAGCAAAACTATATCAGACAGATAAGGGCAACTATAATCTGAATGGACTCTAAAAGGCTTATAAAACTGACAATGGAGTAGGCAGAAGAGAGGTATTTTGCCTGAAATTCTTTCAAAAAGTTTGGATTGTAGAGAAGCAAATACAAAATACATTCAAGGGTTGCAGGAGTTGGGGCAAGTGGTGTCTTCACTGAGGATAAAGTTAGTCCTAGAAATACTGAGACACATTTGTGATGATAGTAGGAGGAGAAGAATTTTATAGAGACCACATTACACACTATACATAAATTATGTATTAACAATATGCAGCCTACTGCCATTCACACTGAAAGTTATTTTAGAAACATTTACTGCTGAGTTATGTAACCTGGCTTTCCTTTCCATTGCATTTTATCTGCATTTGTGATGACAAACTGAATAAAGATAAAAATGGTATTCAATTGTAATTTGCCTAATTGCATAAACAAATACTGCATGTGCCTTTTATCTTTACCATAAGCAAAATAAAAAAAACCAGCAAACCTGTGTTCAAGAATATCTGTCTTTTGACTGGCAAAGTTTTGAATTTAATCTGCAGGTGAATACATCAGAATCAAAAATGTAACCTATGACTGTTCATGTTTTCTACCAACTTTTGGCTTATTAAGACTGAATGAAATTCTGTTTGGTTACCAAGACAGTGAGTAAGGAAAAAAAAAAATATCCTTTCTTGGTTCCTTTTTAATCCCACCATATTTACCTGACCATTATTGCTTTATATATTTAATGAAAAACAATGCAAATGCATGGTTACACATATTATCATTTATCTCATATTAATTTTATTACTGACTAGTTTTTCAAAAGCATCTTACTATCAAAATTCATGATCACTACCCATCACGTATCATCAGTCCTGGATAACTAGGGAGGTCCCAGATGACTGGACGTTGGCCAATTTGAAACCCAAAAAGGACCAGAAGGAGGATGTGGCCTGTTAGCCTAACCTCGATGCCCAGGAAAGTCATGGGACAGATCACCTTGGGTGCAATCGTGTGTCACATACAGGACAACCAGGGGATCGGACCCAGCCAGCAGAGTTTAGGAAAGGCAGGTCCTGCTTGAACACTGGATCTTCTTCTATAACCAGGTGACCTGCCTTAGTGGATGAGGGAAAGGCCATGGATGTTGCCTATCTGGACTTCAGCAAAGCCTTTGATACTGTCTCCCATGGCATTCTCCTGAAGGAGCTGGTACCGCATGGCTTAGACAGGGGCACTCTTCACTGAGTTAAAAACCAGCTGGATGGCCAGACCAAGAGAGTGGTGGTGAATGGAGTTACATCCAGCTGGCAGCTGGTCCAGAGTGGTGTTTCTAGGGGTCGGAGTTGGGGCCAGCCCTGTTTAGTATCTTTATGGATGAATTGGATGAGTGGATCAAGTCTGTACCCGCAGTAAATGCACAGATGACACTAAGCTGGGCAGGAGTGTTTTCTGGTGGAGGGTAGGAAGGCTCTGCAGAGGGATCTGGACAGATTGGATTGATGGACCGAGGCCAGTGGTATGAAGTTCAACAAGACTAAGTGCTAGGTCATGCCCTTAGGTCACAAAAGCCCAGGCAGCACTACAAGTTGGGGAAGAAGTGGCTGGAAAAGGTCACAAAAGCCCAGGCAACACTACAGGTTGGGGAAGAAGTGGCTGGAAAGCCCGCTGCTGGAAAGGACCTGGGGAATGCTGGTCCGCAGCAGCTGAACATGAGCCAGCCTGTGCCCAGGTGGCCAAGAAGGCCGATGACATCCTGGCTTGGATCAGCAATAGTGTGGTCAGTAGGACCAGGGAAGCTCCTGTACTTGGCTCTGGTTATGCCACATCACAAACCCTGTGTCCAGTTCTTGCCCCCTCACTACAAGAAGAACACTGAGTTGCTGGAGAGAGTTCAGAGAAGGGCAGCAAAGATGAGGGAGCTGGGGTTGTTTAACATGGAGAAAAGAAGGCTCAGGAGAGACCTTACCAGTCTCTGCAACTACTTGAAAGGAGGTTGTAGCTAGGTGGGGATTGGCCTCTTCTCCCAGGCAACTAGTCACAAGACAAAAGGAAATAGCCTCATGTTGCACCAGAGGAGGTACAGTTTGGACATCAGGAAGAATTTCTTCACTGAAAGGATTGTTAAACATTGAAATAGGCTGCCCAGGGAGGTGGTGGAGTCCCTCTACCAGGAAGTGTTTAAGAAACAACTGGACATGGCACTTATGCTATGGTCTAGTTGACATGGTGGTGTTCAGTCAAAGGTTGGACTCAATGATCTTTGAGATCTTTTCCAACCTAAATGGTTCTGTGATTGGTAAATCCCTGAATTGGTGCAATTGTTAATAAGTTTCTGTCATCTGTTTTTGCCAGCCTTCCAAAATAATCATGCTAAGTTTTTTATTTTTACGTTTTATGGAACTCTATATGATTTTCAGCTAGTCAAAATTGGTCTGGCTTTCCATTGTTATGCAGGTTCTTCCAGTTTATAAAAATAGAATATGTAACTGTGAAGAAAACTGATGGAAAATTAAGATCTTTATGCTAATGCATGAAATCAACTTTTCTTTATGTTCTTAGGACATGATGAGTCACCTCAGCTCATGAAGTTATTATGGGGAACTGAGTCTGACCAGTGCTATGCCCTTCTCATGGCAAAATTCTTCACTTCTAATCACCATGTTTTTGTGCTGATATTTATTCATCTGCTTGTTCCAGAAATATTTGTATTTTATAGTGGGTGAAGAATAAAAGGTTTCTTTCTTAACTGTGTTTCAACACAGTATTTAGCTAGTTTTCAGATATTTTTTTACTGAACATAAAAACTGTAGAG
Source organism: Margarornis squamiger (assembly GCA_035222235.1). Classification (NCBI taxonomy): domain Eukaryota; kingdom Metazoa; phylum Chordata; class Aves; order Passeriformes; family Furnariidae; genus Margarornis; species Margarornis squamiger. Next base: position 54,470,747 of record JAWWTY010000088.1, read on the forward strand.
GGATATCTCAGTACCTCCTTTGGAAATCTGAATTTGAAACTGAATTTGGGAAAAAGAAAAATCAAGATTTCTTAAACTAAAAAGCAGTCTTTATAAGAACAAAGAATTTTGATGTCTGTGGCCCAAAGATTTTCACAGTACTGCCAAATATGAAAGGTCACCTTATTTCCCATTTTCTTATGCTCAGTGACAGGTGTATCTTTCCTTCAGGCATTGTTGAAGTTTGTTTCTCACGTTAGAATGAGTGTGGTGAGATGAAGTTAAGATACTGACTGAAACAAACAGTTTCCTTTTAAGGCATCTTGGGCCTTTTCCATTGCATGTCTAACACCTAATTTGCTTAGTTACATCGAACCAGCACTCAGCATGCTGAATATTAAGGGAGACATGAAACAATTTCTACTATTTACAAAAGGGTTTTTTTTTATTATTATTTGTGTTAGCAGTCTTTGGATTGTCTGTAATGTTTGCATGTGAAAAGTTGAAAGTACTCCAGATACCCTACTCAGCTAAGTCTGACAGCACCCCTGACAGGTAGGTTAGATATGTATCAGTATATGCATATGTAAATTACGTCCCTCATGACAGAAGTGCTCTCTAGTCTTCCACACATATTTACAGCACTGTTGCATGTAAAATTTCTGCGCAGGCAAGATAATTTAACCATATGAGCTAATATAAACTGCCATTGCTCAATTTGTGTAGATGAGTATCCTGTTGGCATTTTAATCTATTGTTCCAGAATAATGAGATCATATAACCTGCATTTTTGGATTACTGCTATACTTATATTACAGCAACTGAGTCAAACAAATTTTTTTTATCTTTGAAATGTAGATCTTGCCAAGGCCTGTCTTTCGCTCTTCTGTCCTCAGCATATGAAAATGAAGTTGTTATTTGTTATTATTTCCTACCTCCGTCCTTCTGATACAATACCATTTTTGTTAATTTGTATTGAAAACACTTTGAAACACTATCTCTCATTGTAAGTAGAGTGTATCCTTTAACCAGTCACATTCAGGCTAGGTTAAAGTTATTTCTTGAAGGATCCTATAAACTTGCAGAATGTCTTGCTGTTGCTGGATATAATCCTGATTTATATCTTGGAAAATCAAACCACAGTAGTTGAAACTGAAATGAAGATTCTTTTACTCATGAAACACCTGTTGAGTGCTCATGTGGTTCCTTTACACTCTTTTCGCTCTTACTTGCTTACAAAGTGTTGCCTTCTCTTCTTTGGGAAGAGTTAATCCACAGCTGCACTTAGCAAACATCACCCTGCACCACTACCTCTTAAGCATAACTTAATGGAAAAAACCCCAACCCTTCAGACCCATTAAAAATAATTATTACAGTAAACATGATTGATTATATATTAATTAATTTATGAAGTATTTTGTAAATAGATTTGTGGGTTCTTATATTGTTTCTAAGCATTCTGGCCTGAATTTGGTGGGTGTGGTCTTTCATTCACTGAGCGGTTCACTTGACAAATTCGTCTGCTACTGGGAAAATAAATTATAGTGTTAAATATTTTGCCAAATAACAACTTTGGCATTCAGAAACAACCAAAGAATTTTCCATGTCTGTAAATGAAGATTGACTATATTCTTTGATATTTTCAACACAGTATTTGTGGGCAGGGAAAAGAGTAGAGAGAGGGGAGAGAAGGACAGAAAGTGTTGAAAGCTGATAAAAAATGAAGAATGTTGGTCTACAAATATAATTTTCAGCTTATTATACTTTCATTTCATTAAAAGAGAAATAGATTTCACTGATACACTATATTAAATGGCAATTTTTATGCTAACATTGCTTCAGTATTGCCTTCTGAAACATAAACAGAGTACAAAATACTTGATATTTTTTGTGACTCAATTAACTCTTTGGTCATAGCGTAATGATTTAAGATAATTGTTATTTTAACCATTAAAAAATACAAGAATATTTCCAGTAAAAGCTACTTGTCAGTAGATGTTAATAAATAGAATAATTTTCCCTGTGTGACTCACTCCATGGAATTAGCAAAATGGAAGCCACAAAATAAAAGGCTTCAAAGGAGTCAATAGAACCAAGCACTGCATCTGAAAAAAGTCATGAACAGTTTTTTCTAGGAAACTCATAACTACTTTTAAGTGTCTGATCCATTTATACTATGAAGCATGTAAAAATATTAACAGAAACAAGGGGCCTTTATTTCTCTACTTTTAAGGCTGCCTAATTTGGTATTCCTGGATTAACTTGAGAATTTATTATTGTTTTTAAAAATGAGTATGGAAAAAGGGTATGAAAATTTGTATTTTGTCTTACTTGGGCAGTAACTATTCTGCTCTTGAGAACTGAATAAAACAATTGCCTGAATATTAAAGATAGTCAATCTCTGGAAAGCTATAGTGACATAGAGTATACCCAACTCTCAAATTCAGCTATGTGAAGGAATCTGTTTCTTTCAGTTTTATTTGGCTTAGATAATCTCTCAAAAAGATGTTCTCTAGTTTACTTGTGGCACATCTTTTAATTTTACAGAAAGGCTTTATCCAGTAACATTGCCAAAACCACGTGGAAGATTTAATTTTTTTTCTGAAGTGGCATGGCTTCATATCTTCAATTGTCTGAAGAAATTTATTTTAATTGCATTACTGTTGTCTTATTTTAAGTGGTTTACTTTGGGATGGCAGATGACAGCTTGTTCCCTTCATGAAAACAGAGAATTCTTATACGGGTGAAAGGAGATAACTTTAATTCTTTCCATCTGCAATGAAATGTAGCTACTTATTGGATGATCTTTGTATAACACTGATCCCATTCTTAGTTTCAGCCACTAACAAATGGTTTTTGGGGTTTGATCTCACATATGGACACATTTTTAATGTCAGTAGCTAAGAATTAAATCATATGTATTATCATATGGATGTAACTCTAACAGAACATTGGTGTGTCCTTTACAAGCTGTAGGACACAACAGTTATTTGGTGAAATTCTAAGGTCAGTTCTACGCCTAGTTGAATAATAAAATGATTTTTAGAACATTTTAAGAAAAAGAGGTATTCCAGATTGTGCCATAGCATTTTATATTCCATTCTTTTCATGTGTCTTATTATACGTCATTAATTGATTTACTTTTCTTTACCAATTTATTTGAATAGATTTTAAAGAACAGGTTCTTAAACCATCAGAGTTTTTAAGAGTGATTTGTTTTCTGTTGATGTCAGTACCCTCTGTTACTCACAAACAACTTAAACTTTTCAGTTTAGCTTCCTTTATACTGAACAGAAAGTATGGCTCAGTTTGTAATATACCTTGGGGATTCAGAATTGGGCAAGCCCTTCATGGTGAAATAGACTTTCTGGTAACAATAGAAGCATTGAGCACAGAGGCTCCTAGATCCCAGTGATATGTGCATATGGATACTAGGGAAGAAATGTTTCAAAAGTCGGTTTTGTTTGCCTTTGTATCAGTGGCAACCCATCCCTTTGGGCTTCTACAGTATCCAGCTAAATTCTCTGTCGGTAAGAAATGTCTTCAGGGCAGTGAGTAGATTTTAGTTATCAAATGATTGATTGCAGTGTTATTTTCATTTACTGTACAATCAAATACTTGAGACATACTAACAATAGCAGGCTAACTGGTTTCAACTGCTATTTTAAGGAGAAAGCTTGGTTTGGTGGATCTGGACTTTAGTTGATGTTTTTTATAGTTACAAATATTAACCAATTAAAATGTCATCTTAATTCATCAAGTTATAGAATCACAGAATGGTTTGGGTTGGAAGAGGCCTTAAAGATTCATTTACCTCCAACCTCTGCCATGGGCAAAGAATCTTCCACTACCACCAGGTTACTCAGGGCCCCATCCAGTCTTGTCTTGAACACCTCCGGGGATGGGGGGTCCACAATCTCTCTGGGCAACCTGTTCCAGTGCCTCACCAGCCTCATGGTAAAGAGTTTCTTCCTAGTATCTAACCTAAAATTTAAAGCCATCTCCACTTGTCCTATCACTATATGCCCTTGTAAAAAGTCCCTCTCTGGCTACCTTGTAGGCCCACTTCAGGTACTGGAAGGTGCTATACAGTCTTCCCAGAGCCATATCTTCTCCAGACTGAACAGCCCTCTCTCGGCCTGTCTTCATAGGAGATGTGCTCCCTCCTTCTGAACAACTTAGTGGCTCTCCTCTGAGTTTGCCACAACAGGTCAATGTCTTTCTTGTGTTGGGTTCCCAGAGCTGCATGCAGTGCTCCAGGTGGGGGTCTCACCAAAGTGAAGCAGAGTGGCAGAATCCCCTCCCGTGAGCAGCTGGTTTCACTGCTTTTGCTAGAGCCCAGGGTACAATTGGCTCTCTGGGCTGCATCATGCTAAGCTTCTCATCCACAAATACCTTCCCGTAAGTCTCTCTTCCCAAGGCTGCTCTTCATCCATTCCCCAAGTCTAAGATATCATGCATCTTAGACCATTTGTGAAATATTTTTTATGGTACTTGAATTTAAGAATGTCATCTTCCAGTGTAAATTCTTTAGATAATTTGTCTTTGAGTAAGTGTAGCAATAGAAAAAGGAGAGGCATGACATCCATACTTAGTCTAAGACTTTCAGACAGAGGAACAAGCGTCATTCCACATTCAGTATCTAGATGCATTCAGAAATGTATGGAAACCAGTACTCAACTAAACTAAAATGTACATACTAGGGACAAAATAATGCAATTTTAAAAGGTTGGATTTAATGAAATAACAAAGTACAAATCATGCCATCTTCCAAGAGCAGATTTATTTACTAAAAAAAAAAACTGGTGTGGGAAGTAAATATATTTAGCTTTGCATTTGATTGCATCCATTTATCAGCTTATTTATATTTAGGCATTTAAATAGTAACTTAGGCTTCCAACTTCAGATACTTTATTTAATTCTTAAACTCATATAGAGGTATTTCATCCAATGTTTTTCAACTTATGGAGGATCTGAAAATTTCCAGCAACCTTCTTGAAATCTGTCACTCCATTTTGTCTTCCCATTACAAAGTATCACTTCATGCAACACGTCTCATGACATAACTGCCCTAACAAACGTGGCCTATAACTGCTATTTGGCTCCCTTGTTTTGCCTTTCCTAATACTTTAGTTTGTAAATGATCTGAAGCTTTACAGGCATTCCAAATTATCCATACACTTTCATTTTCTCTATTTGTGTCCTGTATGTATTCTACTATCTGACAGTTTTTTCATCTAGCATCCATAGTCATCTTTGTAGTGTCTTACCTTCTTGTTTCCAAAGAGGACATAAACAGGCATGGTGAAATGAAAATTATCAGTTTGCCTATAAGTTACTTAGAGTTTTGCGTTATGAAGAAATTTACACCTGGGAGAAAAGTGGGAGACAAATTCCTTGAATACTAGGATAGTGTCATAGAGAAAAGCATATTTTCATGTACAGGCTGAGATATGCCCGACTATACATCAATTTTGCAGATACTTTCAGCCCTTCCACAATTTTTACTGGTTGTCTCAAATGCTGAAGGACTGTGGTTTTCTTGTCTGGTACTTTAACACAGAGATCTTGAAACAGAGATTTGGTGAGGGCTACAAATCAACAAATACCTTTTCTTTCTCTATTACTGTTTGGACTTTTCACCTTAAGTGTTCTGGGAAAGCTCTTCAGCTTAAAAGTGCAGCAGACACTGTGCTGTTCCCCCAGTGAGTTTTCAAGCCTTTTGAAACACTGGCATAGAAAGTGGTCTTTCTTATGGAATATCTGTAGTAGTGACCTGTTCTGTGAAGCTATAATAATCCTAGAAATTGCTCAGAGAAGGAGACCGCTACTGTGCTTTTGGGTTTGTATTCCTCTTTCTAGTTCAACAGTATTTGGAATATCCAGCCCACAAATACTGAATTTACCCTTTCCAATATTAGGGTAGTGAGGGATTAATTTGGGATATTAGACATTATAGCTAGATAAAAATACAGTTATGGTGCTGTATTGATATCTATATAATACACATTTTCAAGTTTTAAATGCTGTTATGCTTAAATCACTGAAGCATAAGTTGGTGAACTATATGCTATGCAATATCTTTAGGGAGAGTGGAATCTCTATACACTGTATACTCCTTACAGCCTAATAATATTTCTTTCTATAGGATTTCATTTTGCAAAGAGATGTGGCTTGTGGTGAAGTAACTGCCAATGGGAATGCCACAGTCAC
>JAWWTY010000088.1:54477595-54501729 GCA_035222235.1 Margarornis squamiger
AAGGGGGGGGGCTGGTTATCTTCTTATGTAGTACTTTTGATAAAGATTTTGATACTTGAAAAATATAAAATAAGTAAGCATAATTGTGACTGTGAGTTCAAGTTCACTACTTTCCTGAAATGCCATTTGCTTTCCATATGTTCACAGGTACTTTACTGGGTATTAATCAAATGAACAGGTACAGAATGCTGAGCAGGAGGAAGGACTTTGAAACACTCATTTGTATATAAAATTATTTATATAAGGGGTTTTTCTTCCTGGTTTCTTAAAGAAGTGAGGCCTACTTGATCATATGTACCTGGTTCCCCCCTTTTGCACCTTTGGAACCTGTTGTTCAATTTCAACCAAATTTTTCATGGTGAAAGTTTTAAAACTTCAGTTCCTTTATAAAACAGTGTTGGTTGGAATTACGCCTTCAGTTTGTGCTTTGCCTATGCAAAAGACTTTTGTGACCTGATGATGCAACTTCTGGCAGTGGCTGGCCTGGCAAAGCCCTTGCAGAGATTGCTATCAGGTCAGTGCTTCTTGCCTCCTGTACCCTCAACTCGAGTTTGTGCAGGTGGGTCACTGGAGAGGGGAATGTATAATCTTCATGTTCTTCATGCAGCAACTTACTGTTGCAATTCATGTCTACTGTGGAAATGATGCCAGTGAAGTCTGTTACATACACATGGGTGAGAAACAGTGGAATCAAAACATCATCCTTTCAGACATGTTCAGGACAGCAATGCAGACAGAATGGAGTCTGCAGTAATGATAAATCCATATCTCCGATAGCTAGAGACTTTATCTCTAAACATTATATTCTGAATATTTTAAAAAGCCCCTCATACAAATCTTAAGTGCTTTAGCTGTCTCTGAAATCTTGAAGAGTACACTCACAGAATGGTAGGTGAGTCCAGCTCTATTACTCTTTCACATTATCAATAACAGGTAAGAGCAAGGATTGGGAAAGAAACTCTCAGAAAAAATGATTATATAATATTTTTCTTACTGAAAATGTGCTCAATATTTTAACTGTCAGTTACAGAGAACACAGAATGAGGTAATTATAAGCATATCTAAATTTCATAAAAACCTTCTCTTCTTTCCTATTCACCAGTACTTTAAGTGCTCTAAAAATGCTGAGTATTCAAGATGCCTCAGTTTTAGATTTCAGGAATGTAAGTTGAGGACATCAATACATTTGGAATGAGATTTGTCATAGCAACAGTGACTGCTACAGGCTTTAAGATATATCATATTTCTGATATCAAAAGAGGCTTTGGCGTGCTGCATAAATTTTGCACTCACAATTTGTCATTAGTGTTTGTTAGGGGATACTTTGAAGAAATCACAAATGTGCTTGTACGTCTTAAAAAAGTAAGAAAAACTTTTTTTCTGGTGTTCTTAATCTCTTGCGGGAGCATATAGAATGAAAGAATTGTTTGGGTTGGAGGGGACCTTTAAAGGTCAGCTAGTCTAACCCACTCAGCAGTGAGCAGGGACATCTTTAACTAGATCAGGTTACTCAGAGTAACCCTGGTCCAGCTTGACCTTAAATGTTTCCAAAAGCAAGGCATCCACCTGGGCAAATTGTTCCAATATTTCACTACCCTCATTGCAAAAAATTTCTTCTTTAGATTTAGACTGAGTCTACCCTCTTTCAGTTTAAAACCATTACCCCTTGGCCTATCACTAGAGGGTCACTAAAAGATCTGTCTCCACCTTTCTTATAATGCCCCTCTAAGTACTGAAATACCACAACAAGGTCTCCCTGGAGCCTTCTTTTCTCCAGGCTGAACAACCCCAGCTCTCTCAGCCTTTCCTTCTAGTAGAGGTGTTCCATCCCTCTGATCACCTTCACGGCCTTGCTCTGAACTTCCTCCAACGGGACCATGTCTTTCCTGTGCTGAGGACTACAGACCTGGACACTGTATTCTAGATGGGGTCTCAGCAAAGCACAGCTGAGGGGCATAATCACTTCCCTTGACCTGCTCCTCTGGTCATGCTGCTTTTGGTGCAGCCCAGAACATGTTTATCTTTCTGGGCTGCAAGTTCCTGTGGCCAGCCAGCACATGTCCAGCCTCTCATCCACTAGCACCTCCACATCCTTCTTGGTAGGGCTACTCTCAATCTCTTCATCCTCCAGCCTGTATTGATGTAGGTTGTTGTCTCCAATTCAGTGCCATGCACCTGGGCTTGTTGAATCTTATTAAATTCACATGGATTCACTTCTTGAGCTTGTTGAGATACCTCTGGGCAACATTCCATCCATCCCTCAGGCCTGTCAACCACACCATTCAGCTTGGCGTCATCTTCAAACTTGCTGAGGGTGCATAGACACTGTCTATGTCACTGATGAAGATAATAAGTGGTATTGGTCCCAGTATGGACCCCTGAGGGACACCGGTCATCACTGATCTCCATCCAGACATTAAGTTATTGTTCACTACCCTCTGGATGAGACCACCCAGTCAGTTCCTCAGCCACTGAACAGTCCATCCATATCTCTCCAATTTAGAGAGAATGATGTTGTGAGGGATCGTGTCAAAGACTTTACAGAGTCCAGATAAAAGACATCCTTAGTTCTTTCCTTGTCCACAGATGTAGTTGCTCCATCATAGAAAGCACTGGGTTGTCCTCAGAGAAGCTGTGCTGGCTGTCTGGTATCACTTAGTGGTTCTCCAAGAGCACAGCTTCTAGGAGGATCTGTTCCATGATCTTCCCAGGAACAGAGGTGAGGCTGACAGATCAGTAGTTCCCAGAAACCTCCTTTCACCCTTTTTAAAAATAGGTGCAATATTTCTCTCTTTTCCAGTCACCGGGGACTTAACCGAATGTCATGACATTTAGGTAGCTAGAATCAAGGATTTTTATGGGAGACTTCTATGAATTATTGCAGTTTCCTTGCCAGGAAATACAATATCTCTTATCACTGAATTATTTTTCTTTACATTAGAAATAAGGTCAGGGAAATAAAGAAGGGCTCTTCCAACTTGGCATACTCTGTGATTCTGTGAAATGGTGTACCAATGTGTTCAGTGATATATATCGTTACTGTACAGAGATTTTGAACTCTTGAACATCAGAATTCTTCATGCACTATGAATTTGAATATCAGGTAATTTTTATATTCTAAGTATGTATCTGCAGTGATGGGAGATGGCTGATGGAAGAATCTAAGAGATTTCTTCCTAAACCACCCCCACTCCCCAAAAAATTTAAAAGTTACTTTTGATAAACATGTGCTTGAAATGGTAAAAGAAATGTCTTGCCTGTGTATCATCTATTGTTGCAGAGTTTTAAGGGTGAGTTTAGCTAACATTGCTATGCAAATTTAGCTACAGTTCTATTGGATTTTCTAATACTTCTCTGGTAGAGCTGTGTTGGCAAAATAGAAGAAATCAATGGGATTTAATTGGCCACTGGAACAGCCTTTGAATAGCATATTGGAAAAATGCATGGAAGTAATTGACTGTTGTATGTTAAAAATAGCTGTGAAAAGGTTTGAATGATCTGGAGCCTGTGTCTACAGGATAACTAGACAGTGTCACCCAGAATTGTTTTTTTGTTGTTGTTGGTTTTGTTTGTTTGTTTTGTTTTGTGGGTTTTTGTTTTTAATTATTTAAATTTGCTTTTGTTTTTTGCTTCTGTTTTTCTTTTTCTTAAATTTTGAACCACTAAATTTTATTTATGTAGTATTTATTTATGTAATGACTAGACAATATTATTTGTAATTTCTGAGGGCTAAACTTTGAGAGTAAAAAGGATCTGCTAGAATTTCTGTAGTGATGCAACCAGTATATTTCAAATAGTTACTCCATTTTGTCCATAGTATAAGTAATATGTAAAATGTGTAAACTTCAGGCATATGTTAAATTACCTTTGATACCCATTTAGATTCTTTTCTTATTTTAGCTATTAATATTGTTCTTTTATTTACGTGTCTGAAAATAAATTACTACAGACTAATGATCAACTACTTTTCTTAAAGTTATTAAAACAAGAAAACAAAGTAGATTATTCATCTAATAATAGATCCAGAAAGAAAACTCAGAAAGTCATTTAAACCTTTGTAAATGAGATTTATAAAAGTAGAAAACTTTTGCAGCAATGCATTCTTTGAAAGTGCAATTACAGTCAATACCAATAGCACTTTTAACTTAAATTGCATGAATAGCCTCAATGTGTGAAAAGGTGGTTCACAAGAGAAAGTAGTTCTGTGCTGGAGCAGTCTGCCAAGCTCAAATGAGACTTTATGGTTTTGATGATATACTCACCCTCCAAAAATAACAACAAGGATGCACAGAGTTTGTTTTCTTCCATTCCAGAGACCTGTGGAATGCCCTGAATACTAGGCCACATAATAATGTTAGATGTCTTTATTTCTGCCCTTTTTCGCTGAGCCATTACATTTTACATAGAGTGCTCCCACAGTAGTTCTATATCAAGGTGAATACAGCAATCAGCAAACAGCAGAAGCAATTAAATGTAGATCCTATTGTCTCATGGTAGAGCTGTTTAATAAATTATGATGCCCCTAGCAGCAGCTTCTTATCTCAATAGGTTTTTCATCTTAGTGAGAAAAACAGATTTAAAATAATTTATGAATAATCCAAATTGATTTTCAAGGGCTTTTTTATTAGGTAATGGAATAAAAAATCTATTTACTTCAGCAGTATTATTTGAAAACATTTTTCCCCTTTTTCTTGTTAGATTATTTTATAATCTTGTAATACACAGGGCTCCTACCTTATTTAGATCAAAAAAAACTGGCACAACCAGGCACAACTGCTTTCTATAATTGAACATAATGATAGCTTTCAATTTCACTGTGCTTTGTAATTCAAGTATTGTCAACCTGAGATGGTATGAAATGCATCTTTAAAATAGTCCTAATATAATAATCTATTAAATAAAATGCAAAGTATACAGTGTGCTTATTATATATGCATCACCTGTTTAATAATTCTATTATTTCTGCTGAAGATTTTCTGTGTACTGTATGTCCAGAAAAAATTCATAGTTTTCTGTAATTTCTGAATTCTAATGTTTTCACATAAACTTAGTAACCAAAAGAAATATAGTAGGGTTTTTTTCTCTTTTTTTTTTTTTGTTTTTTTTTGTTTTGTTTTTGTTTTTGCTAATATGACAAAGGTACTACCAACTTGCATATCTTTCACTGACTAATTTTGTCTTATATTATTCATGAATTGAGTGACATTTTATATCACGTTAGTTCCTTTGTGCATATTATATCAGGAGAGTAATGTAATATCTGAAATACAGTGACAGGCAAACTATGTTTTTTTCTCTCATTCAATTATATAAATAGTTTTTGTTTTGATTTAATTTGTGTACTTGGCAATACCTTACATTGTTTTTGCTTTTTCTCACTAGAGACAAAAGATAGATTGATGTTTTAAAAGATGTTTATTCAACAACTTCCAGATAATGTTTCAAGTACTTTATTTTTGTCATATTTAAGAGTGCTTTCTCCTTTGTTATTTCTTTAGTAATGTTTGGTACATTTGTTGCTTATTTGTGCTACATTTCAATTTTCACAGTTATTTTCAGTACTTTTATGGTGATATTGCCAGTTACTTTTATTTCCTATGATATATCTTTTCTTGGTACCTCTGGTATATTTTTTCTATATACTTGCTGAACATCTTGATGCAAGCATTACAGAACACTAGTACTAATACCATACAGGATTGAAAACATTTTGGCTGTTGCTGGCACCTAATAAAGAGTTTTCTCTCTCTAATTTTTTTTAAGGGTAGTAGATTCTTGAGAAATCCTTCTGGAAATTATATGCTAGCAAACATATCAGCTTATTTTCTGGCAGAGGGTCCCCCCCACCCCTCAGTCCCCCAGTCAAGATGTTTCTTCAGTAGAAATTTCAGAATACTTATTTCCTGATTTCTTTTTTTTTTTCCCTCACATACCCTACTTCTGTGTATAGACTTTGACTATAAATATCAAAAAATTCTAATGAATTGCATTCTCATTGGTAAGCTTTTAGAACCCAGTAGGGGTTTTTAGCACCATATGTGATTAATAGGTCAGTTCTGAGTTCTCTGAGTACTATTTCAGTGCCTCATAATCCAGCTCTAGCTGTAGCTAATTTCATTGAGACGTCAGCAACTATTATTCTCACTAACACTACTGGTATCACTCTTAAGGACCCATGTGACTGCTCTTCTCCTCTTTCCCTAGTCCTAATGATATCTTTAACTTTGCAACACATCAGACACCTGTTTCAGCGTTATTAGACTTCATTTCTACTGTGTCACCATTTAGTCCCTTTACTTTGACATTCACATCTCATTAAAAAGAGAATCATGCAGATTTTCTGGACTAATTTTTTGATGAAAAGGGCCTGTGTTCTCATCACAGTCGGGCAGGAACAAACAAAAACTCAAGCCAAAATAATTTATTATCACTGATCACATTAACTACAGAATCATCTTAGGGATCTGCAGACAGAATAACATTGCAATAAGAAATGTAAGGATAATTAAAATCTTCCATAGCAAACGGTCTTTTGCTTTCCAGTAGTCGTGAATCTGTTTGACTGAATATTAAATAGAATTCTAATTTGAAGGGGCTAAAAGATAATGGGTACAGTGGAAACCTAAAAACTCAGGGTAGTTTTAGGGGAAAGTTTTACTGGGTTATGATAATAATTAGATGGGATGATGATGCTCTAGATATTCTTTAAAAGTAGCAAAGGTAGGTAATTAGAAAATTGTTCCAGTGTTAAAAAATCAATTTGCAGAATCACTACAGAAATAGTTGCTGTCTCTGATAGATTTCTGTTAAGACAAATTTTCTCAAAAGGTATATGACAAATAACTGTAATTATAGGAGCAAAGCACCCTACATACTTGATTTTATTTTTATTCTATATAAAGTATTATTTGACAGTCTAAAAATCTCTTTCATTTCTAGTGGCAGCAATGAAAACCTTTGTCAGGGTTCTCAAATGGCCTACTTAAGTATCATTGAAAATTGTGAAGTAATCAGTGCATTGATATTTTTAATGCTTGATTCTGCAGAACCAAGATTTCACACTGAGATTTTTTGAAGGAGTTTTATTTTATAAATATAAAATTATTAAACATCATGTAGTGTTATTGTTTCCCTTTGCCTTCCCCCTTCTTTTTCTCTAGCCATTGCTTACAGGGTTCAAATCAATGTTTAGGTCTCTTTGATATTTAGTTTTTCTCTCTATAAGGCGATATATATTGCCACTGAAATAGCCAGCTATTCCTTATCCTCAGCCTTAGCTACCCATGGTCATGGCCTTCCAACCATTTGCATTACTGAACACAGAACAACACACTGAGATAGGTAGACAAAAATTAAAAAGAATGGGTTTTGGCTTTCCTGTGTTTGCCTACAATCTATATTTTACCTTTGTTAATATGCATTTAAGAAAACACAATGTTTTTACAATATTAGCCTCTTTTTTTCCCAGTTATGTGGAGTGAGGTTCTCTCATTTTTATCTTCATTGCAATTTCTTTCTTATCTAAATACTAATCTAATGAAATCAACATGTTTGAATGAAAAATCTCTGTTAAAAAGTGGCTATTTAAAATAACCCCAATCCCTGTCTCACAAAATTCAGCCTTAGCCTTGCTTAATCAAAAATTCAGGCTTGCTTTGGTTTTTGTTTGGTTTTAAATAAACCAGAATAAAAAAAATCACTTGCTGGTACAAGAAATTGATTTTTGGAACCAGTGAAATAATCAATTTATAATTTTAGAAAATATGGCCATGAATCAAAGAGAGCTGAGCTTGCTAAATATGTGTCAAAGTCAAGGCATTAATGTGTATGTGCTCAGCTCCAGGTTGTGAATTTGAAAATTGCATCTGGGCAGCTTTTTATTTGATATGACAGTCCAGAATGATTATAATTTTAGCTGTCTCCCAAAATAGTAAGCTGATTGTTTGTAGACTTTTCAATGTTAAAAAAAATTCCCAAGGATAAACATCTTGCCTTTTAGGAATAAGAAACAAAAGATGCTCTATCAAAGATCTTATTTTATGGTCGTAAACAGGACATTGAGTACCATTAGTGTTTCTACCTGGAAGTGGCTGTCCTCTTGGATATGAGGAATAGCATATTGACTGAGCTGCTGTGTTCTAAGGGATTCTCTAAAGTCTTTAGCTGTTATGCTGTGGCAAAGAAAAAACACAAATCACCCCACAGCCCAGTATTCAAGTCAATCAGCCATGTGCAGTGGAAGACCTGAGGCTCACACTCGTCAGAGTCACAGTGTGCTTATTACTCATGATAATGTCCTCAGTAAAAAGACAGTAGTTCTTGGAGGTCAAAATCTTTTCTGTTTACTAACATCCTGAATAATTTTGAAACTATGCTTTTTACAATATATTAACTGTCTTGAAATTATGTGTTGTTAATTATATCCATCAAAAGTATAGAGCTAATGTCAGTGAGTCTCTGATACCAGTCTAAAAGTTTTAGATTGTTTCCCTGTGAATCGATGTTTCACCAGGGTTCTTAAAGTACATTGTTTCCTTCTTTTGAGAGATGATTATTAATCTTATAGATTAAATATTAATAATTTTATCATAAGGGGTCCTCTTTGTTGAGTCTGTCCTGCACATGAATCATACAAATTATATATTTAAATAAATATATAAATTAGATGCTAGCCTCTGTTTTCATACACTAATTATTCTTGACAAAACTGTATATCCAGTGTCACTCTGTGGCTAAAGTGTTTTTAGAAGACCTTTTTTACAAATCTTAGAGTCTTATGCCAATAAAAACATTTGAATTTTAACTAAATCTCATCTATTAATATTATTTAAAAAGTTATCATTTTATGTTTCACCCAGAATTCTTTTTGAATGCAGATTTTTAAAGATGAGAATCAGTAGATTAGGGTCCTTGGAATCCTCCAAGGTTATATTTTAATTTAGGACATATGTCAGGTAATAAACCAAGGCTTCTTATGGATCAGAATACCGTTTGAGGATGTAATCAAGTGTGAATCAGTAGGTTATCAATATTGATGCTGGTCATTAAAAATGGTTAACTGTGCATTAGGTAGCATTATTTTTAAGAGACAAAATTTTTTTGCTTAATTTTGATGAACCACTTTTTATTCTCTCTTAGAAATAAGAAACAGTTAAAAGAACAATTGCCTACAGATAATCTGGGTTGAAATACCTCTTTTTTCAATGGTAGTCTTAGGAAAGCTGAAATTGCTTTGGGAGCATAGGTGAGAAGATCTGGCTGGATATTTTTTTTTCTTTTTCCCCTGAGAAGATGATATAGATCTTTTTCTTGAGAACTAGATAGCAAGAATACTTCTGCATCCAGCTCAACCAGAAAGGGTAATATACGATATTGCTAAAACTGAGAAAGAAGGACTAATACAGTTTTGATTTTTATTGGGATTTCCTTCTAGTTTCTTGAAATTTTTAGAGAAACAGAGAAACTTTTTTAGAGAACAAGTCCCATAC
The DNA here is from genome assembly GCA_035222235.1 of Margarornis squamiger. Lineage (NCBI taxonomy): Eukaryota > Metazoa > Chordata > Aves > Passeriformes > Furnariidae > Margarornis > Margarornis squamiger. Next base: position 54,487,084 of record JAWWTY010000088.1, read on the forward strand.
CTCATTTGTCTTTGCAAGGGCTGCATACCTGTCACTTTTTATGGATATGTAATGGAACAATGTCTTTCTCAACCAAATTTTGATAATTACTACTAAGAAATTGCATTATTTTTTCTTCTGACTGATTCTTTCCACTGTGAAATACCTTTCTGCATCATGTTTTCTTCAACAATAGAAGTTCACTTTCTATTAGAAATAAAAATACATTAATATAAAATTTGAGGGGTAATGTAAAATTTTGAGAAAGCCTATAAATATCAATGGTATCAGTATGTTCCCTACATGCTAAGGGGCACAGTTTCATCTACCATGGTTTTCTCTCACTGCTGATCTATTGTACCACTAACTTGGACATAGGACTTATACAAAGTGTGATTTTTGAAAGGATCAAAAAACCCCCACTACTCAATACTTGAAATTTTCACATTTCCATGCTCCAGTAAACTTCCTGTTTGTTTCTCAGTCATCAGAACACTAAAAGCATATCTGGTTATAAGTTTATTTCACACTTAGAATCATTAAGGTCGGAAAAGACATTCAAATCAAGTCCAACCCTTGATTTAGCTGTATATTTCATTATTGGAAAGAAATAGAACAATAAATTTTGAAAGAATATAAAATAAAAATTAAAAAATCTCCTCATATTTACAAGTGTATTTTTGAAAAAAAGAAAAAAATCACAGAGCCTTGTGTATTTTTAATGATTAAACTTCAAAAAACACATCTTTCATATAAAACCTTTCCAGGAAAGAGGAAATAGTGAAATGTCTGTAATATCAACGTAGTATCCCAATTTTGATGCTTTTTATAGCAGAGAATACTACCACTATATGCAATACGATATTTGCAGATATAAGTAGAGCCTTATAGGGTGGTTTACAAGAAGGAGTATGTGTAAGAGGTTAATGAATAAATAGAGATCTTTTTCATACTGAAAGACACAGCTTTGTTCAATCCTGTCTTCTTCTTGGCATCCTGCTTGATATGCTTGACACTGATTCTTGGATAAGATTCTGTTGCACAGATCACATTAGATCTAGATTTGGAAAGCACCACAAAAGGTTGTAGGCCACCAAAGTGTTTCTGAGACAGTTCATGTGGGAAAATTATAGACATATGTGAAGTTTGAATATCCCCCAAATCTTCCCTGAGGACACTGGCATTTAGGTTAGAAGCTGTCTTGTATCTTCCTAGCTCCATCTCTGGCAAAGGTATATTTTAGTCTGTGTAAACTACAGGAATTTCACCTATTTTTTTGTTCCAATCTTGAAAATAACAGAATATACACCTTTCTCAAGTTGCCTCTTGGGAGGAAAAAGTAAAAAAAAAAAAAAAAAAAGTAACATGCAACATTGCTTTCCCAGAAGCAAGAAGATAGTTTTCACTTAAGAAATCTGGAATTTGGATTGGCATTTCTACAACTAATGACTCAGTTGTATAAAGAACACTGTTCTAGAGAGAAATCAGGAACAATCCTATCTTTAATATATTTTATATTTTCATGAATAGCTTATTATTCAAAGTATTTTTTACCAAAAAAAAGAGGTTTCTTATGTTTTATTTTCTTATTTATCGGTTTTATTTCTGTATTTTCCAGAATACTTAGTTTTAACAGTAAATTATTGATTTAATATTGTGTTTCTTCCAAGAACATCAAAGTGCATTTTGGAAAGTTAATTACTAACATTCCTTTCTGTTTACCAAATTTACATCAGCATAAACGGAAAGACAAAAAACACTTTCTCCTGTAATGTTTGATTTTAAGAACTGTTTGACTTGTTCTTTACTATTACAGTTTGTTATTACACTAAAGATTATGATCAAGATTAAGATTTTTTTTTTTGTATTATATATTGTTACAATTCATAGTAAGAAGTAACCTCTGCCTCAGAGAGTTTAGTCCAAATGCAGTGGCAGGGATACTGTGGAATTCAAAGGTAGAGAGAAGTGCATGCCAGGAGGAAAATGGTGGGGTCCTGAAGGTTAACTTCTGCTTTCTAAGTCTTTAGATCATGCAAGCTGTCTTCTTGTCCAGATAAAATTATTTTAGTTCTTATGGTCAAACTATGTTGTGTAAGTGTACCAGTACTATAGCAGTGGATGTAATGGGGGAAACCAATGTTACTTCAGACTGGTATTACGGCTGTAAGCAGATGCTCACAGGACAAAACACAATATGATACTTCCCACGACTACTCTCCCAGCCGCCAATTATTTTCATTTCATGTATTTCCCAAGCTTCTGTTCAGCATCCTCTGGAAACTTTGTAAGCCTTTTCATCTTCAACGTCCTTTGGCAGGAAATCAAGTAATAACAGCCTGTTGCATGGAAAATATCCTCCCTTTTTCCTTGGAACATGGATCTTACCAGGTTACATTATGTCAAAGCATATTTTTGTGACAACAGTTTACTCACTGAATTTAGATTTATGAAACTTCTTCAGGGAATAAATCTCAGGTGTTCAAAAAGTGTAGTGATGGGTGTTGTGAAAATAACCAATTACACTCTCATGAGCTTGTTATGCACATGCAAATGGAGTAGTTTCAAAGAGGCTTTTTAACAGACTCCCCATTTCCTCCCATTGAAGGTTACAGAATGTACTAAGGCATGATTTCACATGCAGCTGTTTGAATAAATTTAGCATCATATATAAGTCACCTTTGTAGCAAAGAGCAAAGCTGTGGTTTATGAGCTTACATGAAAACAAATGTAATTGTGTTAAAAACAAGAAGGTTTGAAGGACAAAAGGTTAGGAAATGTTACAATTTTGGTAATTTGCACAGTATGGTGATGGCAAAGTTGGCATTGTTATGTGTGCAAGTTGTTCCAAATGCACAAAGTCATACCACAGCTTGCACAGAACACCTTACCCCTTCACTGCCTCGGCAGTTGCCCAATATTTCTTGCTCAGTAGAAAGCCCAGCACTTCTTTCTCAAAATAAACAATTTAAAACCTGAACCAGATTTGAAAAGGATTATTTCTTCATGAGATTTTCTTAATTCTTCCCATTGTAGAAACTGCATGCTTTACAAAGATTAAAAACTGTGCTGTAACAGCACTGACAAAATATTGTTAGATCTGTTCTACAGATGGGGATTTTGGGTGTGAAGAAATGTCTGTTAATGTGGAGTAATTTACAGTATTCAAAAATTAATTATCCAGCATTTCTAGTGCTTTAATAGTACAAAATGTAATTCAAATACTCTTTAAATCCAAGTTTTTTGCAGTTGGCAATATTCTGTTTCTATTAATCTATCTTCAAAATTCAGAGCTAAGCACTGTCAAAACTGAGGAAGTTACTGAAAAACATCTTTGAAGGGTATGGATGTGAATGAAGTTAGGTATCCCAATACTGAACAGGAGTTCAGAATCTCATTCTACAAAACTAGTATGTCAGTAATGAACAACCTTGTGATTTATACCCATCATGAAAGATTTCTGATTGGGTAAAAAATTTTAGGCAAATTTATAAACAACTAAAAAAATAGTATCTTAAAAGAAATCAGGAAATGCTAACTATCAAAAATGTTATCATCTTGTCAAAAGAACTTCCTTTGAATTGTAAATGTAGATTAGTAGTAGACTCTGTCCCTCCCATGTGTGAATAATTTGCACAAGAAAGTAGCTATTTATGCACTTAATTTTTCTTAAATGAAATTAGATAATGACCATCCAGTTAATCCTTAAATACATCTTTGTCTCCTAAGAAAACTGTTTTGCTTTTCCAAGGATTTATTTTCCTGGACCATTACCTGATAAATAGCAACTTGTTTTGATAATGCTTAATGACGCAGGACCCATCTGGCATTATATCAGGATGTGCAGCTGGCTATTAATTACTGAAAACTCCTCAACAACTCAAGTGAAGCCATCCACCAAAGATCTGATTGAGCAGATTCTTTTTTCTTCCTTATTCTATAGTGCTAACCACAAAAAAAAGTAGATAATTCATACTTAGTAAGTAAGTCATGGATACTAAAATCTCCAACAACATGAATGTTGATTGTACTAATCATTTCTATTCTTCTCTTGTATTGATTTGTATTCTTGAAACAATGTAATAGTTTCAGTTTTGAATTTTCCTTCAAACTTTATGGGAGGAAGTAGCTTTTATTTTTTTCTTCCCAACTTGTAACTGGCTCTGCTACCTCCCACTCAGACACTAGCACATGCAGGACTCCTCTTGGTCAACCTCCAGCCCCATAACCTGGACCCTCTGGTAGCTGCCACCTCCAGGTGCTTCACTTCCAGCACATGGCCCCCAGGCCATTCAGACTACTCACCAGTTAGCTTGTCTTGGTGCTCATTGATGACCAACAAGGACTTTCTCTGGTTGCCAGCTCCACAGACATAATTACAAGTTTTCTGGCCTCTGTTGCTTTGACACAGAATAGAGAGCCCTTTGCCTAAAAGAAAATAAGATGTGCAGTTTAATAAGAGAACAGGACAAACTATGGGAATGTGGCACAGGGAATAGTCTTACAAGGGAACTGACCACCTTCTTTTGATCCGTTATCTCTCTATTTTTCCATATTTTCTCCTCTGCAAGCCACCTTGATCTGCCCATTTCCCCACTTTTATTTCCTCCCCTGTACATCCTGTGCTAAGTCTCTTCCAAGCCTGAAGTGCTCTTCCCTGGCACCCCATAACTTGTCCCATGCACCCTGGCAGTACCCCTTCAGTCTGTAAGGTGTTATCAATTCACCATGGTGGATATCACACCCAGCCCATGGGGCTGAAAGTTGCCAGGGAGGAGCCAGAAGGGGGCTTCCTTTCTCTGACTGGGCTACTGTAGTACTGCCTCTGCCATTGTGCCTCTGTGCTCCTCTGTATCTGTGAATGTGTGTAGAGCTTAATTACATTACCTGCATAGTTCTGCTGTTACTCTGAAAAATGTTGGCACTTTGAGCAATTTCTTTTTTGTTTTGTATACACTGAGAAGGGTGTAACCTCACTGTGATAAATCTTCTTAAAAGCATATATTAAGAAAAAACCATGAAAAATACATGAAAAAGCCTTTGGAAAAAACAAACAATAACATGTTCTGCAAAAATAAAAATACTTTGTAGAAAAACACAGCAGTAAGTAGCTGAAGGATTATCTCATAACTGTAAAGGGAAATTACTAGTATGAAAATGCTCTTGCAAGCTAGGAAATGGGAAGAGAACTAAAAAAATAGATCTTTGTGCTGAGATTTCACTAAATAGTTTTAGTAAGCATTTTATGGAAGTGTATTGGATGTTTTACAAGCTGTTGTGGCTGTATTATTGCTCATCTCGTAAAAAAGGGGGCAAATATCTTTCCGCCTTTGACAGCACCACTGAGCTGGCATCAACAAAGAACTTGTCAAAGCAAATAGCCTCTGCAGTCTCACTTCAGACCTGTACATTTTGTAATAAGTTTTTGTACACTTCTACAGGTCAGACATCCAAGGAATGCTAGAGGCTAAATGTGGTCTAACTTCACCAATTATTTAGCTGTTGAAACGAGCTGTCCTAAATAAATAACTGAGCCTGGGAATTTGAAAAATGAGTACACTGTGGCTGGAGTTGAAGGCTTGGCAGAAGTATTTGTGCAGGGGGTTAGCATCACAGGCAGGTAATTGGTTCACAAAGCAGTATTTTTTTCTGACCTCAGAGAGGGAGGAAGTCTCCTTCCGTACATTCTTCAGAAGATTTTGTAATTTGCCATGCCTTGACATTGTAAATTTTGGAAGGAAATGTACACATGAAAAGTCTATTGATAATTCTAGCTAAATACTGGTTTTAATGTATTTATTTGTTATTTATTTTTGTTGCAAAATTATATGAGATTGTGTGCTCCATTTCCAAGAGAAGTTGGAAAGAATCATATAAACTAACCATATGCTTAGTTTATACAGACTGTGTAGTTACTTTGCTTTCTGTGTTCCCTTTTCAGAGATTTTCTTTTCATTTTTATTTTTTTTTTCTGCAAGTGGTGAAAACTTAAGCAGTGAAGGACCTGAGGAAAGAGGAACTCCTATAATTAATTCTGTATTACATAGCAATGTCTTTATTTTGTGTGAAAAGGCTACAGGCACTCAGCTAGCCTCACTAACTATAATCAATAATATTTCAGTTGTGAAGGATCAAAAATTAAACCAAAAAATAAATCCAAAGTTTGTCTATAACACTGCTAGATGTAAAAAAATAAAAAAATAAAAAAATAAAAAAATAAAAAAAATCCTTGTATTTGCTGTTTCGTTGATGCTTGAGGCTTCTCAGTAATGCAGATGAAATTTGTCATTCCAGAACAAAAACTGTAATATGTTCCAGCTGGTGAGTTGAGCTGCGTGCCCTAGAATGATGAAATTGCCTTGCTGGCTACTGCCCCCAAGGAGCTGGGAGTAATAAATTCGCTGTTTAAAAGGGTCACCATTCACACACAGAGCCATCCTCCACTGTTCCACTGTCATAAGAGTGGATGCGGCCTTCTGAGCCTTGTGTGTGGCTGTGGGAGGAAGAGAAGGAGAGATGCTATTCAAAAAGCCTCTGCTTCCCGAGCAGCTTGTCCTCTTTCTTTACAGCCTTGAAAACTCCCTCACCACGCTGGATCCCCACTATTACTCATGGTGGCCTGCTACAATGGGCAACCACAGACATGAAACAGACTCGGCATTGCATTGTATTTTCAAGTTTTCCCTAGAAGCTGGAGATGGACTGTGAAACTAAGAGCTGAGATTCTTGTACAGTTGTTTTCATAGTTGAAGTTTTAGAAAGAAATACAAGGTCAAGACTGGGTAGTGATATGATGGACAATGAAATTCTACCAAACTGCAGTAATTCTGCAGTTCTGTAGAAAAATGTGCTGATTAATGTTGCTGTCTGTGTTGTATGAAGCTTCAAGATAGCAGTAAACATGCATATTTGCACATCTGATCTGTTCATTAGGAAACTGAAACTACAGTTGAGAAGGTACTTTCTGTTGAAATCTTTGTCTTTGTCTATCCACTATTCACAAATGAATAGTGGATATTTTTAAAAATTGTAAGGATTAATTTTAAAAGTAAGTTACATCTGAAACTCAACACAAGGAAAAATTTAGGTATTCAACAGTAAATGGAAATGCTGCAAAGTATTGTCAGGTAGGAGACAAGCTTGGTGAATAGAAATAAAAATACTGAATGGGGACACAAACATTTATAAAGGTAATTATCTTAACTGTACCTGCAGAACTTCATTATATCCATACATTTTCTTGGGAGAAAATGACATTTTTTGCATTAAAAATCTTCAGAAACAATATTAAAGGTCACAAATCTTGTAAATTATATAGACTAATTGCATTAATTTTGAAATTCTGTCTCTAAGACTAGAAAAAAATAGAAATAAGATGCCCACTTTGAACAGTTACTTTGGTAACAGGAAAAGTATGCTTATGAAAAAATCCTGAAATTCAGATATTGGAAGATACATGAGACAACCTTCAGATTATACCAACAATTAGTTATAGAGTTTGCTTTAATGAAAAGCTGTTTAAAATAAGTCAAGAAATAGTCTTTTTTCACTAATTAAATAAGAAAATCCCTGAAAGTGATAACTTATGTTTTTAAAACAATCTGACTAGATGACTTTTTTTGCATGGAAGTCACCTTTACACTGGAAAAGAGAATAACTGACATGGAGGCAATTACCAAATAGCTCAAGAGTGTGAGGTTTTGAAATGACAGCTGCAAAATGTAGTAAAAAGCATCTACAGTGCTGTTGCCTGAAAAGGCCTCTTCTAGTTTTCAATGGAGTTTGTGTAGAAATGTTTCTCCTTACCTGGGAACAGCTGAAATTTCAAGGCAGCCCTGAAAAGAAATTTGAACTACATTAGTGGGGTTTTTTTATAGTTAGTGTACTGTACAACGCTGAAGTTCAGTTCTACTGTTCTCTGTTTTCTGCTTTGACTCAGACGCTTGATAATTTTTATGCTTTCAACTATATATGTGGTGGAATAGTGCACAGTTAATTACATTCTACAGGAAAATGACTTAACAATTTCAAATTATGATTTTATACTAATAAATAATATGTTAAATCATTCTTCAAAGATCTGAGGTAAAGTCTTAGATCCTGCTGAGTCCAATGGCAACTTTCTTATTGGTATCTTTGAGTTGAGGATTTTAAAAAATGTTTGAGTTAAATCTTTAGGGGTACAAAAAACCGTTAAAAATATTCTGTACTTTTAACCCTTCAGTAACATGCTTAAATTGGTTGGACTGGTGATTTTCTACACAGCCCAAATATATGTCACATAGGCATACAATCATTTCACAGAGCCAGTGCTATACTTTGTCATAGCCTATTTAGCAGGATTAGATTTTCCTGATCTTTTTTCTGTCTGAAGAACAATATGCAGACTGCAGAGCAAGTATCTCTTTCTTGTGTTTTTTTGTGCCTTTTATAATGTTGAGAATTCCATCATAATCCTGCATCCTACTGCTCTGCTTGAAAACTGGCCAGACTATATACAGCAGGCAGGAACATTTCCTGAAGCAAATAATGCCAAGGAAAACTACATGCAGGATGTATGCTTGGGTTTTCTACACCTTTTGTAGTCCTAGAATGAGTAAGTTGGAGCCAGTCTGTCTGACAGACTTTATTTTTAAATTAATTTGTATTTTTTTTTAAATTAGCTGGAAAGGTTTTTTGGAATGGATCTACTCTCTTTCTCTGTACTTGTATTTTACGAGCAAAATTTTGAGTTTAAACAACTTTGTTGGAGTTTTCTTCAGATTCTACTATCTTTTGAAAAATAATGATTTTGATATAAATTGGACATATTCATCTAATTTATGCTACATAGTGTAGGATTCTACTGAAATAATAAATAATTATATGTAATTTAATCCATATTCGAAACCATATATTTGGGAGGGAAAAAATAAGTAAAAAAAAAAAACAAACAAAAAAACCAGAAAAAAACCTGATACTGTGATTTAGTAAGTCACGTAAGCACATATCAATTTAAATCCAATCATTCACCTCTTTGTTATGACACTTTCCAGCTCCACTACTTTTTAGACTGCCTTCATCTCATAGTTTCACCAGAATTTCTATGATCGTTTCTTTAACTAGAATTGCAAAGGTCTGATGAATATTTTTAAGTCATTCTTCAGTTCACTATTTCTACATAAAAAGAGGAAATGAAAGTATGTTTTTCTTATATTCCTGTTTTCTATGTATAGTGGAGTCTGTCACATCTATATGTTCCTTCTCTATATGACATTTTACTCTCCAATTTGAATGTATAATCATTAATTTCAAAGAGATATTCACACAATAATAGTTTACACAATTGTCATTTTATCCTCTTTGGAAAATTTAGACCAAATCTAAAATTATCACCTGATCATTTAGTAAATAGTGCCAAAATACGAGAGTAATTTATGTATCACAAAAATATGCAATAAAGGAGAGAATGAGAATGGTAAAAGGACAAGTCTCTTCGTATTCTACTTCATAGACTGCTAACACACCTAGGATCTCTGCACCTTTTTCTCAGCATAATTTATTCGGACCAGAGTGCTGTACAGAACTGTTTAAGTGCCTCATGCCTATTGATTTTGATACAGGAAGTTATTTGCCTGAACTGTAGGAGAGAATCAAGATCTCCAGTGCCTTGCTTGGCAGTCAGTATTTTAATTTTCCATGAGAGCAGTCTGAAGAGAGTCCAAAAAAAGATATTAGTTTTCAGAAGCAATCAAATGGAAATGAAAAATTAATATACCTATCTGCTTCTTTTTTTTTTTATTTTTTTTTTTTTTTGCCTCTATACTATGACTACTGAATGTCAACCCCAAGCCTATTAAAGCTCAATAAAGTAACTAATCTGCTGTATTGATAAGTGTTTCACAGGTGCTTAGATAGGTCTTTATGCAACTCTTGGTACCACAGCATACAGAAAATCTAAACTATTACTTGACTTTTGATATGCTATGCCTGCTCCCTACCATACTGACCAGTACTATGTCATGATCTTAGTTTGTTTTCCTGGATGTATTAATGCATCAGGGTCTACTATGTCAGTTTCTTTTCCTTAGAGCCTAGGGATTTTGAGATAGGGATTGAGTTTGTTGCTGTTCTGTGCAGCAGCTAGCAGAGTAGATTTACAGTCCCTAAAGCATGTGGTAGTACAGAAAAATAACAGTGCTGATAGCAGTGGGAGGCCCTTAGGTATACTGTCTAAGTGTTGACAGTTATCATTTTTAAATCTGAAAAAACCCACATATATTTACCCTTCTGTAACTTTTGATTATCTACATAATTTACTCAATTTATTGCCCAGTTTACAGGTGTTCTTTAATATTTTAACAAATCCCTGTATTATTTATAAATTAGCTTTTATATTGATTGCCTGAAAAATAAATTTGAAAATTTGATTGAATGGGTGTTATGTCTACAAGAATGGCAGGGAGGAAGGTAACTGAGGAGATCATTATGTAACAGTTTGATGCTGGTTCACATACACCTGGAAACTTTACGACATTTTTAAGTAACCTAATTGATCTATTGTGTACAGTATTCAATGAGAAGGAAAATCAGTTTTTTTGCCATCATTATCTTTAAAAAGACATCTAGGCCAAATTACCCTGGCTGCAAATTATGCAATCTTTTTGTCTAAGCTCAGAGAGCATGAGAATAATCAGTGTATTTATTTACAGTGTTGGAGGAGCCAAAATCTGTTGTCAACAAGGTCTTGTTAAAATTGCACAGGGCCTTTCTTTATAGATGTTTGTAACACCTTTGCTTGTTGGGACACTGCATTAATACCCAAAGAAGGTTATGCTAAATGGACCTCACAGAACACAGGTTTTTTATAGATTTTCCAGTCCAATATGTGATAACAGACTTAAATTGCAGTACGCAGAGCTTCTGAATGTTGCTGATGAACCACTGGCTCAAAGTGTTTGAGGGCTGTTACAGTTCTGTACTTTTCTTAAAACGTTGTGCCCCAAACTGGTGTGTTAAATCCAGAGGCTTTTCCAGTTCAGATTAAAGAATAGGATTGCTGTCCTTTGTTTGCAGACTCTGCTAATATGTCCAAATGTGAAAATTTACTATATTGCAACAGCATTTAAACTACTGTTGGGTGAAACTGTGATCCAATGTATCATTACATTAATTTCTTCTTTGACCTTAGTAGTTCTATTATTTTCAAAAAATATTTTACTCAGTGCTTGTTTCTTAAATGCTATGGTTCTCAGTGTCCAGGTTATCAAGATCACTTGCATGTTAATCTAATTCTCTTAAATGTTTTCATCCCATTTCTACTTAGTAAACCAGCTCTTCAGCTCTTAAGCACTGAGTTTACTTCAAGTCAGTAATGGAAACATGATACAGTCTGAAGAACTTAATTCAATATGTGCGTTTACTACTGGACAGAAGTTGTTAACTGCCTTTACTTTTGTCCACGATATCTGCTTCTGCCAAATATTGATTGAACCTAGCCTAGCCCAGGTATTCCTATTTCCTTCCTGTGTATGACACAGTTCCAAAGTTCTGTTAAATTCAAGATAGATGAAACCTACAGTTTCCAGTTTCAACCTGTATCTGACTGGTTATTTTGACAAGGGAAGTCATAATGATCTGGGAAGATTTTAAACTATTTTGGCTGTTATAATCTTCTCTTTTAGATTCTTGCAAACTGATCAGTGATTTGCTTTTTTTTTGTACTGAACTTAAGCTGGCTCCTTCTCCTTTTTCCATATTGGCATTATCTGCCCTCTCCAGTACCCTGTGCTCTTACTATTATTCTGCAGTTCATGAAAATAATCACTTACTTAAATATTATTTCAGGTAATTTCACAAATACACTGGAGTAAATTTCAGTTGTTAGTGATGATTCTCTACCACATATTTCCAGTGGCATTATTTGGCCACTATTTTTTAATGGCTTGATATCTGGTCATAGGATAATATATCTATTATATTTATAGTAAATGGGAAAAGAGTCATTATTTTGACAAATATCATATGGTGCTTTAAAATGCTTCAACAGGCTTTGTAGTAGTTATTACAACTGGAAAAATAAGAAACTTCTACTATCACTCTGAATTATATATTTATTTATTTATTGGCTTGCCTTTTGGATTATAAGGGCTTAAAATTATTCAGTAACAACAAGCTGTAAAACTTTCAGTGCCAGCAGTGGAGAGATTTCATCTGTTATTTTATGGAATACGTGTACCTAGGGTGCTGCAAGTGTTATGAGTAAATTTTATATAACATGGAACATACAATATTCCCCAAACTAGGGTCAGGTCTTGATACTGTTTCCTAGAAAAACAATGAGATAGCTTCACTGCTTCTATATGTGTGTGAATATGTTATTTCGCTTAAACATAACCATGTGAGCAGTATACTGTATTTTTAACTCAGTAGGTATTTGTGTACTCCTTTTTTGATAAAGAGCAGCCAGAAATACATTGCTTCATTTGGCTAGAAAATGTGTTTAGAATTTTAAAACTCTGAAGAGATTTAAATTCTTTAGATAAGAATTCATACTTTTCACTGTACTGAAGCAGAATTTTAAAATATTGGTAATAATCTGATAAACTTCTCATGATACTAATACTTGTAAGACAAATCTATTTAAGCATTATTCAGGTCTTCAACATAGAAAATAAATATTCTGAAGATATAGAGAAAAAATAACCAAAATTCTTTTACGCTGTGTGATGTATATTTACTCTGAACTGTGATGAAGTTAATCCATTTCTCAACACCAATTTGTAAAGATTTAGTCATCAGGTTAAATAGATTTTAGGTTTTACTCTGAACAGTTCTTGTGTTATTGCTTTAGGTCAGCATTACAAATTAATAACCTTGTATATTTAAAATAACACAGATAAATAATGAAACACTGTGGGCAAGCTTTGGCCTTCATCTCCAAGTCATGGGGCTGTGAAACAAGGTAGCAGTGGTGTGTCTGAGGGATATTTTGACTACACTGCTAATTGCCAGTTTCCCCTGCAGCATGTGGATCCATACACTTCCCAGCAATCCCCTGTGCCTTGGGCAGCAGGCTCCAGCATACAGTAGCATCTGGCAGCTCAAGTATATGGTAGTAGTGATCTGGAAAGGACAACTAGCTTCACAATATGTGGAATTACCTTTCTGCCACATTTAATCACTCTTATTAGAAGTACTCTGATTCTGGGTAAGTAGAAGAAAATATATGTTAAGCTTCTTCATTAGAGTGAACAAAATAGATGAAACCACCTCATATTGATCAAGTTCATATACAAAAGTGAAATTTGAACTTACTTTGGATCACAAATTATGACCTTACATACCCTTACTACTATATATTGCACTATCTCTTTGTTTAGAGCAAAGGTGTGTCAAATTATCTGGGTGTGAAAAAATTAATTAAAAATGTTTGTATAAGCCTAACTATAACTCTGCAGCATCTGTAATGCCAGGACTGAAAGGGCCCAAAGATTATACAATTATCCAGTTTTCCACCCTCAACTTAGACTTCTAGCAATTTATCTGTTGATTTTAATGGATCCTTTTAATGGATTACCTAATGAATTTAAATGTTTTTCATCTTAGTGCTCACTTACTTCAATTCAAGACCCAAAACCACTGGTGCAATTCTACTAAGTGGGGTACAGCTGATGAAAAAGCCTAAAACTTGAAAGCAAAGACAATTGCTTCAAAAGAAGTTATCTAAGGTGCACTCTGAAACCTATTAAGTGGACATAACTTTCTTGAGCAACTGAAGATATATTTTATGTTATTTTTCTTTTATACTTACCTTTGGTGTTCTGCGAAGGTGTAAGAGCAATCTTTTAAGGGGATGTTTCTCTTGTGTGTTCATTCACTCACACACCTGTATATCATAGGGGAATATTTACGTTGTTTTGAATTTTGGGTTTCCAGGACTTTTTCACCCATAAGGGAGGGGATAAAATTCACCAGTCATTGGATATCTGTAACTCCATGGCTCAGCAAACCATAATACTTTTCTTTATTGGCTTTTAATTTCAGAATAGTCTGATCTCCAATACAGAAATAAAGCATGAGAGTTTTAGTAGCCCTTTGTGACTGCTTATTTTCTTATCCTTATATGAAAATCTTAGAATGAGAAATTGTTTTAGTAGCTTTAATTATATTTTATTATTTAAATAGTTAAAAATATAAAACAATTGAGCTAATCAAATTTTTATTACTGATTCCCTTGTCTAGCTGGCCAGTTACTTTCTGTATTTTCCCCTTCAAACTGGAGGGGCTTTGACAGCAGTCTCACGTATTTGTAGACAGTATTAAGTACAGTAGCTCACTGGAGCCTGTAGGAGTTACTGGAACATAAACTATAATTTAGAAAATTCATACCATTCACTCACCATATTAGGTTTTTTTTCAATCTTTTCACCATATATAATAGGTCCACTAAGGTTTGTTTTGTTTTTGTTTTTTTTTTTACTGTTCAGAGCCATATTTACTTGCCTATTGTTAATAATTAATTTTTTGTCTTGAAGCTGGGACAGAAGGTGGTGGGACAGAAGATAGAAGTATTCTAAGGAAATTGAGTCTCTAATCCCACTTCTGTGCCAAACAGAAAATGGTGTCCTTTCCTCCCACTTTTAAAGTGCTCTGGAGGTCAGCTTAAGCATGGGTAGCATTTTATCA
>JAWWTY010000088.1:54519714-54533652 GCA_035222235.1 Margarornis squamiger
TAGGAACACGTTATTTTACTTTTTTATTTCCTATAAGGCTGAAAAAAAGGGAACACAGAGAATTTTCATCGCAGAAATCTCTGTGTTTAAAAGTTGTTTGGATCATATCAAAGATGGAAGAAGCTGCCCTTTTGGGAAAGGTGTTACATAAGGTATCTGAAGTGGTGGTGATGTTCTTACTAAAGTACAATTTGATCTTGCTTCCTTGAAGGGAAACAACACAAGTACAAGCAATAGAAAAAAGTGAAAAAGAGAGGAAAATACCTTTAACTGTGGTTCTTTGTAGTTTGTCTCACAACCATTTGATGAAGCAATAAAACATATGGCCTTTTGAACTTCTACAAAATCTAGCTGTACTGTGCTGCATTGAAGTTATTTATGACATTACTGATAGCTTCCATTGTAGTTACAGACACAGAAAGGCAGGATGCACCTTAGCCAGCTAGAACTGATTGCTTTTAGTCAGAAGACCAAGGAGAGGAAAAAGTGGAGGAGATTAAAGTAAAGACAATTACAAGGAAAAAGACAGAAGTAAATGTTTTGCAGTAGAAAAGTGAGTCTTGCACTCCAGTCCTTTTCAGGACCTAGCCAAAGATATTTGAAGTGGTGGTGTGCCCTTAACTCTCTAAATGCAGCTTTGAAAGCTTAGTGGTGCAACAGGGGATTCCAGGAGTCCTGGACATTACCACTGAAGGCCGCCCTACTAGCAGAGATGGATCTCATTCATCTACCTGTCTTTGTGGTACCGGTGTTAAACTGGTTAATGCCCCGGCACTCATACTGGCTTGGGAATCTATGTGTGTTTCATAGCAAAACTCAGGATAGTGGGCTTTGTAGACACTTTTCTGACACATGCCTGAATTATTAACTTTAATCTTATGTGAATTTAGTTGGACTAATTATACACTGTCTACATGAAATTTCCCTATCTCTTTTCAAACACATACACAGACACAAGCACACACATATATATGTGAAACAATGACAAAAAGCTAAATAAGTTATATTTGAACTAGACAGTTTGGAAAATAGAAATTAAAGTACCTCTACAAAATACGTGTTACCTGAAAAAAGACTCAAAGGCTCAAAAGGAGATGTGACACCATTTAGAGCAATTGTATGAATGGTGGGTAAGGACCTTCATCTTAAGTAAAAAGAATAGAGGCAATGTTTTAGCATTTCCCTCTTTTTAAAGAATGGCTTATTCAGCTTTTTAAAAAATAAAGATGTTCAGGCATAGAGGATTATTGCCTTAAAAGGTAAGATTAATGATTAATCATTAAAAGATTAATGAAAGTAGGAGATTGTCACATATACTTTAAATGCAAGCTCCTTTCTGTCAATAATATATAGTTAAATTATTCCGTCCAGCTATTAAAAACAAGTATTCTTCAAATTAAAAAAACCCAATTAAGTAAGTTGAAAGAAACAACAACAAATCAAAACCCATACATGCTGTTTCTTTTCACATTTTAAGTTCTTTAGGTGGCTTTTGATACATTTTTTTTCCTTGCTGAATGTACATAAGAACTCTGTACTCAGTTCAGAGTTTAAAACTTCTGTACTTGTTTTGAGAATATTAGAAAATAAATAATAATGGCTAATATTATGATGAAGACATGTTTAAAGCTTTTCATGATAGTTGTCTTTGTTAAGATGTTTAGGAGATAATAGTCTTCAGGCAAAAAGAATGGTTTGGTATGGATTATGCTACCACATCAACCTGTAGAGGGCAATATGGAAATTATGGCATAGCAAATGGTTGACTGAATAAGGAAGTGAGAAAATTCACTAAGACTTCATTATAAGTAGTTTAAAAGTTCATACAGAATACCTACTGTTACTAGATTTTGCTGCTCAAGATACTAAAATAGTATATCTTGTTCTGAGTTGTCTTGGAACAGAAACTGTCTTTCAAAGTGATTCTTTTAATCTATAAAATATCTTTTGCTCTGCAGTTCTAGAAAGAAAAAAAGCAAAAATATTTTAATAACCATTACAGTTTTGCAAAGCTATAAATGGCATGAAGAAATATACTGTTCCACCATGTTTTCCTTCAAAATAATACATCATATGTAATGGGAGACGTTAAATGTTTTTATATATACATCAATATAAATATATATAAAACTCCTCTGACTATGTAACTATTCCCTATAACTTTAAAATTCTCATAATGTAAAACACTCTTTGAGTGAGTCCTGTGGTATGGTAAAAATCAGCTGTGAGAAACCGGTCTTTTAAACATTGCATTTTTAGTGCTGAATGCTTTCTGACAGAAAATAAGGTTAAATCTGACTTAAGTGAGTTCTTTGACAAGGAGCCTGTTAAGAAGTGCCTACTGTGATCCCTGTAGTGGCAGCCTCAGAGCACAAATGATAGAACCATTCAGAAAGGGAGTCCTAGAAGGAACAGAATTGAGGTTTGGAAGGTAGAATGAGTTTCTTTTGTACTATGCAAAATAAAGAAACAGACATATTTCAAGTAATCTCGTCTATTTATTTGTGCAGGGGGCCATTCAACTGTGAAAATTGTACTATTTATGTAATATCTTGTGTATACACATAACATCTTAGACTATCTCATCCATCCACAAGTGACAGTGTTAAGAAATGTCACAAACATAATTGCATTCTCATAAACAGAGACCAAGTTGAAATAAAGTGAAGCCTTGCTTTGGAGTTGAGTTTATTTTTTGTTCGTTTGGGTTTTTTTAACTTGACACTTTTTTGTTTTAAATATTGGAATATTACATATAATAGTTCTAGACACTTCTACTGATGTTTTTCTAACATGTTTTTTCAAAAAAATTTAATATGCAGATGTTCTTTTTGCTAGAGAAAAACTGGATTCAAATCATGTATTTAGTAGCAGAGTCTTATTGACTTAAAGGCTGGAGTATTATAATTTTATGTTTTTAATGAAATTTTTGTTGTCTAGCATACAGTGGGCTTTTTCTGAGTTTTGAATGTATTTTCCTTGTCATCTCCATACTTGCTGCATTATGTTGAAGACACAGAATTAATCACTGAGAATGCCCTCTTCAAAAGAGCAAATAACATATCTAAATAACAGGCTGTTACAGCAGTTAAACCTCATAGGGACAGGGATGTCGTAAATTGTAGTATGAGAACAAATGTGCTAATAACAGAAAAGCAATCATGGGTAGCATGTGTTACAGCTGATGACAGCAGAAATGGAAATGCACCTGGTTTGTGTTGCAGCTGAGATAAGCTCAAAATCTTTGCTCTTATCTCAGTTTGATGCAAGTACTCTGACATATTTAAGATAACATCAGATAACTATAAGGTAACATACTGCATACTTCCCATTTTTGGAATGTATGTAAAATGCCTAACAATACAGAACCCTCAGAGAGACTCCTGAATAATCCTACTACAAATAAATCTGCACTATAGAGCTAGTTGACTTTGGTACAGTGACTATCTTGCTTGTAGAAAACACATGAAATCTAAAAGAAAATTATAGGAGTTTTACACTTAATTTTGGGTTTGTGACTGATCTGAGGATGGTAATCCATTGGCAGATTTTTCTAAATTACTTCACTGAGTAAGTAATAAAAAGATAGACCTTTTTTCCCCTGCAACACAAATAAGATTGTGGCAGTTACAAGACTGTTTTCTGTGTTCTGTGTAAAAATGTCCATTGGATGCAATTATTAAAAAATTTTAATATCAGCTTTTTAAGGCCAGAAAAGTAGTCTGTTTCCTGATTCTTCCACAAGTTGTGGGTCTTAACTTTCTTCTAGTTTGGATGAGGAACAAACACACACAGTCCAGCATCTGAACTTTGTCATCAGAGATGTACATGAAATTTTCAGTATTGTTGGGTGATCATGGACTTCATTCTCTTTTACTCTGTCCTAACTCTCATCCAAACCTTCCCTGTTTTATCAGCATGACTCCATTACCCACCTTCTCCCCTGTTCCAGTCATCTTTTGAGCATAATCTTTGTTTTTCCTCCCCAACGATTTTCAGTGGTGGCTTCCAGAAAACAAACAAGCAAACAAAAAAATCTCCTCTGTCTTACAAATATTATAGTCTTCTAAAAAGTGATAAACTGTATTTTGATATCTTGTTTATGTAGTTGTACAATTCTATATTATGTTATGATGCAACCCTGAAAAATTCATCTCTTTCTACTTCTCCATCTTAGACTTTTCTGCTTCAAGAGTTTCTCAGTCTAAAGAAAATTACTTGCCAGATGCAAACCATTATGGCTCTGACAATTTTTACGTGCTGGGTTTCTCAGTGGAAAATTCCACCATACTCTGAATCTGTATTTGAATGAGATCATGTCTCATGAGATCATTTTCTCCTCCTGAAAAGAAACTATGATGGATGATGATTACATACTGAAATTCACTCTGTGCCTATGTAGCTCAAAGGTCTGGTTTCACCTTTTTGTAGTCAGATACTTCATCCAAATGCCATCACTACAACTGTCTCTGTTACGTGCTTTGTACCAAAGAATGTGTTCTGTCCTCAGACTTATAATCACTTCCCTGTGATTCATGACCAGTCTCATTTTGGCTTTTTTCAAACTGCTCTCCTTACACCACTTCTTTCTGCAGGATTCTTTTTCCAATGGCTACTTCCTCCACTGGAAGTGCACAAAAGCTCTGAGCACAATAGTGGCCAAAGCTCCCTAAAGGACTCTTCACAGAAACATCAGCTGAAATAAGTTACTTAAGTGGATTCAAAATTCCACTGAAATCAAAGTATTAATTAATTGGTAACATCTTCAAAATTATACTTTGAGCCTTGCTTTGTTATATCAAAAGAATGACACCATATGTAGTCTTTTCTGTGCTTGCTGAAAAAAAAAAAAGTGCCAAATTTTTTCTGAATAGATAAAAATAATGTAAGTTCCTCTTAATCTTTTTGAGTTCTGTCCTGCTATGATCACAGAGTGTATCCTTGAGTATCACCTCCATCAAACACGAAGGCTTGATCCATCCACATTCAGACAAGACTTTCAAAGTCTATCTTGGAGACAAAGCAGTTCTCAAAACACTCTAACAAGCAACATGATGTTCAACTGTGTCAAACATATAAAGTTAACAGGATCATATGACAAGTCTAGAAGTGGCATTACAGTCTTTTCTGGGTGATTATGCTGGCACTTCTCATTTCAACCATCCTGGGGGGCTAAAATCTGTCAGTTGTCCACAATTGGATCTATAGTGACACTTAGATAAAACAAAAGGGATTGTGACCTTTATATTTCGCCCAAATCCAGCTCTCGAAATAAATTGCTTACTTCTCTCTCAGGCCTTGCTAGGCAATTTTCCTGAAATTTCCCCCTGGCTTTTTACCTTTCTTCAGTTATACATAAGGTGGCATTATGTATCATCTGATTTTGTTCACAGTTTTAACCTCAAGCCATAGAAAACAACCTAATGTTGACAAGGGTCACTTTAGCACTTGTAATTATAAGATCTTAATTAGCATCAATGCTAAGAGTGTATTTATTTCATTTTCTCCAGTAGTTTAAAGCTCTGATAACATAGGAGTGTGTGGTCTTTAATTGTTAATGTTCAGCAGTTTTAAAGAGGAGTTTTAATGTGCTTCAGACTTAAGGTGATAAAAGGAAAACCAGCCTTTGGTACAAAGCTTGAAGAGCTTTGTGATGGTGTTTATTTACACATTACTGTAAATGATTATGCATGAACCATTATTTACAATACAACTGATATAATGGTTTGATTTTTATTTTTCTCCTCATGTTTATACTTATTTTCAACATAAGCTTATCAAATTAGAGAGAACTGTGAAGTAATATTTGCAAATAATTAGTGACAATATTTTTCTCCTTAACTCTTGCTGTGCAGCTTACCCCAAGAAGCAGTGTGACTTTTTTCACACAATGAACCCATTTTGTATTTCCTCATTTCCTATGAGAGGGCGGTGATTGTATTTTATCTTGACAGAAGTCAGAACTAACCCAAAGTAGGCACAGAGACAGGTATATCCATTACATTGGAAGAGAGAACTTCTAAATACTACTTTCAACAGTTTGAAAAGGGAAAGGAAACCCTACCCAACACTTCCTGCAAGAGAAATAAATCAATTCTTTTATTTAAAAAAGCAAATCCTAATGGCATACCTGTCGCAGTGCCACATATAGTAATGCAGGAGCTGCGTCCCTATGTGTGAAAGCATATTGTCTACTGATCTCTGTTGCAAATCAGCATGGAATTTTCTCTGCAGTGCCTGAAGTTAGTTTCCAGCAGATAACAGGAACTGGGATGATTATATCAAGGAAAAGAATCCAATACTCAATATAGTTGGTGCAGCACCAAAAAAAAAAAAAAAAAGTGCTACAGCTATCACAGTGGAAATACTAAAGTGCAGTATTCGTAAGCTGTCTTACAAGTGGAAGTTGTTTGTTTCTTGTATGCAGACTGTGGTTTATGCAGTATTTGTATAACTATGAATATTTTCACCATTTTTCAATTTGCTTCATCTGCTGCAACATACATAAAATTCCATTTATTTAGAACCCCCAAAATATGTATTAAGAAACGTGTGTTGTAACATTTGACATTCCAACTTTGTAAAGAATTAAATTATGCTTAGCTTGTAAACTTAATTTTGACCATCCATACCTTGACTGAGAGTCCTTAGATGTGCAATTGTGAGCTTTTAAAAATTCAGTGTATTCAATAGGACAGACAGGACAGTTTCTTATTATATCTTCATTGTTCTTTTTTGGAGAATCCTTATATTTATTTAAGAAACAGAAATGGAGTTCCAAGTAATATAGAACACTCTGAGTCCTGACAAGGAAAAAAAGTCAGCTCTGTTTTTCAGCAATACATTACTTCTCTGTTTTCTCTTTCAGTTAATAAGCTGAATCAGTTCACTGGGTGCTCAGATAAGCACCCTAACCAACACAACAAGAGCGAAAGGCAGACTGATGCAGCTCAGCTATATGTATGCACTCATGCCTTCAACATTTATCCAGACTCAGCTGTGACAGGTTGCAATGTAGTCAAGAATGCTGTGAGACACCTAGAGCTTAAGAGTTATTTTAATTCAAACATAAGGAAAAGATATTTAAAGTGTTATCACTAAATAAACCCTTCAATCTTTAGAGTGGTTCATTATATTGATACTGCAAATAAAGTACTGTGAAAATTACTCAGAGCAAGAACTCACCTTGTTAGAACTTACATCAAGCTCTATGGTACATCAACCTATTTTTAAGAGCAGAAGTTCCTCTTTTTCCCTAGGCAATATAAAAATTAAGACTGCTTTGCCTTCAGGAAAGGACATCTTTCTACCTTTTTTTTTTTTTTTTTATTAATCAGGTAGACCAAGTTGAAGAACATCCTTCCTGCTGTTTCTCTCACGGGTTATTTGTGTGGAAAGTGAGAGCTATGTGGACAATATTACTGGAAATTTTGTTTTATTTATTTTTGTTTTTAAAGGAAGGCTTTAAGACAGCCTGGTTATATCATGCTTGGAAGGAATAATGAATACTGTCAGATGTATACTATAAATTTTCAAAACTCATAGGATGTGGAGGTTAACATACCAAGTAGAGATGTCTACTCCCTGGACTTTTGATTTGGGAATTAGAAAGTCTTGGTAACAGTGGGGCTAAAGAGAACAGCACTGTTCTTTGCTATATTATGGAGTTGTTAATAAAACAACCAATGAAAGTAGAAAGTCAACCAGCGATTATAAGCTTTATAAACTGACAGTTTCTAATGGAAAATATCTTTCTTGAAAATTAGTTGCCCAAGAAAACCTTTAATGGGATATCTAGTCTCACACTAGTACATTGTAAATTCTAATTTATCCCTGATGAAAGTGTGGAAATACACAATAAATGTTCTATTTTGGCAACATAAGAAATAAATGCATGGAAAGTGTTATCCCATTAAAAAAACATAGGTATATAGGTAAGAAGTGGAATAAAAAATTAGTTGGTTGTTAACCTGTGCAGAATGTACAAATTCAATGCTAAATAGACAAATTTGTAATCAGTATGCCACAGAAGTAAGGCATACTAACAGCATCTAACATTTCCAAAATGTCTTTGTTTTGCCTATTCAATAGACAACATTGGCATTACTAACTTGATATTCTAAATATAATAGTAGGAGCTGATATTCAAGGAAAATGTTTATTTGGAGAGATGAATAAACAGAATTGTTCTCCTGTGTAACTACCGCAGTATGTCATTAATGTCTTTTAATGAGTAACATTATATACAGTGACACTATCTATGGTTGCAGAGTGAATTTAATAAGAACTCCTGATTTTTTAATTGCTTCTATTTTTCAGCTACTTTATGCCCTTAAATAATTATTCTGTCAGAATAATATGATTTCCTTGCAATGAGAAATTCAATCTTCAAAACCTTTATGGTTTTGCTGTTAGGATGCATGCCAAATAAATGGTAGGCTTATGGGCTAGTGTTGTAAGTGGGCTGCTAAGCTGAATGGACCCAGTGCAGCTATTTTAATGGATTATTGATATTATAAGAAGAATAAAAAGTCTTCATTAAAGATTCCCTGTGCTATTTAATGAGATAAAGGGAAGCAAAATGTGTAGGAGTCAATTTAAATAAAGAGAGCCTTCAAAGGCAGCAGTATGATGTCACGCATTTCAATAGCAAAAGTTTGTATTGGCAGAGTGGAAGGAACATATGCCAAAAACAGATTCATCTCTGTAAAGCAAACTTAAACATTTCAAAGTGAAGCCAAGCATATGCCATTATTGAATATTTGTCCCACTCCTTTGAATTGGGGTTCTTTTTCAGTATGTGTTTGATACGTGCTAAATAAAACCATTTTTGTTATCCACATATGTAACAGATAGACTCACAATATGTCTGTGCAATCTGTGTAGTGTTATAAGTGAAAGCTTGTTCTTATTCATAACTTTATTACATAACTCTTAGGTTATGTATTTTTGTGTGTTTTGGCTGGCACTTGTAGGGCAGGTATCATCTCAGATCACTACCAGTCACAGTACCTTCAGCACTTAATAAAAACACATGAGAATAGTTTTGGACAATTCTGTCAGTAATCTTATTTGTAAGTAAATTAGCAGTACTTTTTTTTAGGAAATTTGTCATCTAAAAAATGGGAAGGAGAGTTAATCAAGGAGATGTGTTGAAATAACACTTACATTCCTATATTTCTTTTGCCTTTCAGCTAAGAGTTATATAGGTGCCCATAGTCAGCAGTCCACGAATAATCAACAGCAAGATTTAAAATACATAAACAAATGAATATATATAAAGAGAAACACTTCAAAACAACTAAGGAGGGAAGCTTTTTCCAATCTCTGAATACAAAAAAGAAGGTTTCTAACTATTTCTGTGTTTTGGATGGACTATACCTTCATCCTTACCTTTTTACTGTTTCATTTTTATTTCTTAACTAAAGTTAAAAGGCTAAAATGCAGGGAATTTAGGCTGCTTTCTTTTTAGTTTTCTTATTTCTTCATGAAAGCTTTATCTGCATGTTGGAGAATGGCTACTTGAGGCTTAGATTAGACTAATTTCGTTTCAGCTTTCTTAGTTTATTTTAGCTTTCTAGTAAATCTGAAGTAATTTCTGAAGGATTTTTAACTACTGGTATCTTATATCCCAAGCAGAATCAGATGTAGCCTTTACTAATATTACCAAATTTAAAAGACTAATGGAGATTTTCAGCTGTTCTCACTTCAGCAATTTTCATCTTTCCCCCTCTTTCTATAGGGTAGCTGTTAATCAAGTTTAAAGTTTGACTAAATTGAACTCAATCTTATAATAGCTGTACATGCAAAAATTGTACTCCAGTTAGACACATAAAACAGTTTCAGGACCCAAATAGAATTAAGAACAACCTAAAA
Organism: Margarornis squamiger; assembly: GCA_035222235.1. NCBI lineage: Eukaryota > Metazoa > Chordata > Aves > Passeriformes > Furnariidae > Margarornis > Margarornis squamiger. Next base: position 54,529,591 of record JAWWTY010000088.1, read on the forward strand.
CCCCCTTATATGTTACATTTATCTGTTTGTAATAGATGTAAGGAAAGGATATAGTATAGCTGACTCCACCCTTAACCTGTTTTTATCAACCCCTAACAGTCCTGTGTGAATTTTGACACCTACCAAAAGTCCAGAACAAATTGCTATTGTTTCCAACAAGGCATGGGGGGTGTCAACACACAGAGTACTTGCATTGTACTTGCAGCCTGAGCAGTTTGATACATCTAAACTTTTGAATCCCTGCTTCCAGTTCATTTCAACAGTGTCGAAGGGACCCTTCCTGCTTTCTGTTCTGTTTCGTATCTTTGCTACCTGCCTGTTTTCACTGAGATATTGTGGGCAATTTCTTGCCACTTGCCTATTTTTCCTTCTCTAGTACTCTGAAGCCTGGGAAAGGTAAAGGTTGCCACCCTCTCTGGAGACAGACATAGAGTATTCCCCTTTTGGGAACACTCCCCCATCCATTGTTTCTGCAAGGAACCTTATCTTTCTTTTTCTCTTGTTTCCTGCTAGGTTTCCACCTTTGCAGCCTCCTTTGATTTAATGCCAGCAATTCAAGAGGATTAATATTAGCCAGATAGATTTATCTGTGTATAATATTTATATATGATATACACAAAATCCACTCAGTTTTCCAGTTCTACACAACCGTTTTTTCTGTACTGAACATAAATCTTATTTGTATCCCTCAAATTCTCATGCTGTAGTGTAAAATCACTTCATAATTTGTGTGTGAAAGTAGTAGTGCTAATACTTCTCTGTTTTTTTTGTAGTTGGTACCTCTAAAAGCATTGCACAGAGGCTGAGATAGTGGAGTCCAAGTAGATTGACCTTCATAAATAAAGGCAATTTCACAGATAATTTTGAGTAGTTGAATGTGTAAAATGTCTTATGTGATATTGGAAAACAGCTTAATACATATTCCTGTAGTTCAAAGACTGAGTAGGTTCTTAGATGGTGATATACACATTTTTTTACTCTGTGTTAGTGGGGAATGCTCCACTGTGCAATAAGAAACATACCACAGAATATAAAACTTCATCAAATATACAGTAAATTATATGATAATAATTTTGTCTTTACACACATTAAATTCTGAAATCATTTCTAGAACAAATGTGACCAGTCTGAGTTCACACTGTGAATCTTAAAGGTTATTTGACCTTTTCAAACGTACCAGTGGATGGGTCCTCCTCCTCCCACAGTGATCTTTTGATATGTGCAAAAACATCTCTCCTGGCCCACCTGCTGCTTCAAAGTAAATTCAGTTTGTGGCCTTTTCAGGCATTGGTCTTAACTGATTAAGATGTCTGTCTACACCAAAGGCAAAAAAAATTAAAAAAGAAAAAAAAATTAGAAAAAACATTAGTGCCCACGGATGAGAGAAACTATTCTTGAATGACCTTCTACTTTATCTGCTTGATCAGTAATTGGTTGGAAATAAGCAGCTAACTTCCTGCATCCCTGAGGATGGCAGCCACAGCTGTGATCAGGAGCATTTGCTTTCCAGGCACAGGACTGTTTGGTTCCTTTGGAGTACCATACTTTAGTGATGTTGATTATGTAACATTTTGTCTCCAGTTTTCATAGGAAGGCATTCTTTGGGCTTATGCTGCATCTTTTGGGATAAAATGAGTTTACCATCTAGCTGTGAGCACCCAGCTGATGAAAGTGGCTAGATTCCAGAATGCTTATATTCGAGGATTGCCTTATGCTATTGATAAGCCAGTTGATAAGCCAATTGATAAGCCAATTGATGAGACTTTCTTATTCTTCAGCAAAGTGTTTGCATTTTCTACAGTTTGCCACCTTTAAACCTGTGCTTTTGTGTAGAGAAAAGGGCACGCTATAAAACCTATTTCACTGTGTGTGCATTCAATATTGAATCATGGAAGAGAAATGAACTGAAAAAAGGAAAAGATGCAATACCAGGTAACAGCAACAAATATAGCCACAAAAAGTTATATTTCTACTCTATGTATGTGCAGTTACAAATAATGAGAAAGTTTTTCAGGGATGAAAGGTTACTTAAATTTTAAATACAAATAACTAGGGTTATAGTCTTTCAATTTTAAGTAAAAAGTATACTAGGAATTTGATTAGCCACAAATGAACTCTTAATCCAATTTGGCAGATACTATGCACTATATTGAATCTTTTCTGTCTTTTTATCTAGAATATATTTATTCCATATTTTAGCAAAATAGCTGAAACAGCCTTTCACATATTGTTCAGTGTGGCAGAATATCCATTGAATTTTATCAGACTGTGACATGAAGAAAACTTTATTAATGGATTTGAAAGACTAACTGAAACTTCGTGTATGAAAAAATGACCCTCCCTTGATTTTGTCTTACTGGAAAAAAAGGATGTAAAGTTTCTTGTCAGATCAGAGAACTGCTGACATCTGATTAGTGTTTTAGCAGAGGCTTTTTTGAGTAAAAGGTGAGATTCTAACAAAAAGAGTTGCCTTAGGAAAAAATGATCTTTTATTCCAGCTGCCTTATCAAAAGTATTAGATACATATAATCTAGAGTCCTTCATGTGCTTACATAGTTCATAGTACTTTTTATTGAAATGAAAATATTATATGCAGATGTTAAATTAAAAAAAAGTAAAATTTTACATGGAGAATGAAAAATCTACTGTGAAAACTTTGATGAAAATCTTTTTCCATTAGAAAGTAAATATGTTTTTCCATAATATTTCTGATTATGTTAATTAAAAAAATACTTACTTAAAAAAGTAACCAAACTAATAAGAAAATTTTGAGGATTTTTTGAATATGATGCTTAGAGAACATCACAATTTTTCTATAAAATCTACTTTCCTCTTGAATATGCTGTTAATTTTTTACAGTTTGAAAAACCAGTATAATATATAACTTCTCCCAAGATTATATTTCCTTCCTTTTGTGATAGTATCAGGCTATGATAAAGCCTACATTTTGGGGTTTGGTATTATAAGGGAGTATTATTTTGGTCTGTAAATGATTTCATACCATGTAGACTTCAGTCCTTGTTGAGTACACATCAATATAACTTCGTCAGAACTCATGGGTACATTAAGGAGGAAAAAAACCGCCAAAACACAGTGAAATTCAAATGATCTTGTAGAAATGCATAACTTGATTTTGCAACCAGTGATTCATTTGTTTGTTTCAGCCAGAGAAATTTCCTCTCTTATACTGTATTAATAATGGGGAATCTATTACGTTCTCAGCTGTCTTCGAAGAACATGGAGGCTGATGCTAGCACCTGCTGAATATGGCATGATATATTTGTTATCTCCAGGTCCAAGGCCTTTTTAAGGCATCAAACTAATCTTGAGGCCACTGTAGTACCACCTTTCAGAGAGAAGACACTCTTGTTTAATAAGTATTCTAATTATGATTTTAACTATATAAGTTGATGTAACAATTTAGTCAGTGTTTTTGTAAGAGGTTGATGCATTGTATGACCATCCTTCTCCTTCCTTTTATGCAAGCTCAAACCCAAATCACTTTAGAAACAACTAGAAATAGTATTAGGAATTGAAGATCTTCCACATGCCAAGCACACTTCTGGCTCTTTACCTGTCATTTCCTCTTTAGAAAACTCATGTAAACAGCAGTGCAAGACTGTACTCCCTGCAGCCTAAACTACTTGCTGTCTGTTTCACGGAGAAGAGGTGCTGTGGACAAATTAATTTCAAATATACAGAGAACATATATGGATCATATTTTTCAGTGCATTAGTTTGAGGCAGCACTTGCAAAAATAGTAGGTGAAGAATTTCTAAGCAGAATATAATTATTAGTTTTGTGGTGCCAAGTATTATTTAGGAGCTCTTTAAAGAGTAGGACCCAAAATATTTAAAGGTATTAAGGTGAATGGGAGTATTTATGTAGTAGAAATGAAAAGAATTATTGTAAATTCAAAGCCTGAACCCTAATTAGACTATGGAGTATTAAAGATGACTGGATCACTAAGAATGCTTCTATTGCCTTGCCGCGTGCCGGAGGGAAGGAAGGGACCAGTCCCAGCCGATGGTGGGTGAAGGCAGGAACTGATTTATTCAGGGA
>JAWWTY010000088.1:54533752-54552067 GCA_035222235.1 Margarornis squamiger
TCCAAGGTTGCTGGGCTTTGCTTTCTTGTTTTGACTAACATGGTATCTAGTTGTCTTAGCTCTGGTACATGTTTCCCTGTCATGGTGTTCCAGCTGTTATCTGACCCTTAAGACAGCTAGCACAGGGTTAGAGGTTGCTAACTGCTCTATATGTGAGAAACTACCTAGAAGTATAAAAATCTTCAAATTCATGAAAACCCTAAGGCATCAGCTGCAATACTCAAGTACTGTAAAGCAGAAGTTATTTTTCTTCACAATGAGAATTGATTGATAAGAGACTAATATTGCTCTCTTTTTGTAAATGGGTACTGAGTATAGCAAAAGTACGGTGAAAGTTTTGCTCTTAATTTTATGCACTTGGTTGGATGCCTCAAAGACCTGTGTTTAACCTCTCTTGTTCACAAATAGGTTTGTTTAACTTCTGTGTTTATAAACTCAGCGCCTTAGCAAAGTAAGCTCAGATAGATAGAATATGAGGAAAATATAATTGCTATGACTTTATTTTGTTCTGCATTCAATTTCCTTAATAATGTCATTCTTTCTTTTTCTCTAATTTCTTATTTACTACATCACTATGAGACATAGCTCTCTCATTATCTTATCTGTCCTTACTTACTTTCCCCTCTGCAGCTCCATCTTAGTCAATGACAAAGACTCCAGTGGGTAAAAGGTGTATAGTTTCCTTTCCTTAAAGTTTGTAGCAAAACACACATGTACAACAAGGATGAAGGTAATTATAGTAAACCTTTAGCCTGATTTTTCTTGAAGAACGTGTATTTAGAACACTGATGATCATGTACCTATTGTAAGTATCTGTTATAATCTGTTATAATCTCAGTGTGTTCCTTTAACACAAGAAGGGACACAGTTCTCTTTGCATCTTAGTTACTTGAAATAAAGCCATGTGAATATTTTTTAACCATTATAATCTAGCTGAAAATATTTAGGAAATGTTAACTGGCACACTAGTTAAAGAAACAGTCAGGAATGGATTAATGAAATGGCTAGTGGAAAGAAAGATTTGTCTATATTTTCTTCCAGTAACTGATAAGAGACCTTAAAGGATAAGGAAAGGTTTTGTCTAATCTAATTCTCTTGCAGATTTTTGAAGCCAGGTTTGTTGAGGCAGTGCTTCTGAGTTACTGTAGAATGGAGAAAGGGTTTCTCCATCTCATATAGGAAATATTCCAACACAGTCACCAGAACGGTACAGAATTACCACTTTCTTCATTCTGTCACATGATAGGCAGATTTTCAAAGAATAAAACAATTACATAAAACTAAGTGGCCAATGCAATATGGGTGTATTGTATTGTTCCTCTTATTAAGTAAAAAGTGGTCTATTACAAAGAAAACTATATAATCCCAAAACAGTAAAACAAAGCCATGGAAAATATTTTCAATTAAAAGGCAGAAATTAGATTTAAACATCAAATGGTTGTAATGTTCTGCTCCCTTCACACAAGCCAATTACTAACATTCCTGAGATACTTTATTAGACTTGACTCTTAAGTATTTATCAAAGTGTAATCCTGAAAAACAAAGTATTTTTTTTCTTCTCATAGTTTGATGATTTTTAATTAAATGTTTTGCATTGTGGATCTTCATGAACATGTAACTAAATTATTAAATGTAAATTATTCATGAGTGGATGCAATTATGTTTAAAAGTAATGTGTATTATTGGATCTACATAAGGAGCTTTTCTGACAGGGACTGTAATGTTTTTGTTAAAATAGAAGGCTTAATATCAGTTACTGCTACTAAACTATAGCAGATGAACCACATACGAACGCACAGATATACTTTGAATCTGAAGTGCCAGGGAACTCTTAGTACTCTCCTAAGAGCTGCTCTTGAAAACAGTTTCACTAAATTATAGATTAACTTTTAAATAAGATGATCTAGCCCCAATTACAGTATTAGAAACATTATCTGCTTCAAAAATCATTGTAGTCCTCAAATCAAGATGAACCTCCCTGTAAAGAATGTGTTGCTTTTTGCAGGATGCTGTAAGATAAGCTAGTAAGATTTTGCAGCATTACTACTTAATTGGTGGTGTTTAATTTCCTCTTTAACTCTGAAGTTAGTTGAAAAATGTTGTTCTTCTTAAGCAATGGCTATACCAACACAGCTGTGCAACAATTTTGGAACCAGCCAGAAGTTCAGCTCTCAAAAACGGGGTCGGGGGGAAACTCAGCACAGTTTATGGGATTAACTTCATCCAATGGTGTCTGTAGTTGCCAAGCAACTTGGTCATAATAAACTGCAGTGAGCCAGGCAGCCTTCGTGTATTCTTGCAGTGACATTGTCTGATATCAGGTGGTCTGGATAATTCATGACACCTCCGAAATACTAACAATACTGGAAATTCATTTGATTTGAGATTTTTACCAGCACAATGTAGACAGACACGGCAAATCTGTCCCAGTTTTGGAAAGACTGCTCTAGAGACAGCAAAACACTATTATGTTATGAAAATCACTTATGTCCAATATAGCAGATACATTTCAACTGATTCATAAAGTAAATCCATTGTAGTAGCCTATGGCTGAAAACACTTAGATAGCTGGGCTTTTAATGAGGAGAAATACTAACAAAATAAGGAGAAACACTAAGAGTGATGAAAGCCTTTTGTTACAAAGTAGATAAAACTATTAAATGATACTGAATGACTTATATTGAGTTAAAATCTGATCAGAAAGGGTAAAATGTCTTGAAGCTTTCTTATCAGCATAATAGACAGGAAACCAATGCACTCAACAGCTGCACTTCCTGATTTCAGCCATGATTGACTGATGACTCAGCTTCATCTGTTACAGTCAACTGTCAATTTACAGAAATATCATTGAACTAATTTCCAAAATGTCTTTATTCGTCCAACTAAATATTGTCTGTTCTTCAGAACTGTGAAGCTGATAAAAATGTTTTAGTGTACTGGCAACCAATTTTGCAAATCAGCATAGTACTCAACATTTTATTCAAATGTAACCTTGCAATACAATATATAATCATAACTTCTGCATAATTTGAGAATATTGAACAACAGAAGTGCTGACTTCCACCTTGAAAATAGGGAAAAAATAAAGTAAAAAGAAATCCTGTTGTGAAACCAAGTTGAAAATTGCTTCTGGGAAATGTTCAGATCTCTGTTTCTCTTTTACTTGTGTTTTTAAAAGTACTAGTAGTTTTGTGCCAAATTTCTATTTTTAGTATGAATAAATTTTCTTTACTAGTTCTCAAAGTGTATAGCCAAAGTCACATAAAATATTCCAGGTATATCTGGGAGAGAAGCTCAGGGTTTTGTATGAGCTTTCACAAAGACCGTCTTTTTTATGAGGAAAAAATAATTTTGAGCTGAAAACATTGGAAATACAGGACACAACCATTTATCTCTCACACAAAAATATGTGCATGGTAATGAAGCAGTTTCTTCCATTAACCAAAAAGAGAAAAAAAAGAGAAAAAATATATTAGACTAGAAATCACCCTCCTCCCCTAGAAATTTATTTGTGGATTAAAACTAGAGGTCTCTTCAGTCATATTTCCTCTTTCATTTCTATGGTTCTTATAACATCTCTTATTCTTTCTTGGTCCGCTAACTCCTGTCTGTTTTTATAATTCTTCTGGGACATTTCTAGCTTTCTTCATTTTCTCGGAGTTCTACAATACTCTGTGTGAAGCCATTTTCTTCTTTTTTCCTGTGGCTTTTATTAAATTTTCTGCTTACTCAAAAGTTCAGCTATACGCACCTGACTCCAAGAGCAGTACTCTTGGGCCTTGACTTCTCATGAAACAACATTGCTATACCACTTCTGAACAAAGGGCTTTATTTTTCCACTTCAACACACACACTGTGTTCTCTATAATGTCATGTGTGTAACTAAGAAACAAATATATTTACTAAAACATCACATTTTGCTGTACCAATAAGTAAAAGAGACAATATGATCTGGTTTTATAAGCAGAAACATAATGTGAAAAAAGCACTAGGTTAATAACTTATTTACAAAGTTACACAAAGTTGCATTCACTGCATTTATCAGTTCAGGGAATATACTCCACTCATCTCTTTTCCCATGTGTTCTCATTTATGGTTTTTTTCATATTTTCTTTCTGAAATAAAGAAAAAAAAAATCTTGTTTGGTTCCTTGTTCTGCTCTCTAACTCTTTAAGGTAGAAAGCTTTGCTCAAGTCTGTTATTCAAACATTCATGAGAAAGCAAATCATTGTCAATGAAAAGCAGTATCTGACTTCTCTATAGGGAGTTTCTATCTTGCAACCTCATAACATGGTGAATGGTGATAGGTCTTGTTCTTACTTTCATCACTCAAAGAACTCTTCTGAAAAAAATTGGGTATAAGGAGACCAATGTTTTCTTTCAGTTCTGTGAGGGCATGAGAGGAAATCAAGTTTCTACTGTTTCCATTTCAGGATCTTTTTCCAAGTATGATTTTTTTGTTTAAAATTAACCTTCAGTTTTCATTAACCTTTTAATAACAGACAGGTGATTAGGGTTTAGTTTTTTTGGTTTTTTTTTCATGGTAAGTTAAACTTTTTTTGAAGTATATATGAAGACTTAGCCTTGGCTGGCAGAATAATGGGCTTCATTGGTGCAGCTGGGAGCTGGTAGCAGTGTGTCCCTTCCCACTGGGACAGGGATGCTGTGTGCAGGAGGACATCAAACGGCCAATGACAAAGAGCTGTCTGTGTGCAAGATATCAGAAAACTGTGCTATGTCATAACTTGAAACTGCTTTTCGTGCACCCAGGATTTGATCCTTAATGGCCACAAACTATTAGTGGTGGAATGATTCCCAAGCTTCTGAATTAACTTCTAATTTATGATTCACTCTGGGGATGTATGTCAGCAGTTAGTATGGGAATTGTGTATTGGAAATGGTCCCAGTATTCTTAACAATTTGAAGTACTGAAGAAGTACATGTAAGTAACGTTCAGATGGTTACTGCCTTTTTTTTTTTTTTCAAATGTTGAATTTCAGCCACAGTTCTAAGAACCTTAGAGTCAGCTTTGCTGCTGCAGTTACCTTTACTTTGAATTGATATACTTTTTACTGTTCCTGCCTTACAATCACATATTTTTGAGATCGAATAATATGATATTAAGTACTTCCAGTTCTACACTGATCACATTTTTAAATGCTGGGCATTGTGCTTAGCTGTTGTCTAAGCCCCATTTTCTGAGGGTTTTAAGCCCTTAAGAATCTGAGGAAGGGACTTGCTCCATATTAGGACAATGCTCTATATAAAGAGGTGATCATGTATGAGAGGTGTCAGAGCTACTGCAGTGAAGAGGCAGCTGGTCACTACTGTCAGTGTAGCTTAAAGGTCAGCTAAGCTCACCATGCAGGCACAGCTAGTGATGGCTAGCTGAACAAATGGTTCCAAAATGACCTGGTTATGGATGTGTTATTATTTTAGATGTAATTGTTCTGAGAGCAACGTTTTCTGTTGAACACCAGAGGGCATAAAAGCATGTTTTCACAAGCAAGTTAAAGCACTACTGAAATCGCACTTCTGAAATCTCCCATGCTTTACAGTACCAGAGTACCACTCAGACCAGAAAGCACCTCTGGAAATCCTTTAGTCCAAGCCTCCTGCTCAAGCAGGGCCAACTGGAACAGGTGGTCCAAGACCATGTTGCTTGTTAACTTTATGGCTTTATGAGTAGTTTTGATGAGCTCTCAACAAAAAGTGACCAAAACTATCTTCCTACAGTTTTGCATAATTTTTTATTTCTATCAAGAATTTTTCAGTAAATTCATACTAGTGAATTTTCTTCAGTCACCTGAAAACAGTTGGTCTTTATTACTTTCGGATCTGTTCATAGTTTATAGGGAAAATTGCAATGCCAGGTATGACCTCTTTGTTTCATTTTCTTCATAATTCTCCTTATTTGTGTTGAGAACATTATGATAGTGCTTTCAATATCAAATTGAAATAAAACTCTTATATTGTAATTCTTGTGTTAAATATGTCACTACAGGTGAAAGAATGAATTACAAATATATTTAGTTTAATTTTCATGTACATAAGCAGAAAATGGGAATAAATATAATGAAAAAATATTAATAATGCAAAATAATACTTTTTCCTACCTGCAGCATAATTTAATGTTTAAAGATACAGTTTATGTTATTATGTTTGCATTATTTTATTACATTATATTATTATTTTGATTTCATTAATGTAATGTGATAAGCAAGATTCCAGTTCTAGTTCAGATACTGTTACCCTTTTAGGTTTAGGTTAAATCAGAAAAGTTCCTTATTTTCCTTTTTCATTACATGAGAAAGTAATTATTTACAGATGGATGATTTGCATTTTTATTAACTGTTGAAACACACAAAACAGAATAGATTATTCTAAAGTGTTCCTTTGAACTCTTAAAGGTTCTCTTTAAATACAAAAGGTATGTTGGTTCATTCAATTTATAATGAAAAACCCTAGGACTTCCTGGGAATTTTGCATTTTTATGTATTTATGTATCAAAATTTATGTATTTAGACAAGAGACAGTTATCTCCACCCTTCTCTTGCAGGCGCCTCTTCTAGGATTTTCCAGTATTTTTGTCTGTGATGTTGACTACCAATTCACTCTGCTCATTTTTATGGGCTGTATTTCACATGGAGGAGAAAACCACAGTTTGCTAATTCTCTAGCACATGAGCCCTGGGCAGCCTTAATGCCTTTCATTTAGTTGTTCCTTTCCTTGGAATAAGGCTCTGATGGATAACACTTATGTCCCCATTTAAGAACTTACCTATAGATGTTGCTCATCATCCTTGAAAGACATAGCTATCTGAGTTGCAGGAGAATTGATCAGTATTTTTAACTCTCACACAGACAAGCAGGGCGGAGTTGCAAAGACTTTTAAGACTCAGATTTCCCAAGTCTTGCTGCCAGTTAATTCTATCTTCTTGTGCTCAGACATTGAAGGAGGATCTTTATTTCCACCTTCTCAAAAGATCGCTTAATACTATATATTATGTAAACAGTATTTCTTATATGTGTTATCAGTAAATTCAGTAAATTAAAATGTAGACTGTAAGCTAAGGCTCTTTCTTTTGCTTTGCAGTACTGTCCAAAGCTGTCCCATTTTTTTGCCCTTGTCCCAAGACACTTCTCAAATTAGCTCTGATCTAAGTGGCTCTGATGCCACTTCGGTTGCAGTCACCTAGAAGTAGAGTGTGTTCCTGCCAAATAGTTCCTGAAATCCCACTGAAAATGTAGGATTGGAACTGTTCAAGGCAAGGAATGGGACTTTAATTCTCTGACAGGCCTTTGAGGAATAAGGGAAACAACTCAAAGCCTTCCTAGTTCGTTTGCTGAATATACGTTTTGCTTATTTGTGAAATCCTGTTTCAATGAGCCAGCTTCAAACATGAGTCAAAGGTGTCTGGTAATCATTTGCACAAGCTCTTCAATTTCATTTGCACTAAAATTAGGTTCCTCAGTAGTTCTAGAGACGCCATTTGTCCTTGAAGTTTATCAGCATCCTTTGAGAGAACAGATAAACAGAAGAGCTTTGATTTCAGCAGTGATTTAAAAAATAATGACTACAACATAACTTCTAATGTAAAACAATTTTTTTTTGGTAAATATAGGTCATTAAATTTCTTGGAAAATTATTAGGAATAACAACTTTTTTTATACCACGTTATTTAATCTGATTACTTTTTTTTTTTTTTTTTTTTTTTTAAACAATACTTTCAGTTGGGTTTTTTTTTACAGAATTCTGTAGTTTATAACTCTGGAAGCTCCATATCAGCATACAGTGTAATGGCCGTAGATTAACATATTATTCTGTACCTGGATAATATCTTTCTGCACAGTCTACAGGAGTTGTCAATTGATGCAGAGAAAAACCTTGCTCAATAAAAGCTCTTTGTGCAAACTTCTTGAAAAATTTTATTAGGCATATTTCAAGAGTCTTAACATTTCTGCATGGTTAAGCTATTAATCTTCATTGTTAAAATAAGCTATTTCTGAGCTCAGGTATTTTCTGGCTTTCATTCTGAGATTCCCTTCTTGATGCTGTCACCTATAGTGGGTAGTGTCAGTATGAATGTCTAATGGAAGAGTTATCTGTTTAGGCTGGCAAATTTTTGACATCTCTCTTCTTGCTCGCCAGTATTAGTACGTTAATCTGCAGGAAAGAATTTCACACTCTTTTTATCCTTCATATGCTTATCTATTAATGTGATTTGTTTCCATCACAGGCACAGTCATTTTACTTTCTGAGCAAGCATGTTGCTTCATTGAATGACTCTTGTCGCAGTGACAAAAGCACCAAACTTTCTCTCACTTTCAATTAGTCACCACTATTTAACATTAATTTCCACACAACAGATATATGAGGGGCCAGAAATAGTTCATGATTGATGAGACGAAACCATTTATACAAGCATGTCAAATCAGGTTATATGGTTAAAACTAGCAAAAGCAAAAAATCAGATTACTATGAAAGTTACTGAAAAAGCAAAACTCAAATATTTTATGATATTTTCAGAATTTTTATATATTTTTTTGTTTACAAAATGAGTGTGTTTGAGTGCTTGCTTGTGTATACATGTTTGTAGGTCTTCCTTCTAGATAATTTTTAATCTTTGCTACAAAATGTAATGGTTTTATATGAATCTGAGAGATGAGGGAGATGACCAGTGAAGACTGAGGCAAAAAAGTTTTCGAGTACCTCGGCCTTCTGCTCATTTGCCATTACCAGTTTTCCAGTCTTGTTTAACAAGGGGTGGTACTCCTTCTTTGACTTTCCTTTTGTGGCTAATATACCTGTAAAAGCCTTTATTTGCATTCCTTGCCAAGTGCAGTTCCAGCTTATTCTTGGCCTTGCTGACTCTATCCCTACACAAATGAACTTCATCTCTATACTCTTTCTGGATCATTTGTCCTTCTTCAATGGTCTATGAATTTGCTTCTTTCTCTTTAGTTTGCCCAGTAGATCCCGACTCAGCCATACCACTGCTATGGTCACAATGGAAACTGTAACATCCTTTTTCTTGGAGTCCAATACTGCATACAATAGAACAACACAGAGGATAGAGCCTTTGGGAAGGCTGCCCAGAGAAGGAATATGACTGTGCAGACCCATGACAGGGGTGTGCAGGAAAGCCCCATTGCTTTCTATAACTTAAAAATAACCTTGATATTTTTTTCTGTTTCCTGCTACTTCATCTGTCAAAGCAGAGAATAAATCAAGTATGTAAAGATTTATGCTTATCACCAGATCTAGTTATGTGCAAAAGGTCTTGCACTTACCTGACTTTAACTGACCAAAATATTAATTTCATGTGCATTTAAGCTCCACATTTTTCATTATGCTAAGTATTATTTTTGCTATTTATTTTTATTTGAACCTGTCCTAAAAAAAAAAAGTAGAAGCAGTTCACATATCTGAAAGAATATTAAAAATGTTTCAAATAATTCACTTTTTGTAGATCCTGAAACCATCAATAATGACACACTAAAGTGGTGCCACTGACCAGCTAGGAGTTTGGGGCTCATATCCCAGCATCTGTCAAAAACTATAGAGCAAAAGTTGCCTTCACAAAACTGTATAAAATGTCAAAGATATTGCATCATAAATTTTTATTACTGTATTTATTTCAGTAAGAGATCTGGATCACCACTGAGAACAATGATTGATTTTACCACTTTTATATAAAATTATATATTTCTCCACTCACAGCATTGAGCTATTTTTTTCCACAAGACACTTCAGAAAAACAACAACTTAATGTCAAATAATTTTATATTCTTTGAGTGCTTCTTGGAATGTGGTTTGGTTGCTGTTTTTGTTTTTTTTTTGGTTTGGAAGAAAAGAAAGATGGCAGGAAGGGTGTAGCAACTCCTCTATAGAATTCAAGGTGTATTATAGAATTATTTCCTCCTTCATATCCTTGTATTTCCATAAACACTGTGATATGTTTTGGTACAATGATCTGCTGCATGCCACTATGAAGTGACAATAAGTGGTTTTGATATCAAGGTATAAATTTAGTCTTTAGTAATCTTGTAAGGAGCTTATTTCTATGACCTTACTGTTGTTGGTTTCATTAGCAGGTTTAGAGCCACAGTGAAGCAAAGGCACCAAGGAGAAAAGAGAGCTCACAACAAACATGTTCAGTTAATTTGGTTCAGATTTCTTTACTAAAAAAAGAAAAAAAATCAAATGTTGCTGCTACATTAATGTGTTGTACAAAAGTCTTTTTAAAAACAGAATGTGAAAAGGAAACATATCTGACAATATGAAGATATTTAGGATGTATTGATGAAAAAGTATCCTACCTTGGTTTTATTTGCCAGAAGATAAATATTGATTTTGGCAATGCTCACATTCAGTATTATCATTCAGCTATGTTTAAAGTGATCTGTTAATCATTTAGTTTTTATTGATAATACAATTTTGAAAAAGATTATAGCTTATGATACTCAGAAAGCACCTTATTAATTACTATTTGAATGATCACAATTCCATTCCTTTGAAAACTAGTTTCTATAATATTTTAATTATATAGTCTATACTTCTACACACACATACAAAAAAAAAAAAATGTACCGTTGTACCATATTTATTTTTTTTCTCCTGAGAAGTGTACTTTCTCATAATACCCTTTAGCATGAATATAGTATATTTCATCGGATAAGTGATTGATAGTCATAATGTATCCCTAGACATTTATTTCTCTAAGTCTCTGAACTATTCCAATTCAGCCCTGAGTAATTCTAAATTTTCATCTTTAACCTTGCTTTGGGTAAATACTCAATTTCTTCTGCATCATGATTCTTATGAATAAAAATATCTAGGTTTACTTTGAATTTACAGAGAATACTCTGCTTACCTGTGTTGGACAATCATAGCCACATTGTTGTTTGCCTTTAGCTCCACTAGAGCTAGGCTGAAATAATTGTATGCAAGAGTTGAGATTTGAATAAAAAATAAAATATAAAACAGAAAGAAGCAAAAACCCAGCCAACTAAGCAAACAACAGATATTCAACCTGAATGAACCGAGGTAGGAAGGAACAAAGTTCAATTCTCAACGTCATTGGGGATAATTCAGCATGGGAGTGATGTCACAGAAAAGCTGCAAAGAGGCCTGAAAATTATCTGCCAGACTGAGACGTAATTTCTTAGAGTGGCTGATCTCTTACAGATCATTAAGCCCTCCCAGAAAAGCTGCTTAATGTTATAAATTGATTCTCTTAAGAAATTGTAAGGATGGAAGACACACTTGAAGAGAGTTAAGAATTAAACAAGGAGGCAATTGTAGGACTTGCAATCCTGTTTCCAGTAGCAGTTTTATTCCCTGTTTACTAGTTCCTTACTGTACAGAGGCCACACACTGATACAGAAGTTAGATTTTGATTTGGGGTTTCTTTTGTTTCTTTGGCCTCTTTTTCTCTCTATACTCTCTAGCTATGTGGTGCCAGTCAGAACAAGTTTTCAAATATAATCTATAATATAAAAGTACTTTCAACAGACTGTAGAGATTTTGAAGGGTTTTGTCTGGGCAGCAGTGAATAATCAGAGCATTTGCTATTTCTGGTCTGCCTTAGCTCCATGGTTCTGTGCTCTTTAGTGGCTGCTATAACTATCTAAGGGTTTACCATAAGAGTTCTCACTTGAATAATGCGATAAGAGCCCTCAATATAGGAGATGTTTATGCAAAGGGCAAGCCTCATGCAGCAGGAAATCCCAGTTATCCTTTTAGCCTGTGCTCTCAGCCAGCCACATCTCTGCCAAAGCATACCATAGGAAAAGGACATTCCCTTACACAGTTACAAGTGCTTCATGATTAGTGCAGGGCACCTCCAGCACAGCTGTCTTGTGTCCCCTCTGGGATATAATTATTAGACAATTTTAGAATTACCTTTGCCAATGGCTTTTCCGTGGGATCCTTTCGGAGCCTGTATGCCCCGTACGCCTCCGAGAAATAAGATGAGGTTTCGCTTTCTGAAGTCCTACAGGTACCTCTTCTAGTGGCTTATGGTGTAACTGATGGTGATAATAGTTGCAACTGTAGCTCTTTTTTATTCTTCTATTGTATTGCACTACATAAAAATTTGAAAATAGCTTGTATTAGTTGTGGAGCTCTTGAGGTCATAAAAGCATTGCTGATCATGGTATATAAGGAAAACAGGTATTGTGTTTGTGTGAATGGAAAACATTATGAACAAGTGACTGTGGAAGTGTATGAATCTGCACTTTTCAAGTAGATAATAACTTTGAAATTTTTTTTGCACTCCAAATTGGGGGAAAAAATAGATTAACATTTATGTCAGTGTTCTTATGAAAATAGTAATTCTAAGTTTTCTCAGTATTTATTATAAATAAGATTATTTAATTAAAAATATGGCATACTGATAGAGCATACCAAACCTGAATGAATACCTGTGGTTGAGAGGCTTTTGCCAGAAAATCATATTTTTAAATTATTTTTGTATTAAACATTTTTGTAAATAAGTATAACCAATGAGAAAAACACACAGATTCTATTTTCCCCTTAACTATTATTAAAAAATGGCAGTAGCAAAGTATGATTTCCATTATTTATTGCATTACTTTTTGCAACTGAATCAATATTTGTTTTCCACCCTCCTTTCATTTATTTACAACAGATGTATGTACATTTTCAAATGTAAAATTTTTGAGATCCTCCCATTTGTATATAATT
The DNA here is from genome assembly GCA_035222235.1 of Margarornis squamiger. Lineage (NCBI taxonomy): Eukaryota > Metazoa > Chordata > Aves > Passeriformes > Furnariidae > Margarornis > Margarornis squamiger. The sequence continues at coordinate 54,546,464 of JAWWTY010000088.1, forward strand.
CATTGAAGAACTTACTACATATCATGTTAAGAGTAACTTTATCATTGTAATTGGTGCAATGTTCAAATTTGTTTGCATGCATGTACAATACCAAATGGCTAAGAAGCTAAATTCTTTGTGTAGGATTATTGATAGCAAACACTGTATAGATAAATAGTGTTAAAAAAAAATAAAAATTGGCTAGGTACAGTCTGACTTCTCACAGTATTTTCTTTTGGAAAATTAGGCTGCTCATACATAGAGACCTAGGTTTATAACAAAAATAACTGTTAAAGGTATTTGAATAGAGAATACTATCTCTCCAAAATTAGATCATATAGTACAGTTGAGACTTTCTTAAGGCAATCTTCTTATCATGGATTTTTTGCTAAAACAAAGCTGCTTATGTTTCTTTTAAAAATTTTTATCAATTGTTTATATATCAGCGTTTAAACAGTCAAAGGAAAAATATTTCATGTAGCATGTTAATACAGGATCTGATTATTTTGATTATTAACTTATGTATATACAGCACACAGTCTAATTTTTCAATTAATAAAGTGAAAATATTCTTAAAAGTTGCTAATAAAAATAAAAAGAAAGGGACCCTTATGTAAAGTTCAGAGGTGTGAATGAATTTTGTCTTATCATAGAAAAAGTGTTACATGTTTGTTTTTCAGTAGGTTTAAAGAATTGAGTTTAAAGATAGTTTTGTAAGAAATGGGTCATAGTTGTTTTATTGAATGTGAGCCATATTTGTTACTACTATTTAATTTAAATATATGTTCTTACTAGGAGGAGAAATAAAAATCCTTAATATATACATGTTGCCATGTCACTGCCATGGCTCCATTCACACTGTAGGTTATATTTAGAAATCCACTACAAAATTTTACAGTACTCGGAGCCTATGTAATTTAATAACCTTGTTTATGTCAACTGACAGTTCTGCTCACGTTACTTAACCATCTGATGTCAAGTGTCTTTAGTTGTTAAAACTGAATATCTCATAGTACCATCGAGGCTTTCCATGATGAACATTGTTTAGCAAACCATTTAAGTTGCGAAGTAGGCTGTAATTTAGATTTTTATTTTATTGTGGTTTTTTTTTTTTTCCCCTCCAAAATGTTTCTTCTGTGAAGTGCTTGTAGTCTACTGATTAAATAGACCATGTTTTTGTTTACGTATTTCACTTCTGGGAGAATCTCTGATACATTGATGTTCCCTTATATCAAATAATTAATGTGCTCTTATAGCCAAATAATGAATTGAGTTTCTTTGCTGATCAATGAGTGCTGGAAGCTGCATCTTTCAGAACATGGTGGAAGATCCAGTCTAATGCAAGTTTTCTCAGAGCAGGGGAAAAAATATGTCTTCAAAAAATACAGTTTTTCTAAGAAGAGCTGGAATCCAATGCAGTCACTTAGAGCTCTTTTTCCTCTGTCTAGCACATCAAATAAATCATAGCTTAAAGCCTCAGCACAGTGTATGGAACAAAAGAAGGAAAGTAGACCAAAAAAGCTGTTAGATACTTATGATTCACTACACACCAGAAATTCAAGTGTTGACAACATTAGATGTAAAACAAGGCCAGGAGTGGATACTTCACGGACAAGGAAATTCAGGAGACTGCCAAAACATTTCACAATTTCAGTAACTTTTTGCAGGGTGGAGGAGGAGGGTTGTTTAGTTTTGTAGGGAAGTATGCTCACCCTGTTCTCTGGAAGATGAATATTCTGCTTCAGTGCAAGCAAAATACGTGTACATCTTCACTGAGTTTCCAGAAAGCACAAATCAGATCTCTTTTGCTTTTAAGTGGTCCTCAGGACCACTTAAGAAGATATCCCAGAGGCAGAAGTATCTGCCCTGATTGTCTGACTGGTCAGTATGTCTTTTTCCACAATGAAGGACTTGTGAATAATCACAGTGACTATCTGCTGAGTAAAACCTCTTTGTGGAGAGAATGTTGTAGAGACGATAAGCTCCAAAGTAGAACGGGTGTCAATAGAGAAATGACACTGGCAATAACATTCATTAAATTGCATAATCAAATAATTAATGTTCACCAAATTTTTGCAGTGTCAGAACTACATCTTAGTTTAGTTAGCTATGAAGATACACTTCCCGAGACAGTGATCATGACACTTATACCTTCCTGGGGAAGAGAAAGAAAGGTTCTTTGTTGGTTTATGTGAGTTTCTTTTGTTCCTTCCTCTGCTTTCTTTTCTGTTTTTCTTCTTTGGCTGCCATCTGGCATAATTCCCTGGACTAGAGGAACAGTCATGTGGCTGAAGCTACTGCCAATACCACTTCTGCAGCCAGCTGCTCACGGCATTCGTACATAAGGAGGCAGATTCTACCCTGCCAGATAATTGTATTCCAAGCCACTAAACTCTTGGGAGCTGGGCTGGAAAGTGAAATATCTTTCTTAAACAGCAGTTTTCAGGAATCCCTTCTCTAAGGGGATTTCTTAATTATGTAAAAGCTCTCTTAGTGAGCAGAGTGTAATAGTCTAACTTTTTTGTTATTACAAGACAAGTAATGAAATGGAAATAGAGACTAGATTAAAGTTTATTATTTTATTTATTAGGGATTAAAGTCCCAGCACAGTGGAACTGTCTTGATTATTTTTGATCAGTCATTCAAAATTTTCTGAGAAATTAAATATTTGAATACATAAGTGTGGACTTTAGTAGTGAACACAGTGAGTCACGCATTCAATTTAATATTCAGATAAGAAATTCTGTAATTTATAGAATGTCATGTCATTAGTAAAAGGATGTTTTTTGAGACTTAGACAAATTTGCATGCCAGAATGTCATCATACTCAATTCATACATTTGGTGTTGTTGATTTGAAATATTGAGAAAAGTGGCAAAATAGCGAGGCATGTTGCAAATCAGATTAAGTAGCACAAGAGAGTAGGTGAATTACACATGACTCTTGGTGTTGCTGCAGAGTTACCTTCTTGTCAAAACTGCCTAGAGAGTCCTTGATAATGAATAAGTATAAAGAGTCTCTACACCCTTTCCTAGCAGCTCAGAAAGTCAAGCCCCAGTCCATATGTCCCAAAAAGCAGGAAAAAACTGCATGTTTAAACTGTATGTTTAAAAGTTTCAGCTTTCACTTAAAATTTCTCCAGCATAGTTGATCCTCACATAGATAGATTGATTGAGGCTGTCACAGTGGGACAGATTGAGTCTGTCTGTGTTATTGCTGCTTTGGATTAGTGTTACCTGAGAGCTTATTCAGTGGGATTTTATGGTTCTTGTGACAGATTTCAAAGTGATTTCGTTAGTGTGAAATTAACAGAAAACTGAAGTATATCTATAGGTATTTTATCAACAAGGAGTTTTTTCCAATTTATGCTTAAGTTCTAACAGCCAAAGCCAGAACCTCTATGAATAGCCACAAGAAACATTCCTTTATATGCAGTGAAGTAAATTATGATGACTAGTGTTTCTACAGTTTACAATAAATAAATGGCTGGGCTTTACTGTGTGTGGCTGAAACAATCCCCACAAAAACCTAGTCTTCTAGATTATGCTAGCATCTCTTAGGATTAATTAAGATTAAACAAGATTACATTAACCATAAACACCAAGAAATACTCAGTTTGATTTACAAATTGTAAATGTCCATGGATGTTTATGTTAATAAACAGTATCTGTTTAAGATAAAAGTATCTGACTTGCAATTCCCTGATGTATCACAAATTCTAGGAGCACTATAAATAGATCTATCATTCAATCTGATACTGAATACATCAGGAACAAGCTGACACAAGTTCAGCGTGTACCATGTGCAAATGTTGTAATTAATTTCTAGATATTTCATTAAACAAGTAGTAGTACAAGGGTAACATATTAATGTTTGTATTATGGCACCCTAGAATTTGCTTATGTCCATTTTGGATGTGAATAGATAATTTATTTTTTTAATAGAAAACCAGATTTTTCTTACTGGAACTAGTAAATACAATTTACTTCTATGCTCTAGAAACCACTAATAATCTGCAGGTCATTTTGTGTTTCAGTTGTCTCTCTGAAAGCCATTTTTGAGTGCTAATTGAAAACTTCTGCAATATGCTAAAAGTTAATTTAATGCTCTAATGCACCTTTCTTCGTGGAGCAATAAAGGAAATTTAGAGAAAAAAAAGGAAAAAAGGAGACTTGTGCCTACCTAGAAGGCTTTGGCACATACACCAGTCTGATGTGCTTAGCAGCAGAGGGACTGTTATACTTCACTACAGGGGTAGTCCATGCAAGCTAATCCAGCTCTTGGTCTTTCCCATCATTTTTGCCGTGAAACGTTGTCAGTAGTATTGTGACCTTATGTTGCTAACAGGTTTGTTGTTGTTTTATATATTTGTGGACCAATTTTTTTTCATCAGCTTTCTAACTAAGCTTTTCACATGGAAAAATTTTGTGTCCATATCATTCATGTTGCTGATCTCTTAACTTCCCCTCCTATCACAATGATCTTTCAATACAGTGACCAGAAAAAAACCCAGAGCTTCTGATGAGGACATACAGTCTAGACGAATACCTGTTCTCGTGGAAAAATTATAACATTTTCATTATGAGATTTCTATTATTACCTTCTATCTCATTTCTGATGTAGTTTAACAGATTTCCTAATTAACTGATTTTGAGTCATGAGCAGTAACCTCCCACTCCATTAAATACGTGGTAGTGTCTGTACTGGCCAGACTGAATATTCAGTGTTTTTAACACTGTTGCAATAGTCTTACTACCGTTACTATGTACTTTTTCTCTTCATCTCTCCCTATTCTCTTTCCTCTGAGAGAAGTTTACAAGGACACAGTATCGAGTAAAGGCAATAGGGATCATTTCAGGATGTAGGGTTTCAATCTCATTGAAATTTTACATTTTTAAAAGAAAAAAGAATCCAACAAACCCTTGGGAGGAATAGCCAGTTTTACACAACTTTCTATAGAAGAACAAATTTTTTTTTAGATAATGAAATATAAAATATTATCTATTCTTTTACATAGCCTCTCTTCTTCAGGAAGAGACTTTTCCTGACTTGTTAGAGGGTGAGAAAGTCCTTCAGAAAATCTGCCAGAATCTGTGCAACTGCAGAAATCGTGAGTCTCAGCAGTAAGGAGACAGTTTCTTCCCACCAACATACCCATACAATTGGTCATTTTATATGTATACTATATAAACAGTATGCACACGTGTAGCCTACATTGGTGTACAAACTATTGGAAGTTTTCCAGGAAGAAGCTGAATACAGAGCACTTACTTTATTGTTCGTCCACGTGAACTTGGCTTTCCTTTATTTATTTTACCTTTGCAACGTTTCCAGTCAATACTTGGCTCTTCAGAGACTTAGCTTTCACAGGCTCTGGTACAAATATCTGTTGAAGTTGTAAAAGTAAATGACACAGTTGAACAAACACCAGAATCAGATAAACTCCTGCTAACATTAGCTGAAGTTATTTAGCTAGTGAACAGACCTAAAATGGGAAGAAAAGCAAAACTATTTCGGATACAATTGCCTCCAGATGGAGAATAAGAGGCCTTTTTTTTTTTTTTTTTTTTAAAAAATGTAACTAAAATTAAAAATTTTTTAAAAATAATTTTTAGTGACACAAAA
>JAWWTY010000088.1:54560577-54574159 GCA_035222235.1 Margarornis squamiger
GCAGACACAGATCTTACTGCTTCATTTGCTGGGACTGGGCATGCAGGGTGTCCTGTATTAAAAAACAAACAAACAAACAAAAAAAAAAAACAAAACAAAAAAACCCAACAAAACAAAACAAAAAAACCCACAAAAAACAAAAAACAAGAAAAAAAAAAAAACCAAACAAACAAACAAACAAAAAAAAAACAAACAAAAAAACAAAAAAACATGGATATCCTCAGAAGAGAGGACATGAATCCTTAATGTTCTCCAAAGCTGAGAAATATGATCATAATTCCAGTAGCCACAGCTTTTAAATGGGTTTCTTATTTACTTGAGTGAAAATAATGCTTTTTTTCTTTCTCTAAGTAGTTCAAAATTTATTAAATATTAGAAAGATTCCTGAGTCTTTATTTTCCTCAGGTGCCTTTCTGAAAAAGAATATTGGCAAAATTAATGGTTGATGTAATCTTCAGTTTAAACTTTTTCAGAAGAAATATTTCTGCCCTAAGCTTTCTCTAAAATTATGACCTTTTTGGATCATCTGGCCAAGGGTCATAAAGAAAGTAAGCAATAGAGCACCAGTGGGAAAGCTGTCATGCTAGAAGGAAAAATACAGTGCAGATGCGAACCTGGTGTTAGAAAGACTTTTAACACTCTCTTTGGAGGACTTTGGACAAGAAAGAAAGAAAGAGATAACTAAGATTCAAATGTTCATAAAATTATTAAATTCATCAACACTGTTATTTGCAACTTAAAATAAACATTGAAGAAGTCACAGGTTTTCCTCTTTAGTCAGTGTGATATGTGTTAGATCGAGAACTTTTTAGGCAAAACAGCTTAATAGCTCATCCTTATCTTTGCAAGAATGATATCCTGAGAAAAGTTTTATATGTCAAGAGCTTTTTTTCAGTTTTAAAAAGCAAAAGTGAATCATTTACTTGAGTTCTTGTCCAAAGTAACAGAACATGATGCAGAGAAACAAAGGGGGAAAAAAAAAGTCTCAGCCAGTTCTTCTCTTCTTAAATGTCACTTTATGAGGATATTGATCAGCTGGACTTGACTTTGCAGGACTGAGTGTATTTACATATATAAAAATTGCTTAAACAGCAAAAATAAATTCCAGAATTTTATAACATCTTATTCCAGAGACAGTAATGTGCCTCTTGCTATGATTTGTAAAACTGCAAGTGTATTTTGAATGCTAGTTCAAATTAGTTTGTAGCTATGAAATATATACGTAGGAACATGGAAATTTAAGATAATATATTATTACAGCCAACTTTTAATGTCAGTGGTAGTCTTTAACAATATTTGCAAAATAAAATATAGCATAGTTTCCATGACCATAGCAAACTTAAGATTTTACTCACAATTATATAAATAGAAGGCCAAATTGTTGTTCTTTAGCCATTGACAGACATGGCCATTTTTCTGGCCATCTTAGGAGGAGCATTTTTGAGGAGTAATTTAAAAGAGAAGGTCGAGGTCATATGAAATTTGATGGGGTCTTTTTCCCTTCACACAGAGTCTTCATGAAAACAAGCAAATGTTTGAGAAAGAAGCAAAATACTGATGATTGAAACAGTCCTTGTTATCAGACTAAAATAAACTCTTTGAAAAAAGAGTAGATATAGTGGAGACAAAAATGTCTTAGAGGGAATACAACTGAATTTATGCAGAAAATACAAATTTCATACAAGAAGGGATCATACACAAGGACATACAAATCAAATTATACTATTGAAGTAGTGAGCCAGAAAGATGTGTCAGTCTTTCTACCTTTCATCAGGAAGTGATGATACCAGCCAAGTCCAGTGACAAGTACTATCCAAGTGAAAGCGATGATATTCAGCTATAGCAAGGCCGGTTTGGTCAACATGGAGTATCAAGGCTGAAAATATATTAGGATAGCATGAATAAGTGATAGTGCTCTTGTTGTGACAGAAAACCCTATGAGATAATGCTATTTTAAAGCTCAGTTCTAAAATTTTGCTTATGTGGGAGTATCAGAAAATTCTATGAGAAACATGGCTAGGTAAAATGAGGTAAGATTTTAACAGAAAAAAACTACATAGTGGCTCCTCAACAGAAATGGTGTTTAAAACTACTTAGTAATAGGTTTAGCATAGTGCATAAGAAATAATATGCAAAAAACAAAGGGCTGCAGAATTAGCTTTGTGAAAAGCCCAGGGTAAAACTTCAAGAGGAAAATAAGGTTTCGGTTGGGCACCAGAGCTGAAACATGAGAAGAGAGGATGCTGAGTGTGAAAGAATTTTTAGAGTCAGGGAGTAGTTTCTGTCTTGAAAATATGTCAGAGCTCAAGGAGAACACAAGTCAGGTTTGCCCAGGAGGACGTTTGAAGCATTGAGTGATATATGAGAAAATTATTATTGAATGTTATTATAAGAGCATATTAATCTGTGAGCTTTAGACCTATCCAGTTATAGCTATTTAGAGGACAAATCCCATAAGTGATGTAATATTTTTTAACTTTTTAGCATTACAACTGAAATATATTTTATAGCAGGTAACAGTCATGACCATGTAGATGTTCTCATGAAAAATGCGTAAATCTAACCTGTTTAAAAACCTACCATGACAAAGGTTATATTATTTAAAAAAGCGTGTTTCTCTAAAGGAAAACTTATTAGAGGAAAAGTTACTTTCAATTAGTTGTTTGATTTATAAAAAAGTGGAGAGAAAAGTTTCTTATTTTTTCAAAGAAGTGACAATTTAATATTTAGGTTTCATTGTGTTTTAGTAAGTAAATAAAACTTTAAAAAAAGATATCAAGTTGAGAAGTATCTGGCTATTTTTTGTAGGTGTTCTTTTTGGAGAAAAGCAATGAGTCGAGTCCAGGCCTTTTAATCAATTTGGATTGCTCTTTGTTGTAATTTAAAATTATCTGAAGTAGTACATAAGTAATGGATTTGCAGACATATAACTCACAAAAGGCAAATTAACAGATAGGAGGACTTGCCATTGCAACTGTACAGACCCAGGGCAGTACAAACAAGTGAGCCTCAATTCTGTGCCTGGGAAGATCATGGAACAGATCGTCATGGAAACAATATTAAGATACATATAAGACAAGGACATCATATGAGACAGCCAGCATGGCCTCACTAAAGGCAAATGGGGCCTGACCAGTCTTGAGGCCCTTCTGTAGTGAACTGCAATGCTCAACAAGGGAAGACCTGGAAGACCACCAGTATCATCTATCTGGACTTCTTCTACTGGCTTTGACACAGTCCCACATGGCATTGGATTTTAGGGGTGAACTCTTGAAGGAATAAGGAATTCAAGGATAAAGAATTGGCTGAATGGAAGCAGCCAGAGCATTGTGGTCAATGACTTCATGTTCAGATAGATGCTGGTGATGAATGGTGTCCTTCAGGACTCTGTCTTGGGTTTGGGACTCCTAAATGTCTTTGACACAGGCAGTGAGATTGAGTGCTCCCTCAGTAAGTTTGCAGACGACATAAAGCTGAGTGGTGCAGTTGACACAATAGAACAATAGGATAACATCCAGGGGGGCCTGGCAAAGCTTGAGAACTGAACCCAAAAGAACCTCAGGAAGTTCAACAAGTGCAAGTACAAGGTGTGGACCTGTGTCAGAGCAATCCCGGACATGAGTAGAGACAGGGAGAAGAATTCATTGAGAGCAGCCCTGGCAAGAAGAACTTGGGGGTTCTCATGGATGAAAAGCTGGACATGAGCCAGCAGTGTGTGCTTGCAGCCTAGAAAGGGCATCACATTCTGAGCTGCATCAACAGCAGCATGCCCAGGAGGTCGAGGGAGGTGATTTTGCTCCTCAGCTCTTGTGAGATCCTACCTGGAGTACTGCATCCAGCTCTGGGGTCCTCAGCAGACGAAAGACGTGGACCTGTTGGACTGAGTCTAGAGGAGGGCCACCAGGATGTTCCTGGAACTGGAGCATCTCTCCTTTGAAGACAGCCTGAGATAGTTGGGTTTGTTAAGCCTGGAGAAGAGAAGGCTCCAGGAAGACCACATTGCAGCCTTCTAGTACCAAATGGGAATCAGAAAAAAGAGGCAGAGCAACTTTTTACAGTGACACACAGTGGTAGAACAAGGGGGAATGGTTTTAAACTAAAAAAGAAAGAAATGTAGATTAGATGTTAGTAAGAAATCCTTCATTCAGAGGGTGGCAAGGCACTGGAACAAGGTGCCCAGAGAAGTTGTGGTCACTCCATTCTTGGCTTTGTTCAAGGCCAGGTTGAATGGGGCTCTGAATAGCTTGATTCAGTGGAAAGTGTCCCTGCCAATGGCAAGAAAGTTGTAACTAGATGATATTTCAGGTCCCTTCTAACCTGAGCCACTCTATATTTCTATTACTATTTTTTTTTTTTAAGGCAATATGCTGTAAAGTTGAGAAACACCTTTTAAATAACAACAGAACACCCTAAGTTGAGAAAGAGAAAGACTTGATGTCCTTCTTCTTATTTTAATTAAAGATTTTCTCTTCTGCATTTGCAGCAAACATCTAGGAGGAAGTTAGCTGGATTGAGTTCAATGTTAAAAATAGAGGTAGCTTTGCTAATCAAGTACTGAAGGAGAGCATTAAGAAAAAAGAATAGATTGATTTGTTATATTAGAAGGCTATCATTGGAGTATGTGAAAGTAAAACACGAGCTAACTATAAAGAAAAACTCTACAGGTTTCAGAATTGCTGTCCTATATATGCCTCTATGAGATCTGGCTAAGTTGTGACATGTTTGATGACACAAAGTATCGCTTTTACTCACAGAAGGACAAAGAGGAAAGATGCACATTGTCCATGTCCAGTATGGCACCACATTGACAATACTGAAACACTTGCATCCAATTTATGCAATTTATACCTCCAGAACAATATGAAGTTTCTGTCTACTGCCATCTCTACCAATATTTAAAGTCAATGTCATTGTGGGTTTCTTTGGGATATATACTGCAACACACTTTTCTTGTGCCTGGTGTCTTGTTTAATAAAGAAAAATTCAAACCTCTGACACCTCAAGGCTAGTGAGAAGACTCCTTTCTTAGCGTGCGTTGTTCAACTCTCAGTGAATAATTCATTACAAGTTTAACCTTCATTTGTTCTCAGAAAATGCTCTCCTGTAACTTCCTACTTTTTTAAATGCTTGCCTTTTTTTTCCTTTAATAACAGTTTTGAGTTCAACAGTTTTGTGTTAAAAATCCAACACATTTTGTATTTCTGAGTGTTCATATGAAATGATTGTTTTTTTCTTTCTTCTCCCTGTACCAGCCAGGTTAAACCTTTGGAGTTTTCCATATCTCAAAAACAAATTGGAGAGGAAGAAGACTAGAAAATTTTATAAAAGTTTTTGAAACACAAGTATCATAGAGGTGTAGTTCCTCTTCAAGAAAGGCTTTGTAGTGTAATGAATAATTTAGATTTAACTTTAGTTCATGACATTTTTCTGAAGGACTTAGAAGTATGGGTGATGTCATTCTACCAAAAAAGTACCTTATCCATGTCTGACTCATTCAGGCCACGGCTCCATACCTGTGGATGCCAAATTTCCAGTGAAGGACATGGTGAAATCTACTCTTCTGTTTTGTAGAGAACTGTGCTCTTACACTAATGTAAATATCATACCTCAGATTTGCTTTCAGGAATACTTTCTGATAGTAAAATTTGATTACCTCACTCCTTCCAAAAAGAAAAAAATGTTCCAAAAACATTCATTTTAGAATATGTGTGGTTGGGCAATGCAGCTCTGCTGTTAATGTAAGGTTTTATTCTATACAAGAAAAAGTTGAAGAAGAAAAGAACTTCAGTATAAGAGATTAACTAACATACTTAAAATTCAAGTGTATGTCTAAATTTTCAGATTGTACATACAAGTTTCATCTTCTTGAAATGGTGGTCTATTTTGTGTTCTTGAAATATATACACAGTTTTGGAATGGTGGTATTCCTAATTGTGTTCCAACCTTCTTTCCTAATCTCTCACTTTTGTGTTTGATTGATAGCCAGCAGAACTATTCCAGCCTTTCTGATGATGAAAGAGGGTATATCTTACAATCATTGTTATCAAATGATGTTCCTGACACTTGACAGCAATTTTGTCCAGGACTGGCCCCAGTTATGAAATCTTTGTAAAAGGAATGCAGTTCTTGCTTTCCCTTACAGCCACTGCTTCATTAACCAAAGGGCAGAAATGGTAGGTTTTATTTTTTTTTTTTTTTTGCCTAAAAGACTGCAATATTACTCTTGGAAAACATAACTACTGCTTAACTCCCTACTGAGTTTAGTACGAACCACCAGTGTTAATTCTTTAAGGAATTACTTAGCTAATAAATTGTAGTCCAAGTTTGTGAGAAACAAATAGCTGAAAAACAGAAGGTGTGATGGAAATATTGATAGATCTTCCTTTTAACCATGTAATTAGTGCTGTAATTATTGCAGTATGCCCATTTAGAGCTGACAAAAAGGTTATATTTTTATAATGCAAACCATATTTTTTTTATATCTATGTGTTCATATATATGGATAGATATACACATGGCTGAGTATGTTGGGAATTTGTTATGTTCATTTAAAAAAAAAAAAGAGAAAAATAGCCTGACATACTAGGCAACCTTAGCTCAGCTCAAGTCTTAAGTCTTCCAGCAGGCTAGTATTTTAGTCCATTCACTATTATGTAGTATTAATCCAACATTATTTATTCCAAGGTTAATGACAGACGTAACTATAGACTACAGCTTTAGCTGATAGCATGAGCTCACACTGTTTGTGTAGAATATACCATTTGTCAGGGAAAAAAAAAAAAAAAAAAAAGGATTCTACTACTAAAAAGCTCTCTTATTTTTTTTTCTTTCATATCTGCAGCAATGAAGGTTTACACAGGTACTATCTTTATTTCTGCAAATGAGTCTATGTGCACCAGCAGTGGTCAAAGAGTACTGAGTTTGCCAATATATAATCAAAAAAGTGATTAAATTAAATGAAAATTATGCTCGAATAAAGGCAGGACATGTTTTCAGTCTGGCATGTATCAAGAACTTCACTTTACTGTGTGAGGGAGAGAGACACTGAAAGATGTGTCTCTTCCACTGCTCATGGTACAGCTCAGGCAGCAACACCTGACAGCTTCAAAAGGAACTGAGATCAAGAATCCTCAGACAAGGCATCATGTTAGGGTAGGGTATTCTCACAGAAGACCCTCTTTGTCATGATACCTATGAGGAGTTTTGCACATTTGAGTCTGGCTAAAGCCTTTGCAGACCCCTTGTAACTTTATTTACACAGAAACCACTGAGCTAATAAACCATATTTATTCATAAGTTGGGTAGCTCAATCCAGGCAGCTAAATGTAAATGGATACAGAAAGAAAACACTAGTGATGTATGTTGCATTTCTTCTGTGCCTTTTGGTTTGCCTTTTTCCATTCTAAAGAATTCTGCATGGTAGTTGTTATTATATTTTGTAGTTCCTTTACTTATGCAGTTATGCATACATGTATACTTTTTTTCCTCTTGTTACCTAGAAATGAATGGCTGAGTTTAATTCCCTGGAATTCTAACTCTACAAAATTATATTTTTAAAATCATTTGCTATTTTAAGCAGTAGCAAAATCTTCAAATGGGTCAAATATTTCCTTCTCTAATTCTCTGACCCAGTGACTGTTTTTGAAAGACATGTCTTCTGAATGTACATCTGCATTACGACTTCTCAGGCCCACCCATGCAGGTAATATAAGGACATCTTGTTAATCTTTTCTGTCCTTCAGCTTGTTTTGCAGTACAAGACATAAGAGTATAATCTGGTACTGTGGATGAACTAGAATGATCTGTGCAACTCACAGTTTCCCAAAACTAACTGGTATGGTGTTTAGCTTGTGAGAAAATATTTCCTACTGTGGAATATGTGCTCCTAGAGATTAGAAAGGTTAGGTTCAGGTCTCAGTGCATATACTTTATATATTGAAAACCTAAATTTCATATAAATGTGTAAACTGAAAACTATATAGGAAGAAAAAAATGATACACATTGGGAACAAGACCAGATGCAGTAGTATCTAAGAAATAACAAGGATAGTCTGAGTGAATGAACCCAGCTCTAAATTTTTACAAATATTTAAGTAATTTGTGATGAAACTAAGATTGCATAACAAAAGGCAGCAGATTGTTTTATACCTTTCATTCACTAATGTGCATTCCAAACAACACAATTGAGAGACCATTCATTATTTATGTCTGAAGGCTAGAGAGTGTGAATCCATTTCTTCAGCTTGCATACAACAGCAATAATAACCTGCCACCTATTGCGTGTTTTCAGTCCTTTGATGTCCAAGTGCTTTTTAAGAAGCATGGTGTGGGCCATCTCTGTTTTGCAAACAAGGAAGACAAAACTCAGAATGTTTAAGCAAATTTTCCATACCTTCAAGACAAAGATATCCGCAGCCATGAAACAGAACAGTCAGTCCTGTGCCTCATTCCCTAAGCCATGCTTTTTACAATTAATTGTCATTTTCAATTTTCAATTGAATTCAATTCAATTGAATTTCAATTCAATTTTTCAATTTCAATTTTCAATTCAAAGTAACACTGTTTTAACTCAATTAGTTACTAACTTGAAGATAAATAACTAAGATGTCAGCATCCTCAAAGTGGGTTGAATCCTGCACACTTTTTATTATTGGTGTTATAATTATTTCTTTATCTTTTCTGCCTTAGGCAGTTTAACTATACAGCCAAAACCTCAGTTCATTGACAAGACATGCAGATAAAAAATACTGTTCCTATTTTTGCTGCTTTTATTATTAGTGCATTAAGCACCACTGAATGGCTTCATCTTTTAGTATTTTCATTAATTTAAAACATTTTTTTTCTTATTTTTGTTGTACAGTCAACAATTGCCTTAACTGTAAAAGCAACCCAAAAAGACCTCTGTTCCAAAGCCTTTTGCATGCCACCCTATAAAACAAATGGATTCCAAAACACAAAAGAACCATTTTTTTTTTAAATTATTTTTTTTTCAATTTTATTTTCCCCAAAGTCAATTTATGAACTTCAGATAAAACTAACATTCCCTGGAGGACTGTGAGCTCTCCTTCCTACTGACAGATTCTTTTTTTTTTAATGAGAAACCTATGCTTCTAAGGTTCCTACCTGAGGATGTGCTCCACACTGGCCTCTTGGAGTACAGCTGCTTAATATATATTTCAAAATAGTTGAAGTTAGTAGGGACTGGGAGAGCAGGAGTTTATTTCTAAGGAGCTGAGGATGGAGACAAAAAAGAAAGCATGTTCACAATGGTATTTAGTTGATGAGATGGAGATCTGCAACACCAGGAGAACCTTTTTCTGAATCTGCACTTCAAACCACTGCCTTAATTATTGAAGTACTTGAAACTAGAGTGCATTTAAATTGTAAAGTAATATTTAGTATCTGCAGTATATTTCTACTTTTATATCTAGTAACTGCAAGTAAAAGGCAGCATGTTGACTGTTATGCTGTTGAGAACAAACCATCCTGACATATTTACTTTGTGGCACAGGATAAATAGTTTTTGAATTTTCCATTCCAGTGTGGTATTGTGAAATCACTTAGTCAAAAGTCTTGTTTTGCTTCATTTTGCATTCCTTCACTGATATAGGTAAAATATTCATATTTATAAATTTCACAAATAATAAATAATCAGGCAAACTTTAAAAAATCAGCTTGAAAGTGGCCAGTTATTTTGTAATATTCCAGCACTTATATTTTATCTGATTTGGGGGTTTTGGTTTTGGTTTTTGATTTATTTTTTTTCATGACCTATTCTATCTTTTAAAGGAATAAAAAAGTTTCACGCCATGGTGCCTGATTTATGTGTACGTCTGTAGACATGTGACCTGCTCAGTGACAGACCCAACTATTACTAGAGGTCCCATGACTGTATGACCCTTTGAGCTAAATTTATCACAGATGCCTTTTCCACTCTTTGAAGTTAACTTTTTTTGATTCCATCAGACTGTTACAAAAGGCCCTGCGCTAGTCACTAGGTGATACTTGAGAGATAGGTGCCAGAAAACAGGAAGAACAAAATGCTTAGCAAGAAACCTTATTAACATTCCTTCTGCTGTTGTGGAACACTTTATATGCAGATCACTGGCAAAAGCCTCTAGTGAAGCTGGGATCTTCCCTGGTAATATACAGTGTAGTTGGTAATGCATTTTATTGTACTGTTATAAAATAACGTGCAAGGGTTTTAGAGAACCTTACACACTTTATGTACATTACTATTTGATGCCTTTTTTTTTTTTTTATATTTTGATGCATAGCCTGTTTAACATGTTTTCCTTCTATTTGCCAAGTCTATTTAAATTTTACAAATACATTTTTTAATGCTTACTTTCATTATTAACCTAGCTGCACTACCATCAAAGGTAATATACTGCAACACTTGTAGAGACTCTACAAAGGAATGGCTATTACACATGTAACCACTTGTTCAGCAATAAATTTGCTCTTTTAGTTTAAAACCAATTCTAACATAGCTCATAGCAAATTCAAAATGTATAAACTGAACATTATATTCCCTTCCTAGTTTTCTGCATTTCCCCCTCTTTTAATGCTGAACTTGCCAAATACACTAACACAGGAATTAATTCCCAAAACTTTAATGACAAGTTTTTTGGCTAGGGATCATAAATGCAAGGGGTTTTTGTAATGCATAAACTATTAATGTATTTATTGTAACAGATCTCTTTCTGCAGTTCAGTAGAGAGGACATCATATTATAGTTCTTTAATTAAGGTGTTTTGTCCTTCAGTATTTTATAACAATCACTGTCTGTATGTGTGTTTAACAGTCAACAAGGAATTTCATTTTTACTTGACTTCCCCAGAGTGTTCTGAATATCTTTCAGACAGAATACTTTCTGTTTTGTGAAGTTAGACAATAGTACTTATTCACAGTATCTAGGCAAGTGTTAGGAAAAAAAGAAAGGGACTAATTACATTTCTGGGTGAGGCTTTTAGTTAATTTGGAATGAAAAAATCTTTAGTCCTTTCTTTACTCCACAGAGACTAATTTATCTAGCATGTCTCTCAGTGGAATTTCCCTGCAAACTCACAGCTGTTACTGTAACTTACATTCATCTTTTCCTTTTATTTATTATCCATCAGTATTGTTTATTTTTTTTTCAATGTTATTGACCTTTAAACCTGTTGTTATCAAACTGCAAGAAAGAGATAGAGACTCTTTTCAGCTGCCTTCATTCCCATGTGACCTGCAGGGAGAATAGATTCAAAATAGACTAGTTCCTCCCAGGGCAATACAAGACAGAAGAGAAAAGCACTGTCATTTCCGAAGAGCACAGTGCTAGAGTAAACTCAGCATGAAAAAGGAAGGAGTTGCAGTGTGTTAGAATTCTTCCTTTACAGCCTGGATTTTTACAGGAGAAGTATTGGAAGGGCTTTAAAAAGCAGAGGATTTTGAAACATACTTTGAAATGGAGTACTTCAAGAATGAGCTTTTAAAGGACAACTGATGTTTAACTGCTAAAAATACTGAAGGAACTTTTCAAAATGAGCATTGTTATGAAGCCAAGATCCCGATCTACCAGCTCCTTAAGGACTACCGACGCAATGTGGTAATGTGTTTGGTTTGTTTCCTTTAGACTCTCCTTCCTATTATGACACACAGATATGTCCCAAGAAAGTCACAGGTTTTAATTTTTAATTGACATTTGAATTGATTAATGGTTATCAAAGATGTTCAGCTGATGAGTTTCACAATTATTAGCAAGGAATAAAATTAGGTAGCTTTTTATTGTAAAATACAGTGTATAGAATTTTTGAAAAGAGAACCCATTGCATACTGTTTTATAACACATTGTATATATTTATTTTTTTTCCCATTTAGTAGTCAGGTTCAGTCCTCACACTTAAAAGTATCTCCTAAAAATCTTTAGTAGACTTATTTCAGCAAGAAAAATTTTAACATAAAGCTTGCATTTCTGGAGGCTGGAGAGTAAAATGAAACTATGGTTTGTGTGAGCTATTTTGGGATACTTACATGTAGTTTTGCTGCATAAATAGACTGACTGGTAGAGGTGTGTCCTGGGAAGAAGCAGACTTTGGAGCAGCATGTGTGAGACTGTTCTGTATTTATGCTTCATGTGTTTCCCCTCCTCTCTGTGGCTCAGAGGAGAAGCAGCCTGTAATAGTGAACCGTCTGTATGATTTTTTTCAGATTTTGTCAGTTAGCAATCAGAAAAGTTCTGTCTTGTGAATAATTATGTTTTTTTTGTTGTGAGGACTTTTTGCTTTTTAAAATTTAATAGTTACTGACAGGACAGGTTCCTATTCAGTATGCAAAATAAATTCCCTTTATCCTTTTAATGTCACCCACAGGTTTTTTTCCTATCTCTGTGTTTTTAATAATGCCACCATTATTTTAATAAACACACAATAGACTATTTGTTCAGAGCTATATACAACTAGTATAAAATGCTGTAGTTTATCACTTTTGTTTAGAAAGAAATAGCACATGTGTTGCTGTGGGATAAGTAAATAAGTGTACTACTAAAGCTAAAGAAGAGTCCTGGTTGGTCTCAGAATCTCCTAAAGCAGATTTTTGCTGAAATAACTGCAGTAAGTAGTGGATCCATATTAAAATTCAGTACCCTGTCGGTGAACTATGTATTGCTAAAGTGTTACGCTCTGCAGGGTGTCTCCAAGGAAGTGAGTTAAAACATACATACCTTAGCTATTACGTACAACTGTGCAAATCAGTACCTTTGATTAATTCTTCCTTTCAATTATCATTGTTTTCTGTTGCTTCCATTAATTCTTTCAGAAAAAAAAAAGAAAAAATCAAAGAAAAAAATCCTTGTAACTGATAGTTGCAGACTGACTTGACCACCAAGTATTGTGTCTGAAGTATCTGTCTGCCTCCCTTTGTACTTGTTGCCTTTAGTTATAATGCTGATCTGGTAGCTGAGAATACCTGTTCTGCTAGTTTTATACTGGGAGTACTCTGCTACCCTGCTGTTTGGGAACACTCTCTGAGCACAGAGGTGGCTCTTGGGGTGATCCTTGGCGGCTGGCTGGACAAGGTACACGCTGTTCTCTGCAGTGTGGAGCAAAGCCAGGCAAGCCCTGCCCCAGCCAGAGAGAAACTGAAGTGCAAAGGAAGGAGAGAATGGGAGGAAGCCGCTGGCTGCCCTCACTGAGCTCAGTTCCTATCTGCCTCTGGGGGGGTGGCAGCTCAGGCTAGCCCACCCCACACACATCACCCAACCAAGCAATCTTGCAGGTGGGTCTCTGCAGGACCAAAAATCACTCAAATCAAAGTTTCCAAATCACTTGCATAACTTTGCTTGTTGTGGTTAATCGCCAGTCTATGGGTTTGTACTCATGGATTAGTACCACTTTTTGCAGTCCTCTGGGACAGAATAGTAGCATCATAGTCTCACTACAGTATTACTGCTTAGGGACAAGTAGCACAAGATTAAGTGTGAAGCACCTATAGATGTTCAGGCCAGGAGATAGGGAGAACTGTACTGTGGCAATGAATGTACAGTATCAGAAATGGAATACAGTTTGTAAGAAATGGGTCTCGGGAGAAGACCAAGAAAGTT
>JAWWTY010000088.1:54574259-54608079 GCA_035222235.1 Margarornis squamiger
CCCTGTCCCTCAAGGTCTAGGATGTGACATCACATCCCCCTTTGAACCCTATAAATGCCCAGACTCTGGGAATAAAGCTCTCTCTGATTTCCTGCCCGCCGCCGGTGTGTGTGTGGTCCTTCCTGCAACTTGGGGACCACGTGGACCACGTGGTCGGGGGAAGGGGATTGGGGGGCATCCCCCAACAGATCACCGCACTATACCACAAAATTGGTATACCACAATTTCTGTAATTGTTAACATAGTGATCCTACTCTGTGTTAGAGGGGCAGGGGTGCAGGAACAAGAAAATGGGAGAATGTGAAAAGAAACAGCAGTTTCTTTTCTTGAGCACAGGGTCTTGAGAGACAGGACTGTTCCAAGGGTTGGACAAAAAATGATCCCAGGATTTCTTTCCACTACAGTTTCTCATGTGAACAAAGCTCCCATGAAGAGCAGGAAACCAGTTTCCCAACACACAAAGATCAGTGAGAAAACAGAAAAAAGCATAAAGACAAGACAGAGAAATCTCTGCTCTTGGTGCCCTGAAATCACACACTCTCTGTCCAAAAGATACAGTAAGTTCAGGGGATGTGGTAAAAGCATGATATTCCTTCCAGTATCAATATTACAAAACATCCAAAGTGTATCTCCACTGGTGATGTGCTGTGCTGTGCACCCCAGCTGACTTTGAGCAGATCCAGGTGAGCCCTGGTTGTGCTGATGCACCCCCATGTAAAGTTGCCTGGGTTAGGGATGGCTGCTGCTTAGTATGACAGTAGGGTCTGTAGGCAGACCTTTTCTTTCATTATACCTTATACTTTTCTTTCATACATTAGAAAATAGATCCTAACTTCAGTGACTGGAGTAAAAGCAGATGGTTGGTATTTATTCAAAACAGGAAAGTGATTTATTTAAGGGTTATTATCTGTTACACATTAATGCTGCTCAATTCTGCCATGAATTCCTACTCATTCTTCACTTCAAGGTGTGATTGTGAAGTGTCCTTAAATCAGAACATTTCTGGAAAATAGTTTAGAAAGGATAAATGTTGGTGCAGACTTTTCAACTAAGACAATTGATATGTCTTTTTATTCCAGAGAAGAAATAACAAAAAAGTTAGGGAACTCATGGTCAGGCAAAACTTTGGCTGAGACAGAAGCATGTGCATTTGAATGAGAATGACTCCACTTTCTTGATAATTTGCCAGTGAACAGTAGAGCAGCAGTGTTCAATAGAAAATGTCATATTTCTGTGGTGGTTTTTTTTCTATCTTGATAAATAAAATTCTGAACTTTTTTTTAAAAAAACACAAAACAAAACACAAGTATTCTGGATGAACTGAATTAAAATTTTAGAAGTTTAAATAGGGAACTGATGGCAAGTCAAGCAAGCAGCCAAGGCTGTTGGGTTTTGGTGAATAGCTTGTAGGCTAGAAGTGGGGCAGGTAATCAGATTTTAGAATTTTTTTTTGGTTTACATGTTATATATAACTAGCAAAAAGAGTTTGTAAGCCTCAGGAATATTGTCAGCTTTTTGCCACAGTCCTTTCTGCATTGTGTGTCTAGACTTACCTGTTCACTTTGTCAGTTGGCAGTATTGGATTTTATTTATTTTTTTTGGTAATGTATACAAATTAAATGTTTCCTGGTTTTTGGCATTTTGTTGAATAATCTGCAAAGGGCACAACCCAGCCTCTCCAGTGCCTCAAGAAAAGAAGTCTTCAATGATTGTGTCGTGTTATACACGTAACTGTGGTGTTATGTAGACTAATGTATCTGTTCTTATTTAATTCTAGAAGTGAGTGATATTGCTTGTCTGCAATATCATGAGGTTTGGTATATTGGAAATTACTGAAGGATGTTGTCAAGTATGAATTTCTCAGTCTATAACATATTTATAGATGAGTGGAATAAAACTGATCTACTGTATCAACCTTTTATGGCCATATCCTTAATATCTGGATCACAAGAGGGATGCTAAATAAAAGCCTTATTAAATGAAGACAGTACAATACTTTTGGTTTGACATCAGTGTATAGTGTTGTTTCTGGGGCAGAAGTTCTAGGACAGAAGAATGAGTTATCATCAGCTATGTGGACCTGAGGTAGCTGCACTGGCTTCCTGACTAAATGGTACCATGAAATGGAACTCTGCCATGATTGTGACCAAGTATTTTGGTATCCATTTGTGACAGTAGGAAGCTGTGGCCACATCACATTGCATAGGAACTGATCATCCCAGAACCATTCAACTCCTTGATTAATACCTTGGTACTAGCAAGTCTATTGCCACTATAATGATGAATGTATACAGTAAATGATACTGAATGAGGGGCACACCTCTAGGTTTTTGTTATTAGGCCTATATTTAAAGTTAACTGCTACTTTCAGACTGGGAATCTGAGTGCTGGTAAGATCAAGAGCAAAACCTGGGTATTTCTTGAAAGAGTCTTTGTCTACAGGGTAGAGAATGTAATTGTTTGCAAATGTAACTGTGAACAGTAATAACACCATTCATATTACTTGGATGTTAAAGAGTTATGTTTTACTTATTCCTTTATTGGGTGAATCCTTTTTCCGCTCCAGTATTATGATTTTTTGTGTGAGGCAAGTGCCTGTTGTCATTGTTGCCTATATTACTTGTCCTATTTTGCCATATCTTATGAAATTACTCTTAAACAACAGAGGTTTGGTACTTTATAAAATATCCAATTGTACTTTTAGCAGTTGAAGGTGTTCAATGCAAGCTCCACAGCATCCAAACTCATGGGTGGGGATTGAAGTACCAAATATCATATGCAGAATTGTGGGATTTCTGAGTGCTAAGGAAAGCTGGCAAGATATAGATGACCTTCCTGCATGAAGTCTGACTTTGATGGAATCTGTAAGTGATTTCATTAAGAAAAATAGGCTTTCATAAACAGTATAAGCCTCAAATCATGACAACTATAGAAATTCAAGGTGGTGTATATGCTTTTATTTATTGAGTCAGTACTAATGAGGAAGCCTGCATAGTGTGATATGTTACAGAGTGTTATTTTTACAAAACAAACAGGGAACAACTGTTATTTAGTCAGTGAATTACAGGTGGAGTTTAAGGTGATCAACTAATCTATTTTCTAACAACATAACACATGTCCTACGTGGTCAGACCAATGGCCTTCCTAACATGGTATTCTCTTGCTGCATGCAGCAACAGGGAAACAAGTGCCCGTCCAATTTCTGCAATCCATTCCCATCATATTGCCAAGCATCTCTTAGTATTGTATTAGGGACATTATAAGGTTAGCCCTTGCTTGTTCTCTTTTATTGTATCATCTATGTACCTGCTTCCCCATGGATTCGCCTTATACCTTTTCTGAATTTATTGGTAAACTATCTTCCCCTACATCATTCTGATAACCTTTCTGCCTGTGTAAGAAAGCACTTTCTTTACTGCACTTTAAAATTAGTTCTGTCATTGCTGCAACTGGTGATGGAGTCTGCATTCACTTATCCACAGCTTCATGATTTTTTTTAAACTGTCATAACCTACTCAGCCTTTTCCTACAAAATCTGAAGAGCTGTATCATCTTATATTTTCCTGAAAAGGCTACTGCCCCATCCCTTGACCATTTTAGTTCCCGTGCATTGTATTTCCTCAAACACCACTGTGTTCTTGAAATACAGAGACCAGATGGCAGGTGTTACCCAAGATGTGACCACACCAAAGTTCTTACACAGTGGTAAAATTACACTTACTTTTTTTTTTCTCAGTACCTTTGGTGATGATGCCCAGTATGTTGTTAGCTTTTTAACTGACATTTCAAGTTGAGTCAGTGATTTTAAATTATTTTTACTGTTTTTTCCTGCGAATACGATCTTTGGCATGTTCCCATCTCTGGTGTTTTGTTAGAGCTGAAGTATTAGACTTGCCAGCATAAAATCCAACTACTTTAACATTAATGTGATGAGAACTGCTGTCTTGAAATAACAATTTTTTTTTTTTTTTTAAACAAAGAAAAAAAAATTACAAACCATGCCAAACCGAATAAATAGCAAAGTTTGACTCCAGCAAAGAAAGGGCACTTCCTCAGAGACGTTTTCTTTCAAGTTACATCCAGATAAACATACGTAATATTCTTTCCTCACCGCATGCAGGATGTACAATCTAGTTTTCTGCCACTCACTGTATTGTACTAACAATCCACTTTCCGTTTTCCTGAAAATACAATCTTGTCTTTGCAGCACAGTTCATTCTCACACTTTCTCCCCAAGCACATCTGTAGATTATCAACTTGTGGAAAAAGCTCTATTCAAATATAACTGGACCACAAGGCCAGTGGAGATGAGGCACTTCAGTGTCTGTCCCTAGGGTAGTGTAAGTGAGAGGGGAGCAAATCTCACGTTCACTTGACAGCTTAACCCGAATGAACACAGACCATTTACAGCTGGTTCAACTGAAGATAGAAGGTAGCCCAAACCTAGATCAATCTTGAGATGCACAATGTTGAGATGTTGATGGAAGAAGCCCTCTGCCCTTTATTGCCTTCCATCATTACACCATGTCTGAACTAGCTGGTTGCATTTTGTTCAACAGCAAGGGGTTACCTTTCTTCCTACTTTCTCTTCTGAGAAGCACAATTGCAGTGTAATAACAGATGGGATTCAGCTCATCTAAAGAGAGATCTTTGTTGTACCTGAACTAGTAACCTCATGCTCTTAGTGGAGAGAGTGCCTTCTTTCAGGATATGCCTTACACCACATACTTTATATGTCTGCCTCTGAAGACGTGTTCTTGATGTTACTGATTTTATCAGCCTAAGCTCCACTCAACATACATAATACATATAAATGAAATCTAACTTGTGTGTGGGTATCTACAGTCTACATGTTTAGCCAGATTAATTCTTTCTAATGCAACTAACTTAGATTATGCTAAATACATGCTTTAATATTTAGTAGTTTTAGCATTACTTTATAATATAGGGTATTCATATAAAACAAGGGAAGTCCAGTACAGAATCAAAAATATTAGAATATAGTGACAAGAAAAAACTGACTATTTAGGCTAAATGCAAAAAAAAAGTGTGTTCAATTCATATCCATGAAGTCACTAAGCAGTGACATCATGATTCAAATGGCAGCACAAATGACTCAAGCTCATTACTGTGATTCTCATCAGATTTCAGCTACAGTGGTGTTTAAATCAGATTTATATGGACTAGACCATGCATTTTAAGTTACATTACAAAACTCAGAAGTAGATTTCTGCATTCCTTTATTTGTTAACATTGGTGATACTGTGAAGATACTGTGCATGCAGGACTTAAATAGGTACATAGGATGATATGACCTTTTAAATATTTTTTATTTCATCAGAAATCATGAAATCTTTCCAGACCTATAAAGTGTTAAAAGACAGAACAGTGCAGACTTTCAGAAGCTAAAGAGCAGAAATAGTTTTTGTTCATCTGACCTAATTTTTGAGGATTTGAGAAGCGCATAGAGGAACTCATGACTTAAATATGTTTCTTCTCCATTTCATTTGTTAGTGTTATAACAGCACATGATGGTGCTGCTATAAATACATTCAATTACTAATACACTCAAAACCTCAAGCACTAAGTAAAAATTAGGTTTTTCTATAGATATTTGAGAAATACTATTCTCCTGGTAAAAGAGAATACTTTAATGCTTTATTTAATACTTTTTATTTTCTTTATTTAAGAAACACTTTTCTCTCTTTCTAAAGTGTTAAGCTTTCAAAAAAGGAAGATCAGTTCAGAAATATTAATAACTGTCTTTTTCTTTGTCAGAGATCTCAAAATAGATTCAGCAGAGATCAATTAAAGATTTCATTTTACTAGTTTCTTTATGGTGTATTTTCAATTTTAAATCATTATTCAAATAAACTATTTGAATAAAAAATAATGCCAGAATAGAAAAGAATGGGTTTATTTTTATGAAAATAACTTTCAGTATTTATAAAATTAACTGTCTTTTAATAATCATAATTTATTTTTATATTTTTTAAAAGTTTCAATTTTGGAGAAATTATATTGTTTAATTATCTAAATTTTGAAGAAATTCACATATTAAATTATATAAGAGCCTACTAAAATATGTATCTATATCTAGCTATGCATATCTATCTATCTATCTATCTATCTGTCTGTCTATCTATCTATCAATATATCTATATAACATGTACCCACAACATGTTTCAAAGAAAGGACACAGATCCTATATACTTACAGTGCAAGACAACCCATTGCGAAGACTTGCATGTTGATGCTTGCTGTACTGTCCTGGGAGCTGGTGGGATGGTGCTGTATCGAGGCCAGTTAACCCTCTGACACAGTGACAGGCTGCCTTTTGAACCCCAATGACTAATTCCACATGGTGTCATACTACATCTCATAGCTGCTGCCAGCATCCACCCACACACGGATCAGAGCACATTACAGCAAGCACTTTTAGGAAATTCTTTCCAAGAGGTATATATTGAGAAATAAGCAACCAGTCACTACAATCCTTGGTTGCTGCTACTCTGAAGCATCTCCTACATGAGATCAATTATATAAGAACATCTTCATTCTCTTTATATTCATCATCATCTTTATTGTCTCAGACATTTTCATAATTTGTGATTTAAAACCTGTGAATAGAGCTCTCCTTTGATATGTGATCTTTCATTTACTTAACGAACATCTATTTTTCTCTTGTCCTAACCCTATATATTTGCCTTATTATTGAGTTCTAAGTCTCTAGCTAGTTTACTTTTACTTCCCCCCATTTGCACATTTTCTGTCCTTTTTTGCATTTAAATCTTCCTTTCCAACAGTTTCAAAATAGCCTTCCTCTTTTGAATGTCATTAAAATTTGCCTTTGGGAAACTGCAACAAAACAGTTATTTTCATATTGTTAACTTTATCTCACAAAAAAAATATTCACTTGGTTTCAGTTTTTGCATGCAAAACTTCTAGATACAAAATACATATCTTTACACCTGAAACTGAGCAAATGCATTACTGTGCTTCTGTGTTACTGCTGCTTTCATCCTTCCCTACTGAACATCTCCTATACTTTGAAACCCTTATTGCTGTATCAAAAATACTGCAAATACAGATGTTCTAATCAGCTTAATCCTTTTAGTGAATTTACACTTCAGATGTGTGATGCCCACAAACTTTGTCAAATGTGCTTTCATGGAAATGTATATATCTATTTAAAATCTATCATATTTATTATAGACTAAAACTTGCAGTTTCCTCAACTGTATCTGTGTATTTTTCAAGTGTTTCCAGTGAACTAAAAATTTGATTTAGGTCTTACAAGTTATATCTCTTCATATTTAGTGTGAGAAGCCACAATGTGATAAAGCCTGTACCCTTTATGTTCTATATGACCGTATGCAGTTTGTCACATTTCCATAAGGGAACCTGTTTGTCCTAACAGTTTGTAGTCTTGCTGCCATCATTCCATGCCATCTTAATGTGTGTCTAAACTAAACTATATGTATAAATACTTTTTTTCTTTTTCCCAGCCTCACTTTTTTTCCAGACACATATTTTTCATTCATAAAAATATATCTGCTGCTATTATTTTCCCCTTGGCATAGCTTGAGTGATTTTTATATAAACCCAAGTCTAACAGACATGTGTCATTCTCTGCCCTCACATTTAAAACATAAAGATTTAATGGTTACAGAAAAGAGTGTAAATTTCAAAAAATAAAAGGTGAGAAAAAGGTATATTACTTGTTTTTAAAATCTCATAATTTTAAAACAATCCCACTATCCATGCAGTATAGTCAATAGATGACTTGGTGTAGGTCTAGAGGGCCTGGCCTCCATGTTCAGACATCTGAGCAAATCTGTGCTATTGATCTTCCCTGTGTGATCTATAAACACATTTTTTCATGTTTTGCCAAATTATGTTGGCAACATTAAAAAAAAAACACAAAAAAACCCCAACAAAACTAAACACATTTTTTATTTATTTACTTCTTATTCTTGATCCATGTGTATATTTACTTTGCATGCTTTGCATAAAGATAGTATGATAATGCTTTTGTTTGCTGATGTTCAAATGTATGTAGGAAAGAGGAAATACAGAGGAAGGCCATTCAATAGAGTGAAATGTTGTTTCACAGGTACTGGACAGATTCCATCAAATTCCTGTGTACAGTTTTTCATTATTTTTATTCTGTTTAGTCTCAAACTACATTAAAAAAATGTCAGCAAGTATAGCCCCACTTTGTGGAGAGAAATATGATAAAGACTAATATTTAAAAGTTAGCAGGCCTGCACTTGCAGTAGAAGTGTAATACTAAGATTTAAGGCATCTCTGAGTGACTCCGTAACAATAAAATGGAACATGTTCACTTAGGACAAATGAAAAGGTCAGGTGCCAAAGAAACAACACTAACATCAGTACCTCTGTTGCTAGATGTTCTGGTTATTCTCACCAGCATATGTTTTTCAGTGGTAGAGGCCATATTAGTCTCTTGTTTCTGTCCCTGCATACTTTTTTGGCTACCAAAATACAGAGTTCCCCTGAGAAGATCAGCAATGGAAAGGGGAAAAAAAATCACCATATATTCTTTCAGACTGGAAATGGAAGTAAGGCCCTAAAGGGATCCCTTCCTGATGCTGGAGGATGAAGTTCCTTTTTCCACGCACTTCCATTTTGAACACTAGTTTTCTTCAAAGCATATTCAGTGATGTGAAAGCAATTAAAAATTACAAAGGACTGCTCCATTTGAGCATGCTTCTGTAAAGCATAGCTTGAAAGTAGTTTGTAGTAGGCAGCTAGATTGAAAGGCACATTTAGGGAGATGCTGTTAATGTTTCCAAATGAGCTTCAGGTTTTCTTCATGTCTCCTTCAATTTTGCGTTACTTTGGTCTTAAAATAGTACTGAAGTCTGAAATTGAAGTATCCTATAATTCTATAATAATTTGATTTCCTACTATTTTTTTTTTCTCTTGCCAGTCATTCAACCACCTGGACATTGAACAATTCATGCAATACAAGTTGCAGTTTCAAACAGACTCTACTCAAGCCATTCCTGGTGTCTTGTTTACTTGGGAACAATTACTCTGTTCATTCAAATGGAAAAAAAAAAATCTACACTATAAATTAAGAAAATGCTTATTTACAGCTGCAGACAATTGGGTTCTTACAGCTTTTCATTCCTGGCTCATATTCTGGCTCTTGCACCTTTCTTCTCTAAATTTCCTAAAGTTTATTTACTCTTTAATACCCACTGTTTTGCAATTTTTCAGAGATTCAAAAGAAGTCAAACCAGACTTGATTTTGTTCTTTCTAAGAACAGAGCTGAAAAGACAAATTGGGTGTGTATCAGGAACTATTGTGATTTGTTTCTCTCCAGGCTGGATAACAATGATTATGTTTCCCTGACTTCTTTTCTATCTTTATTCTGCAGTATAAACCTCTGCATGAATAAGATAATGACATAGCAGATGTGTGCCTTTTCTGTGACAAGGGAAAAAACATTCAGTTCAAGTCAGTCTGACTTTTCTGTCTTGCGTAGTGATTATTTTGGCTGGTTTGTTCATAAAAGACTCAGTACTATAGAATCACCTTTATATCACCTTTCATAATTTTCAGTTCTTTTCTTTAGCAAACAGACTTTTAAAATTTGAAATGTAATGTTACCCTCCTCAGCAGCTTATGATCACGGTAAGTATGCCAAACCCCCCAAACTTTCAGTATTACTGCCAATTGTTCAGTGCCCATTTTGACAGCTATTCTTCTAACTCTGGAAGATAGTGAGTGTCCAAAGAGGTGATTAGGTTCTTACTTTCTCTCTCTCTCTTTATTATATTTGAGTCCTGCTTTGATACTTTTGTCTGCCTTAAGTTGCTGGCAGTTCAAAATGTACTTATCAGAGCTTCACAAGAGACAGTAATTTGTGATTTAGAACCCAAGGACAGTAAAACCATTTACCAGGCTGTTATAGCCGTTACCTGTTATCACAGGAAATCCTGGTGATAATAATCTTTCATTTGTACCCACACATAGAGAAAAATCTCTATTAAAATCATCAATCCCCCCCTCCAGACACAGAAGGGGAAAAAATTACAACATTCAAGGGGAAATATACACAATATAAAGGATATTTCAAAAGATAGGATATTTATGGGAGGCGTGATAAGAGAATACATGGATCAAAGCCAATGGGATCCGTGGTTCAAAGCTTGCTAATGATCAGTGATAGGCACTACAATTGCATAATTAATTACTTTCAAAAATTCAACCTATCCTGTGTCAGTTCTCAAGCAAACTGTTCAGATGCCCTTTGTTTAACGAGATGAAAAATGATGCTAGCTGTCTCAGTGATATTGAAGCTGTGCCCTTTCCAGCCCAGTCTGCAGAAGTTTATTTTTTTATTTATCCTCCTGGGAACACTGGCCAAGATAATCTCTGCTTTGGTCTTTGTTTTAATGTCCCTCTTGACATTAGTCAAGACATAATAATCACCTCAGTGCCATCTGCTCTGAATTCCATACTGTTAAGGAAAGATCCATGCCTGCCTAGGTTTCACTATAACCAAAATGACTATTTAGGTTTGATGCCATGTAGGGTCCAGGACATTTGAGAAAACATATAAAGTTGATACTGGCAGAGGCACTGTTTGTATGCTTGGTAACACTGTGATTAGTGACTTAATTGCTGACATATGTTTCTCATGCTCTAAGGGTCAGAGACATGAGCTGGAAAAATGTTAGGAGCCATTCTTTGAATGCCTAGTGGTGGCATTCTTAACATTTGTGACAACTCAAATGCCACAATCACCTATTAAAAGGATTTTTTCTCCTATGATTATGATCCTCTTGTTATCACTCAGTTTGTAACCACTGTTATGTACATGCACAGGTAACCTTTTCAAATGAATCTAGACTTCAGCCTTAGAGATCTACATTGCCATAAGGTTATAGTACCTTAGAATAGTTTGGATTGGAAGGGATCTTAAAGACCATCTATCTCCTACTCAGTCCTGAAGACTTCCAGGGAAGGGGTGAACGTCAGGCTTTGGACCTTACTCGTATTTATCAGCAGTGCCATAATTTGTCTTTGATTCACAGATAGTAATTACATTTGCATTTTTGGCAGCCAAGATGTTCACAGCTGTGAAGCAATGTATTTTTCTCCTTGGAATATCCATTCTTGAAAAAGGCTGGGAATGAATAACTAGGAAATGACACTTTGTAAAGCCATCACAGCTTTGCATCTTGTCCAAACTGCTTTTCCACCACAGATATGCCTTCCCCCCACTCCCCTATGTCTGTGAGATGACTGTATGACTTTGTTACTGATATTGTCCATTTGCAACTTTCTTACAATTATTTATTTCAACAGTAAAATATAGCTTTGTATTTATACCACTGGTATCATTGCATGGTTTTAGATGGATGGGAAGAATGCATTTTTCAATTTCCAGTAGCTCTTCAAAACATTTTGCTTCATCACCTAAAATTTATTGATTTCCTAACCAGTAGTTATTTTCTTATTGGTTACTGGCACTAGAAATAGAAGTTCTGTATGATTCACTGTAATTGAAAGCAAACCATTATAACTTTTTTAACATTCAGACAGCCCAGCTGCTCTCTCTGCCTTCTCTATTTTTTTTTTCCTATTTGAGATATTGATCATGATAATATTTGGGCTTTTGCTTCAAAATAAGATTTTATTTTAGTTTAAACATTCATTGGAAATTAGAAATCCAGAAGCAAAAAATGAAGGAAAATTTAGTTCCCAATAGCTTTCCAGTTACTTCCAAAAGTCCTTGCAATATACTACTGAAATAAAATATTAATAAAATTGTGATATTAATTTAAATCTTGTTTAGTTGTTTTACTTGAAGAAGAAAATCTAAGGCCTACCATCTCTTGGAATGTACTTTTGCTCATGATTCCATCCCTTTTCTCTTCCCTACTTATAAATAGATTTTTGTTTGCTGGAGATATATATTTGTTAAAAGAGATGAGCTTGAAGGATAAGTTTCTTCTCCCTTTTCCACACATTCTCCAGTCCAGTCCCTTTGCCTGCTGTTCCTCCTTTCTAAATGTTTTACCATAATAATCCCAGTGAATAACAATTTTGAGAGCAGCCTGAACATCTTTGACATTGTACTATCTCTGTGTGGCTCAGAACCAGTATCTGGTTTCAGAGTTACCTCCTGCTTTTGATGTTAAATTAGCCTCAGATACTGTATTCATTGAAGCAAAAGAAAAGGACCCATTTCCTGAAATTTAGCTTCACAGAATCAGCTCTTTTGCAATATTCTTTAATATAGCTGCTTCAGGAAAAAAAAAAAAAGAAAACAAATACAACTTTCCATAAAAGGTGGAATATAGATACAAGCACAAATATTACTGCATAACATAATAGTTCATGAAGATTTAAATGATACAGATATTCACATTATTGATTATTTCACTTACACAGGTGTCAGGGAATTGTATGAAGTTTAATATTTGAACAGAGATTCTATGCTTTCCTTATCTACTTTAAGTACTCCTTGAGGAGTTTATTTTGTTTTAATCAAACATTTCATGTCTCAAGCATGCTTGTAGAAATCTCTGAAATCATACAAATCCATGAATATTCTGAAAATTTATGCTTACTAAATTACACTTTTATGTTGACACTTCAGTTTATTAGCAAAAACTGTATTGGTATTTTGCTCAGTGCTACTTTATTCATGCATTAAGAAAGTCAAATATAAATTAGTTTCTGTTTTCGTTGCCTTAACTTATAACAATCACAGAAAAATTTCAGAGAAGAAAATAATACACAAGCCTGCTTAACTGATTATCTTATAATAGCCTGTCTTTATCGTGGATAGGCAGGTTGTCCTCTGTTGGCAACGAGCCATGGCTGGAGGCAGTTAAAAACAATAGAATGTGAAAATATGTACTATTGATGTTTCCTTTAGGCAAAACTACCAGATTCCAAGGAGAAGATGCTTGCCCATGTGCTGTCCTCTCAGGATTGTATAGTAGGGTATGCCAAGCACATATTTGACCCTTGCCAGGTTTTTCCTCTATACACCTCAGTAATATTTTATTTGGTGTATTAGTTGCTCACTAATTTTTTTTTTTTTTTTTTATTTCTTTTTTTCTGTTTGTTTTTATTCTGAAAAAAAAAAAAAAAAAAAACCACAAAAAAAACCAAACAAACAAACAAAAAAACACCAAAAACCATTTAGTTCTGTCTGGAAGGATAATTCATGCTTCTCTGTCCTATAGAAGTACAGTGTGGTGTAGATAAAAAATACAGCTACATTTTTAAAAAAATCTAATCCACTTCTCACCTGAAGTGAAAAAGATTTCTTTCTTATTTTCTAAACTTGTTTTCATAAAATTTCTTAAAACAAATTTTTGTTGACTTTTTTTTCCTGGTGGTTTGCTTTGTTATCTTTTTTCCTTGCTTCCCCCTCCCCCCCCCCCCACCTCCATTATTCCCTTCGTTAGCTTACAAATGTTATAGAAATACCTGATCCAATGTCTTCTTCCACTCTGGTTTTGCAAAGATCCTGAAAACTACATGTACCAAAATTAGTAAATAAGCATGTTTTCCTTAGTATTCCTTTACATGTTTCCTATGATGAAGAAGAGTGAATTTTCTAAATTTCTTTTGCCACCCAAACCTGCTTTTGATACATTCTTTAAAAACAGTGTTACTTCTACTGCTCTTGTTATTATTCCCAGGAATATTCATTTTAGGTTGTGCAAGGTTTTTTTTGTTGGTTACTTGGTTGGGGTTTTTGTTTGTTTTTAAGGACCAGAGCTCTTGGCACTTTACAAAGCTCCTATTTTGTGGGTAGGGAAGTAGAAGCACAGAAAGGGATAAAATTATTCACTCAGGATGACTCATCCAGTGGAAGAACAGGTTTTCATATCCCCTTATCCTACTTCATTCCCACAAAAGAAGGGAACAAAACAAAGGATTTCCTGACAGTATGTCCCTCCCTCAGCTGCTGGGGGCCCTGTGTCTGCTTAAGGTTTCTTCTTGAGGGCAAAAGACTTTGACCATGAAATCTACACCAGAATCACAGGTCAGACACCGTGATGAATCTACAGTGTTGCCAGCTGGAGAGGGCATATCACCACACAGCTATGTGTGTGGTCAGCTTGGCAGTGCCTTGCATATGTAGGCTGAATTTTGCTGAAAAGAACTGCTTGGAAAGTAGTTTCTATCTGGCAAAATTGTTGATTCTCCAGGGAACATTTCACAGGATGAAATAACCAGATGTCAGGGGAAAACAGTTGAAGACAAAGCTTGTTCCAAAAGCAACATTGTTACAGTGACATTTTTTCAGCTGTAGGGACTGACGTGAGATGCTGGGCTTTCTCCTTCTTGCTGTCTTGGATTGCGCATTTTGTAATGTTTCCAGAGTGATATAATCACCTCCTTGGCGCCAGCAATTATGGCATGTCCTGTCCCAATTTTAGTAATGACATCGGGATCAAGAAAATAGACTTTTGGAATCAAATTGCCTGACAATTTCTTTTGGACAAAGTCAAACAAATCATACACAGTTTTTTTCTGATAATGGGAAATTCCTGTATATGAAAGATGTCCTTATACAGTTGACTTTTTTTTTTTTTCCTACTTGTAAACAGATGCCATTTTAATCATTTTGTCCAAAAAAACTCTGTAGTTGGCCAGGCTTTGCACATTTTGCCTCATGGAGAATGACAGCAGAGGAGTGGTTAAAGCTGGGAGGTTGGTTGATGGATGAGCACAGCACTAAGCAATCAGTCATCTCCCCTCCCAAATTCTCAGTGCAAAGTGGAGCACAAAGTTCATTCTTGGAATTGACTTGTGCTTGCAGGCAACTATAACTGATGAGAAAAGTTTGAGCTGATCTTGATAGATCTATAGATATCAGGTTTTGTATGGGTCAAGGCCGAGTTGTAAGTTTTAGCAGAATGCTTTGGTCTTGCCCTGTGAGAAGAATGTTTTATTTTGCTTTGCAATACACAATGATTTTTAACAACTTTGGCTTGCCAGATCACTCACATTTATATTTAAAAAAAAAAAAAAAAAAGGTTGGTTTTTTTTTAAGCTCCTGTTTCAACTCACTATATTAAATCTGATTCCAAGTTTGTTTAACACTTAAAAAAAAAAAAAAAAAAAAGCCTTATTACAAACAGAATGTAAACAGACATTCTGTTACTGCATTCCTTCACAGAGAAAGACTCATTTCTTTGCTGAGACATGCTTAACTTAGTTTTCTGTGTGGCCTTTAAAGACTGTAGAAGATAGTGTTTGGAGTATTTTTCTTGCTTCTAGTTTGTGAATAGTCTAATTTGTGAATAGTCCTTGAGAATTTGTAGACTTCTTCTCATTAAGGTATTTTACCAAATGTATAGTAATTTTACACCTCATAATACTTTCTTTAGTTTGTAAACAGTTAACACACTTTAATTTATAGCTTTCTAGGATTTGCTTTGTCATGTTTGCTTTCACAGCCCATCGTGTGCAATAGGGATCTTACTAACAGAAACAGACAATATAGGAGCACAAGAGATGGTAGTAAGAACATGCTTATATTACAATAATAGTTAATCATCATGAGACTGTGAATGAGATGTTCCAGTGATCTTGAAGACTGCAAAAGATTATATTAGTCAAATAAGCATTATAGTCAAAATGGAATGTGCACTTGTTTGTCAGTATACTAACCATTGGAAAGCAAATCTTTAACACTGCTTTGAAGTCTGAGATTTCTAATGGTCTGCCATAAATGACTGCTGATAGTGCTAAAGCAGACTGAAAAAGAAAACTGGAGGCAAAAAAAAAAAATGCAAAAGTTTATAGAGATTAAACCATATCTCCAATATGTGCACAAATGTATACACAATAATCTGATATCCACGTTATTATGATTGAAAAGTCAAGAACAAAACCCAACATTACAGTTGACTTAGGAACCATGGTCCTGTGCATAAGCAATTTTATATTTTCCCTGTATGGTTCTATATTGTTTTTACTTCACTGAGTGCACAAAACAAATTCAACTCAATGCATGAGATAGTTGGTATTCTGTTGGGCTTTTTTTTTGGGTGGGGGTTTTTTTTGTTGGTTTTTTTTTTTTTTTTCTGTTCATTATATGGTCACATGGTTTATTGATAACCTGCTGTCATTTCTATTGAAAAAGCAGCTATAATATTATGACACCTTGGTGTTTCTCACAGATGATTAAAATTTCATATCACCCCTGTGATAGAAGGAATTGTTATCATCCTTAATATATAAGAGAATTGAGCCACTGAGATTAAGATGAAAGTATTCCCTGATTTGAATGTTCAAAATGAAATGTCTAGGACTTTGCCTTTTTTATCTCCTTGTCATGAAATGATTCTTGTATTCAGAGCATAGCTTTGATAAAAGGGTAAAAAATTATGAGGGCCTGGGATACAATGCGGTGTAGCACTTTTACTTGCTTCTTCTTATCTTTTTCCATTGACATGCATTTTTGGCCACTAGTAGAGAATAGTGGATCTGATGGACCTTTGAACCACCTAGTAGATGCTCAGATGTTCTAACGTGTTTGTGAGTGCTGATGCCCACATGGATTAAGCAACAGCCTTTCAGAGTGGATACCTCATGTATGAAAAACAATTAGTGACATATGACAAAGTTGATGTAAGCAACTGGTTCATTATCAAGTGCCCTGCAGTTTGGAAAAATATTATTTCCAGTTCCTGAGGATAAAGGCACTCTTACTTCTCTGTAGCCCTTTCATTCAGTACCTACTTTCTGCAGTGAATGAGACAAATATTCCACCAACAGGAACTTCTTCCTTGGAGTCCTCTTACATGTCAAGTAAGACAGGAGATTTTAAAAAAATAATACAGTATCACTTCACACTTTTTTCAATAACGCAGATACTCGAGGTGACTGACTTAAGGTTGGCGTAATCTTATAATTTATTGAAATTTATGAATATTTTCACAGACACTTGGCTAAATTCCACTTTGTGCTGCAAAGTATGAGTCACTAGAATACCTCATAAAACAGCTTCCAGAATGTTGGTTTAGATATGAAAAAACATTATTTTCTCTGCTATTTTCTATCAACAGTTGACCCACTTTCCTATTAAAAAATCTTGGGAAAAAAATTGCAGCATCACTGGACAGAATTTAGTAATGGCAAAAAGAAAACAGTCTTATAAAGTGGAACATTAGTCTTAGGTAATGCTATTAGAGATTAGAATAATATATATAGCATTGAAATCCTATCCTAGAAAACAGGAAAAATAAGACCCAAATTATCCATTATTGTAGGTTATGATTTGCTTTGTAGTGGTGACACGAATTAACTTTCTTGACATACCAGTTATTCTCTGTGCTCACGGTCTAGAACAAGTATGACTGCATACACTCAAGATATTCCAGACTCAACACTCTTCAAAGGCTGTCTCCTGACCCTGTTTACCTTCCAGGGCTGTTGCTTGGATGTGGCAAAGGACTTCCAGAACCCAAATCACTGTGTGCACCTTGATGCATTCAGCAAAAGCAACAAAAAATTTAACACATTTGGTCAAATAAATAAAAAAAAGTACATTATTAAATACAAAATAATTCAATATAAAAAATACTGATAAAAAAATCTCAAACACAAAATCTAACACCCAGAATTTAAAGAATTTAAATGAACTGAAGTGGAAAGGATTTTGAAAAAACAAGGTAGAAAAAATTTATAATACTGAAGGTCTTAACATCTTGAGCTTTGCCCCTTTACACAATGCACAACTTGCTTTTAGAGATAATTATTGTTAACATATCCCAACACAAATTCTGGTGGAAGTTGAATTCACATGTGATTTATTGTCAGCAATTGCTCATTGCAGTTAGAGAAATGTTACAACAGTGTGAGAAAATTAAAATTTTCTTGCCAAATGTAATTATGTCTCCTTTACATAGAGCTTTCATTGTCAATGACAATCTAGAAGTATACCTAAAGAGACAACTGCATTTTTTTATTCAGTTGCCTACTGCCCACTTTTCTCTGAAACTGGCCTTGATTTATATTGATGTCTATGAGTTCACATCATACTGGTGAAACAAATCATCTTCTACATGCAGGGCTCTTATTTGAACTTCTTCTTTGGGCTTTTCTGTCCACAGCCCTGATCCATTTTCTGCAAGACACATTTTTTGAAGAGAGGTTTGCCTAAGGTCAGTTGTATAAAAAGATTAATAATTAAGAACAGAGTGATGCTGAGGGTTGCAAGATCCTATTG
Source organism: Margarornis squamiger (assembly GCA_035222235.1). Taxonomy (NCBI): domain Eukaryota; kingdom Metazoa; phylum Chordata; class Aves; order Passeriformes; family Furnariidae; genus Margarornis; species Margarornis squamiger. Next base: position 54,592,505 of record JAWWTY010000088.1, read on the forward strand.
TCATGATGGCCACACCTTCTGGCTCACTGGACCTCTTTCTAAGAACACGGACGTGTTAGAGCAAGTCTGGAGGAGGGTCACAAAGATGATCAGAGGGCTGAAGCCCCTCTACTATAAGGACAGGTGGAGAGAGCTGGCCTTGTACAGCATGGAAAAGAGAAGGTCCAAGGGAGACCTTATAGCACCTTGCAGTACCTGAAGGGAGCCTACAAGAAGGCTGGAGAGAGACTTTTTACAAGGGCATGTAGTGACAGGACAAGAGGAAATGGCTTTAAGCTGAAGCCGGATAGATTTAGGATAGATGTTATAAAGAAACTCTTTACTGTGAGGGTGGTGAGGCACTGGAACAATTTGCCCAGAGAAGTTTGTGGATGCCCCATCCCTGGAAGTGTTTAAGGCCAGGCTTTGAGCATCCTGGTCTGGTGGAGGGTGTCCTCATGGCTGGGGGCTTGGAACAAGATAATCTTTTATGTCCCTTCCTACCCAAACCATTCAGTGATTCTATGCTGTATTCTCTGGTACAGGAGTGTTACACAGACTAACCACAAATGCTTAGTCCTGGCACATACTATCTCGAGCACTTTGCCAAAGATCTTTGCCACAAGCACAGCATAAGTGTAACCATATCTTCTGTGACCGTGCCAAGATTTTATCACCATTGGGAATATATATGATGATGCTTCAGAAAGATATGTTTCCCAAGAAGCATCCTAATATTAGTGTTAGCCCTGGGGAATATTTATACCTATTTTCTGGATTCTTTGTGCTTTCATCAGTACTGTAGGGTATTGATTTAAATATTACAAGTCTGAGAAACTATCTCTCTTCCTACATGTTTGCTTTATCACACTGGTAATTCATAAAGAATATACAAGCATTTTAATCACTTTTGATAATGACATCTGACTGAATTTACAGAAAGAGAAGGCTCAGCTCTTTCAGTGTATTGGATTTTCCTTCTCTGGCATAAGTCTGCTTCTCAACTATGTTTGTACATTCATTTCTATATATTAGCTTTCCCTGAAGGAAAGGTGTTCTGCTAACATCTTAGAAAAGTTGCATTTTAATTAGGATTAGTCAACATGCTTGATGGATGGTTTGCATATTTTTATAAATTGGTAAATAAGCATTTTTATATACTTTGAGAGTCAATACCAATACCTTTAAAATAGGAGAAAATTAATATCACTGTGAATTACAATAGATTCATGCTATTTGGTCACACTCAGTGCAAATTGGCATTGCAACCCAGCATCCAAATACTGCTCAGAAAGTAGTGCTGCAGTAAAAGAAGTAAATATAGATGGATCAAAACTCACCCTGGAGAGAAAAACAGTGTTGTTCTTGAATTTCTTGAAGAAATTAGGTAAAGTGATTTTTTAAAAAAAGAGTTTGAAGGTGGTTTAGTAATTATGCCAGAAGTACCTGGAGAGTGAGAGCATGGGAATCTTGTGGTTTAACAAGAACAAGTTCAAGGTGCTGCATCTGGGTAGGAGCAACCCCCAGTATCAACACAGTCTGAGGTATGAACAGGCCTGCTGAGAAGGACTTGTGGGTGCCTGGTGGATGAGAGGATGGACATCACCCAGCAATGTGCCCTTGCAGCCCAGAAAGCCATTTGTGTCCTGGGCTGCATCAAAAGCAGCATGGACATCAGGGCAAGGGAGGTGAATCTGCCTCTCTGCCCTGCTCTGGTGAGACCTCACCTTGTATGCTGCATCCAGCTCTGGGGTCCCCAGGAAGGACATGGACCTGTTAGTCTGAGTCCAAAGGAGGGCTACCAATATGATTAGGTGAGTGAAGCACCTTTCCTATGAGGAAAGGCTGAGAGAATTGGGATTGTTCACCCTGGAAAAGAGAAGGCTTCAGGGTGACCTAATTGCAGCCTTCAGTACTTGAAGGGAACTTAGAGGAAAAATAGGGCAAGACTATTTACAAGGCCATGTAGTGAGAGAATATGGGGGAATATGTTCAGATCAAAACAGAGTAGATTTAGATGAAATATTGGGAAAATATGTCTCTACTGTGAGTGTGGTGAGGCACTGCAACAGGTTGTCCAAAGAAGTTGTGGATGCCCCATCCCCGGACGTCATAGAATCATAGAATTATAACATGATTTAAGTGAAGGGTTGCATATAGACTGCAACTAAATATTGACAATAATAAGGTGGAGAACCATCAGTCCAGCTGAGACTATGCTCCTAGAAATGCAGTTGACAAGTGTCTGCTGTAATGGGAGATGGCAGGGGTAGGGGCCAGTGGAATGGTGGGATGCTTGGGAGCACGCCTGTGTTTGCTGCCTATTTTATGCAGATTTCCTCATTCAGATCTCATGCTGCCACAGAGTTTACCAGAAGCATTGGGTAAAACAATTAATGTCTCAGTGGCTTTTTTTTTTTTCCCCTAAAACAAGGGATACCAGTCCCATTAGAGTTATTAGATCAAAGGAACTTAAATAAGTGACTTAAATCTAGTAGAAGCATGAGCAAATTACCACTTTTCTTGGAAATTATTTTGCATTTAATTTCTCTTGTGGCATTTTGTTTGCATTTTTTTTATACTCCAATCAGACAACTATTTCAGCTGCAAAGAAACATCAAAAGATCAAATCCATGTGATAGGACCTGGAATCTGGCATTCTATCTGAACATCACATTAGCTAGGAGATGTTCACTTGCAAGAACCAAATTTAGAGGATAAAAATTGCCAGGTGAGGGATGATGGTCTCTCTGAGACAAAAATAAAAGGAATCACAAAGGAAATCCCAGTATGGCTGAGCTCAACGGGCAAATTTGATTTAATAGATGTGTTAAAAAGGCTTTCATGCCAAATGGATGGACCACTGAGGTATAATTAAGAATAATGAGGTGACATTATGGAAAGTATATCTTCAGCTGAGTGCAAGGAGACTGTTCAAGGCAAAAGTACCAAAGAAATAGAATAATCATCACAGGAGACTCCTTGCTTGGAAACTTCATGACAGAACATGAATCAGGTTTTTTTGAGAGATTGGCTGTTTTTCCTGAGATGCTTACTAGAAAATCATGAGACAGCAGATAAACAGATAGTTGAAGTTCCTTTGTTAACATGTTTATGTAGACTAATTTTTACAAACCTGTCTGCTTCATTGTATTTTTTGTCCTACACATCTTCTATTCATCTGTTATCCAGGCATTTATTACTAAGCCTTGTAATATTGGACTTAATGTTAAGCCTTCTACACTCAAATGTTTCCAAAAATAGTTACGCCAAGAGCAAAAGCCAGGTTCTGCTGCTAAAAAAAAGTTACACGAAGTGTCACATTTTATTCTTTTGCTTGGAATTTTGATCCTGGAAAATCTTTCCACACCACTGCTAAATATGGAGTTAATCATAGGGCTTGCTTTCTGACTCGCCTAACTGGAAACTCAAAGCCACAAGCAGAGAATTGGCTTCAATTCTACAGTGGTACACGAAGATTCAGATTTAGATCATATGTTTCTTTTAATATCATTTGGTTACAAATTACTGGAAATATTTTTAAGTAATAAAAGACAAAATTGTTTGTTACAAAGAAAATAAAAATATGATCTCACATATAATTTTTTTTCTTCAAGTATAGAGGATTGATATTATATTCCTTCTAAAATATCAGTATAAATATTTTTCTCCTCTTATTTTACTGAGGTTTTTAGTTTCTACTAGTCACAGGGGAAAAGATAGACAGGAAGGAAAAAACTAGATGCTGTCTCTTTTGTGTAACTGTCAGAAAGCAAATATTTTGAAAGGTCCCAAGCAGAGAATAAATACAACAAATAAATTTTAGGCCTACTAATCAATTATATAAAACCACTGATTTTTTTATTTTTTTTTTCTGCTGCTGCAGGTTAATCTATTCAACATTTAAAACCTACCAAGAATTTATGGCAGGGGCTGTTTAGTGGCAATTTCATTTTCTCATAAAGAAAACTCTAAAATTTCATCTTTCATCTGGGGATAACTGGGCCTGGCCAAAAAAAGAATAGGGAACACCCAATTCAGCTGTTGGCTCAATTTAGTGCTTAGTTACTAATAAGCAATAAAAAGGCTCAAGCGAAGTTATAAAGACCTACAAAATGATCTTAGAGACAGGCACACTGTGACCTTTCTCTACAATCCTCCACATCCATGGTGCATGCCACCAGCTGAGGTGGCCCACTGCTTTTTTTTTTAATCCCAAACAATTCAATTTATAAATTCAGATTCTGCTTTTGAAGGCAACATCCAATTCGCCACTTTCTCCAGTTGTTACATGCTGCCCTCCCCAGGGCTAGGCTCCTGTCCTAGGGCACAAGCAGTAAATAACTTCCCTTTTCCTTAGAACTATATAGTTTTATTGCCTTGTTTTTACTCTAACTGCCCAGAGGCAGTTGCTGCAGGGCAGGTCTTCTTCGATAATCTTTGTGAATTACAGCTGCTATGCCAAATGCAGCTATTCAGTGTGACGCCGAGATTACGCTACCTGCTGAAAAAACAGGATGGGACTTCTTGGAAATAAGGACATTGACATGTGTATGTAGGTCATAGCACAGATGGCTGGAGACATTGCTTGACACTAGGACAATGGAATTGTTTGACGTGGGACAAAATTTGCTCCTCTAGAACTTGCTTGTCCCTCTGTAATATTCAAAGATGGCCTTAAAAGATAAAATGTCTCCAGAGGACCAATTAATTTTGCTCTCCCTTCCTGTAGTTTCCAAGATAAGATGAAGGTGGGGAGATACATGGAGGGGAATATCAGGAGTGCAATTTGTAGTCTTAAAAAATCAAGTGAATTCTTAATTTTAGGATGAAATTAATTTCCTTCTCTTTTCTACTGTTGCTTACTTCCTTAAAAATAAAACCCATACAAAACAAAAAGAAAAAAACCCATCAAAGCATCTCAGGATTAGTGCTAAAATCTCAATAATAAGGAAGACCAACACCAAAATTTTCTATTTAGTCTTAATTACAAACTCTTGTGTATAGTCATTATGATACCATTCCGCAAGCAGCCTTGCAGAGAGTAAGAAAGCATTTTTTAAGGACTCAAAAAGAAGTCCACAGAGCATTTCTTTTAATGTGCAAAGAAGCTGTGCAGTCATTAACAATGAAGCAGGGGTGCTGAAATACAGAATTCAGAACATCTCCTGTCCTTGCCACAGAGTCCTACACAGGTCTGAAGCAAACCACTAATAATCTTCCTAAAGTTTACTTATGATGTTATTATTTCTTGTCTTATTAGGAGCACAGGAAAGGTCAGCCATGAATATTTACAAGTCACTCAAGACAGCTAACCACCTTTGTCCCCATGGCAGTACAGAGCCTGGATGACAGACGGTGGGCAAGACGTACAAACATGATGAATAGCCAAACAAGGAAAAAAAGTCTGAATTTCATCTTATGTCATGTTTGTTATCACTGAACACTGAATAAAGAAGGCTCTAAAGATGTCCACTAATGCACTAAAACATTTTTTTAAAATTCAGACACAAAAGTTGCTGAATTATCACTGGCTTTTCATGGCATCTGCATCTCCAGAGTTCTAGCAAAGCTCTTTGAACACATAAAATTCTGTGATGTGTGCTGTGCCAAATGTTCCTGTCACTAAAGCCAGCTTCAGTTTGATGCTTTGTGCAAAGTGCCTGAAGCTGGCTGCAGAGTAATGGTGGAAAACTCTCTTCAAACGGCCACTTTCTTTCTGTGGAATGAAAGCAAAACAGTTCCTCTGCTCTTTACTAAAAAATGCCATGAAGACATTGTTCTGTTTCTCTGTTCTTTCTAATTCACAGCATATTCTTGCTACAGCTTAAGATTTACCTGGGGTGGAAAGATAAATATGAAGCACCCACACCTGACTTTCTGTAATTACTGCCCAGGCAAATTAAGGAGTCTGTCCTGTTTAGTATCTTAAACTTTTATTTTTTTCAGTGTATGCAGCAAGAATGAACAAAGAAATAATGTGAAAATCTTAAATTCCCCATTCTGATTCTCTATTCTTTTGATGCAGTGTAATCAGCAGCACAGTTTTTTGCAAATAAGATGTGATTCAGACAAAGAAACGATTTCTTTGATTTTCAGTGTAATAACACTTGTTTTGATTTGGAGTTCTACAAGCTTTTGTATCTGAAAGTGTTGGCAAATGTCTTAGAAAGACCTAAACAAGACACTTATCTGCTATAGCATTTTAGAAACTCTTTAAACAAGTTTCTGAAAAGCCAGTGCTGTATTCACATTCACCTTTGACTGTAGAGCTAAACCTTTTTTCTTGTTACATACTTTCATAGAACACATTTTCTTTGACCAGCACGCAGCAAATCCAGCTGATATATTTGGATCCTGTTTGTTACTTTTGACACCCATCTAGTGGACACGACAGAATACAACAGGATAAAATTCCTGTCACAACAGCAATGTCTTGTGTTTATCTGGTGGTACAACCACAGGGCCTCTCCCAGCTGGCGAAACTGCAGTTCTAGCTAACAGACTTCTAAATTTTAAAAATTGACTATATTATAATCTGACTGTAAGATCATTCCTAGACACTTTCCTTAGTTGCTGGCTGGCAAAATAGGACAGGTAATACAATACTCGCATCATGTCCACAAAAGGTGGGTGGAAAAAATAAAATTAATCTGCAAAGAGAACTATATATTCCTCTAAACGACTTAAATACTTTTGGATCAGCTAAATATTTAAGTCCACTGTTAAAGAAATCAATTAGTAGTTACTCTTTATTCAAAGTTTTCCTGCTGCGAGGCAAACTTATATTTATCTTCATTTATTTCTAACCAGCTTTTAACTTTTGCTTTAGAGCTCTCAGAACTTATATATATGTAAATTTGAAATGATGTTGCCATGGCAGAAATTAGTCTTATTGAGCACAGAAGTAAACAATCGTCTTCTATTTTACCTAAAATTGCAGGAATGATCTGCCCTCCTGCTCTCAATAGAACAACAAAAATAGAAAACTGTTTGTATTTGCAGCTGCTTAAAGGAAAAAAATAAATCACACAATGAAATAGAAATGTTAGGAAATTTGGATATAATGAGCCAAGCCTTTCATTAGTATTGTGATTATTTTGTGCTCCTGGAATATTTAAGAATTCAAACTCAATAGATATTGATTGATAATGAGTAATAATAGCCATGCTAATTGCAATGGTAATACGGTTATGAATTTATGGCAGTACAAGCTGCAAAGAATATTTTACTGTAGCATTCCTGCTATCTTGACCTTTTCAATATATTTTTAAATATTTTTGTGAGCAGATCTCAGAGTGATCACGCAAAGATGCAATGAATAGGGGAAATGAAAAGCAAAGAGGATCTTTGCACTGTCCAAGACCATCTAGCAGGCTGGTGGGTGGACTCTCGTTTGATGTCTCAGCATTTAAACTTAGTTTGAGGTTGATAAAGTAGTAACACATTTGAGAACACAGAGAAAGTATCCAGGCATAATCAAATTACATCAAATTTTGGAAGAAGCGTATGTGTTCTGATTTACCAACAGTGAATTGTTCTGAAAAAAACAGTGAAAAGAGGATTAAATTATTACACTCTCTTGACATTTTTCAATACCATTTCCTGTATATTAAAAAAAAACCAAAAAACAAAAAACAGATCAACCAACTACATTTGCTTTTCTACATTCAAACTGTAAAAGATGAATACAAAATAAAAAATAAAAAAAAATAAAAATAAAAATAAAAATAAAAAAGTTTATTTTTATAAAAAATAAACTGGCAGTAAAATTGCAGTTCCAGGAATACGTGCAAAGCAAAATTATATAATGGAATAAATCACAAGATCAAAATTCTTCCAGGCAATGTGCATCCCTGTCAAAACAGGCAATATATGTTTCTTAGATTAGTTAATTTAACAAAGGCCATGGGAATTTTAAAAAGGCCATGGAAATGCTGTCAGTAAAGCACTGAAGTGGCAACCTAGTTGAAAACTCAAGTCAATGGCAGGTAAAACAAGCTAGTGCAAGATAGCATGTACCTTCTGTGTCACCTGTGCCAGGCTGAAGTCTAATCAACAACTGACTTGTACTGTGTCTTTTCTGCTGTCATTAGATATAACTGAAAACCACTGAGTTTTACTTCAAATGAACACTGTTTTCAATTTGAAAACTTTATGTGGGTTCCACACAAATACATATTAGGGTACTAACACTGATCCATGTTTTAAAAATCCTGTGAAAAATCCTCTGTTCATCCCTGGTTCTTAAATGCTTTAGCAGCATTATTTAAGTTCCCAGTAGTATGGCAAATGAGCCTAGAGAACTAATCTTGCTAATCCACACATTCGTGACCTCTGAGATTACATACAACTCAGTAAGTCCAAAAATGAATTCACATGCTCCAAAAAGACTCCCTATAGTACCAAATGCAGCTGTTGGGCTGCCAAGCAACACAGGTTGCCATGAGCACATCCTCTCAGCACTACCCACCCTGTGCCAGTGTCTAATTGTCTGCAGACTCCTGTTCAAGGTCTTTGCACTGATTTTGAAAGCCCTTCATGGAAGTACCATAGTCTCCATGAAATAACGTTAGTCTCTCCTTCTCTTTCATTTTCTCCCCTCACCCTTCAGCCTCTCCTGACAATAGTGTTCCCTAGGAATGATAAACCACTCTTCATACCAAATAAAATAGACAGAAGTGCAGGATCTAAACTGTGTAGTTCAAAGACAGAAATGGCTACAGAAGTTGTTCTGTTTGGCAGTGAACAAAGAACTAATTGGTTCAATCTGATTGTAAAATAGCCCCTCTAGTGCCCAAGCACACACACATGCCTTAATGCTACCCCAGCCCTTTGTTTATTGGGATAAGAAAATATATGTTCTTGAAATATATTGGTAGTAATAAAATACTAGGATTTGGTACTTGATAACAAAAGAGCCCTCAACCACCACAGCAATGGGAGACAGGATAATGTGGGTCCAGCTCAGGAGTGACAGGTCCTGAAAAAAAGAACAATGAAACATCATGTTTCCTCCCGTATAGAGCTCATGGATACTCTACATACAGAGGAGCATAAAGCTTCCTGTATTCCTAGTAGGGGGTGGTGGGAGGGAGGGAGTGGTTCTCTACCAAATTTCTTTTCCTTCAGGTGTGTTTATTTTGTTTATTAGTAATTTTAAAGTATCTCTCTTGTGTGCCTTCTGTTTTTGCTCAGCAGTGGACCTGACCAGGTCTTTATTTCCCTGTTGTTATCAAGAAGCAATTAGTTATGATAATTTTGCCAGAAGAGTATTTGTTAATTTCATAATTGCTTGGTTAATAGCATAGATGTTTTTGTCTTCTTTCTTCAGTTTCGATGTAGACAATGGTACCTCAGCAGGACGAAGTCCCTTGGATCCCATGACAAGCCCTGGATCAGGGCTGATTCTTCAGGCAAATTTTGTCCACAGTCAACGTAGGGAGTCTTTCCTTTACCGGTCAGACAGTGACTATGACTTGTCTCCAAAGTCCATGTCCAGGAACTCCTCCATTGCCAGTGATATGTAAGTACATTATAAACTACTCCTAGTCCGTAATTTTTCTACTGTCTTAAGATTTTTCCAGCCACAAGATTTTTTTATTTTTTTAATCAAAGACAGTAATCATTTATGCTACTGAAATAATGGAAAATTGTTTGCTTATTTCTTTAATGAAAATTGTACTTGTTTCTGCAGTTTTCTGAAGAGAAGGATGTATTTCTGCACTCTATTAGTTTTGACAGAATAATGATGACAGTCAGTACTAGTGTACTAAACCCCTAAGGAGAACTTCTATTTTCTGGATATTAAGATATTTTCAAGAGGAACAATACAAACTGAATTTCTTCCTCTTCATGTTCTTAAGAAATAGATTGCATTTATTTGCACCAGAAATTTACTAGCTGGCAGAAAATATTAAGTTTAAGAGAGACAAAAATTATGTCAAGCACCCTTTCACCTAAAAGGCAAAAATTTAACAAAAGACTTTTGGAAAGTTATTTTGTTCTCTCTCACTTTTCTACTGTGATGTGTGTATTTTCTGCTAGTGAGTCATACTTTTCAAGTATTCTCAAGTTGCATGTGTAGTGGAAGTCAGCTTCAAATCTCTGTTTATTTGTAAGACACTAAAAACATTTAAATGTCCTGTCTTCTAGTCACATTTAAGTAGGAGAAATTAACTCTTTTTTTTTGGTTTGTTTCTCCGCCTTACTGCTCAGATTTCACAGCCAAGTAGGTGTTATGGTACAAATATATATCACTAAAATAAAGGACCAAGTTTGTAAGAATTTCTTACTGAATGAGGAAGTCTAAAGCATTAAAGTTTGAACATGAATATAAATGCTCCTTTTTAATGAGGCAAAACCCAATCAAGATCGTCTTCAAAAAATATAAGAGTAGGCAAAAAAAAGGAAAAAGATTTTCGTAATAATGAGGGAAATTGCACCTGATGTTTAACTTGCAGTCATTATAGATGAACACTTATTTTCAGGTTATACATAATTTTCAGAACTGTTGTTAGTTCATTTAATTATAGATCTTTCTCTATGTAGAGTCTCAATGTAAGAAAAAATCCTGCCTTTACACGGGGTTAATGTAAGGTACATGTCTCAGTTAAGCCCTGTAGCTTACTCAATAAGCTTTGTGCCCGGTGTGCCAATTGCGGTTTAGAGAAAATGGGTAAGAACAGAATCAGTTCACCTTGCTTTGTTATAAGGAAAAATGCTTTTTTCTTGGAAATAATAATATCTCCCTTCCAGAAAATCCTCATCTGACAGATAACCTCTCTTTTAGATGGAGAAGACTCAAGCTTTTAGTATGGCACTTGTGTCAAGATACCATTTGTAAAGATTTTTACATTCAGGAGGGCAGTCCAGGTCACTGTGTTGCTTAGATGAGTCATTTCAATGAAGAATTCAATTAGTGTTCCATCCTTGAACTCATAATCCACTTCATTTCCTAGAATTTTGGGTAATATTTCAGCACATGGCAGTAAATTGGATAAACAATTGAATTACTGAAACACCAAGCACATTTTCCCCTTTTTTTCGCCTGTCTATTCTTCCTTTCAAAACTTTCTTAAAACACATTAACATATAGAATTTATTGGACCTCACTCTCCTGTCACAGATGAGCTGTTGTATAAAGAAGGTAAATATTCCTGCCATTCTTTAGTATGGGACCAAAAAGGCAAGTTTTTTTAACCATGTAATAGTAACCATATATCAGTAAGCCTAATTAAAATAAGCTTGGTTGTATCACAGAAATGAATTGAAAGAAAACCAAGTAATGAAAGAGGGGAAAGGTTTAAAAGATGAAATAGAGAGGGAAAGAAATAAAAATCACAAAGGTTTTTATGTATGGATTCAATGAGAAACTAAATGTGCTCATAGAAATGAAATCCACTAAAGATTATTAATATTGAGAAACAACTCTAGTTCAGGACATTGAGAAATGAGGTGGAAGATGGAAGAGTTGTCAGGGGAAGTATCACCCAAATTTTAGGTTACTCTTGAATTATCCTATTTCCCTTTTGCATCTTATATGCTTAAGTATTGCATGCTTCTTAAGCACAAGCAAAATATATTACAAAATACACACATCATTCAGGTAATGTAAGTGGATTAATTGTACATAACAGTTTAATCTAGATCCCCTAACTCTTCATTACTTGAGCTACTTACCTCAATATTTCTCTTTGCAAAGAAAAAGAGAAAGCAAAATACATGCATCTTGTATTTGAAAGGAACAGAACATAAAGAATTCTGGTATTTCTATTACTCTCAAATATTCTGCTTACAGTAATAGATTCCACTCAGTAGCAACAAAAACAAAACTTCAAGATTTTAATCAAGTATGGAATGTCATGATAAGACAGCCAATGGATGGCAGCGCTAAAGTGCTGCATTCATCATTCTGTCATTATTAATTATGAGCACAGCTTCAGCCAAGAAAGAGAACAAAGTTATGCTCAGTTGTTTGCAAACCCAAAATGAAAAGATAGGCTCTATTACAAACAAAGTCAAAGCATAAGATGACTAATACAATCAGATACTATCCCCAGAAGAAAATGCAATGGAAGTAATTATGCACAAAGTAATAAACCTCACAAAGGGAATTTCATTCAGGGAGTTGAGATAGAAAGTAACAGAAGCAAGGGCAGAGAGGGAAGAGGGAAATCAGAGAGAATAAAGTATATTTTGAAGTAAAGAGATGGATTAGCTATGGAAAAGGATAAAAGGCAGGATGCTCCGATGAGAGGTTAGTAGGACAAATGTGGGTGCAGTTATAGAGGCAGAAAAAGCAGCTATATGTAAAAAAGGAAAAGAAAATGAAGTGGTGTGGGAGTCTGTAACAAGTCTTTCAATTATCCCTTGGGAGAAATAGCATGGTCCTTGAGAAGAATAAAAGCAGGACATGGAGACGATATAAGGAGATTAGAAAAAGCTTTTCAAGGCTGTGAACTGGATGTGCAAGTGGTCTAGACAGGCAGATGCAAGGTCCAGAGCAGAAGAGCACAAATGTATTGTGAAGCCTTGCTATGGGATTTTCAGCAAAGAGATGAGGACGTGGAAGAGAAAAAGTAATGGAGCAAGGCAGTGAGGGGTAATGAAGCAGTATGTAGAAGTATAAGGAAGGATCTGTGATGGGACATAGCGGGGGAAATAAAAGATGGTAAAAAAAAAATAAAAAAATCCCCAACATCACTTTGGCAACATAGAGGAAAAGGGGAACAGAACCTAGCTGAAAGATGAGCAAAATCATCAGTCTTCTAGTGGAAGAATTGCCAGGTTCATATTTAAAGAAATCAATGAAGCAGAGAGCTTTGTGCATGTGTTGCCCAGGTGGCCTGATTAGTTAATGCTGACCTGCTTGAGCTTCTGTGGTTGCCCAAAACTTCAAATGTGGGCAGAGGCAGAAGTGATAACACTTTTTATGCCCTTTTTGCTAAGGGTTCACTGTCCTGGTTAATGGAGCAAGAGATCAAATTAGTAGAGAATTTCCACGTTAGCAAAACCCAGGTCTCTAGGCAAGTTGGATTCCTAGAAAAAAATCCAATAAGCAGTCCACTACCTGCATCACAGGCCATGCTTTACTGCCACTCCAAAGCAAAAAAATATGTATAATCCCTCTGTGACCCTGAAGAAGCAGAACAGACTAGAGCAGAGCACCAAGACACTCTCAGTAGACAAGTCTGCCTGAGGCTCCAATATATCTTCTGAGTGTACCTCCCTTAAGTCTATTCTTCTCTCATTTCCACAAAGTTATAGAACACAGCTTAGACACAACATCCTGGTCTCCTCAGGACTTGGACAACTGAATCTCAGTAAAAAAGTATGGGAAGTTTACGGCTTGTTTAGAGAAGCTCAGCACTGTTTTCTTGATCAGCTTACCACTATAAGCTCTAAGTAGTATTATTACACAGAATTTGCTAATTTTTATTAAAACTTGCTTCCATATTTTAAAGGAGCAGAACCCAGCCAAGGAACACTGACTGCCGTGAGTCACTGGGTCATTGGTCAGGTGATCTACTTTTTGCTGAAAGGTACTGGCCAGGACTCTGGGTCAGCAGACAAGACATGCAGTTACTCTAATATTACTGTTTCATGGGTATTACTGGCTGAAAAAATACCAGTTAAACTTCAAAGTCGATCCTGCTTAAAAAAAAAAATCTTAGTGCATTTTCATGTGTGGTTCAGTTTAGAAACAATTTTCAGTGAAAAAAATACATTAAATTGCTTAAGACATTTATTTGTTCATGGAAAAAAAACTACTTATGTGGCTTTAGGGAAAACAGGCAAATACATCGTTTCATTGGATTTTTCTTCTTTGTTCTTAAGATCCTTAAATTAAACTCCAGGTTGCAGTCTAAATTAATCTAAGTAATTTTTAGGTCACTTACAATCTTTTTTTGAGTCCTAAACAAAAAGAATTTGGAAAAAAGAAAAATATGACTGTGTCCTTTCTAGTTGTTTGGCACACTTTCCAAATGGCGTCCAAATGAAAGAACTCAACTTAGAATCCTGATTGCTTAAAATTAAATAATAACTTTGTGCTAACTTCATTTGTTTGTCAGGAAATCAGTTATGTTGTAAAACAAAAAGAGAGTATTTTGGCATTGAGAAGACTGCTTTCATCTGCTTTTTAATTCAGGAGAGAATTTTTGTTGGTGAAATGTAAATTTAATTTATTTACATTCAGACAATATGGAATCATTATTGGTTTTATGTCCAAATGCTAAAACCTTATGATTTTCCAAACATAACTCTCAGTTCTTAAACTTATCACTTCCCCTTTAAACACTTTTAAGCTGTTAGGTTTTTTCCCCCACCTCTTCTGGAAATAATGGGTGTTTGAAAGAAAATGACAAGTTACTGCTCTTGTGCTAAACAAAGCAGACTGAATTCCTAAATCTCTTCAGTCAAAGGTAGCATGTTATTAAAAACATGGTACCAAAACCAATTCTTAGCTGGTATTTCAGCTACCTCACAACAGCATTATTCTCTGGGCTTGCAACACTGTTCTGCAGTGAAGGGAAGATGTGTACCTTTTGTGTGCCTGTGAAGGATGGGAATAGTGTGGAGAAAGAGAACTTCATAAAAAGCGAATGTTTTTGAGGGGTCACTGTTAAAGAGCTTTTCAAGCTCAGTGATCACCTGCACACACAGGTCAAATTTATTTCACAACCCAGAAGAACATTAGTTATCATTTTCCCCCCTCAGGGCACAAACAGTGCGTTGTACCCTTTCAATGGCACTAATGCTGCATTAGCTGTAGGGTTCATTCCCTGAATATGGACAGTCTGAAGTTCTGATGGGTTTGCCTTGTTTTTCTGGAAGGCTTCTTGTTTCTTCTTATATACATCCATTTGGGGACCTTTGAATTTAGTTAGGGAACCATTTTTTTCTAAACCTTGAAGTTAAGACTATCTTTCTGTGGCTGGCCGATAGCAAGGTCACTCAGGCTGGGAAGTAGCCTTGTATATTGTTTTCGCAACTCTGCTCTCATTTCTTAGCTGGAAAATCTTTCAGCCTTCATGAGTAGGAGGTTCACATGGAAAGTCACATAGTCTTATTCTTCAGACGTAACACAATCATATCAGTTTCAAACACTTTTGCATGTAGGGCAGGGACAAGCTGTCACAGGAGAGTGGAAGGCTTAGACAAAGTTATTAAAGAAACCCTGCCATTGATTGACGAGGTGCAGAAAGGACTCCCTTGCCTTCCAAAGTCCTTCTCAGAGAAGGGTTTATGTATGGCTGAATCCAATCCTAGTTTTGGACTGTGTCAATATTTTAGATTTAAGGAATTATAGAGATGAGATTAAATCACTTTGTCCCACAGGTTTTAATGATGGCAAAACAGATGTATTTATAAAAAATGAATTATTTATTATGTCAAAGAAACAAACAGGTGAACAGACAAGGGATCTTAATCAGGATTAATTACTACACAGTGTAAAAGCTAAAAATCTACTTGCAAGCTATTATATTGTTGCCATAAGAAAGGGGGAAAAAAACTTTCCAAGACAACTTTGTGTGGGTAAAGTAGAGAAGAGTTCTTTTACTTATAGAATTTTGGGGTACAGAATATAAAGG
>JAWWTY010000088.1:54608179-54624602 GCA_035222235.1 Margarornis squamiger
CACGCCTCTCTTAGAATTGAGTTGGAGGTCTTAAGACCCCTTACTTCATCCTTTATCATCATCTTCATGCCACTTTCACTTATTGGAGCTTCTCCAGGGTTGCTGGGCTTTGCTTTCTTGTTTTGACTAACATGAGGTCTAGTTGTCTTAGCTCTGGTACGTGTTCCCCTGGCATGGTGTTCCAGCTATTATCTGACCCTTAGGACAGCTAGCACAGGTTGCTAGCTACTCTGTATGTGAGAAACTACCTAGAAGTATAAAAATCTTCAAATTCATGAAAAACCTAAGGCATCAGTATAACAAAGTAATACAGTGCACTGTAACAGAAATTATATTAAAGCAATTGTATTGAAGCTAGCAAAAGAAACAATCACTAAGTAGAGATTGATATGGCTCAGAATATGAGACAGTGGGCAGATCTCCCTCTTTCTCTTACTCTCTGGGGAGTAACCATGAAGAGGCATCTCTGCTTCACAGGACAAGCTCCACATTTCAAGGAAGTATGTGGAAGGAACTGCCATATGGAAGTTGGACTGCATTTTTACAGTTTTAAAGTGATGGACTGGTAGGCACAGATTTAAAGCACACAGACTAGCTTATCTGTCAACACCTGTTTCAAAAAGCAGGATATATATTCAAAGTCTGGTGAACCAAGATGACTTTAGCATAATTTAACATGAAAGCAGCATCCTGCCCAGTGGTTGAACTGGAATGATTGTTTGCATGATGGTTTGCATAGTGTGCATAATCAGGGTAGGACTGTCCTGCCACACAAGCAAGCAACCAAATGCCTGATGCTAAAAACAGTTAAGGGTAACACATTTTACTTTCATTTGCAACAAACTAAGAGTTTATATGTGTCAGTTAATGTAATCAAAACTGATTTATAGTAACTCATTAAGTGGCACTAATTTGATTGCTTCCAGTCATGTGTGTACATCACTCACTCATTTTCTCTAACCTGAGCAGAAAACAAAACTACTCTTTAGTCACTGATGTCTGTTCGTCTGTTCTTCAGTCAAAAGTGGCATGTTATTAAAAACATGGTACCAAAACCAGTTCTTATGTGGTGTTTCAGCTACATCACAGTGTGTTCTAGGTTTTTTTCAGTCTTGTTTATAGCTAAATGGTGATTTTCGTTGCAGGAACAGTCCAACAATGGCATCGCTGAATTGGCCTGAACTCTTCTGATTGAGTTCAGCATTTTTCTTATTCAAAGTCCTACATCCTCTGACTTAATCCAGCCCCCTCTTCAACACACGAATCAAAACCCCACATTGCAGTTGCTTCTTTTCCTTTGCCATTGCTTCAGTGATACCCAGACAGACTACTCTGATTTTAGTGGGAAAACCACGTACACCAGTGAAACACTCTGTCAAGCCCATGCTCTGTTTCTCTTCAGGACTGAGTAATTCTGTCAGACTTAATAGAGGCCAGTTGCTCAGAGCTGTCCAGCATTCTCCTATAATCTAAATGGTCCACTATATTATGACAGGATTAAAGCATTGCAGCTTGGTGGCTGGCTGGGGCAATAAGACACAGATGATTTCTTGAGCTGTCTTTGTTTCCATATCTTGCACATCATGCTGGCACTCTTTTGCGATGGCCCACTGTATCATTACCAATGTGATTTCCTCAGGCAGATTACACAAGTCGGATGTGTGAGTGCAGTCTTTTTGGAAAAGGTTTAAACTTCCTGAGCAAAGAATCTGGTTCTGACATAAGAGGTCTTGATGGTTCTCAAACTCTTCCAAAGATATTAGGAGACTTTCATGGGAAATGGAAGAAGCCTAGAAGTGTTTCTGCAGTATATTACACGGACTGGGGAAAAATAGTAATATTTCCTATTATTTGAGTTAGACAGCTAATTGAGATTCCAGCTAATTCAGCAATCCTGAATGAAGCTTCTGGATTTCGTGGGTCACAGAGAGTCAGTTGGCCTTGTCACTCAGCAAAATCTCTTTTTACTACATTGCTCAAAAGCACAGGCAGTGCACAAGTAACAGAAGGTGCACAAGTAAATAGATAATACTTCCTGACAGTCCCTAGATTAAACCCCAAAAGACTCATTTAGAATTGGTAATGCTATTCCTTTCCAGTTCCTTTGTCTGTAATGGACATGATCATTTTGTCTTTCCAAGTCTTGAGAGATCTTCCATGGTGCTAATGCAGTTCAACTTGAAGATTGTAGTTTGGGTAACCTAACACTGATGACTTCAATGGAGCAGATTCCAAGTATGCAAAGGCTTCTTTCAAACCTAATAAAGTATATTTTCAGGAAATGAGACACTAAAAAGATTACATGAAAAATTAAAGTACTTTCTTGTAAAAAATTTAACAGTATCTAGAAAGCTGCAGGTATATTAGCACGTAGCATATCCTGGTGTGTATTAGGCATATGTAATAATCCACATTTGTTTTGAGTTGTCTTTTGGATCTTGATCATAAGGCAGCCAAGTATTGTTTTCTTCATCAACATGCCATAGTAGAGTACCTTGATTTTTGCTCTCCATGAAGTTAATTGAGGTCTTTGGAAATACTTATATCTGATGTTTTTGCTAGTGAGGTTTATGCAGGAGAAATGTTTTTCCTCTTTGGTTTATCTTTTGAAATCTAATTTTCTTAGTTAGACAGTCCAAGGAGATCTATTATAACCCACCTTTCTTTTGGCTGGGATAATGAACTTCTCAGGGACTGTGGTTTTCTGTGCTAATCCTCTTCCATCTGGATAAGCTCAACTAAATTAAGTATATTAAACTCCAAATATTCAATATTAGAGTAATACTTTTTACTAATTAGAGCAAGCTGTGCTGTTGAATTAGACAGAAGTGTCAGGAGGACATAACTGCACTAGGTTATAGAAAATTGTGGTGTTCGAGAACACTCAGACAGTAGCTGATAAGAATCTGCTTTATTCAGGGTCTAATTTCTGTATACTGTCTGAGACAACAAGTGGTTTCAAGTAGCTCTTTGTAACAATCTTTTAAGGTACTTGTTCCCAGAAATAAAGAAATGGTCTGGGAAAAACAACCCCCTCCTCTGTAGCTCATGGTTCCAACAACAATTTTAATTGCTTGCTCTCTCATCCCTAAATCGCAGCTTTCCTACAGTGTTGTACTCTCTAACCCTTACCTTAGGTGTCTGATTATCCCCCAAATGGTGCTTAGCCTTTCAAAGAGATGCAATTCACTAACAACCCACTGGCTTTCTTGGAAAAACTGTAACCCAGTGTTCATCACACCTCATAATGTGGGCACAACATTGAGAACTGCCACTTAACCCATCCAGTCTTGGCTTTTGGAGGCAGGCCTAGGCCATCTCATATTAGAGCTAAAAAATTGTATTCAAAGTCTTTAAAAATTGAGATGATATGACTTAAGCCCTATTCCTGCAGAATAAGCTTACTTGGAAGTCTATGATTTCTGATTCTGTAAAATCATTATTGCGAACCAACCCATTTGGATTCTTCAAATGCAGATGATGACAAAGCTCAAGCTGCATGGAGCAGCCAGCCAACCCTCACACTCACTGTCTTTAAAGCACAGCTTCTGATGACTAGTCCCATTACATGATGTTTCCATTGCTCTATAAGGGTGAAATCTAGATTCAGCTTTCATCACTGCTAAAATCTCAATCTGAGCAATGTGAATATCTCACCATATGTAGTTCATGTGGTTTTTGTGTATGTATTTGGTTCATCCATAAAATGTTATTGGAGCCAAAAAACAAAAAATCCTAGCAGTTAGGGTACACTATTACATTAATGTCTGTCCTTCATTTGTGGTTTCACGTGGTATATTTGTTTTCCAGCATATATGGGAAAAAAACGCAAATGTCTCATATAAGCTGTATTTGTAGCATGCTGTTGTACAGTAAGTCTGAATCAGTCTACTCAGGAATGAGTAGATGTCATCTTTAATCCAAATTTAGATGTTTACACTGAAAACACTGACTGCAATATATTTTTTAATTCAAACAGAAGACCACTTTCAAGTTCATCTTCTTTCTCATTTAGTACATTGCATATAGACAGTATGGATTTTCCCATGCTTTTCTGTTTTCTATGTTCCTAAAAAAAAAAAAAAAAAAAAGAGAAAAAAGCCCAAATACAATTCTGTAAAAATAGAGTAAATTCTTGTGACAATGTGACAAAAGTCCTAGTTCTTGCTGTGGAGCATAGTTCAAGGATTCCAGACAGCCAGTGTCCCCTTGTGCTTTTCAAACTCAGTTTCAAACTTTATTCTTTCAAATAGGCTATGTCCGAAGTCTGTAGCCAGACAACCCAACACAGAATATGCCAGCTGGGTTTAAAGCCTGACTGGCATCCTCAGCCAGTATTTATCCTGGGTTGAGAAGTGAGTTTTTTATTCAAATGGAGGAGTGTGGCAAACCAATAAGATCATACTTTAAACTAGTACAAAGTGTCAAGATTCTTTCTACTAGTATTATAATTTATACTATAAAAATTGTATCAAGATTAACCAGGAATTTTATTGTGACTGTATCTTGTCCTTGAGAAGTTTATGTGTCAAACTGGTGTAAATAAGTGTTTCACAGTTTCGCCCCACTGCTTAAACAAGACAGAGCTCTTATTTACTTTGTTTATATCTCCCTGCTTCAGTATGCGTCCTCAAGATCACTTAGTTGGTATTCTTTACATACATGTAGAAAATCTTAATCTTTTTTTACTACAGCCTTTATAAAGGCAAACCTTGAGTACCTTCCCTGTGAAACTCCTCACTGGCAAGTGGAGACTCACAATCCTAGTGGTCTCTAGAGTCTTGAGTTTCTTCTGACCACATTAAAAAAAAACACCCTCTCTTTCTTAACTGTATCCTGACAGATTTGCAGAATTCCTCCCTAGTTACTCCTCTTATTAGATGTTACATTAAATTATACCAGCTTAATTATGAAATAAAGATTTTGCAGTCACGCTGCTTACGCTTGTTTTAATCTTCCTGCTTGCTTCTCTCTCTGTCCGTGCATGCATCTCTAAGTTTCTTATTAGTGAGGGCAAAGTTACTCTTCTGTAATTGGGATAGAAGGGACAAATTGATGCCAGTCTTGAAGAAAGGAAACAGAATTGTTGTACTTTCTATTTGTCAACACTCAGCTGAACATGCTCAACTAACTTCTGATTTAGTATGGCAGTTTCATGTCCTCTGCAGGGTTGGGGCCAGCATAAGTTACATGAGATGAGTTCAAGTGTGTCATATAGAAAATATTAGGAAGTAAAAGACAGAAAATTTGCAGAAGGCTGGGCTTCATTACTTTACTGTGGAAAATAACTTGTAATATGGCATAGAATCTTTGATCTGCTAATGGAAATTTGGTCTGTGTTTTATGTAACAGTGTTTCATCTTATGTGGACTTTTTTGTGCTTAAACAGTGTTCTTTGGTGGTAGGGAATTGATCATTTTAACTTTTGGGGCTATGTGAAAACTATTCTGCTTTCAAACCTGTCTCTCCTTTGAAAAATGATGTCAACAAGTATGCCAGGTGTCTTAATTAACAGAGCGTAACACTGATGTGATTTCTTCTAACCTTAAAGGCTAACATCTCTGTTTCTATTCAGAAGCTTGTGACATATTGTAGGATTTGCACTCCCTCTTGTTGCTTCTGTATATAGATGTGTGGCACTATTGTGTCCAGAATCTAGAAAGAATCACTCGTTAGCTTCATGTCATCTATATGAGGACACTCGTACATTGTAGTGTTCACTACACTGCAGTACATCAATGGAATTTTGAATCATATAATCTTGCTCCTTTGTACAAAAAATAACACAGTTTCTTTAGACATTTCTGCTCCATTTTTGAATACAGACTTTGTCTGGATTTTCTGACCCAATGTTGATTAAAAATTACTCACCACATCATACAATTGCATTTCAGTTCAAGTGGGTCTGATATGTGAGAAACTATGGGAAAAGCTGTGGATAACTGTAATTTCAGTATCATGCTTTCATTAAAATAACGATAATTTCTGCAATTGTTGCATGTGACAAAAAGAGCATTTGAAAAGTGAAAATTAAATCCTGGCTTAATTTCAGTACATTAAATTATTACTGAATAATGCCTCTTCTAAAAAATAAGAAGCTAAAGTACGATATCAGTGTTCTCCAAAGAAATGCAATACAGAGAGAGTTCAAGTAGAATGAATTTTGAAAATGAGAGGAGTGGGATCGTGCTATTTTACATAAAAGGAAATCAAGCCCAGGAACATGTACTGGTTGCCTTTTATAAGTGCCTCATAATTCAAGGGCTGGCAAATAGGGGCACTGAAAGGGAAGAAGAGAAAGTGACACCTCCAATAAGGAAGATCCACAAGAGATTTTGAGAAGGAGGACAATCTTATTTTCATGTTTTTTGTCAATCTACACTTTGACAGTTATTAACTATGTTGTAGCAGTTGTCTAGGACTTTGAAGCACCAATGAATAGTTTGTGTATTTGTGTCATATATTAGGCATTCAGAGTGTTTATCACTGACAGATGCTAGAAAGAACTGTCTCTCTATTATCTGCCTTATCTACAGATTTAATATTTTTGTTCATTGTCCAGTGCTGCTGCTACCTGTAAACATTTTCATCTTCAGGATTTTACCCCTTCATAATTTGCATTTGTGGGAAATAGACTAGATCAGTAAAAATGGGTTTGTGTTTTGAGCTGTGCCTCTTTTAAGTGTCAAAACAAAAGTGAAAATTGAGTAGCTATACGCAAAAAATAATATTAATTATAAAACGTAAGGAATTACCAGACTTTACTGAGAAACAGGTAAACCAGCTGTCACACAACAGATAATGCCATTTCACAGAACTTGAAGACAAAGAGCATAATTTTTCTGAAAGTAAGGTAGTGTAGTCACACTGTGGGTGTTTCAGTGGAGAACAGGACAGAAAAAGAAAAGAGGAATTTGTCTTACCTTCTGCTAAAGCCTTTGTGTAATTCATTAAGCAATCCTAATCCAAGATGATAGTCTAGGGCATTTGCTGATGTTTTCAGGACCCAATGAAAACATAAAAAGGTTATAAACCCAGCTGCTCATTAATTCCCCTGTTAATGCCTTGGGCTGATTCATGTTGTCTACAATACCCAATTGGATTTGGCTTCATTGAGCAATTAAAGCCACTGAACATTCCTCTCATGGTGACATATTTCTTTTGGTTTGGGCTTACATGCTTGCCAGCCAGTCTGGGGCTGTAGTTTCAGCTGAAGCAGCACCCTATTCTAACTGCTCCTGCAAAGACTGTGTTAAAAGTGCAGATGTCTTCCACAGGGTCTGCAAAAATCAATTCCTCTATTATAAGAGCTCCATCTGATAATTTTTAATATTGGGAAGTTTTGTTTTGTCCCTACAGACTGATTGTACAGTGGTACAGATTGTACATACTGCTTTTTTATTATGTTTTTGCAATACTTGCAAACAATTGCTGTCTTGTAGACAGTATATAAATTATAAGAATGATGTCACAGCATCTCAAACACAAATCATATTTCTCCTTTTATCATTATTTTTCTAATTAAATGTTCAAGGACTTGAAATCCATTGTTAAATACTCATATTTTATGCTTAAACTTATAAATATAAGTTCAATAATTATAAATATTATTCAAATAGCACCAAAGCAGTGGTAATTTCTGTTAGAAGCTGCAGCTTGTAATTCATCACGATAAATACACCTCTGGAACCTACAGGAAAATTAAAAACAGAGTCATATTGTATTTTTGTCTTTGGAAAACTTATTTTTACCTCAACTGCTGCCATATACCAGATACGATAACTGAAAACTCCAAGATTTCCCTGCCCCCATGTTTTGACTCTATATCCTCAATGTTACCGATGGTACGCTCAAGCCCTTCAGTATACTTGTATTTAGCAGACTATACATGTTTGAAACCATCTCAATTGGCAGGTTTCGGTGCTGAAGAGAAGGAACCCGCTTTCTCTTTCTCCCTTTTCCCCTACGGTGCGTCATCCTGGCACCTTGCCCAGACGTCACCCCTGGTGTAGGTGAGGTTGCCACAGCAACAGCACATACTTGGTCACACCCCCTATAGCTACAGAAGTCTGAATCAGTTTGAAAGTTTTACTAGGTTTTTATTCGTCTGCAACACACTGCCCAGCCATCTGCAGTTACTCACCCATCCAGCGCTCACAAACCTGCTGGTAAACCCTTAATGGAATAATTTCTGGAACTTTCACCTCCATCCTTTGGGATGAAGTCTCTGAAGATTAGCCTTTGGTGGTCAGTCACCTGCCCAACTGGCAATGCAGAAGCTGGCTGGTCCATCAGCCCTCCCATAGTTATATCAGGCAGTTGGGCAATAGCTAAGTTGATATTTACTTTTCATAGAATATGTAAAGCAACAGTACTGTGTAACTGCAGAAGACAATTGCAGTAGGCAGCTGGAGTTGCCTACAGTGCATTATAAGTTCTGATTTTCTTTCTGTTGAAGCAGCAAGATAAGTTTTTGGTAATGCCTAACCTACAACTCTGCTTATTTTTTCAGACACGGAGATGACTTGATTGTGACACCGTTTGCTCAGGTAGGCACAATTTTGCCATTTTTCTTGCATGGTCTTGTAATTTAAAGACTAAATGGCCAAACCAGTTGTTTTCTGTTGTTAATATTATATATGTTTGCTTGGAATGAGAAAAAATATCTAAGCAGAAAGTCATAAACCTCCTACTCTTGTTGTCTATACCTGTCTTTCTTAACACTTTTTGATT
Source organism: Margarornis squamiger (assembly GCA_035222235.1). Lineage (NCBI taxonomy): Eukaryota > Metazoa > Chordata > Aves > Passeriformes > Furnariidae > Margarornis > Margarornis squamiger. The sequence goes on from JAWWTY010000088.1 coordinate 54,616,913, forward strand.
ATCTGAAAAGTTGAAGTGCAGCAGCACAATAAGCCCCTTTGATCTCTTTTCAAATACTGTAGCAGGCAATCATGATGAAGACAAATCTCTGCTTTCTGTTATTCTATTACTTTTTATAATTACAGTTTCTTCTTTTGAACATCTTTCATGCATTAAATAAAATGTAATTTTTAGACATGAGGTAAGTTTTACCCAGAATACTTATCTTCATTTGAAAAACCATGTTTCGTTTTTCTATTCAGATTCTGTTTTATAAAATATTAGTTCAAAATTCTTTATAATTCAGATCAAGACTTCACAATTTTTCACAATAGAGTTATCCTATCATGTATGAAAAATTGATATTGATATACCTTGAACCCATGATGATAGGTTTTACTCTGAATAGATAGGAATGAAACCCAATTCAGTGTATTTACAAATTCATATATGATTGAAGGTGAATGGAAAGAGAAAGGTTTAGTCACAGAGCAGTCTCAAAAATAAAGTGTGCAACTTCAGTCTCAGTATGTAGGTTGCTCTGGTCTAATGGTAAGCTGTTAAAAGAATATACACTTGTTATTATATTATGCATTTAATTTTATTGTAAACAGATACTGTTTACAGTTGTGTGTATACAACTCTGATCAAGTTCTTAATATGAATGATACCATAATCTTTTATTGGCAGAGAAAAAATTAGGCCAGGGCATTTTATAAAAATACTCTGAAATCTCTCAAATATTAAATATATTTCAACAATAATGTAAAAGAAGAAATTACAGGGAAAAAAAAAAAAAAAGAAAAAAGTTGACCCACTTCTGGTTTTAGTTCTTCAGGAAATACAGAAATCCTAATTTTTGAGTACAGAAAAAATACAAATTTTATGATGCTCAAGCAATCCAGCAATATTTGCAATCATTCGTGTTCATTGTAACCTGATATTTGTTTTACAAATTGTGCCATATAGTTTCTTTAGAAAATAGTTTCCCTAGGTTCTAGTTTCCCTAGAAAAACAGCAAATAGTACACCCCATTTATGGTTATCTTTTTCCTGGGACAAAACTCTCTTTCTTTTAAGGGCAGTTCTGTATTCTTCTTGGTATTAATGGACATGCTTCAGCAATTAGAATAAAAGCAATTGAATGCTATAGCTATTTGCACCAAGGTGCTGTAATTGATTAATTCAGAGCTTTCTGTTTTTCAGTGCAAAACCCTGTTACTGTGGTTTAAGCCAACCTGGTTTTATTTGCGTTTGAATGGGAGAAAGAGCACTTACAGGGTGAATGACCATATTACATTCCCTGACACAAGAGCAACTGAGACGCAGTGTGCCTAACAGAGAGGGAGGGACATCTCGTTAGAATATTTTGGAAGAACACAGTCCTTATCTAAAAATTATTGAATATGCAAAATCTCATCTCTTGGTGGGCTCTGCTCACACACTGTGTCCACACTGAAGCACCAAGCCCATCCCATGAGTTACATTAGCAGGTTAGGACCTCACTCAGAACTTCAGAAATTAAATGCCATCTGCCAAAACAACACAATACAAGCTACCATTTTAATGTCTTCCTAAAGCAATATTAAACAAGTTAAGTGCATTTTTTGTGTGCATCATGGAGTGAGGAACACATATTCAAGTTATTTCAAACTGTCTGTATTTTGTCCACTTGACCAGGAGGCTTGTTCCACCTGATCATGAGCCACCTGGTGGTAAGAATCACAGCATATCACCATGGTAGTGCAGCTGCATTTGTTATGTGGAGGGTGGCATACTGTGTCCCCCCCCGAGAAGCTGGTCCCAGGACATGATAAATTACTAGATTTACCATAATGGAACTTTTTTTAAGGTAAAAAAAAAAATAAATCCATCACAAAGATATTATCAGTCACATTTCCATATATTGAAATATATAGTAACTGCTGTAATTTAATTATTCATAGAATTTTGCTTTACAAAATAATTTGAGGTATTTGAAACAAATTCTGTAGGTTTTTAATTACACAAAAAAGGTCAATATTTAAAATTTGTTGGCAACCATTTATCTATAATTTGACCTTGAAAATAATGGTGTTTACTTAGGGATTAAGCCTAAAGCAGTTTGCAGGTGACAGGTTGCTTTATGCCCCTAGGTTGCTTTACGCCCCTAGGTTGCTTTATGCCCCTAGAAATATTAATCACAAGTAGAACCTCTGTGGGCAGAGTTAACTGTCATCTGAAGTGAAATACAGAGAAAAATTGAAATATTATCTTATGTACTTATAATACACTTTTAAATATTAATACCTTTATAAAATAAATCAAGTTGTATAGCTCCACTGTAGTCAATGAGAAACTTTTTCTTTTCACTTTTACAGTCATTGTGATGCATGTGGGGATGGCTTGCACCTGCAGAAATTGTCAAAATTTGTGCATTTAGAATCATAGAGGGGGCTTAGGTTGGACATTAGGAGGAATTTCTTCACAGAAAGGGTGATTAGACATCGGAATGAACTGCCCAAGGAAGTGGTGCAGTCACTGTCTAGATGTTTAAGACTGAGCATGGCACTTAGCATCATGGTCTAGTTGTCAAAGTGGTGATCAGTAAAAGGTTGTACTCAGTGATCTCAGAGGTCTTTTCTAACCTAATTAACTCAGTGATTCTATGATTCTGTGACCTTTTCTATCACTTGTTACTTGGGAGAAAAGACTGACCCACACCCATCTACAACTCCTTTTAGGTAGTTGTAGAAAGTGATAAGGTTTCCCATCCTCCTTTTCTCCAGACCAAACAACTTCAACTTCCTCAGCTGTAAGACTTGTAAGACTTGGTTTTTTTTATGCTAAAGCATCTGGGATCCTGGGCAGGTACTAGACATTTGACCCCTGGACCTGGAGAATAAAGAGAAGGACAACAGTCAAGTCTCTGTTTTCTGAAAAATGGACAGATTCGTATTATTTCAGACACTAGAAAATTCTGGTTATGTGCATGGTGGTGAACACAGTAGAGACAACTTCACAGCCCCTCGAGGAGTGTGGGTCCAGCAAGGCTCATTAGCCTCCACTCCTAACTGACCTTGAGCAACCTTGCACTCTGTACACTTCTTTCCTCAGCTCCTCAGCTGTTTTAATGTCTTGTTATTTCAGATTCAAAACATACCCCAGCTAGCTTCATGTTTTCACATGGCAATGTGTCCAACCTACTAACCTGCCTGAAACTCAGCTCCCTGCAGCAGGTATTGAGCCATTCATTGCCATTCAGAACAGGCAGATCTAAAAAGCATGGCTGTACCTGAGGTGACTCTCCAAGGAAACACTTAATTATCTTTGTACGTGCTTCCAAGTGTCAGTGCACCTCCATATGCAGCCAATTTGAGTCCAATAGGGTTTATTGAGTAGGAACTTACAGCCAGGGAAACCGATTACATTTTTTTCATGCCTTGGAACAGCTCCGGGAGACACATAGATACCTTTCTCTGACAATACTAGGACACAAACCATCTCAGCATCCTGACATGAGTAAACTGAGCCCAGGCAGATTGACAAAAGGGAACTAAAAATTAGGTATTAATTTTTCGTTCTCTGATCTCCAAGATCACCTTTCACCTTCTGCTCAGTTCATGCCTGATTTCCATCTGTGTATATCCAACATATAAATACAACATTTTTTTAGTGTCACTGTAACCTAGACATGCAAATTTTATGGCATATATAATTATTTTTATTCCTTTCCAAATGTAAAATATGTAAGTATGCCTCCTGATCTTTGGAAACAAAAACATAATGAAATTAATACCATCTAGTTGGACAAATGTATTTTTAGTATCTTAACTCATTTGCTAATTACTTACAATAGCTTGAACACCACCAGTCATTATTAACTCCTGAATATTTTCTGTTACAAGCTTTCATTAATTTATTCTATTCAGTCTCCTGTTGCCTTCTATCTTCTGTATAAATTTAAGGTGCTATGAAAAGAGGCTTCTGTCCTTCTCAACTCAGACCTCTGAAACCCAAATTCCCATTTCTGCTTTTGTTTTCCTTTGGGTGGGTTCACTAGGAAAGAAGCCCAGTCTGGGCTGAGAAACAAAAATGGGCAACTTTTGCAGACACGCCAGTGATTAGTGTTGCTGCTTCCTGCTATTTCCAGCCTGGTTCCAAACATGGTCCCTCTCTGACATCAACTGAACTAACTCTTCCTTGTCAGAGAGGTTCATCTTATTATCCTTACATGGTACAAAATTTGTTGCATTTATCCAACTGCCTTTAGAAGAGAGTGTCTGTGCCACTTATAACAAGAAGACACTTATCTACTACGTCCACTATCTGCTGTCTTGCATGAAATTAAGTCCAGAAAGAAACTAGGGTTTTTGGTTTTCTGTTTGTTTGTTTTTTGTGGTTTGTTTGTTTTTTTCCACAATGTGTAAAGCTTTCTGAGGTGATACCTTCCTCTTTCTCTGGTCTTCTGCACCAAGTTCCCAGACCAACTGTGCCTGTGTAAGAAGACATATTTACTTTTCCTGGCAGTCTAGACAATCTCACTCCCTTTGTCCTTTGGAGTTTGTCGGGACTGAACTTCAAATAGAAAAATTCTTAATTATTTCTTATGCATAAAGTATTAGGCTTAAAAGGGTTACTATCTTCCAATCCAATACTTTTATGGTAATTTTAAAGAAATGAGTAGTATTCTGTTAAAAACTTATCACCTCTTCAAATAAGCCTGCTTTTAAACAAATAATGAGTTGTGTATGACGGGGGCAAAAAAAAAAAACAAAAAAAACCCAAAAAACTGCCCTCATATTACAGGCATATTATTGCTAAATAATGGTCAAAGGTTGCAGACTAACCAACCCTGGAAACCTTTTACAGTTGTTTTGCAATGCCCTTTTGTTTTTCCTTCAACTCAGTGGAGCAGGGATAAATCAATCTCACTTGTGCAGAAATTTATACTGAGACCACTTTGTCTGTTCCAGGTGCTGGCCAGCCTGCGTACTGTACGGAATAACTTCGCTGCATTAACCAATTTACAAGATCGGGCACCCAGCAAGTGAGTGTCACTTTTTGGCCACTGAAATTTTTCAGTGATACTTTTTTAATGTAAACTAAGAATGACAATCAGATGTTACAGATTTCAGCCTTTGCCATCTGCATAAAACATGCATGTGTAATGAGTTAATTAATCCCTTGAAGATGTTATGCTTGGTAGCTGAAACAACAACCCCCTTGCCTTCTAACTGATCCTGCATTGCTGTCCTCACATAAACTTGGAGTTGTTTTGTGCAACTTACATGATTTTCAATAAATTAGTCATATGTCAAAGATCATTCAAAAGATAATCATTCAGGCACAGTCTGAGTCTTGCAAAAGAACCAGAATGAGCAGACAGCTGCACTTACTGAGCGCTGCTTGCATGATCTGAACCTAGAACTGTGCCTAACTCATCCAGGATAATGACATCCCATTTATGCAGAGTAGTTTGTAATTATAAATGAGGCATTATAAATATCCAATCATGTTACAGTGTCACATTTAACCTTAGCATTAGCTACAATGGTAAATTTTGCAGTGGAGTCATTTTCCTCACCCAAAATGTGCATCTCTAGAGCTTAGAAGTAATAAGCATTCCAAAGACAGCTGCCTACCATTGCATATGCAATGGTATTGAAAGAGATTTCCAGGCCTCTTAGTTTGAATATGCAGACCCTAGGTGTACCCTGCTTGCAATCATCCACAGCACACATCCCTCGGCAACTGTGTCAGCCCAATATCTTCTAGCTTTCTCCAATGGGCAAAGCAGTCCACTGAGGTGTTTGTGAAAGGCAGATGCAAAATAATGTGTGAAATGTACATAAGAAATAATAGAATGAAAAATAATATAAAAAAAATATTTTGAGTCAGAGAAAGTAGGAAGTGCAAGACTTTTTAGAATAATACTATGTATATAAATCAGACTTCAAACTAGATAGAAGCTCTAGCTATGATTAGGCAGGCTTTTCATCTACTAATAAGTTCCTAGAATATTCCTGTCTTGGAGTTCCTAATCTGCAGAGGTTGCAGAGAGGTCATTTAGGAATTCCCTTCTACACTAGAAAGAAATAGCTGTTCTAAAATGAACTTTGGCAATGCCAGAGTAGTCCATTCCCAAATAATTTCCCAAGGTAATGTATTTTCTATTATATTGTTCAAGGATTCAGTCATCTGTGAATTTGTCAGGCTTAGCCTTTCTTATTTTCTTTTCAATAGACGATCACCGATGTGTAACCAACCATCTATTAACAAAGCAACTATAACAGGTAAGAATGATTTATTTATAAAAACATGTCAATGAAAACTACATTTTATAATAATCTTATATTGCTTCATATCTTAGGATCTGTTTTATTAAATAGGCTTTGAGTCATGTCGTGACTCAAATTCGTGACTTTCAATGTTCTACCATGATAACCTTTGATTTCTATCTTATTAACTTTGTTTTATTTAAAGTTTTTCCTCAACTCTTTTTCCTTATATACCAGTGTGTGGCTGTGTCATGATTACATTCATTAGCAATTTTTTGCAGTGAAATGTGGTAGAAGAAATGCGTATGAAGACTGCATCGATCTTTCTTTCTGGGATATAGAGTTATGCAGGCAAAATCTTTGCATTAAAAGTGGTCAGGCAATGAGGAGGAATTTTCAAAACTGATTTTCTGATTTAGGATGGTAAATTCTATTTCTATGACATTTGTAGCTGAGTAAGAGAAAAAAATAGTTTACTTTTAAAAGAGAGTATTATTTCTAAGGAAAACTTGAAAACAGGATTAGCGCTGTAAGTTATATGAATACTTTGGAAAATTTTATCCTACAGCACTTTTGGTTATTTTTATGGAAACTCAGTCTTGGACATCTTTATGGGAATACACTTTCATTGACCCCATATTTTTTACATCATTGTCTAAGTTCAAGAGGAGAACTAAGATATCTATGTTGGCCAAGAAATAATCCCTCTCCTTTAAATTTAGAAGAAACCCAGAACTTTAATTAGAAATATATATGTATATGAAAAGAATAACAGTTCTTAACCACAATACACACACACACACACACACACACATATATATATCCAGAAAGAACCAAACAACATCTAATAATGAGGAGTAATAAACCCCTCCACCCCTAAATGACAAGGCAAACAGTTAAAAGGTCTTTTGGTTACTCCCCCCAAAAAGGGGGGGAGGGGGGAAGGGGAGAATGAAATTATATCTACAGACAACAGGTGGCGATGTTGTGCCTCAGCCGCTGGGCTCTCTCTCAGGCGAGATGGCAGACACAGTCCCCAGGTCAGCTCCTGTGAGAAATCGGAAAGAAAGCAGCAGCAATCCTGTCTCTGCAGGGGCAGGAAACAGGCACTCTCTCTCTCTCCCTCTCTATCTCTCTGTCTGCCCCCCATCCCCCCCTTTTTTCCTCATAGCAGCTTCTGCAGTGCCCATGATAGCTCACGGATGAAAACAGTTGAGTTAGGGGAAAAAACACGGTCCAGGCTATCCAGTGATGCCGGGAGAGTGTGGGTGTCGCCCATCCTCGCTCACTCCGCTGAGAGCTGAGCTCCTGACCTGCGTAGAAAGAGCAGAAACCCTGACCCCTTCCCCCACCTGAGCCCGTCTTCCCTCCCTTTCCTAGCCTGGCAAGAGATCAGAACAAAAGGCTCTGGCTAAAGCAGTTAACATCAGGATATGCATATTCATTGTGCCC
>JAWWTY010000088.1:54624702-54645712 GCA_035222235.1 Margarornis squamiger
AGAACAAAAGGCTCTGGCTAAAGCAGTTAACATCAGGATATGCATATTCATTGTGCCCTTTGTTAACCATCTTTACTAACACTACGGCATTGGCTCCAAGCTTTTTAGAAGGAATTCCAACAGAGTATTGAAACTATAACAATCATGCTAGTTCACATGGTCTTACATCTGTAATTTTCCAGGTAGTTGCTTTTTCTATTGTGTTCTGTCAGAGAGAAAGAGCATTTGCTTTGCCTCTTGATGAAAATATATACTTAATAAACAGGCAAATTATCATTTAAATCAAAAACAGAAATGTAATTTTCCATAATTTTCCAAATATCTTTTGTCTTTTTAATTGTATTTGTAACTCCAGGAAGAAATGCTGCTTTGGAAATTTTGAGAAGTGTGACTTTGCAATGTTCGATAGTTTCTGTCTTTAGCTCTGGAATATGTTAAAATTGATGTTTTGGGTTTTTTTCAGCTAATCTCTCACAATATCCATATTTATCTCAAAAGGACCCAATCTTGGCAGTACTCTACAGTTTTATTCTCCTAGGAATTCATCTGCAATATGAGCATTTCTGTATAGGGCTAAATCAGGAAACAGAAGGTTAAGTCTTCAAATCTATAAACAGAAATGCATCCTTGTTTAAGAATGTTCTGCAATCATACAGATTCATGCAAATTAAATAAATATGAAGAAGGTATAGATAGATCAATTATAATCATGATCCTTTGTTCATATATTCCTTTAACAGATGATTTTGCATATTGGTTTCAAATTGCTATCCATAAGACGTTTCAGTTATTGTTGTTATACCTATTTTTAAGTTTGCGATTTGTCTCATAGCACAGTAATCCAGAAGCATGTTATCTTAACTGGAGATAGAAATACTTGAAAATAGGGCTCTTTCTTTGGTTCAAGGGACTGAGTTTAGAAAGCCTATAACACAGTAAAATTTGTGAGAGTAATCAAAAATACATTATCCAGAAGAGAAGGTGTGCACACAGTGAGCCTACCTTAGATGCTCTCCCACAGCTACTTTCATGAGGACAGCTTCTTTTCTCCTGCAGGGGAAGCTGCTTAGACAGCAGGACCCAAGACCCTCTCTGCTGGAAAATGCTGTTGCTCTTTTTAAATTTCCTCTTCTCTGAAGGTTTACTCTTAATTAATCCTCAGAGTATACTTACATGTCAGCCATAAATCACCTGAAATTTTAATGTTTAGAAGGAAGGTTGTATAGTAAGGGCTGCAGTTATTCTGGAAAATGCTTCATTGCCAACATGTTGGAAGGAAGCAAGAAAAGGAAAAGATACTAAGGATAATTTAATCTAATTTAGTTTAGTCTGATTTCTCAGAGAAGCTGCTGGAATTGCTGTGCCCAAATTATGCATTGAACTGGATGAGCTGGGCCTCTATGCATTGGATATAAGTGGTTGAAAGACTTTAGAGATACAGCAAAGATATTAAACCACTATAAAGCATGAAAATGGCTACAATTCATTTTGACTGTTGAATGAAGATTGATACTATTTTGCATTAATGAGTTTGCCTTTTAGCTATAGCCTGGTTTTGGTATTTCCATGGCAACAAAGTTCATGGCATGGGCACAAAAGCATGCATGTGTCCTCGGGACATACAAAATCCTAGTAAAACACGTTGCATTACAGCACTATATTAAGGACACTTTTCCTGCTCTTCACAGAATGATTGAAACCCTTACAGATGTTGCTAAGCTTTTTGAATTCTTTTTGGGAATATTCGAAATGCAGCTTGTGCAGATGCTGAGAAATCCTCCTGGTTGTACTGTTCTCAGAGTTTGTGTCATGGTATGTCCAGAAAAATACACCAGACAGGGAGAGCCTCATCACATCATCCAGGTGGCTCAGCTAGTGATCTCATTGAGAACAGATCACCAGTGTAACAAACTAGGTAACTGGAAGGCACAGTGTCGCTAAACTACACAAATGATAGACCAAAAATCAGACACTTAAGATGGAGATATTATGTTGCTAAGCTCCCTAGAAGACATGTCTTTGGGAAGACTCTGTCCAAGGAAAGGAATAGTCACAGAACGGAATTACTGCAGAAGATATGGGAAAAACAATAAGGGAAAGATGAAAAGGAATTTGTGAAGTGTCTAAAACAACAAAAGCAAAATTCCTCCATTTACTATTTTAAGAATTCACCCTTAAGCACAAAACTATGACAAAATACCTTAGTGAAAAAGGAAGAAACTCTCAAAATGAGAAGTGAGGCAGCACATTTGTTCAAATTCTTAGAAGAAATAGCATGGTGGCCTTAAAATTTACAGTGATTTTTCAGCATAAATATGTGGAATTTCTATTCAATATATCCACATGAATCCATTTTGGAAACTTTTTTAAAAGAAGCTGATGAATCGCAATGACATACTTGAAATTCAGTATCAGCCAATTTAGCTACAGCATGCTGAGTGTTCCTTTAGGAGACAGATTAGGGGGTGAGTTGGGAGCTTTTCATATAACAGATCTTTTAGATGGCACTTTTCATATTTGCTTTAGACTCTAGGATGTAAACATCTATTTTATCTACAGTAAGTGTGAATAAGCAGACATGAAAACTTACTTCTGTTACATGTCTTCTTCAAAGGGAGATGAATTGCTCCCTCATCTCTCTCCCGTGACTGAGACCAGCCTGGGATAACTGTTTGCTGTACAGTGTTTCCATGCTTGGTGTTCTGTACTTCCACCAGGAGAGGGGCTCCTCTCACTATGAACCATATTTTCATAGGAGTGAATCAAGTAGTGATTCATTTCCAACTGAAAAAAAATTCTCTTAAGAGAAGCAATTAAATATAAATGCTTTGTTTTTTAAAAAAAAAGTGAAACTATCTGTGACTGAAGGATTGAGCTTGTAAGTTTTATCCTGAAGTTCTGTCCACTCATCCAATCCACACTTCCTGAGTTTGTCTACAAGAATTTTGTGAGAGACAGTGTTGAAAGTCTTGCTGAAGCTGAGTTAGAAAATATTCACTGCTCATCTATTATAGAAGGCAATCAGGTTGGTCAAGTATGACTTATATTTAGTGAATTCATGCTGACTCCTCCTGATCACCTTCTTGTCATCCATGTGGATAGAGATGGCTTCCAGAATGAGGAGCTCCACCTTTCCAGGCTGACTGGCTGGTAGTTTCCTCGGTCCCCTTCTTGCCCTTTTTGAAGACTGGGATGATATTTGCTTTCTTCCTGTCCTCAAGCACTTCTCCTGATTGCCATGACCTTTCAAAGGTGATGATGAATAGCCTCACTGTGGTGTTCATCAACTCTCTCTGCATTCGTGAATGCATCCTGTCACAGGTCATGGACTTGTGGATGTCAAATTTGCCTAGGTGCTCTCTGACTTAATCCTCCTTGGCCAAGGGAAAATCTTCCTTCCAGCATTCCTTTACCCTGGTCTGCCAAGTCAGAGATCGGTAGTGTCAGTGAAGACACTCAAAGAAGGCATTCAGTAACTTCTCTGCATTCTCTGTTACCTGCCCCCCACCCTGCATTTAGTACCAAAGTAGCCTTTGTTTTCCTTTTGTTATGGATCTATATGAAAAAGCCATTCTTGTCCTATTATTCTTTCCCATGTTTGAGATTCTGCCAGAGAACAACAGGAAATAAAGTCAACATGAAAACAGTTGTGGACAAAAAAACCCCAAACCAAAAACAACAAAAAAACAAAAGAAACCAAACCAAACCAAAAAAAAAAAAAAAAAAACCACAAACCAAACCAAACCAACAACAATAAAGAACAAATGAACAAAAAAAAGCAAAAAGTAAAAAAAAAATAAACCAAACAAAAAAGAATAAAAAACTAAACAAACAAAAACAAATACAAAAACAAATTGGTCTTTGTTCTTTGTGCAATATGTTGAAGGATACTTAAATGTTCTGTTCCTTGTACTTTTGCTTATATCCTTACATCTATGAATATTTTCAATGAATTTAGCTCTCCTCAGTTATTTTTATTTCACGGTAAATACCACAGACACTTACATACTCAAGTGTGAATGTGATTTGTAGCATTTTCACCTTATTCAGACTGCGGTAAATGCCATCTGTTATTTGAGAAATTAGCATATATGCATCTGCAGACTCACAACAGGTTAACAGTATGCATCATCAGTGGTTGAATTAAAAATTTATAAGTGCTTTATATACACAAAAATCACTGGCACACACATGTCAGTACACTTCAGTTTACTTCCTCAGGGAATATGTGCAATAACCACATTTAGGACCAGAATTTTCACAAAGAGTCAGATAAATGTGCCTTTTTAACTTCTCTGAATGCTTTTGAAATTCCCTTTTTATGTGAATTGCATGCAGACATCAATATTCATTACAACTGTTTCCTCAGATGGACCAGAAAATAACACATTGTGTTGTTTGGTGTGGATTTTGATATGTGAAGAGTAGTAGGACAAGAGAGAGGAACCAACAAACTGGAAAAAAAAATACAAGGAAGGTTATATACCTAAATTAACCTGTTCATGTTAATGCAGCCCTGAAAATGTGGCTTTTTGGAAGGCACCCACAGCACATATACATGCTAGTGCTACTTATCACTGTCAGTCAGATAAGTAAGTATGTATTTATTTTATTATTTCTATCCAACTCAATTCCTTCCTGGATGAAAAACTGAACATGAGCTAGCAATGTGCACTTACAACCAATCACAAAGAAAATAATCACACCCTAGGCTGCATCAAAAGAAGCACATCCAGCAGATCATGTTTCATGGGACCTCATCTGGATCATTGTGTCCAGATCTGGGACCCCAGCACAAGAAATACTTGGACCTTCTCAAGGCAGTCCAGATGAGGACATGAAGATGATCAGAGAGGGCTGGAGCACGTCTCCTATGAAGACAGACTGACAGAGTTGGGATTGTTCTGTTTGGAGAACCAGCAGAGGCTCCAGGGTGACATTATTGCAGTCTTCCAGTACCTAGAGGGACCTATAGGAATGCTGAAGAGGAGCTATTTACAAGGGTGTGTCACCCCTAGATAGGACATGGGGCAATGGCTTTAAGCTGAAGCAGGACAGATTTAATTGAGATATTAGGAAAAAATGCTTAGTTGTGAGGGTGGTGAGGCACTGAAACAGGTTGTCCAGAGAAGTTATAGGTGCCCCACCCCTTGAAGTGTTCAAGACTAGATCAGATGGCAGTCTGAGCAACCTGATCTAGTGGAAGGTGTTGGATTTAGATGATCTTTAAAGTCTCTTCCAAACCATTTTATGTTTCTGTGAATTCTAATAGTAGATAAAAAGAAACATATTCATATTTTGCAGTCCAGAGCATATATAGATTTAGCTTCCATTGAAATCCCTACAGCTGGTCCATATAGTTTAGTAACCATTTAGGAATGCAGATGCCCTTTGTTTTAGCTACTTTCAGCAATTTCATTTTTGCAAACTCAAATTCAAAAATGCTCACAATTTTCTAATGAATGTTCTGAATAAAAGATTGAGAATCATCAGCTTTAGTGGAGTTGAACCAACTCCCCATCATTACTGTACAAAGCACTTTAAAGTGACCTGTATTTTTTTTTTCTTAAACAATCAATATTATTTTGCATAAATAAAACAGATTTAGAAAACGGAAATATTTATGTCAACTACTCTTTCCATTTTATCATTAAGGCCCTTATCATGATAACTAAACAAAGAATTATCTCATTTATACCCTTGTTAGCCACAATTTTAAAAAAAATTAAATCATATTGCTTTGTGAGATACAGGACACAAATTACATTCAGCCTGAAATTCATTCATACATCTTGTCACAATAGTAAGCAAGGTATTCAGCTAACAGGTAAGCAATTGGAGAGACAGGAGTCTCCTCCCCATACAGTCTTTTACAGTTACTTTGTCACTTTTGAGGATGAACTGTGAGGTATCCCTTTAACATGCAGAGTTTGTGAGCATTTGATATTAAGAAATGGAGGCCATATTTGTTTACATTCAGAAAAATATAGCTCTTTGTGTCACAGTTCGTGTAGCACTTTCATGTGTTATAATGAAAAAAAACCTGTTTAAAATGGGTTATTTAAAAACATAATAATGAACTGGTTTTCCTTTTCAATAGTAACTATTTTTGACTCCAGTTCAGCTCCCTTAGTTTAGAGAAGAGGTTGTTAGGATACAACTGTGAAGTCTTACTGAATGCTTTCTCCATCTTGATTTGCTGATCTTTAGTTAATCTTGCAAAACTTTTCTAACTGAAAGACTTCAAATGAAATCTATATGTAGTGCTCCTTTAGGCCCAGTGGGTTTGTTAAACTGATTCACCTTACTTGAGGTGGAATAGCAGAAGAAGGACTGGCAAGGTTTTGAACCACATAAGCTGTTCATGGATCATCTCACATTCAAGGAAGTGAATAAAAGCCAGGGTACAAAATAGTATACACTCTATATTTGAACATTGCCCTTTAACACTGATACCTCATAGACAAATGTGTAAGCTTCCATAAGATAGCAAGTTAAGCAGAGAAGTACAGTCATAGTTTACAACATTCTTGGCAAGGAAGTTCATGCAATTGACATTAACCACCCAAATCAAAAATTAGAAAATAACTAGTTGTTTTCAAGTGTGTAGACAACACTTGGCCATTAGGTATGACTTTTAGTTTTTCAACAGTTTGTTTCAGTAGAAATGTGTGGGGTTATCAAAGTACATAGAGACTAGAATGCATCATAGGGCTGACCTCTGCTTGTTATCGTTATCGAGCACTTTGGCTTACTCTTCCTTGCAGTTTAGGAGTCTTGATTTTGTTATAGACTCATACATTTTGGAGTTAGCATAGGGATCAATTTAAAAATAAAATGAGGGGCATTATCAATCTCCATATTGATAATCTGATATGCAACTCAATGTAGATCTTTGTTTCTTACTTTAAATTGGTCTTATATTTTGCTACATCAGTAAAAGTCCTTATATCACCGTTTGACCCAACCTGCCCAATTCACTGGTAAGACAGAGAGAGTGACAAAATTCATGTGCCTGTGCAATTTTTCTCATTCCTGTTACAAATGCTTGCTGTCATCTGGTGAATATAGAAAATATAATGGTGCAGATGAGGCTTCAGGTATTACCATGGGACGCATTCTGAGTGCCCCTTGGTTTCACACTTCATCCAGCTCCTGACATTTCTGATCAGGGACATGTTATCAACTGTCCAATTGAAAAGATGGATTTGAAAGTAGATCTCTCTTCCATTAATATATTATTGAGAAATTGACCTATTCAAGCCTATTCCCTTTCTTGAGTATCCATTTTAAAAATTAAGGGCTACATTGAGGTCAGATCACCCGTTAAAGTGCGTAAATTCTGCTTTTATTATATGAGTAAGGAGCCTAAACACAGCGGTGAATCAGAGCAGCCAGCAGCCATGGTCAGGCAACCCTGGAGACAAGGTATAACAACAAAACCCCACTTTTCCTTGTTCTCTGTGTGACCTCATGTGTTTTGCATTAAACTCTGCAAAGTGACTCATCTTTGGCTGAAAGGTGTAATCCTGGGTCTGGTGGTAGGAAAGTATACTTGTGCCTCCTTTCTCAGGAACTAGGATTAAAAATTTCAAAAACAACGCCTGTAAGAGTCATCTGCTCTAAGGCTAGAAGTTATAACATATTGTCTCAAAAAGACCTCTTTTTTGCAATGTTAGGTAACTCATCTCAGAAGACATTTAGTGATGGGAACTAAGAAGCATGGAAGTAACTGGTCAGCATGGATGCAGCTGATTGGTACACAGTCCTGTATTCAGACAGGTCCCTGTTTTCATGCTTACAGTTGGCTGGCTTTTTATCAAATCCCTCTAAACAACCAAATGCATTCTTCATAGCGGCGGCAGGCTAGTGTCTCAGGCAATCCACATGCTCTGCAGAAGCCTAAAACCCCTGGAACTGCCTGGGGCAAAATCTATAGAGTCATCCAACAGACTTTACTTCAGTGTTGCTATCCATAAAAGAGACATGCTATCCATAAAAGCAGTAGGCAGCCTAACATAGTCCCAAATACTCTAAACTATTTTCTGGCAGAAACCTGCCAGGGAAAAGCTGCAGCAAGAATTTTACCAAACTTGCTTTTGGGACTTAGGAGGAATGAGAGGAGGCACTGAAAGAGCCAGTAGTTCTCTCTGGAGAGCTTTCACTTGAAAAAGCTGGAGTATGACTTTAGTTTCCTAATCAAAAGCAAGTCATAGTACTCAGTCAGGTTTGCATAGCTTTATGACTCTTGCTTTCTGTTAATAGAATTGAAAAATGTGTGTGTTTCAATCACAGTCCTTAATCAGCTCATGGTAAAGAAGATTCAGCTCTATCTTTTGTAGAGGCAAACTTGTTTTGTACCAGGAATGTCTTGATTTTGTCCCCATTATACTGAGATTCTGAATTAATGAAGCAGCTGTGGCCACATGCATAAAGTTTTAGTTCTTACTAAGTATTAAAAATTACCAAATATTTACATTAAAATGCTAACAGAAAATTGCCAATCTAATTATTCTTTCCCCATGCAGCATTTTAAATTAATTTCTGCAACTGATATATATATATTTGAAAGTGTAAATTAAAAATGAAGTTAAATGATTGCTAAGTCAAATGTAAAATGAAGACAACAGACAATAATTTGATAGACTCTCTTAAATAATAAGATAATATGATAGAAATAAAGGCTTCTTTCCCTAATAATAATGAACAAGGTGGGATTATATCCAAGTAAGTGAGTTTTGCCACTAGGTAACTTAATACTCTGCTAAAAAAGTGTGAATTATATCAGGAGTATATTACAGAAATGACTACTGGATTAGCAAGCTCTTAAAAATTCCCCTTGCATTAGCTTACTTTGTGGACATACTGTAAGAACTATTGATTACTTAGTCTTTAATTGAGAGAGTGCAAAGATGAGTACAGTAAAAAGCCCAGGAAGAAAATAATGCCAAAGAAATGAAGGAGAAAAATAAAAAAGCAGTTTGACATAGACTGGCTACCTGAGCTAACATCAGTGGGACTCAGAAAGGTCCAAGAGATGATGACAGCAGCTAGTGGGAAAGAAGCCAATATTTGTTTGAGGAAGAGTCTTTAATATTATTATTGTTATTATTATTGTAGATGTGGATGTTATTTTTCTATTAATATTACTGGTTTTGAATCACGCTTTTCAATTGTAAAGAGCAAGATCAGAATTTTGGGAAGGTTTCATTCTTTTTGATTGGAGTGCAACAAATAGAAGCAGCAGCAATGGCAAATGAAATGTGCCCCCCAAGCTGCATGTCTTGTAAAGAGTTGTTTGTTTGGACCTTGTCATTCCTCATTCAATCTTCAATTCTGAAAATCTATCAGACACAGGAGGTGGGCAGAGAAGGGTTAGTCCTACAACAATCTATCTTTTTTGCAGTGAAAGGCAGTATTTTCAGAGAAAGACCAAGCAGCTGACACAGATCCTATACACATGACTTTCATACAGGAAGGTAATAGTCAGGTGGTTAAACCACTTAGTTCTCATGTGCTTCTGCTACTTGGAAATGTATATAAGCATGTTTCTGATCAGCCATAGATATTCACTGTATGATATTGTGAAACCAAAATGTGATTTCCTTGCTTCTGCTGATTATCATGATAAAGTCTGCAAGCCTTTGTTTTGCTGAGTAAAATATGAAACTGCAACACCATTGAGTCTTTTACAACACTCTTCTTTGGTCTAGTGCAGTTCTATACTTCTTGCAGATTTATATTCCCTTGAGTTTCATGTCTCATCACCTTCCCTGTTTGGCTTATTTCTTCTTTAGGAGGCAGGGGTGGCTGTATGGTATGATGTAGTGAAAAGCCATAGTACAGGAACACACTAGGAAGAAAAAGGGTCTTGGTAGTCTTGTAGCCTCAGTACATATTCCAGTGGGACACAGAGTTGACACTCAAAGAAGTAAATGTGTTTTCAACAAATAATGTCTGTGGTTAGACCTGGTGGGCTGAAATACTTGTCTGTTCTACTTTGAAATCTCTGTTCTTCAAAAATGGTGTTAGTCTTGTCTGTAAAACACAGGCTATAAAAATTGCACATATTTACCAGTAATCTCTCTGAAGACTAGTTCTTAAAATAAATAGGTAGTTCTACTTCATAGTATATGTAGGTTTACTTATAGACATCGATTTTTTAAAATTGTATGCATTGATGGTTCTGTGAGAAGCAGCCCTGTAGGCATTGCTTCAAAGCACAGCTTAGCCCTGCAGAGCTGAATTATAAACATCTACTATAGCCGCATTTCCTTTGCGAAATAAAAAAGGTTTACATTAGTATTCTAAAGACTAAAACTCCATAGAAAAGAAGTCAAAATATAATAATTTTTTTCACAATAACTTTAGCACTTTGACTGAAAATATCAACTCTGTCAGTCAAAAAATAGACCATAAAAAAAATTAATCTTTCTCCCAAGAAGATATTCAAAGCTGCATTCCAGAGGCAGTATTTCAATATGTTGACTGCAACTGATAGAATAAATGTCTCAGTTTTAAAAAAGGGGATGAAAAGTGATCATGCAAACATATAAGAATCCCATTTTAAAGCCAACTTCTGGAGTTATGTCTGAAAAAGTTCCTAAAACTAGACTGATGTAATTTCCTTTGGAGTCATTTGTGGCATGAAATAGCAATGAGTTAAAAGCTTATTTAAAAGTAGTCAGGCCTACCATCTAAGGTCTGTAGTGCATACTAGATAGTGTAGTCAACTGAAAGAAGCACATGCAGCATCTGTACTTAATTTTTTTACTCCTCAGAAGCATTCTCCTTTCTGAAAATCTACAGATTTTCCACCTACACTTCCTGTACAAGTGTTGGCAACAAGTGGAAATTTTTCTTTCATAGCTGGGAACCCAGTTGAAGGCTACTTGACTTCCTTATGTTCTGCATGGTTTCTCCAAGACTCATTCACACATTGATACATGGACTCATTCTGCTGGATTTTAAACTACTCAGTTGAGAGACACCACCACATTTCAAGTAAAGTGGTTTAAAAATCAACCATCCTTTTTTTTTTTTTTCTTCTAATTGCCTATTATTTAACGACTTTAAGCCTTGTTTCAGAAGAGGCATGTATTTAGGTCTCATACCCCATCACTCATTTCTGACCTACTGCTACTCCTTGCAGTGTGCTATCAAATTGTCTGTACAGACAGAGAGTGAAATAATCAAAGAACCTGAAGGACTGAAAAATAACCTGCATTATTTATTTTTTTTCAGTGTGTGAGTTTCCCAGTTGGTTCACTACACAGCTAGTCAAACACTAGTCTGAAAACAAATGAATAGCCTAATGCAAAGATAATTTGAGCAGCAAATAATAGGATAGCCTGGGAACCTGAATTTAGCTTAAGCAATACTAGTGCAAAAGACTAGCACTGTGTTTATACAGGTTTCTGAAGACACGGAAGTTTAAAGTGGTGCCGTAAGATCATTAGCTGCCATTGAAACCCTTAGCAGGCACATGGCACTCTGCCTTCCAGATCAGGAAAGTTTCCACAAAAATAAGCTCATTAGTTGACCGGCAGAAAGATGGCTCATATCACACCAAGCATTTCTGTATGATGCTGAAGTAATTTAATCCCATTAAAAAAGTTATGCAAGTTAAGAAATTTTACAATAGCCACATTTGTGAAATAAAGAATTGTGTAGAAGCATATGAACCCATGAGCTTGCTTTGCATCATACTGCCATCATTTAATACCCACAAAGTAGCAAAAAGAATTGATGAAAATGAAACTATAGACTGAAATATGGAAGTAGGGTTAGTACAGCAAAACTAATTTTACTGGAATTTCAGTTAAACAAAGAAATTGCATTTGGAGTTTAGAGTATTTAAAAATTATTTAGAAAAAAATCAAAATTACACAAAATGTCACATAGATGTGCGTGTCCTTCATTTGAATAACTTTCAAAATGCAAAAAAACACATTCAGCTTTTATGTCTCCGAAGTGCCTTTTTTACTTTCTTTTAATCTTTGTCCCAAGTGGATTTTTTTCTAAAACAACGGTGATTTACTTTAAAGGTTTAGCTGCCCTCTTCTCATATATGTGAAAAAATCTTGCTTATCCAAGGGGAGAAGATCACTATCCAGATGTGATATTCAGACATGAAACTCAAGAGCTACAGCACAGCACAGCACAGCAAGCTCACATCTATGAGAAAAAAAGAAAACAAAACAATCCTTCATCAATTCTTAAAATAGATTGTCACTAAGAAAACACATAATTCTGAGACCGGTCCAAAGTAAGATTTAACTCTATAGTCTTTACAGACTTTGCTGTACAATGACTACAAGCAAAGTGCATCAAAAACTGAAATGAATAAATGTACTCACCTTAAATGCTTAACTAAGAGAGTAGTTTGCTCAGGTAAATAGTTTCATCTTCCTTTTGTTAAGAAAATGACTGCTTTGCATGTTGCAGTTTTCATGCTGACCACTGAGGAAATCTTAGACAATTTAGCCAAAACACCAGCAAGCCAAGCATGGAGCTTGGTGTGCGGCTGGAAGTTCTGCAACATCAGCAGGATTACGTGACTCTAAAACTGTGCCGTAATCATGTGACAGAGATTGTTTATGGCCCGTGGCACTAAAGCCTTTGACTGCAGCACAGGCCACCGGCAGGAGCTGGCTGCATGGACATATTCACAGCTGGCATGAGTTCTAAGTGTTCTTGTATGATCATACACACACTTGTGTCTTGCTCTCTCGTGCTGCCTACCTCCTTGTGAGGAGAAATCATCAGTGAGACATGGTGACAACCTGGTGGTCAGCTGTCTACAAATCCAATTGCAGAGAGAGACAGAGGGAGTAAGTCTGTATGGTGTGGTCATACTACTCAGAAATAGCATGAGGAAGGCAAGAAGTCTGAAAATGTCTTTAAAGGGTCTGCTGGGTATATTACAGATTTAATGTCCACTTTTATAATTTGTTCAGCAACTTGCAGAGGGTGAAAAAGGCTTCTGTTAAAGCAGCAAATCTTGCTAAAAGTTGACTGTTTGCTCTTTCTTATTTACAATTTTTTCCTTCAATTTACTTCCTTAAAAGAAAGAAAATCTCTATTTTACTCTTTTCCTAATGCCTGTTTTTATTTAATTCAGATTTTTCTTCTACCCTTCTAGTGGCTTAATTTATAATCTGGCATGATTTCTTCTATTTAAATGCCTCCATGATTTTCTTTAAATACAATGTGTATTCATATATTTATGATCTATCATCTTTACTTTATTTTCCTTCAAATCGTCTTTACAAAACAACAGAAGAAGCTTCAAGAAAAACACAAAAATATTAAAATATCAGATGCAGAGGCTTTGAGAGAGTAGAATATTTCTATAACTACATGGAAAATCTTGACAAAACAGATTGACTGTAAGCATTTATAATAGCAGAACTGCACTTTACCATCTTTACACCTTTACTTATAATACTGTATTCAGTTAGGTTTCAATGCTTTTTAATCTATTAAATAACAATGGGTTTCACATCAACATTTATCACTCCAGACTTAACTCCTTCAGGACTGTTTATCAAGGAATACATGCACCTGTTGGGTAATAAGCTCAGTTAGAGCATTCTCTTTATTTACCTTGTTTGCAGTTTATATCAATAGTTTCACCATTGCTAAATACAAAATAATTAATACTAAAAACCTGATAAACTTTATTCTAGGAAAAATAATGTATTTGTTAACACTAGCTCAAACATTCCTCATGTTAAAGCACACTATTTCAGCAGATAACCATTTTACTGTCTGAGTTACTGATTAGCTCATCATTGGGCAGTGCTTAGACAAGGTTATTTGGAATCTAGTGTTAATATTTCAGTTCAGGGAAAATGCTTCCCCAGTGCATTCTAAGGCAGCCTGGCAAATGAGAAGGACTGCAAGACATATAAATACACCTCAGCTCACTATATTTAGTGAGCAGGTACCAACAGAAATGAAGAAGTAATGTGTGACTTTCATCCACCAGAGTAAGAGGCCAGTGTTAGTGAATCCCCAGGCTAAAGCTCACAGTCTCACAGCTTCATGGCTATCAGATTAAAGCTATATCTATGATCACATCCCTGGCTGCAGTAGCAACACAACTTTAAATAAAAGTTACTACATGTGCAAAGTCCAAACTAGCTACTTTCCCGTTACACAAGATTGCTTCAAGGATTTCTCAAACTTGGCTATATGTTGTGCTGCTAGAGGATGGACTGTTACCAGATGGCAGTCAGGGTCATTAAAAAAGGCTTTAGTCTATGTAATTAGATTTGTAAACTCAAGCATGAACTGTTTCATAGAAAAGAAAGACAGATCCCTGCATCTAATCAGTCCTTTAGCTTGTGAAGTTGTTTAGGAGAGGACGAGAACTCAGAGAACAGTGTTCTTAAGTTTGTTTTCTTCATTTGGTCTGTTCTTTTAGCTGAGGCTGCAAACGGAAATTATTCTTTAAAGGTGAGGGAGGAAGGGGAGGAAAGAGGTTCTGCTTATTATATTGCTCTGTAAAGGTTTTCTCCATGAAGAGAATGTTAATTGCATGATAATTACATGGCCACTATCCATGTTACTAATACTTTGGAAATGTGTAAATGAAAATAAATGTTGGGCTGTCCTATGAAGAGGAAATGTTAGCACAACAGACTGTAGTCCATCACAGCTGTAAACAGGTATGCAATCTCCATACTACTGCTCAGGCAAAGGGCATGGATCAGAGGTTGCTATTGTGCATGAGTTGGATGTATCAGAAATACCCAGCTAAAAATTACACTTGAGGAAATAAATATCCTTTGGCTACAAATCCTGGGGAAAACAGTATAACCTGGCTTCTAATATTAACATTGCTTGATGTTTACCTCTTTAATATATTGATACCCCATCCTGACATGGTGTATATAGTTATTTTGTATATGTGTATCTGCCTGTTTGATGTTCTGATGTTTGTATTAGACTCAGAATAGCATTACAAGCCTATTCTTTAAAATATACTAGTAAGAAGGGTCAATTTATAATTTTATTTACTCTTGCAAGTGCACAGACAAAGCACTTTATATGGTGTAGAAACTATTTTCTGACAAGCTTTGTTGCTATATTGATGATCTTAAATGGATTCCACACCCTAGATAAATAGAATTCTTATCCTATTTGAAAGAGTTACACAATCAGAATTGGGTTTTGTAAGCTTAGACTCAGAAATCTCCCAATAGCTTTTGAATTTTATTCAACAACTATACACAGACAAAGAGCAAAATAATATTTGCCTAGTGCCAGAGATTCTTGAGTTCATCACAGACTCTAGCAATGGACTTCTTCCATAAAACTCCCCACTCAATGCTGCCAGTTCCACAAAACTATTACATTCAACATAAACAAAATTCAGGCAAAATTTTTTTCCAAAATTTTGTCATTGCTCATTATGCATGATCCCTAACCATTTTTTAAAAGTGTATTTTAATGAATAGAAATCTGGGTTTCATATCGTTCACATCTGAGTTACACATCTTTGTTTGACTGTCCAGTATGGGATTTAAACAACAGCCTCAGTGAGGAGAATTTAATTCAGCTTTTCCATGCCTGGCCCAGATTTGACTTAATTTTTCAGTTTTGCTTTCTCTGGATTTTCACCTTGCTACATTGGCAGCATGAACAAAGCAGTCCTGTCACAATATGCCATTGATGCTATAACAGTTTTTTCATTAAAAAATGTGATGACTGGTCTGTGTTCTCATCTTTATTGCTGTGTCTGGAGGATGATGACAAAAACTGCCCAATTTTAAAAATTAAGGAATTTAATCATAGCTTTAGACAGCTGTGTGTAATGGATTCAGCCGGGGTGCTGCAAACTATTTTTGAGACAGTTTTTTTCATAATTTTTAGGCAAAAACCAACTGTGCCCTAATCCTGTTGATCCAGCAGGACATATTTATAACACATCTGACCTTCTGAAGAAGCATCACCTAATTTTGAGTAACACAGACATAGGACAGACTCTATTTTCCTATTTTCTCCCTTACATTTTCTTTCATTCCTGCAAGACACAGTTGCCACCATGACCAGAAATAATGTATGATTATCAGCTTAAGAAAATACTGCTAGATTTCCACTAATTTGTCTTAAAGTTCAACCTGTTTGAGTCCTATTGGCTTCTGTGGAAATGACTCACTTCCTCTGATTCAAAAAAAAAAAAAAAAAGCACCTGAAATGAGTGATGTGCTTACTGAGCAGAAAGAGAACATGTATAGTCTGTATCATTTTTCATTATCTGTGCATAGCCATCAATTTGGAGAAAAGCTTTTCAAAACAAAAGTAACAACAGTATTTGTGAAGTACAGATATTACAATGAAACAATGCAAAAACCTCAGCAGCAGCAGATGCATCTCAAGCTCTCCAGTCTGTCATGCTTTGCCTCTGCAAGTTCATCAAGGTGTCACTTTGTGGACCAAAGTCATATACAGGGCCAACAGCTGTAATTACCTTGAAAAGCAATTGAGTTTCAAGTGTTTTTTCTAGGACTGAATGTGATTTGGCTCTAACTTCTTGGGTGGGTGGGAGTGTTGATGCTTCATGTCATGTGCATAGGTTGCAAACACCGTCTTAGCATGTTATCTGACTGTAAATGAAAGACAATCCTGTGATTGTGATCGATACATAGAAAACTCAGGTTTAAATAATACCAGTGCATTTTATTCAAAGGGGAATTTTGCTTTAGAGACAAGGACATAAACTCCAGCAATTGTGTAAAATTGAGTTTGTTGGGTTTTGTGAGTATGCATAGGTATAGAATTCGTCAAGTGTGTGTATGTATAGACAACACTTAAAGGCATTGATATGTAATAGAGGTTCAGAGAGGAGAGGAAGACTTGTAAGAACAGACCTTCTGGGACATTTACAGTAACAGCACATAATCAGCTGAGCCACATATTGCAAGCTGCAAACTAGACTGACACACTATATGGATGCTGCAGAGTTCAGTGTGAATCCCATTAGTCTTGACATAATCAAATCAGTCTGACAAACTAATTGCTGTCCTCTCTCACAGCCTGACCACCGATTTAGGCTTGGAATGCATTTTCTCACAACTTTGAAGGTCTTTGTCCTTTTTGTGTTCTACAATGCAGCGTCTGCAGTTTGATGCAATATCCTGCCTGCATATCAGCGGCCTTGACTTCCCTCCTCCCACATGCACTTCTAATGCCTGTTTTTTCCACACAGTTTTCTCAGCATCATGTTGAAGGTTTAAGCATTCAGAAACATTCCAGAAGGAATGCCAGTTCTCAAAACCCACTACCTATGGTGCCAAAGTAACCACATGCTGCCAGGCACTTCTCACCCTCCTCATGATATAATTAGGTGTGATGCCATGGAAAATAGAGAGGCTAGGTGTAACATGAAAGAGCCATGGAAGGCGAAAGCCAAGACCCCTCAGGGGTTAATGTTTTAGACACTTAGGCTGGAAGCAGTCCCAACCCTTCACCTCTCCTGCTGAGGGCGATTCCCGGCACTGCAAGCAGGGACTGAGCCGTGTCACTGGCACAGCCTGCAGTTGGCACCAAGTCCTTGAGAGTCTGAAACCTGCTCATATTGGTGGACTATTTTCACGGAACCATAGGATGGTGGGCAGGAACACCTTCTGCCAGACCAGGTTATTCAGAGCCCCATCCAACCTCACTTTGAACATTTCCAGGGATGGGGTACCCACAGCACCTGTGCCAGTGCCTCACCACCCTCACAGTAAAGAGTTTCTTCCTAACATCTAAGCTAAACCCCTCCCCTTTCTGTTTAAAGCCATGCTTGTCCACATAAATGATCCTCTCCAGCTCTCTTATAAGCTGCCTTTATTTGCTGAAAGGCTGCAATAAGGTTGCACTAGAGGCTTCTCTTCTCCAGGGTGAGCAACCCCAGTTCTCTTAGCTTTTCATAGTTACTTCAATGTCTGAGGGAGAGGTGGTTTAGACACTCCTATAAATATGTGCTTCCGGTGGGAAAAAAACCCAAAATCTGTTAGTTGAAGTCACCTTAAAAATACACTGTAGTAGTAACTGATGCACTTTCACACACTGTAGAAATAATTTCGTATTTACTTGAGTCTTTACAATTGAATCTTCCCTGACTTATCAATATGCCCATAAAGTCATCAGAGTCATCAGTGATTTCCATATAAAGATGTGCTTTTCAATCTGCAATTAAATCTCAGTATCTCTGATTTAACTCCATGAAATTTGTAATCATTCCATTTAATCTTATTTTTGGCTTTATCCCTTTTTTTGATGTTGAATAATTGTAGTGTCCCTACCCCTCAATACATGCTTAGAACCAGGCTTCAAATGTGATAGTGTCAATAGGATGACACTTTGTTTAGGCTGGGGTTATGTACTGCACATAAGGCGTATAAAAGTGTTATACGTTTCTAAAAATCATCTGGGGCTATGTAATGAGTGAGAATTCTGTCCTTCAAGTCGACCTGAGAGCCTCTAACTAGGATTTTATACAACAAGAGTGTCAAGAAAGAGAAAAATTTCAGTTATCTAGAACATTATTAACACATATGATCAAAAAACTTCCTTTTGTCTTACACCTAGTAGTCATCAATCTGCCTAGAGGATCTTTTAACTCTGCATATCTTTCTCTCTGTTGACTTTGGATGTGTCTCTGTGGCCTCTGACAATCCTTGTGTTTTAAAAGTAGACACTTTATGAGATAGTCTAGAAAATGTAGATAAAAGAAACAATCTGTGCCTGTCTAGCTGTGGCAACCTATAACTGGATTATAACTGAATGGTGCTTAAATTGGCCAAGTTTCCATAGCCTTATGGATGTGGAGGTGAATTCACTTAAATGAAACACTCTTAAACTAATTTCTCAGAGAGCAGTGGTAGCTCTGAAATTAGAATTGCCCCTATTTGCTAAGTACAGATGATCCATTGTAAAACACTCTGAGCTTGCTTAGCTCCTATTTAATTTGACTAGTTACTTTTATAGTTTTCTTCAGCCTAACTTTATACATGATGAATCTGGTACTGCATGACTATAACACCTATTTGCTCAGTAATCCATAAAATGTCTTGGAAATGAGACAGTTATGTATTAAGGAAAAAAAATATAAATAGATAATGTACAGTGATACATCCTGTATTTCTCCAAAGGGATTTGCCAGATCCCTTTAATGACAAATTTCCTGCACATGGATACTCGGATCCATGAAATAACTCTATTTGGTGCATGACCTGATTTCATTTACTATGTAAAATCTTTAGAATGTATCAGAACTATTTTAATGTACATTGTTTCTTACAGTAGCTTTATTGTAATTGAGCTGTCCTTGAAATAAGTCCAGCGACTCTGCCATGAATTGTAACATTTACCATGGGTGGTTAGATATCTAATCTATCATTAGTTAGTTTAGTTATCTATTAGTTATCATTATCAATATTCATTATTAGTTTTCATTTTTCATACTTCTGATATATTTGCTCAAAATATCATAACACAGGACTTTGTTTTCATGGATATCAGAAGGGTATAAGAGCTACCAGGAAAGTAAGTGGTTATATTTACATCACTTCATATAACAGAATTTACCCTGGTGATAAAGTTGCAGATTAAGTGTACATTATTAATACACAAGTGGTATATATGGTGCAACCTTATCAATCCAACTGGAAAATATATACTGTAACAAAGGCATGAGTCACAGAAGCAAAGTTCTGACTGTTTCCCAGGACTACTCAGCCAGCATTGATCAAGGTTACAAAAGATCAATCCTTTCTCATGGCCCTTAGCAATCTGCTGGTTCCAGCCTGAGCCACCCCATGAAGTAGCTGTTGTTCTGCGCAGTGCCTGCAGCAGAATCACATTCAGGGAAGTTTGCACAGCAACTTTCTTGCAGTTGGTGCCTCTTGCAAACATCCAGGATATTTTCGTGATGCAACACCTCTGATATCAATGTTGTTTTGAAACACAACAGCACAATGGTGCTTTGCGACCTCTCGGAATCATACTCTTAGAAAAACACTCTTAGTTTTTCATAAAGGATTAACATTTACAGTGAAAGATTTGCATTTCGTTTAATATCCTGTAAAAAAAAAAGTTGATATAGTCAACTTTGGCAAATAATGAGCACATATATAATTTCTGTACATTGTTCCCTCCACCAATTCTGTCCTGTGAAGATTCTTAAATCTAGAATACTGTTAACACTTTATTAAGTGTCCTGAAAGATTTAGCTTTAAATATAGGTGTTGAATATTTATCCTCTGTTACACAGTCAGAGGTAGGAAGGCAGTAACAGAGGCAATGTGTGAATGTATCAAAATACTAAAGATGTTAGGCTGACATATTTTTGTCACTTAATTATAATTTGCAGGGTCAGAACTAACTCATACTGGCTAAAGTCTGAAAAAAAATAATCTTTTAGTATTGGACAAATGTATGAGTTGCAAGTTAAGCAACTTTTTTTAAATATGATTTTTCAGTATTTCTAAAGATGTTTGAGTCTATACTGTGATGTTTTTGAGTGTTGTCATGGCTGATTTTATAACAGGAAATGGAAGCCTCATTTTCTGGGTTAAAGATGATGAACATATCCAAAAATTCCAAAATGTATGAAAATGGCAACATTTCAGTGTCACTACCAGTGTACCAGAAAAGATCTTCAAGCCTAAGTGAGGGTTTGTACTCATAAGCTGTAGTTGTTAGTCTGTGTCTCAAAGAGGTTTTTATTTATAATGTAAAGGCAGAAGGCTAGAAGTGGGTGCATTCAGAAGAAAGGAATGATGCCATGGATTATGAAGGTAAAAAAACCCAAACCATTGACAGCATTATTTGGCATGCAAAGCAATGGACCAAACACAGCAGCAGTTTTCATTTTTAGCAAAGTTTTAGATGCATCACAAAAATGGGGCACAATTTCAGTGAAAATAAGGTAGTTTTGTGTCATGGTTTGACCCTGGATAAACGCCTGGTGTCCAGCAAAACTCCTTCAGGGCCTTTTCACCCCCCTTCCCCC
>JAWWTY010000088.1:54652378-54664774 GCA_035222235.1 Margarornis squamiger
GCAGGGGCACAGCTGCCTCACCATGGTCTGCACTACAGGCTGCAGGAGAACCTCAGCTTCAGTGCCTGGAGCACCCGCTCCCCCTCCTTCTCCACTGTCCCTGATGTCTGCAGAGCTGTTCCTCATATTCTCATTCCTCTCTTCTCTGACCTCAGTTTGCTTCTGCACAATAACTAGTTTTTCCTTCTTAAATATGTTATCCCAGAGACACTTCTGCTATCGCTGACAGACTCAGCTTTGGCCAGTGGTGGGTCTGTCTTGGAGCCATCTGGCATTAGCTCTACCGAACATGGGGAAAGCCACACCCTAGCCCCTGCACTACCAAAACCTGGCCATGGAAACCTAAAGGATACTTCTTTTAAGGACCTCTAGCATGAATTCTTTCTTGCACAGTTACCCAGTATAGACTAAGTAGGTAGAAATGAAGGGATCTACATATTTTCCTTGGAATTTCTACTTCCACTTCCACTTACTTTTGTACATGCACTGCTAATCTATGTTTCCTTTATGAACTGCATAAGCGTACTTGAAATTAAAAAGATGCCGTGAGTTTAGGTTGCTCTCACTGGAATTTATTTAAATTTTCCTCTTTCCAGAGAAATGTCACTCAGCCATCTTGTTGCGCATCTCCTTAATCTGTTCTTCCACTGTCTTTGTAACTCCTATTATATTTATTAGTTTATGCAATAGCTTTTTTCAGCTATCACTTTCCTCTTCCACATTATTCAGTCTCTCTTCTCTCAAAAAACTATTGGCAGTTGTGCATTTTTTGAACACGTTTAAAGACGAAATGCAGTCCATAAAATATAAAAGACACATAATATATTTTAAAAATTGTATTTACCTTAATTTCCAATACCTGCAATTTAACTGATGTCTGATGACATTTAAAATGTCTGCTCTTCCCAGACAAAATTTGAAAGACTTGTGTTTCCCTTTGGTGGATTGATTTCACCAGTTACCACGTAGAAGAGCTCTGCTCCAATCAGCTGCTGATGCTCTTCCAGAAGAAAAGCGGTGTTGGCTGCCAGAACTCAGGAAATTTTATTTTGATTTTAAAATGCAATCACTGGAACTGTTGAAGTCCACCCATGAAAAAAACAGGGACTAAAACTGTTATTTTTTTTTTCCCTTCTTAAAAAAATAAAAAAGTTTTGTATTACTTCCATGGTTCCATTTTATGGTTTATATTTTAACTCTTATTACAGGGGTTGTTTTTCCCATTTCTGCTTTGATTTTTTTTTCTTATTACCTTCTTTGTCTTTTATATCGTCCTCTATCTTGTAGGAAACATAATATATGCAAACAAAGTTATTTTGGTTTGTACTTTTGGACTGAAGCAAGGACTGTCAAGGACAAGTGTGACACCCCACCAACAGCTCCTGTAACTGCTTGGAAAGGTGCAGGGGTGTACTGGTGCTTCCTCTTTACCTTTCAAAAAAAAAAAAAAACTCCTTTAAAAATTACAAGTATTTTTTGTCAAGTTATTCTACTTTCTTTGTCCTATGAGAACATATTTTAGAAACGTCATTCACTCATAGCTAAAATATGGATTTGAATTAGGTATTTGAGTCTGTCTTTTAAAACAAGACTCTATTTCCTGTTCTTTACCACTGGTTCTTGACTTCTGAACACCAACACCACAAAAAATGGCTTAGGTGGTCAGTTTTGTAAACAAAATTCCATCAGCTCCTGCATTTTCTTGTATCTGTTGCTTGGAGGAACTGACCTGTGTCACAATCGCACATCTCAAACACTAAATGTATTAGTACATGGAGAAAATGCCTTATTCTGCTTTGGAATTACTTGCCTCATGGAAATGAAAATGCTCTTGCTGTGCCCCATATTTTTTCCTATTGGCCTTTACCATATTTTATCAGCTTGTAAATAAAAAGATCACTTACCCTCCAAACTGGTTTTGTTCTCTTGTGAGGGAAGTCTCTGTGAGAGCTCTGAGTAAAGCTGGGTACTTCCTATGTGTTTCACCACCATAGTCAGTATTATCACAGAACCTGTCTATGTAGAATGCTAAAACTATTTTATAAGGGGAAGAAAGTGAAAGTTTATTCAGGACTCTTATTGATTTCATTCATGAAAAATGAAAAAAAAAAAAAAAAAACCTATCCAAAATTTTTATTATGACGTTGAAAAAACTACAATTACCACATGAAATGATAGAATAATAAATAGAATAAATAGTCTCTTTGAAGAAAAGAGATAGTTCTGCAAGCAGCAGGCTTAGCAGTGGTTGGTTTGCTATGGATTTATTTCTGTGGCATTCCTTTATTTGTAACAGATACAAATTCCAGTGGAAGTTTTTCCTGTCAATGCATAACCCTCTTTCCTCATACCTTGTGAATTCTTTAGAGGTACAGTGAGCACACCCTACATCTCTTCACTGAGCAGAGACATTAATGACAATTTTCCCTTTAGTTGGTGACTTATTTTCAAGAAAACTGCCAGAATCGACTATGTTTGAAATCTCTACAGTGTTAGATTTGGTCAAAGTTGACCAAAGGATTTAAGCTTAGGCAGACACCCAACCCCAAAAGTAATTTGTAAATGGCTTCCATGCATTTGTGCTAACACAATATGTGTCTTTGCATATAGGCAAAGTTCTGGTCAAAAGATGAGTTCTCAGAAAGTTTCATTTCTGGTGGGTTTTGTTTGTGTGTTTGTTTGTTTGTTTGTTTGTTTTGCCTGAATCATAGGGATGGTTGGTGAAACAAAAAAACTGTTTTGAGTTTTAAAGGTAATTCTGGTGAAAAGGTAAAGGTTTTTGGTCTTTTTGTATATTCTCAGCTATAACCAGGAGTTTTTCTTTTAATATGGATGAACTATGAAAAAGAGACAATTTTTTAAATAGTTTCTGAATAAATATCTGTGCCCTAAAATATATAAATATCATATTTTATAAGGTTGCAGGAACAACTTAGTTAGTTGTTCAAACAACTTAGCTGTCAATGTTCATTGTGGCAGCTTGTAAGAAGTAACTACTTTTTAGTTGTGAACTTGAGGATTGAAGAGTATCATAGGTGTTACACTTGAGAACTGAGGAACACCACAGGTGTTTACTTTTGTTTTCTTTTTGAGCTTTTGGGGAAATACTACTATGTAAAGCTGCAGGCAGATGTCCTCTTTCAGATTCTTGTCATAGGCTACTAAAAGTTACTGCCCAAATTTTTTCTGCAATAAAGCAATTTCTGTGTGTGCTTCCTAACATGATCTTGACAAAATCAGCTAATTTAGCAATTCAAACAGCTTAAGCTGCCTTAGCTCTTCTAGTTTCAAGCATTAGCATTAGCTCTCTTAAGCCTTTTTTACCAGCAGTATGGTGACCTTAGTAATTTATAGCAAGGCGCTATTACCATGCAGATTTAGGCTACAATGGAAGAACACATGGCCCATATTTGAGTACCAGTTAATTCAACACATATTTTGGAAGAACAGATGTGT
Source organism: Margarornis squamiger (assembly GCA_035222235.1). NCBI lineage: Eukaryota > Metazoa > Chordata > Aves > Passeriformes > Furnariidae > Margarornis > Margarornis squamiger. The sequence continues at coordinate 54,655,835 of JAWWTY010000088.1, forward strand.
TCAGGTGCATAAAGATGTTTATCACACATGATAGAGATCTGTAAAAGTACGACTAGCATAGAAAAACCGAATTATTCATATGAATATATATAAAATTTTAAAAATGACAATGAAAAAATATTACAAAACACAAAAATATCAGTGAAGGTGTAATAAATGTAGGTTTGTGAGAACCTGTTAAGCAATGACAGACATTGTGAGAGCTGTCTGCTGTGCTGCTTCTTTTTTTTGAGGCTTTTTCCTGTTGTTTATAAATATCTCTTTTCCTAAGCAAGAATTAAAGAAACTGAGCTGTAGTAAAACTTCCTGTGAATTGAGCACCATATCGCAGAAAATTTTCCATTATATGGAAAGTGCACTACGCAACTGATAAAAAAAAGCTATACAGATTATATGACCTATGATACCATAACAGAAAAAGTTTCTAAACAGATTCTGAACAAAAAGAAGCCTCAACAAGAAAGCCTGAGCTGATTTGCCTGGGCACAGTGTGACTTGCTTTACCAAACTACAGACATGAATCTAGTTAATTTAAAATTAGCTGAAATGCTGTCAAGAAACAACTGGAGCTTTTGAAACTGATTCTAACTGATGAATAAGGAAGTTTTGCCAAGCAGAATAAAACCATTTTACCACAAGCTTTCATTTTCTTGGGTCTCAAAGGAAATGTAGAGCCACACTGGGACAGACTAACACAGTGTCTTCAGCAAAATGCAGCAGAAGGTGCTCCTAAATCAGGACTTCATGTCCTTTCGTTTAAATTAACACTAATCTACAGGAGTTAGTAGGCACTCACATGGCTGGCAGTTATAAATATTATGATATATGATATACAAGAAATTTGTATTTGTAAATGTGTCTGTTTTGTCTGGAAAAATATGGTTAAACTGGTCTTGTAGTTTCAGGCAGGTCCCACAATCTTTACAGCTTTGTGTTGTCAGTTACCAACCTGTAACTACCATGCTACTATTGTGTGTCAGTGTTGAGCAAAATGACTGCCATGTGAATGGATTTCATTCATATATGGTTTATTAATCCTCTCTTATGCCATAAGAGGCAGATACTGCATTATTAGATTCAACTTGGCTATTATTTATTTTAAAAGAAATGCAATCTGTCTCTCTCTCAAAATGTAATAATAGCCCCTTTCAAATTGTTTTAAAACTTGAGAGACCTGTACAACACTGTTGTAAAGGACCTCTGGCAAATGCAGCAGTCCAGACTGTCATGGTATGGGAAATGAGCAACCATTCTGAATGATTCTTCTTTTATTTTCAGCAAGAAATAGTCTTTATTTGGGTCAAGCTTGCTAGCAGTAAGTGTTGGTAAATGTTGATAACTGTTATGTAAATGCAGAAAATGAGAAACTGCCATCTAAATTGATAACAGGAAAAATATTTGTAATTATTGGCAAAATACTTCTGTTTGGAGAGATTACTATTAAAAGGTGAAACAGAACAAAAATTTAGATTACACCTGAATTAGAAAAGCTGGTACTTTTCTCCTAGCAACACTAAACATAGGAGATTTCCTTTGATTAAACTCTCTTTAATTAATCCACAGATTACTATTACCTGATTTCCCAGGCTTGGACTGCTGCTTACTGTCTTGGTGCAATGTCTGTACGTTCTGATTGCCTTCATGCTCGTATCCTGAGTTTCAGAACTTTAATGGTTTTGCACTTAGCTCTGTGGATTTCTGCTTGGGTTTGTATCCTGGAATAGACAGTTCTTGTGTATGATGTTGGGACAGACCTATAAGGTCCAGCTATATGTTTGTGTACAGAGGAAAGAAGATATCTATAACGAAAATACAGTTATTTGCATTTCCTTATGTTTATTCCAGTGTTTCCTTTGGGATGAGAAAGTTTTAAGAAATTATGTAACTCACTGGCTAAAGATAACCTTACAAAATAATTAACAAACCTCATCTTTCAGGAGGGGGGAAAAACCAAACCAACCAACCAACCAACAAAACCCAAAAACCCAAATCCCCCAAATGAAACAAACAAAAAACAAAAACACACACAAACACACACACACACACACACACACACACACACACACACACAAAAGAAAAAGCGGGGGTAGGGAAAAAAAGGGAAGATAACTTGTGGATGAGTTGAAATCATCTCTTTACATAAAAGAGTGTCCTAGAATTAAAGACAATAAGCTTTTAATAATGAATTTAATTATGAAGTACAGAATTTTTTTTTCATTGCTCTCTTTCTTGCAGTTAAGAAAACAAACATTTTTGAAATAAGGTTTTGATTTCTTACTGTGCCAAGTTTCCTTTTGCAGTGCTGATGAGCTTCTCAAGGCTGCGTCATTCTTAGGGCAAATTTGAATGTGAGCCCTGGGCAGCACTACGAAACCTTTAGCAAGTGCCTCTGCTCAGGTGCCAGGCTGACTGCCAAATGTAGATGATGAACTTCAGTAGTTCAGAAATCTTTTCCCTAGAAAACAATAATTTTCAAAACCTAAAAACTTTTGTGAAATTGTACCAGTATTGCTGAAATGTAGTCTGGGAAAAGAATTCTTAGCTCCCTTAAAGCGTGTTAAGAGAAAAGCAATACAAGGGCATTCCCAGACTGACATACCTCCCCATCCTCATGATAATAAGAAGGGGGAGAGATCTCAAACAATGTAGCTGGGGTGTCTATCTCAGCATCTTCTCTTGGAGCTGCTGCACTTTATATATAAGTAAAGAGCCGAACCACAGAGATACTGATCATTTGCAAGGCTAGAAGGGGAGAAACTTCCTTTTTATTATTTATCCACATCAGAAGAACTTGAGTAGGGAAAAAAAATATCAACATATCTAGCTCAAAAACAGTTGTTACCCTACATTGAGAATGCTCACACAGGATGTGGGAAACTAGTACAAAGTTTCGTTCTCTGTTCTAGGAGAGCTGCATAGTAATCGGGCTGTCTGAGGGTAAGATTTTCTTTTACTGCATTTCAAGATAAAAATAAAAAATAACAACACCAAAAAAATTTGAATGAGTTTGTTGCTATCATTCTGTAGAGTAGGATATCTATATGTTTTGGTTTGACTTTTTTTCTAAATATCAAAAACTTTCTCGAATGGAATAAGTCTCCCGTTAGTTCTAATATGGACCTAAAAGTACATGTAGGACAATCTTTCTCAGAAAAGCAAAAAAAAACCCCAAAACAAAAAAGAAAAAAAGAAAAAAAAAAGAGGGAAATAACTGCAGAATGAGATGAACTAAGCATTACTTTAATGTATCTCAGCCAAAGCTTTTTGTTCTTACAGTACTTTTGTCTCTGTCTTTTGTCCTTTACCTAAAAATTAGGGGCAAGTCATCACATGAAAGAGTGTGGCACCACATAAATCAATTCTGAGCATTTGGCATGAGGCTTCTAAAAAAATATATGTGAAAAAATCCTTCTGTGAGTTTCAGGGAAGTGAAATATTAATGAATATTGTGAAAGATAAAATTTACAGTAAGGGAAAACTGACACAGTGTTGAGTTTTTAACTTGACTCATGGAGGAGCAGGTTGAGCTGTCTTGTGGTTATGCTGGATGATGTTTGTCCATTGCCTACCTGATATCCAGAACAAACTACCTCCCATCCTGGCCTTTTCACAGCCACAGAAACAGTGACTGGTACTTAGAAGATCAATTCAAGTGTTAATACCTCCAGGATAATTTCTGGAGGCAATATGACACAGAAGTGCAGCATAAATAATGACTGAGTCATTGTCCAGTGTGAAGAAATTGTATGACTAACACAGTTCATCCAGTCTGAATTGTAAATTTCTCTCCTATGACATAAATCCAATCATACTAAATGTATTTGACTTTGAAAGGAGTGTTTATGTTCTGCTGCAAAAGCCAAAAATTAAACCAGTGGTAACAGTATTATCTTAAAACCAGCACAAATAGGTGAGACTGTGTTTAAAAAATTAGGGGAGAATACACACAGTTTTGATGCTTTTGTACTGTCTATTATTTAATGAGATCTAATTCTGAATGGGTCTCTTGAACACTACTACAATAACTTTTGTATATATTAATAAACATTGACATTAAAACAAAGGAGATTATGAAAATATTTTGGTAATAGTAAGAGTTCAGTTAGAATTACCTTACCAAAAACCAAACAAAGTTTATCCATGTCCTTAGTCTTATAAATTGTAGGCAAAAAGATTATTGTCTTCTTCAGCAATGTCAGAGTATGGAATTTTACAGGAGTTGAAGCAGATGATCTGTACATTTTGCAGATTGAGGGTCTAATTCAACACAGACTTACTGGGAATAATCCATCACGAATATCCATTCACACAAGAATTTCACATTATTCCAGTATCTTTAGTAGGCCATGGAAGTCCAGTGATAAGGAGTGTGCTGCTAACCCAAAGGCTGATTCAGACATCACTTGACTGGAGAACAAAGCATTAAAAACTAAATAAATATTGAAGATAAAATAGATGTTTTTACTGGTTATGTCTGTTCTTAGCTTAGTGAAGAGTGCCAAAGTATAGCCTATATGTGCCGTGTAAATACAGCACAGCTGATTGTGTGTGAAAGAAAAAACAGTTTCACAAAAAAAAAGAAAATTTCATTCAAGCTACTGCTCTTTCTGCTGATTTCAGGAATGAAGAAGATTGAAGTTGTGTGTTCTTGTATTTCTTCTTTGTTGGAAAGAGAGCGGGCTTCCTGCTACAGAGCTGGTGCAAGGCTGAGAAGTTTCCTCTCTCCTGCACTCTCCAAGGCCCTGAGATAAAGTCTGTCTCCATCTGCTCGCTCTTGCCATCAGTTAATCTAGTTTATCTTACCAATATGATGCCAATCTACTTCAAATTAGAATTACCACCGAAAACATTTAGACATTTTTACAATGTTTTCCTTAGAAAATAGGTGTGTATTGCTGACAGGCACCTATTAACTTTATAAGTCATTGACTGCTGTTAGCTAAATCTGATAGTGAGGTAGTGATTTATTAAATTTTTTAACTATAAACTATGCAAAAATGGGTACCTTTATAGAGGAACCTATTAACACTGCCTTTTTAAAAAAAAAAACAAAACACCATATTTCTTATTAGAAGCTAGAGGATTTAGATGGACAACAGCCAGTATGAATGCCTCAACTCTTGGAAAGCTTTCATTTGGTTTTCCTACTTTAACAGACACCAGGAATCCTGTTGAGGTTTCTTTGGCAAAGACAGTTGAAGCTTTTTCTAAACTTTGGCACTTACAATTTTTTAATATATTGTGAGCTTCGTGTGCCCTGTTGGGTGTTGTGGAGTTCACCAGTCAAGTCAACCACACAGAGATACAAAAGCTTAAGGAAGAAGACTGTTTTCTTTGGTACTTACAGATAACTTTATTTTTATTTCATTCTGCAGTAAGTTCTAAATATGCATTTGTAAAGTTTCCAAAGAACTCTTGAAACCAAACAGGGATCATGAAATTCTTTCCCAGATGGGACTACCAGTTTTCACATTTCAGCTTGATCTAAACAACTTCCAGTTAGAAATAAAAGTTTTGCGACAGAACAGAGTTTCTGCATCTTGGAGCTATGAACGTTTTAGAAAAAAACATCAGTAATCTGCTTAAAAAGTGAAGTGGATGGGTTTTTTTGACAAAAACTTGAGCTATTCTTTTATGTTCTGATCATATGTTTTAAGAAACTAGGAAAACAAAATTGTTAATAGGTCTTTTTAAAAGAGAAGTTTTAAACACATACATTAAGCGATTTGTATTTCTTCTTTTCATTGTTATGTCCAGAATAACATACATGAGTTGAGGTCTCCAGTAAATCCTGATGGGAACAGTGTAATATCCTTTGATCCCTTCTATCAGGGTCAAAGACTATTATGGAATTGAAAACATGTCAGCATGGCTATTTGAGCAACCCACTTTTCGCTAAAATGGCTTTTAGTTTTTCAACTGCTGATTTAATCACAGAGTCAGAGAATGGTTGAAGATGGAAGGGACTTCCCACTGCTCAGGCAGTGCCGTATAGAGCAGGTTGCCCAGAACCATGTCCTGATGGCTTTTGAAGATTTCTGGGCATTGGAGACTCCACAGAACAACCTGTGCCAGTGCTCAGTCACCCTCACAATAAAAAATGTGCTTCCCAATGTTCAGATGGAATGTCCTGTGGTTTACTTTGTGCCCATTGCCTCTAATTTTGTTCTGCTTCGAAAATCTCTCACTTCTCTCATTATGTCGAATCAGCACCAGTATGCTTCTCAGAAACAGTTTTACAGCTACAAAAGGAACTCATCTTAAGGATATATGCTCTCACTTAGAAGAAATATTTTTTGTATGATACAGGATATAGGAAAAGAAAGGAGCTTAAGCAATTAATCCGTTATTAAACTCCTTGTCCACACGTCTCAGAGTACAGAATTGACACAATTGCAACTGTTGGATGAAAAAGAGACTTAAAAAAGAAACAGATATTTCCTCAGAATGCAGTTTGTTCATGAAAAGAAAGCAATAAAAATACATAAAAAGGAGATTGTGCTACTTGAAAATCAAGAGCTTCCCTCTTTTTCTTTATTTTGAGCGAGATTGATTGTTTGATGGAAAGATTTTCTTCTTTTTACCGGTGAGTGAGTGACAGTGGTCCTTCTGGCAGATTCTTACAGGCAGTGGAGTAAGGACTGTATTAGTACTTATCCAAATGGGTCAAAGAGGAAGGCAGCACTGGATAGGGATATGAAGTGACAGAAGAACATTCATTTGGCCTTGTTGGCTATTTGATAAGGGCAAAGAGTGGATTCAAACATTCACATTGCAAAATTTTGATGTGCTCTGTCATTAAATAACTAAATTATTTAAATATGTCATTTGTACTGAATGTGTGTTTTCCTGCTTGGCTTCAATGAAAGATACTTTGCTGGTAGTCTGCTTTACTACTCTGGCATCTCAAGACTGTTAGGATGAATTCGCAAATGTTTAATACAGAAATTCTTCTAGATTTTGAGTTTACATCAGTATGAGTAACTTTGTTTCAAAGCTTTTTTCGAAGAAGCAGATAAAATGATTAAAAGCAAAAAAAAGGAAGCCAGCACAAGTTATCAACCCCTTTCCCATACAGAGAAACTGAACTACATAGTGAGAGCATAATAATACAGTTCTTCTATGTTTAGAAGAATGAAAAGTGTTTTATTTACTTTAACTAACTGTAATAGGCCTGTTCCAAGAGCCCAATAACTTCTTCATTGATATCTTTAGCATTACTGTTACTTCATTTTGTAAGAATGTAAACATATATTCTTCATACTTTTGCCCTTGACATAGAGTCTTAGGACATAAAGATATTGTGACATGGGATATGTATTTTTTTCTGAGACCATGAGAGAAATAAAAAGTGTTTCATGAAAAAAAAAAAAAACCAAACAAAAAACCCAAACAAAAACCAACCACTTTTTTCCTAGATTCTTATTTACATGTACATGTTCTTATTTTATGTACATTTTGTTTGTGCATCTCTTTATGCACTCCTTTTTTATTATATAACTATAATCAAGTATTTTCACAAGTTGTAAATAACTGGATTTTTTAATTTTGCTGCTATTATTTCCTGGAGGTTACTCTGTCCAAGGAGACAAGGCAGTTTCCATAGCCTAAGGTTAGTGCTACTTGTATAAGGAAGTATGTCCTGGTCATTTGGACACTGTCTGTGCATAAGGTTACTAACTGGTACAAAGACTTTTCCTTTACTACAATGGAAACTTGGAGAGATTCCTGGCATGGAACAAAATGAGTGTTCTGAGTGGGACCCTAAAAACACTTTCTGAGAAACCTGCTGCAGCTGAGTGGTTTTCCCAGATGCTCATTCCAAAGTATGTTCAAGAATAATTTGTTTTACTCGTGATTGTGGAGAGATGTCCACAAAATTTCAGATGTTAGAAAAATATCTTTCATAATTACCTTATATCAACAATAGGACATGTGAACACTCCACAAAGATAGCCTTTTAAGTCACAATGTGTAGGATTTTCTCAGTAAAATATAAAAACAAAATTACATTTTGAAGTTGTAAGAAAACAGCTATTTCTATGCTGAATAAGTGTTAACATGGTTATATTTAATAGAAAGTCTCAATATTGACTAAAATGTCACTCACTTCAATTTTAGGCTATCAGTTGAGACTCTTAGTACAAACATCCTCATTTAGAGAAAAAATTCTTAAATTGAGGATTTTCTTGGAATGCTATGGTTATAAGAGAAACTGAAACACTATTTTTCCAAATCTTGAGCTTACACTATGTTGAAGAGCAGAAAGATGATCAGAAAATTCAGGGCAAATGTTCAGGGTCTGAGTCTCACAGTAGATCACAGAATCATAAAAAGGTTTGGGTTGGAACATAATCTATTTCCAACCTCCCTGCTATGGTCAGAGATACCTTTCACAAGACTAGGTTGCTCAGACCCCCATCAAACCAGGCACTGAACATTTTCAGGAGTGGGGCATTCACAATTTCTCTGGGCTAATATTTAAACCTACTTTCTTTTAATTTGAATCCGTTCCCCCTTGTCCTGTCACTACATGCTCTTGTAAAAAGTCTCTCTCCATCTTTCTTGTAGGCTCCCTTCAGGTACTGGAAGGCTGCAATTAGGACACCTTCAAGCTTTCTCTCTTCCAGGGTGAAAAAACACAATTCTCTCAGCCTTTCCTCATATGAAAGGTGCTCCATCCCTCTAATCATCTTGGTGGCCCTCCTCTGGACTCACTCCAACAGTCCATGTCCTTTCTGTGTTGAGAACCCCAGAGCTGGATGCAGCATTCCAGGGTGGGATCTCACCAGAGCAGAGCAGAGGGGTAGAATCACCTCCCTTGACTTGCTGGTCATGCTCCTTTTGATGCAGCCCAGTATACAACTGGCTTTCTGGGCTGCAAGTACACATTGCTGGGTCACATCCAGCTTCTCATCCACCAGCACACCCAAGTCCTTC
>JAWWTY010000088.1:54669564-54721615 GCA_035222235.1 Margarornis squamiger
GGCGGCAGAGCCGAGGCGAGCGGCGAGCCCGGCCGGGCTGAAGTTTTGTGGTGCCGCCCGGGGGTCCGGAGAGGAGCGCGGCCCCGCGGAGGGGCCGAGCCGCGGCGGCCGCTGCCCGTGGTGGCACCATGAGGGAGCGGCGCTCACGTCTGGGCACCGGGCAGCGCAGGATGGGCGCGCTGGAGCTCGCCGGTAGCCCTGTGAAACGCTTGCGAACTGAGCGCGCCTTTCACTGTCTCTTCGCAGAGGAGGCCTACCAAAAACTGGCTAGCGAGACCATGGAGGAGCTGGACTGGTGCCTGGACCAGCTGGAGACCCTGCAGACCAGGCACTCCGTCAGCGAAATGGCCTCGAACAAGGTAGGAGCCCGCGGGCTCGGCACCGCCGCCCCGCTCCCCCTTGGCGTGGGCGGCCGCGGGGCCGGGGGGGCTGGAGCGGCGCTGGGCGGACAGACTGCCCTGGGCGGACAGACTGCCCTGGGCGAGCCGTCTCCGTACCTGGGTTCGGGTGCGGGAGCGGCTTCTGTCCTGGTTTTGTACACCGCTCTCTTAAATGTCAGGGCAAGTTGTGAAAGTGATGCGGGTCTTGGAAAGCTACACTGTTTCTCTGTGTCAGTTTAAAAACAAAAAGAGATTGTTTAGGGCTGCTGGCGATAATCCCTTCGATTGCTCTTCCTTTTCACAGCAGAGCTAGGAATCTTTCCTAGAGATGGTGTATAAAGTAGCATGAAAAGGTGATACAGGTAGTTCTTAAGCCCAGGGGAGATGTATTCTGGATTCTGTTTGTAAACAGTAATGCTGACAGCTCTGATAACGCTGTTTATGAAAGAACAGGGTCGGAACCGAGATGCCATCACAATAGACACCTACATCCAGAGGTGTGTTCTGAGACACTGTGCACTTCCTTTCCATCCTGGAACCTGAGGATGCGTGTTTTCTGGAAACTGTGTGTTGGGATGTGCTGTGGTCTGTATAAGCATTAGTTTTGCAGTTTGAAATCAAGTTTCCATGTCCTCCATCCATAACTACACTTGCCTTCATGATTTCAGTCTGCAAAGATTAGTTACATTTCATGAGCTAGCTTTTTTAAGACAAATTAATAAGCCTGATGTCTTCCTTCAAAATTTATTTTTAGATTTGTCATCATCAGAGTATTTGGGCAGCTAGGTGCACAACTAGAAATAAGAAGCTTTAATTTATTAAGCTACTTTTCCATTTCTTATGTCTGCAAAAGCAGCTGATGATAGATATTTTAGCACCTTTTAACCATTTTAATTGCAATTAGTAAGTTATTTTTTAAAAAAAAGTTAGAAAATAGTTGTTTTGACTCAGCTTATGCCTTCCTAAAATTCTGCTGTCTTGCTTTGACTGGCCTTAACAAGTAATTGCTGTTCTTTATTGGCTGCTTTTAAGTTCCTGTTCAAGTCTATTGCATGTCAGATGTGAACTATTAGTCCCACAATATATTAGTTTAGTCCCACAATATAATATTCCCCGTGCTTTTCTTGGCTTTAGAGACTTTTAGCACCAATTAGATCTCTGTTTTAAAAGTTATATACCTGGCATTACACTATTCTCTGAACTACATTTCCAGTTTTTTTATTGCCAGTTGAAAGATCTTGTTACTCAGAGCGTATTGTGTACGTTTTGGCAAGTTACGAAGTCAAAAGTTTTGGAGAAACAATTGCTAACAAGTCTGAACACCTATCAGTTTCCTGACTTGTGATAGCTGTATAGCTTTCATAAGGCGCTGGACTTTCTTCAAGTATTTATTTACTACCTCCCTATAATAGATAAGATATTCAGTGTATTTTATGAACAATAAGGGCAAACTGTTTTCAGAGTAAGGTAAAACTAAATCAACGTGTCTTAAGTTTTGCCATATATATTCAGATTTCTACTCAGAGAGCACGTTTTAAAAATAAAATTTGACAAGTGCTTTTCATATGTAAGTAGACACAGATGTCCTACCTCTAATACTATGTTCTGTTTGTATTTGTTTGAATTAGTACTTTTTCATTCTTTTTTGAGAATTCTGCCCCCTTATATAGGAATTTGTGTCACCTTTCACTGTTTGTTTCATTTTGTTTGTTAAGACACTTAAAAAAAGTCGATTTGTGCCACTAATCGTAATGTGAACATTCTTGGATATAAAACAGCAAGCCAATATAATAGTTTGAGAAAATGTCGTGCAGGAGCATTTTAATTTCAGGTGTACTACAGGTTGTCCTAAAGAATCAGATTACTTTTGATTACTAAAATGTATCCAGCATTTATACAATACCTCCTATTGTAATCTAACTGCAAACTGTAACATCTCAGTGAGGCGTATAGGTAAATTATACTATTTTAGCTTATTGAGAAACTGAAGTAGAAAAACTTTACTCAAGGCTGAGGACATAGACTTCAGTACAGCAGTGAATATCCCAGACTACCCCATTCTCTGTTCAAAGAGCAGGTCCTGTAAAATGAGATGAGAAAATCAGGAGAAGAAATGTTGGTACAAAACATAGTTTCTCACTGTGTTTATCTCTTTCCTTTTCTCTGGCTTTCTCTAAGAACCAACCCAAAAGACTGATTGGTTGTTGGGGTTTTTTCCCCCAGACCCTCAGCTACTTCCCTTACTTATTTCTTCCTCCTCTGTTTTGCATATAACAGCATTTTCACCAGTGTTAGTTTTCCTTATTTATGTGAACACATGCGAGACATTAGGGGTTCATAAGAATTGAGCCCTGCATCAGGTAAGAGCTTTTGCCCATTGTGGAAAAGCTACCGTAGCAGAGGGAAAAAGAATCCAAGGTGTAACCAGTATTTTGTGTCCTGAATGTTTGAAGGAGACTAGGAAGTGAGTCTTGTCTTCAGTCCCTCTTTGTGCAGTGAATTGGCAGTCTGAACTCTTGGTTGCATCTGTTTGGAATCCCCTTATTGTCGTAATGCTTGCGTAGGACTTGCATTAACATATCCCAATCCAGGGGTATTTATTTTGTTTAGATGCCCCTCATGCCCAATTAGCAGTAGTCTATGACGTGCCAGCTCACAGCTTTGGATGGCTGAAAGTGGAATGACGTAGATATATAAGAAGATCCTTCTCCCTGCTTAAAATTGCTTGAAGCAGTAGGCATGGGGTGCTATCTGCAATCTCCAGATGAGCCCAGGCATATTATGGGATTAAGCGTTACCCCAAAAACTTTGAAAACATGTTGTAGGTCTGTTCTGTAGGAAGCTAGCCATGATACTTGGCTGCCTAAGTTACACCAGTATGACTGTAATATCCAGATGATTTCTCATTTCCCAGCCATCCCTGTAATAAGCAGATCTCCAATTGCCTGCAGGCATTGCACATGTACTAACTGACGGATAGATCTGTGATGCACCCATAGGCATATTTTGTAAATAAATGTGATTTTGAAAGGACATATATTGTGAATTGTCATTATGTTGTTATGAATCTTACAGTACTTGGTGTTTTCTTAAATTGCTAGCTTCTGCAATTGGGTACTAGCAAGAGAAAAACAGCTTTTTAAAAACATAGGAAGTTTGTATTTTTTTTTTTTTAATGAGTTCTTTTTTTCCGCGAAATGAGACTGAAGAAAAAATTAATAGACTTCACATTCTCTGGGAGAAGAACTACTTTTTTCCAGTACTCAGTTTGGCAGTACATTGATAAGGTCCTGATTCTGGATCTGAGAGTTTTTCTGTGACGGGCAGTGAACAAATTAAGAATTCCAGTAAAAAAGATTTAGCAACCACTTTTTGTTAGCATTATTGTAGATTAGTCAAATATGAAGGAATACATATAATGAAACTTCTATGCAAAAACATATTTTCACTTCTGTAATCATGATTTTGCAAACATCTCAAGTTTACTGCTTTTATGTGTCTGAGTATCTGACTTTAGACATGGAAAAAGTTTCAATTCACATTGCTTTTGTTTCAGTTTTAAGTGTCCTGCTGCTGATGACTTTTGCAGGATTTGCTAATAAGTGGTAATGATCAAGAGTTTGGAAAATGTCATTCATGGGGTACTTCTTTCCGATTACAAACTTAATGTCTTTTCTTCAGGAAGCTTTTTTAGGTGTCAAAGTTGAGAAGGTTTAGGATTCATTTCATTGGACCATGTTAACTACTAATATACTTTTTAAGTATAAGACCATCTTATAGTTGTCCAGGTTGTATACCAATATGTGCAAACGCTCACAGATTAGAAGTCTATTTACAGTTACTAGTGCTAGTTACTATTAAAAAAACACTTTCTGAGATTTTTTTGAGTTCTTTGAAGATGCACAAAACATCAATGCTATGAGCCAGCTAACATCCGGAGACTACCCTAATATAACACTCAGCACAAACGTTAGTGGGATTTTGGTTTGTGTTTATAGTTCTGTACTTGATTATATTTGAAGGAAACAAAGACAACTTGAAATCTGTTCAGTTACGTTTTTTTTTTTTTTTCTTTTGTTTGTTTGTTAGTTTTTTTTTTTTTTTTTATAATCCCCTCTGAAGTTCCCTGCCAATTTGAGCTGGCTTATAATCACACTTTCTTGCTGCTATGAAGTATTTTTCATTTCATGTTTTCAACACTAAAAAGTTCACACAGGCAATGGGGAGCTGGGGGATAATAACATAATATCTGGGGAAAGAGTGAGGCTAAACTTATTACTTAGGTCAAATAAAGGACCATGTGTAAACCCTAAAATGCTTCAAACAGAAGTGCTGTGTCACCTTCACTGTGTTTTCCCAGGAGGCTCCTATTGCCTGCATTCCACTGTAACCCTTGCTGGGGTGAAAAGAGCAGGGCTGAAGGCTCCTCGACTCTCTTGGCAGCACTTCTCAAAAGCCCCCACTGGATGGAGAAGCATCATTGTGATAGCACAGGCTGTCAGCAGCCCTCTGGATTTACCCATGCCCAGAATACATTGCACTGACTACAGGCTCTGACTCCTGATTTAATCAATTTATCTCTTTTATCTTTGTCTTACTCTGTGGAAAAGCCTAAGTGCTATGGTGGTCAGTACTGTTGTATGGTCCTAGATAGGCTGTGTTTAGAACCAATAAACATGGATCAGTCTTTTATTAATAGATTGTTTTTAATGTTGTCTTTTTTGGATTCTTGCTGCCAGCTTTGGGGATACGTTCATGGCACAGTTAGGGACTTGTCTTCAGAAACTGCTTTTTATATGTGAGAGTATAAGTTTTCTGCAATGTTTTTTTCAAATGTAGAAGCTCAGCCAGGGTAAAATTGTAACGTCTTCTGTCACATCCACTGGTGAGGGTGACCTGTTTCCAGTTAAGGGACAGGATAATTTGTCACATTCACTTAAGAGGATTAAAATATCTGTTGTTCTCTTGGGTTTCAGCTGGTGCACGTGAAAAAAAGGTGTTGGCAATATAACAGTAGAAAAGAAATTTGTTGTTGTCATGACTAAATATAGGGTTTGTTATGTGACAGTCATCTTATATAATGTCTGGCAATGCCATTGCGCTTGGCTGGCCAACATGATAGTTTAATTGGGTCTTATGTTCTCAGATCCTTCTAGGAAATCTCTTTAAAGTGCTGCTTGTGATAATGATTACAATTACGAGGCAGCTGTTCACAAGAAAATGCTTGTTGAGTGCACCATCAGGAAATTTTTTGTTCATTAAAGATTTCAGTTTTTATAGTGACAGAGTAAAGGGATACTGATAAGGTAGTAAGCCTGCATTTTAATTAATGCATATTTGTGCAGCTTCCCCAATTTTGCTGTACTTTATAACAAGAGAAAAGGACAAGAATATTGTGGAGGTAGGGAAGGACTGTGGTTCCAGGAGCACTTCTCCTTTTCTATGCACTGAAGCTGGCCTGAAATGATTTTAAGACCTCTGGGTTGGAGTGCGGTTCCCTGTGCACAACTTTCTTTGCCACCATGTAAGACTACTCATGCTTCTGAAGAACAGCAGACTTGCTCTCGGGTAACTGCAGTGATGAGTGAGATGTTTGTATCTATATATATGTGTGTGTGTGTGTGTATATATATTGTACTTTGCTGGCTGTATTGCACAAGGATGTGCTGCAGCAAGACAAAGGATAGAACTTGCTTTTGTGCAGATTGCTTGCCCCGGTTGCTCCATAAGTGTTAACTTATGAACACTTCCGTCTTCTCAGAAACAAGTGAATAGAGTAGTGGCATCTGCCTACTGTGGCTGAATCTCTTCTGTGCAAATCTATGCTGTTTCCATAGGGGCTGTTGGGCTGCTGCCAAAGGAGAAAAATCATGAAACATACTTTTTCTGCTAGGGTAGTTAAGGGGGGGCTTTGGTAGTATGTTAGGATGTAGGTGTCTTGGGAAAGAAGCAAAGGGAGCGGGTTAAGCTCCAGGTAACAGAGTTGTGAGCAGCCCTTATTCCTTGTGTGGGTACGTGATGGCAAACATGATGGCTCCTTGGGCCACGATGAGCAAGCATTTTTGATTTTGAAACATCTGTTTTGCATGGTGGGGTGAGCCCTTTCTGCTGTTTTTTGGGACTCTTATCAAGCAGAAGTATCCAGCACAGGCCATCCTGTTCTGTGCCAGTGCAAAGGAGTCTTTGGCGACCCATAGCAGTTAATAGAAAGAACACTGGCATTTCAAGGCTCCAAAACAAGTTAGGAACGCGTAATTTCACAGATTCAGTCTGTATTTTAAATTTTAGAAAAACATTGATTTCTGCATGTCTCATTCACTGCTCTTTAAAAGGCAGTGGATTCAAGAGCTGTGTACTAAGAATTATGCCTCTCTGAGGGTTGCTGTTATTTAACACTTTTCAGCTTTTTAGCTGCTTCTAGGATTGCTAAGCCTTCCAGTCCCTAATAACTTGATAATTTTTTCCATAAGTGTAAGCAAATGGTCCACGCCAGCATACAAACAACTCCTTTTTTTTTTTTTTTGTAGCCTTTTTTATAGAAAATGCCACAGTATGAAAGATTTCCATTTAGCATAATGGGACAGAATAATACAGATAAAATGTTATGGAGTTAATAACTAGCATTTGATGTAGGAAAATAATGTTATTTTCAACTACCATAATAAAGGATTTTAAAATTAGGAAGTTTTTCCAGAAGTTGAATTATTTAAAATGTCACATCAGTGTGCTTTTTTGTGACATTTACAAAAGATACTTTTTTTTTTTTTTTTTCAAAGGTCTTACTTGGAAAGGTTTTTCACAGGAATGAGTATTTAATAACTCCTTGCTTAGTAATAAGGTGGTATTTGTGACAACTGAAAGGTATGATATAAATATCCAGTACTTGCGGCTCAAATATCCAGTACTTGTGGCTCCTTGTGACAGCATTCAGAGCCAAGAACTCTTGCATTGTATATATGTTAGTGTCCTGCTTTAGTCAAGGTAAGACTAAGATATGAAGCATTTTGGAAGCAGTGGCCATTTTTTTTTTTTCTGTTTTTTTTTTGTTTTGTTTTTGTTTTTTTTTTTATTAAATTTTGTGTTTTTAACAGTTTCTACTATTATGAAGTTTTGTTACAAAAAATGTGGTGTTTGCCAAAATGTCAGTTCAGACTCTGTCTCATAAAGAAACTGCACAAAGAAACTGTTCTCTTTCAGTTACGTTAGTAGGGGTTTTACTATTATATGCCAAAACTTTCCATGTTTAGGAGACTTACCACATAATTGTGTTCTGGATGGATATTTTCTGGTTTATGGTTTGTTGTTTGTTTGTTTGTTTGAGGTTGGGTGTTGGTTGGTTAGTTTTGTTTTTTTAATAGAGTGTATCTCAACAGCAATTAATCCCAGTTCTGGTTGACTTGCAACTAGTCCCCCAGGGAGCTGCAAAACTGAACCTAGGCAAGCTAAGGTACAATGAAAAGTGATGCTACTCATTCTGCCTTAAAACCACCGGAGCAGAATGGTGGCCAGCACATGCCTCTTGAGCTGGTTTCTCTTCTGAGCAGTTCGGCTGCAGCTTCCCTGTGGCTGCCCTGTTATGTGCCTGGTGGCGATGATGTGCTGTGATGGGGACTGCTGCTTCATCTCGATCTCCAGCCATGGGAGACACTGCTGGGCTAGGGCAAGTTCTGCCTGTTGTTGGCTCTGCTTGTCTGCTCCAGGTGTTGAAATGGAGCTGCACAGGAAATAGTATCATCTGCTGTAAATCACCAGCAGTGGAGGAACACTGAATCAAGATAATGTATAGGGACTGTTTACAAGGTTATCTACAAATAAAACTTAAACAGCTTGCTACTTTATTAATTAAGTTATAGCCCACTAATATAGGATCAGCTAATGAAACAGCTGTCTGAATACTTCTCTAAGATCCCACACGCAGCAAGGCAATACTGTTAACTAAAGTCTCTGCTGATAATTGCTATAGGAAAGGCTGCTGGTTTATGCATTTCTGCTATTGATTATATTTGGGGATGGAAAGCAAGAGGGCAAAGGAAAGTTAAACTGGAAGCAGACCTTCCAGTTAAATTTGATTGATTTTACTCTTCTATTATAGTAAGAAATATCAGACTTGCAAATAATATATGTATGTAGTTTTGTTTAGTAATAGTTTCTCTTTCCTGGTCAAGGATAATTTCTAATTTGTACAGAAAGTATGGAAGCAGCTTATGAATCTATGTAAAACAGTCCTCAGTATAAAACCCCAATATCTGAGTTAGCTTTTCACCTGTGAAACAACATGGATCTTTAAGGTCCTTGTTTTGCTCTACTTGTAATGTAAGTTATGTTTAAAAAAAACACCAAAACAACAAAAGTCTGTGCTATGCTACAGTGATACACAATGACATTCACTTAACTTGATATACAGATCAAAAGCATTTCTATTACACAGACTGGGGAACTGAGGCAGAGTGGTTAAGTTGTGTTTGTGGCAGTCTAAGGCTGGAGTACTTCAGAGGATCTTGCTGTTGCTTTCGCATGTTCAGGTGTGCTGTCCAGTTAGTGTTGGCATGGCACTGCCCGATGGTAGAGCTCTCTGTGTGCCTTCTTGCATTCACATCGAAGTTAAGCTTTGCATCTGGGAAGATCAGTAGCAGGTTTCATGAACAGGAGAATGCAATCCACTCTCATCAACACTAGACATTGGCAAAACGTTAATAAGGCAACAATTGCTTTCATGTATGCTAGTCCAGGCTGATTTTCAATCTCCTTCGTAATTCTTCACCACTAGTTTAACATGTATTAATTGTTTTGCTTGCTTGTGTTCATAAGCACCATAGGCTAACCAGTGGCATTTTCTTTTCACCTGGTTTGTCTTTTTGGAGAAATTTGCAAGTAGTTGTTTTTTGTTTTTTTTTCGAAGTCATGTAAAGGATTTGAAAAAAAGTCAGTGTTCATTTTATCCTGGAATGAACAGCTGGACCTTACAGGAAATGTATATGGTTAACTGCAGCCTCCTAACCATTCTGCTACATGAGTCGTATTCCCCATATACATAAGGGTAGAAGTATTGTGTGATGCATATAATGATGTGTGGTTTTTAATTGAATTAGTTTACATGATTGAAAGGACCTGTAAAAGCAGGCACAAATGTATTTAAATCAGTCTGTGTGATCTTCTTGTGGTCAAGGCTGACTGTACAGACTCAATGGAATAATTTTACCCAGAATTACGCACAACGTAACACCGCCAGCTGAGATACTAACATTTTTGTAAACTTGATTTTTGTCATTCAGAATTAACAGATGTAACAGAGGCATCTTTTCTAATGGCCAAGAAAGAGCAAAATTAATAACAATACTGATATTTTAATTACCATAAATCAGCTTCTAAAAAGAGAACCTCAAGGTGGACAGGTAGAATTTTATAATGTTCTCTTGTTGTATACTGATACCAGTCAATCGATTCAGGAAGGCACCACTGCACAAGTTGGTACTGAAAAAGTTACTTTATTTGCAGGAACTAGATAAGATGTTAGATATTTTTTCCTACTCTTTCTCAAGGAAAAGTTTATACTGTGTATTGTAAAATATAAACTGAAGGGTACCTCATCCTGAAAGATTAGCATATGTAGAAACAATGATTTTTCATAATATATCAGCCCCCTTTTGGCACATCAAAGGGTGGTCCGAATGAAGAGCGATTTAGTGAGTATATGCTTCATGTGTACTTGCTGACACAAGGAAGCAATTGTTAGTTTTCAGAACTGATCAGAACAAAGAAAGAATAAACAATCTAGGTGACATTGTGACCTTTAGCCGTGTTTCTACAAACTTCATCTATGGGATGCTGAAAAAATAATGCAACTCCAACAGAAAGGAATGGTAATCATGGAGCACAATAGAGATTAGAGTAAGGGGAAAAAAAAGGAAATAACAAGATAGTGCTCTTTCACTAATAGGGTAAAAAACTTTGTGGAAGTTGTTTCAATGGAAACAACTGAAAAGTAGGCAGCTAGGTAGATGTTGTGGACTTGAGCATCTTTAAGTATGCTTTAATGAAAAATTGCCAAGACAGATTAGAAAACAGACTTTTTAAGTATGTAATAATGTTTTGAGTAGTTAGCATATTTGCCAAACTTTATTGGTGCTGTGATAGGTAATGACAAATGCAAGGAACATTTAAATTTTTTTTTTAAAGATTATGTAATTTTTTTTTTTTAAATTTGCTTTCTGTTGCAAATGATTTTGAAGGATAACGGCTTGGCTATTAGCTGCTGGGTTTGCAGGTGATTTTTGTTCTGGAGTATGTCAGTAGTATTGTGAATCTCGGCTACTGTTGCCTTTATGGCCACAATAGGGGCATTGGTGACTCTTACCTATGGTAAAATAAGTAAGCTGTGATACATTAGAAGTGATACTAGTGGGTAGTGTGAATGCTGACAAAGCTTTGCTTTTTGCCTGGTTTTCCCCATGAACAAAGAGACAGACGTCCTCTGCAGGAGCACATGAAACAATATTTTCAGTTTGGTAGCTGAAAGAAATGAAACAAGCTATAAAATACTAGAATAACATCTGAAAGTTAATGATGAACATTGTAAAGATGTTTTATTACTGACTTCATGTTACAAGAATTAAAATGATCACTACTTTGAAGCTCCATAACAGCATCTCAGATGCTAGTGGGACAGACAGGTATTTGAGACATTGCAAAATGCAGTATTTATTTTGCTTTCTAAATTAGTTCCCTGGGAAGTCTTCCTTCTTAGCCTTAGCTCACCCATGTTCAGCTTTTGCTAACACAGAGAACTAGACTTAAAAGTACTCCTGCAGCCAAGTCTGGATGCGTTTTTTGCGTGTGGAAGGTGTCTGGAAGCAGCTCTTGTGTGTGGCCTTTCAGGCAGTGCATTTGGATTCCTTACCATCTCTGCCCTCTGCCGCATGCTGATCACCTCGGGAAAGGGTACTGCTGCTGCTGGGAATGCTCTCCCCATTGATCCAGGTACCATAATAGGAAGAGCCTAGGCCTGTCCTGGGGAATCAAACAGGTCCTGGGGAAAAAAGCGAAACCCTGACATATGGTGTGGCCATAGCAGCAAACAGAGACGATGGTGCCATTTTGGAGTAAATGCAGGATATTGTGGCTCAAGAAGAAGCCAGAATGTATCTTGGCTAGATTTACAAAGCTATTCTGTGTGTGCATGTCTGGGGTTTTCTTAAACACACCGCATGCAAGAAGATAGCTTAAAAAAAATCAGAATCTGAAATTAAGTATGTAAGGGTGTCTTTAAATGAATTATTTTTAACTTGCACTGGAAACTTTAGCTGGAACATTTGTAACACATTTACTCCTGAGAAATATTAATGTGATGAATTATTTGACCAATCATAGAATATCTCTTTGGCTGTATGATCTTTAAAGTCCAGCATCCAGATTTCTCAGTAAAATTTTTCCTGTACTATGAAGCATGGCCACAGTTTTGTGTGTCTGAATACTGGACCTAGGTAAGAATGCATTTAATAATTTGGCAGTTGTTTTTTCCGTCTTTCTTAGCATCATTAAAAACAAATATATGTGTTTTATAGCTGGGAGGGATTTTCTGAAGCTCTTTTTGGTTGCTGAAAAGGTTTCAGAGGTTTTATTACAGGAAAACTCTTATCCCTTTGACAATGATGCAGTTTGATATGTCTCATGAAGTGAGTATGAAAATTAATAATCACTGAAGTTATCAAATGTCACATCTCATTTCAAATAGAATTTGCCTTAGACAAGACATAGACTCCCTAGTTATCTAGTTAACTATACAGTCCCATACAGTTGAACTACAGTTTTTACACCCATTCAGTTTTATTCTCTTGTTTGGAGATTGAACAAAAGTATGGCATTGGAGTGGGAGGAGAGGACCGACCTAGAGGGTGGTAGCAGGGCATCACTCCAGTTGCCTGGGGCATTTGAGCACTTTATGTGAATTCAACTAGCTGGAGCTAGAGAGAATCTTTATTTCATCAGGCTGTGGATGGAGCCTAAAGCTGGTTTTATTTGTCATTGTTTCTTTGATAAAGAGTTAACAGAATCAGCTGTTAAAGCTTCTTTGGAAGACTGGAGAAAGTTTAATTAGTTGCAGAGTATGGGCCTTTTTAACATTTCTGTCCTTGTGGCAAAAGTGGGCCTGTGCCCATTTATGTGTGCCCACATAAATGGACAGGCTGATGTCTTTCTGCATCAGCTGAGGTTTTACCAGTGTTTCATGTGTTACTCAGAGCTTTTTAGCAGCCAGATTTTCACAGCTTTTTTTTCTTTTTTTCTTACTAATAAAAATGGAAGCCAAAGATGATGATGCCATACCTATTTAGACCTTATTGGTTTTGTTTGATTTTTAACATCTTTTCCAAACAAGGGGTGATTTTTATAGAGACTTAATAGTATTTATTTAAGAGGACTGAAATATCAAAAATGCCTTGTTTCTTGATAAAAAACCTACTAATAATGAAATGTCAATCTTTTACTTGAATAATATCTGTGTATTTTGTATCTATACTGCAAGTTCATGAGAGAATATACCTTTATCTAGTTATGTACTTTTGTTAGTGGAACCTAATTAGTTTGCAATATGTGATGTTACTTTCATTTTTTAATCTATCTTCTGTTTCAAATTTTGTATGAATGGCCAATTCATTATAGTTTAGTGTTCAGAAAAGAAGTGATGGTGAGTGATTGATTAAACAGAAGTTTTACATTTCAAATGAAATTTTCTTTAAGGCTTTTCTGTGCTATATAAGTTTGTAAGTGAATTAAATTATCAAAGCTAAAGCATATTAATTAATTTGTTATGATTTTGCTTTTAACCATGGTTAAATACAAAATATTAACTAGTTATAAGCCATGGCTAAAAGCAGTGCTTGCAAAAGAGGATATGGTGTTACAGTACATACTGGAAATTGCTAAATGCAAACCACATTTGTGTGTTTTCAAAGAAAATATTAATTTAGCAATAATATTTTTTACTTGTAAATATGAATTTATTGATGCTTTATCAAACTGTAGCTGCTCAGAAGCAACATTTAGTCTTCTAGAAAACTTACCATTAAAGTGTTTCCTGCATTATTCACAGCTGACTGTTCAAATGTATTATGAATAATGCAAAAATGTTGGGGGAGTGGGAAACCAGCCTGGAAGAATGACTAAAAGGGTGCCTCTCATCTGAAATTCATTTCTACAATGTGAATGAGAAACTTTATACTTCTCTTGTGAAGTATGAATTCTTTTGAAGAAGTATAAACTTCTTTTGTGAGTATGCTATGGTAGATATTTATGGGGTGTGTATTTACTTGCAGATATGTATGTGTGATTTGAGATAGATAACCTTGGTGCTTGCTTTGGTGTTAGTTTCCTTTCATAAAGAACAGTAAAATTCACCCAGGTGAGAGGGCTCCTGCAAAATTGTTTCATCTTTTGTGATGAATGTATTGGATATTGATAGATGTAGGAGTTGTGTGGTTTGTAGCTGTCTTAAGTAAAACCTAGTGCAAAACCTGGCTGTGTAGGTCTGTACTGGGCTCTGAGATGGCAAGATATCAGCCTTGTAGAACAAGAGTGATTCTGGGTTAATGCCCATGTCTCAGAACAGCCCATGCTGTGGAGTAGGAAGGAGCAAAACCCTCACAGGAACAGAGTGACACTGCAGCTCTGCACTCGGGGAAGAACCAGGCATCCAGCTGCATCTCCTAACCTTCGGTTGCTGGTCCTGGTGTTTCATGTGTTCTCTCCTGTGCAAGTCTGGTCCTTTGTA
This sequence comes from Margarornis squamiger, assembly GCA_035222235.1. NCBI lineage: Eukaryota > Metazoa > Chordata > Aves > Passeriformes > Furnariidae > Margarornis > Margarornis squamiger. The sequence goes on from JAWWTY010000088.1 coordinate 54,683,710, forward strand.
TGCTCCTTCCCATGTGTATTACAGGTGGTGAACTATGTAAAAACACTAGTAGCTAAAAATTAAGGATTCTAACAGTAAAATTTCTTCAACTAGCTCTCAGCTATTGGATGCTGCCCAGCTGAGGCAGAGCACTCGCTGCTCTGCTCCAGTGCAGGGTTAAACAGGGTTGCCAAACCCAAAGGAACCCATCTGTGTTGACGTGGGACAGTGAGGCGTGGGTACATCACTTGTCCTTATCAGCACTTGGCCAACACCTCCCAGCGTGGCCTGGTCTGAACCTGCTAACCTGGCTGGGTGTGCAGTCACCCATGGCTGATGAACCGAGCACCGGGCGATGGAGCAGAGAGACAGGTCTGCATGATCTAAACGCAGCAGCACCCCGCTGTGCTCTGTCACCACCACACGAGAAGACAGAGCCCAAAAAGGCACTCACAGTCTGTGTTGAGAATGAGAGCCAAGTTACTGGTATCAATAGACAAGGAGTAAGAAAACATGGATATATCTTCCTCATGCAAATACTGAGACTTCTTGTAAGAGAGATTTAAATCATGCTGGTAATAAGTATACTATTCGGAAAACTGAAAAGCTGCCTTTGGCCTGGTTATGTTATCTTGTTTTCATCTCTCTCGTGTGTACATGTAAATTGAACCTCACAGTACACCTGACTGTGGGACTAGAAACCACTTGCGTTTTGTGCTTGTTTGCTTAATCTGACCTAGAGGCATTCAGGTGAAGGGCTCACTTAGACAAAAAAAATGAAGTATGAAATTTTTGTTTGTTTCTCTGAATACATGAGACAAGCGTATAATGGATGAGATTGGTTGTTTCTCCTGCTCCAAATGAATAGATCTTCATTTTTTTTGTGACTCTACATAGATGTAGAACACATTTAGAGCATCTAAATAAATAATCAAATGAAAGGTGTGAAGGACACATTGGAATGAGTATTAGTGAGTGAATAACCTTTCTTGAAGGAACAATGACATTATCACATGCACTTTAGTAAGAAGTATGACAGCTGTGGTTTAATAAGAACCTGAGTCTGAACCAACAAAATTGGATAAAACAACTTACAGTCTTCTTTCTAAATGTTGGTATCTATGGTGTGTGATTTACGAGCATTTGCTAAGGCGTGTTTATATTGGAACTATACTGAGCTTGTTGCAGCTTCACAGTCCACAATTCTCTGCTTTGTCTGTGGAATCATTGCTGGTTTTCATTTCTGTAAAATGTTGGTTGAAAGACTCATTTCTTTTAGTATGAAATTACAACCATTCAGCAATATTTCTGATGAACTATTAAAGCTTGACCTTGGCAAGGTCTACAGTAGGAATGCTTCATTAAAATAAGAATGCTGTGTTACAGAAGAAGTAAAATTAATCCATCAATATCTGTGAACCTGTTTTTGTCCTTACAAAGCAAACCAGCTTTCAGTGTGAAATAAGCAATACCTGTAAAGGGTATTAGTTTTTACAGGTGTAGCTGTATCAGTCTTAGGATGAGCGTACCATTTCAGCTCTCTGAATGAAGTATCACTCCTCTTTGCACATTTTTTGGATATAGCTGTCTTCAAAAATACGTGATGTAGGTATAAACTTTTATGAGTATGCTATGGTAGGTATTTATGGGGTGTGTATTTACTTACAGGGTACATATACATATAAAAATAGAAATAAGTTATTCAGATGATTCTGAATTTTATATTCCTTTTATTACAGATCTATTTTTTAGGCAAAACTGGATACTGAGGTAGGAAAAGGAGGAAAAAAAAAAGTCAGATATGTTTACAGACAATTGTTTTCCATTTTGTAAGAAGGAAACTGTCAGAATTTCCTATAAATGTGTTTTAGAAAAAAAAGAAGTCCCATTTGTCTTTTCTCAATACTCAAATGATGAAGTAATTTTTTTGTAAAGGAGAATTTTGATATTAGAATAAATCACCTTTATTGTTTCTCTTGTGTGGATACTTTTATGGATTTATTACAGGGAGTCTTAGAAAAGTTTTAAGCTTTACTGAGTTTTTCTCCCAGAACACAAGTATAGGGCGTTAACAGTGATGTAGCTTATAAATCTTATTTACACAAATAAACTGTAGAAAATTATCTGCAGTACCCAAGGTAGCAGGTACAAGTTGTTGGAATTTGGCGCTGCAGGATGCCGGTGGTTAGTTGCAGCTATGAGTGTGTGTATCTCTACAGCACAATGTATTTTATTAACCGGTGCATTCCTTCAGCATTGATATTGCATAATTTTAGGTGCATTATTGAAGTGTAAGGCCTTTGCAGTATCTCTCTTATGTTTACCCTTCTCTTAAATGCCTTTGGACTAAAGGTCTCTGCACAGCTGCACTCAAGTATGCATAGACATCTTGAGGAGCTGCATAGAGGAGCATCACACTGATCTTTTGAGTTAGATTATTTTTACTTCTTTGCTTTCTGTAAATGTCTGTTAGGCATAGGAGCTTGCTGCTGAGGAGCATAAGAGTAGCCGTGAGACACCACTTAGAGCAAAATTTGCCAATTTTCTGTATTAGTTGCCCTGGCAAAACATCCTTAGCTGGGGCTGCACTTTGGGAAGTCGTGAGCGGCTATCAAAATGTTGTTTGCAAAATGTCCATATTCAAAGTATGGCAAAGAAATGCAACTTGATGAAACACAGAATAGGGTGTAAGCCAAACTGTGCAATTATATTTGAGGCTGATGTTTCCACCCAGCTTTCTTGCCACACTTTGCCTGGTGAAGGTGGAAAAACAGGTGTCATTTTTCCTTGCAGATAAGGGGAAAGAGTGAAGGTGATAGCACTGCTTTGGCTGTTTAGTTGCCACTGCTCCCAAGTCAGGACGACTTGGGATGTGTGTAACAGAACGAGGAGAAAAAACAGATAGGGCAGTATAAGAATTTTCCCAAGTGCATTCTCTTAGAAAAAATATACAAAACAATGTGACTGAGAATGAATTGACTTGCAATATGTGGATGTAGTTTTGAGAACTTTTCTTTTACGTCAAATCTGATTTATTTTTCAGGTTTGATTTTTTTTTTTTTCTCCTTGCTTTAATTTTGGGAATTGTCCTGTACGAGTTAGCCTATATATATACAATTTACATAATACAAGCATTAAGGGAAAGAGAATAAAAGTTTGCTTTTTTTCCCTTCCATGTATAACAGATCTTTTTTCTGCCCTTCTAAGAGACAACTCTACTTAAAAGGAGATTGAAAGGCCAGTCATTTGATAAAGTATCAAACTGTTTGGTTTTGAGATCTGGTCAGAATAAAGCCTGAGCAGCTCATTTAAGAGGTGTGTTAGGGCAAGTCCTGTAAGTAAAGTGATAAGTAAATATTTTCTATTTTATTTTCTACTTTTCCATCCAAATTATATTTTCTATAAAATGAAAGAATTATTGTAAAGCAAACAAATAGCTGTCAGGGTATTGTAAGGGAACTAATCATTATGAGAGTCCAGGCCCTCTACTGGTGGTGTTTGTAGCTTCTTCCAGTGCTGTTTTGAAAGATTTGGTTTAGGTTGTTCTCTGCAAAGTTGGTTGGAGTAACAGCAAGAGAAGCATGCCATTAAAATAGCTTGCATAAATACAATTGATTTTTGCATATTAATTAGACTGAAAAATAAGAACTATAAAATCTCAGTTTACTTCAGGATCTCTCATGTCCAGTGCAAGCAAGCACATGTGTCATTTGTGTGCCAGACTTTTTTATAGGTAGAGGGAAACTTCAAATAAAACAGCTTGCTGTCTATGGAGAAGTATGCTGATGTGATGAATTAACTGAGTGGACTAGGTATTTCCACTAACACTGCAATAAGATTAGTTTTACAAAATACTGCACAAACCAGGTTATTTGTTTGAAACTGTATGTTTGAAGTATTTCCAAGTCTGAAGTATAAATAACTCAGGTTTATTTTTTCACAGCTTATTCTCTTTTGATTCAGACATATTATGTGTTTGAATTATGTGTTGAATTTTATGCATGTTTGACACATGCATAAAATCATGATATGTATTGTGTTTTTGTGATGTGAGATTGTATGTCTGTATATATCCATGTAAAGTGGTGTTGTTTGTTTACCTATTTTAACATTGCTTTTAGCACAAAACTTGAAAAACCTTCTGTGTACAACAGGTACTGGTCACAGTAGTAATTTCATAGACAAAACAAGAGTTGAAATAGGGTGTAATTCATGTTGGTTGTGAGTTGCTCGGGAGTGTCTGTTGAAACTACTGCAGTTGTAGAGAATACCTGTAAAGACACTGCTCTGGTATGACTGAAAATTGGTGAACCGCATTCTGAGATCTGTGGTCTGAAAAAAGTTTAATATGTTCTTATATATTCATAGCTAATGCTTTTGTTGTCACTAGAGGGCAGTAAATACAAACACTGAATTATGTACTTACTAGAAAGTATTTTTCTTTTTTTTTTTTATTTTATTTTAAAATTATAAAGGTACCTATCCTAAGACTTTATTAAACAACTCAGCTCCTGAGTTTTACTACATATTTCCCCTACAAAGATTCAGAGGGACGCTGTCATCTTCAGTTTAGCAACATAAAATTCTCATATTTGATGCATAAGAATTATATATTCCCAAGTTAAAAACATCTGTAAAATGATACAGCATATGCTATTCCATCATTTTTAATAAATGTAATTCGGACAGGTAGGAGACTACCAAGAAAGCCTTTTTAAAGAAGTGTAATTGTGCTACAGTTAACATCCTTAAAACTGAGGCTCCTTCAGAAGAATTGGGAATTTGTTGCAATTACAGGTACTGGTTCTCAGCCATCAGTGGAGTTCAAGTCTTCCTGACATCAGCACAAGACCCAGCTTTGCTTCCACCCCTGCTCCTTGCTTGGTGTGGGGCAACTGATTGCTGCATCTGGAACAACAACTCATATTCATAAAATTCCTAATTGATTGATTCAGTGTTTTTTACTTAAATTATACACTTTCTTTTCTAATCAAGGACTCTTATGAGGAACACAGAGAAATTTGGTGATGCTGGTTGATTCAGCATAGTTTCCTTTTCCCTAGTTGTCCACACCAGCTCTGGGTTTTGGCCCAGTTGAGTCCATCCACATAACCTTGCTTGCTGGATGAAATGACCATTCTTTTCTGCTGTCATCTACCAGCACTGAGTAGACTCTCCTATTTGTGGAGAGGCTTTCTGCTAGTGGACATGCCAGCAGAAATCCCAGATAGAGCTGGCTAGTGCTGTGAGAATAGTGCTGTGTTTTTGACCAGTAGGAATTGGATTTGACATGGGTGACTATTGCTGTATTCTGGTGTCTGGAAGTCAACCTAAAAATCATAGAAACATAGAAAAGTTAGGGTTGGAAGGAACTTTAAAGATTATCCAGTTCTAACACCCTGCCACAGGCATTGTTTCTTAATATTTTTAGACAGCTTTTTCATTTGGCTTACGAGATTTCTTCAAGCTATCTGTTCTTGTTTGTAATGCATACGACTTCGAAAACTAAAACTGGTGATATGCTTGGCTGTCCTCTTTGCTTTACTTTTTTGCTGATAACTAGACAATATGTGCTATATCCAGTATATTTGTATTCAAGATTGATGCACAGACTTGTCTCTGAAGGTTCCTGGTTCAACTTCATAGTCAATCCCTCCCCCCAGTTTTTCTGTTCTCTGGAAGCTTTCGTGCTGGAAGGTTTCACAATAGTGGCTTAATTTCAGATACCAATGAAGAAATTGAGTATCAAAATAGTTTCAAGTCTTGTAGAACCTGATTTAAAAAAAGTCCCATTAAATGAAGACAGCCTGTTTATGATTGCTAGATATGGGTCTATAATCAAATTCTTAACCCATTGAATGTGTATTCTCTCAGCCTTGGGACAGCTGTTGCAGAATATTTTAGAGTAATAAGTCAAATGCCCTACAACAGTACAAAGAATATTACATGTTCAAATACATAAATGATACTGACTGGCATTAATTACACTCCCATGCCTTGGTTCTTTATTAAGCAAATACCTGGAATATGTGCATTCCAGATTTTCTATTATTATACTCAGGACTGGTATTTTGTGAAGTGGCCTGATATAACCCATCCATCCTGCCTGCAAATATTAATTGGCACAAATTAACATTTTTTTACAGTCATTAAAACTGTACTATGGCTGAACATCAGAGCTCCTGGGATCTCGGCCACCTCTTTTTATGATTCCTTTGGAGAAAGTTGTCCAGTATCATTGATTAAATAATAGCTAAGATTTGCTGAGAGTATTAAGGGACTTTATCATCTTTCAGCATTTCAAGGTCATTGCCTTAATTCTTTCAAAACACACAATCATGCTCATTAAAAACTTCCTTTTTTTTTTCTGAATTATTTTTTACTCACTGTCATTTCAAATTATACCTTTCTCATTTCCATATTCTTTGCTTGATTGAAGTCATTGGAGAAAATATTATGTCCTTTCCCCCCATGTGTTATCTTTATGGATGTATATTTGTATTAAAACCAAGAATCCCTAACTTTTCCTTTTCGTATCTTGAACTCCTCTTGGTAGTTAGTTTGTGGCAGTTATTTGCTGTTCACTCAGCTATCCATAACCTCCTCTAAAGCAAATTATTCACTCATTCAAACTTGGGAATTGGGGATGAAAATCAGCCAAAAAGATTTCTGTAAATCAGAGCTGGTGTGAATTTCCCAACTATAAATGTCCAGGGTCGTACTTCCACATGCAGCCAAAGTCAGAGGGCACACTACTGAGTCAGTAGTTGCAACTACCTAATGCAACCAAGAGTTTCATATATACATGCTTCACTCCTAAAGCAGCCAAAAGTATAGTGGCTGTTATTTTACCATTTTCTAAGTTATGCTTGAAATTTCCTTCTGACAAAAGGCAGCATGTTTTCAGTTCTCAGTGTTGATGCTGGGTAGGTGGCAGCAGTGCTCTCTTCTGGGTGATCGGAAGACAATGCAACACAGATGTAGAGAAGATTTATGTTCAGTGTTACAAAGCTGATCTGGAATAGTGAGGGGAAATAATTTCCAGATGTACCTTTTGGCTTCTTTAACATCTTACTGAGTCTCTAGTAACCCCAGGTTTACTTAAGAAACTTAATTGTTTTATATACATCTAGCTGCATAGGTCCAGAAGAAGTGTAACTGTGCATATTAAAAAGAAAATGTGTCAGAAATGTTTTATGTTATCTATTTTAAGGAAAACAGTATGCTTTCCTCATGGAAATACCTTAAAGGCTGATGATCTGTTGCTTGTATCGAATTGTCATGTTACTATAGATTTTTCTCCTGCAGGGAAGAAATTTGTTGATATCATATATTCCCCTATTGATTTTTACAAAGTTGTTTTTCAGGCACTTAGTGTCGCTGACTACTTCAGCCAAAACCTGTCTTATGACCGTTCTTGGTCAGCATCTTCCAGTGAATCAGCAGTATAGGATTAGGCTGACCACTGTACCTCATTCAGCTTGTCCTTAGACATTTGCCCATTGTCATACTGGGAAACTCTCCCTTCTTTTGATGCAGCAAAGACTCAGAAATTTGCTGCAGTAGTGCATGTGCTTGTACAGAATGATGCATGATAATCACAGAATCATAGAATGGCTTGGGTTGGAAGGAACTTTAAAGATCATCAACTTCCAACCCCCCTGCCGTGGGCATAATATATTCCTTATTTCAAGTTTTGGTCTCTGAGTGGCAGATGGTGGAATATTTTATTTAATGCCTGAGTCAGCTCACTGACACACTTCACTTTCAGTTAATCCCTTCTTATTTTCTATGAGGTATGGCTGTAATTTATTATCATAATCTGTTGAAGCAGAAAGAGCAAGAGTTAAATAAATACAGTGAGAATTTGAGGACTCTTATTATCTTACTTCTTTTTTACATCACCGTGGTAGCTTACCACTTACCAGGAATTGTAAGACATGTAAGTTTAGCTTAATAATAACTGCTTTTATCTCTTAAAATAAAAAAGAAAAACCAATTGAAACTAGCAGCCTGGCCCAATAGTCTGAGGCACATCAGTTTTTAATCTAGGTGGCATAAAAGCAAAAAGAAATTTCATTGTTACAGTACATCGCAAACTGCTCAAGAAACCAGATAAAACTCTATTTATGTTGTTTGGGTTTTAGTTTTTTTTCCCCCTTAAAAAATGCTCAAAATGTACTTTTCTTCCATATGAAAAATTAAAATCACTAGGCAATCTACACAGTTATACACAATACTCATTTTAACTGCTTGGATGGTGTATCCATTGAAGAGAGCTGGCAAATGCTGCTGAACTGACAGGACTTTAGCCCAATTATTTTTGAATGGCATGTGAACGCTGCAGGCAGGGATGCCATTAGTAAAGGGCATTTGCTGTAGAAAAAGAAAAAAAAAAAAGAAAAGAGAAATGCCCTATGCCCAGGAGAGTCCCCAGCATTGGCCAATGAGAAATTGCCATACATCATGATACCAGCCCTGCAGATTTATATCTTTTAGGATGGCATCCTATTGGCTGCTAGTTAGGCTCTATGGGAGGGATCGCTGCCACTGTCTGTGGCTTCCTCTTCAGGTCCTTATTTGGTAGCTGTTGATAGAGCAAGTCTTTGAGCAGCTGAGCATCTTGACATACATTATTCATTAAGTCCTGGTGTTCAGGAAATATGCATATCCCTAGCTCTTCAGAAATTTCTTCAGCTCGTACAATATGTCTCTTCAACATTGCCTCTGAATGCCTGGAGTTTCACAAATGGCATTTATACAATCAGAAGACCACACGGTTGGATTTCATTTCAGCATGCCTCCTGTGCACACAGTTGCTGAGAACCTGAAGATCAGCAAAAAGAATTAGGAAAGGAAAGAAGGAATCTTTATTCTTGGAAGTCTTTTGTTTTGTCAGATAGCAAAGAACTGATTAGCTTAGATTGGTAGTATAGAAAAAAAAAAATCAAACATGCCTGAGGCAAACTATTTACTCTCAGTTTCTTGGGGCTACATAAAGGTAGGATTTTCTTTTACCTTTTAAGAACTGTTTTTTGTGGTGCATGATTGTGTGATCACTGGATAGCATGAGTATTTGTGAGTGATATGACTATGAATAATATGAACATAAAGTAAAAGATCGGATAACAAGCCTTTGTTCAGCAAGAAAAATGAACTGCACAGTATACAGTCTCTTAGAAACTGTGCTGGGACTTTTAAAATAACGTTCCTTCAGTGAATGATCAGACCGAATCTAAAGCCAAAGAAATTCAGAAGAGTTTTATGTTGTTTCAGAAAAACATTGCTACAAAACTGTATTTCTAGACATTAGAAGATTTAAAAAATATCCCCTCGAAACTGAGATACCATACAATAGGAGAGAACACAAGTACGGAAGCTGAGGATAATGGATGGATGTGTGACTCATACTGGTTTTAACAGCTGAAGAAGGGTGAAATAGTGAATAGTGTTTCAACAATTTGTGATAGCCTATGTGTGTGTGACATCTTATTGATTAAAATATTGAAAATTGCCATCTTCTAATACTACATTGTTATGTAGGGCAGCTTTGAACTAGCTTGAAACTGCAATACTGCTAGAAAACAGAATTAAATAAGCTTTTATCTTTTTTATGGAAAAGTTTTGTACTGAGGAATTAAATCAGTATGCCTGTCAACACTCAGAACTGAAATCTGCATAATAGAAAACCACACTTGAATTTTGTTTTAGCCCTAAAAAATTATGTTTGTGCTTAAAAAAAAAGATACTGCTTTTATAATCATTATCAAGTTGTAAAAAAAAAAAGGACAGAAAAAGAAACATCATCCTATGATTGACATAAAATAACTGTACCAAATCATCCTGTTTTAAAGAAAATTCTGATTTCTCCTAAACTAAATAATGCAAATGTTGAATTATATGACTAAAAATAACACAAGCATTATATTCACATGACTGAATCTCTTACACTTTCTTGTATCAACACCTACTTTTACAATAGATATATATATTTCTTAAAGTGGAAATGCAAAACCCTCATTAGGTGAATATGTCCAATTGTAGGCATTCTCAGCTAATGATGAATTTTTACAATATATTCGCAAGGATCTTGATCAGTCGTCTGTGAAAAAATTTAATGTCATTTTGCTAGCAAGGTGGATTTTTTTTTTGTTTACCAAGACAGTAAGATGAAATTACTTTGCATTTGGCAAAAAGTGACGTATTTATTGTAATTTAGTAGAAAGTATTTCCTCCATTTCAGAGCAGCTGCTGTCATGTTTTACCTTGCTAAATTGGAAAAATTCCATCACCAATTTAAAAAAGAAATGTTCACTCTTATTGTTTGGTGTTTAAAATTGAGAGACTTTTTTGCTAATTGAAGTTCAGCAGAGAGCATGGTAGTTGAAATTGAGAACACATGTGACAAAAATGTCTTTTGTGTAGACAGTGTCCTATACTGTCTGTAGACAATGATTTTAGATGTTAAGTAGGGCTTGAGCACAATTTTAGTACAGTGCTTTTTGAGTTCACAATATACAAATTTGAGGAAAAATGTGAGAAGAAAAGATGATTTCAGGTTTATGACATTCAAAACAAAGACTTAGAGTATGAAATTCTAAAGACTGAAACATCTTATTCTCAGAGATCATTGTATATGTTTACATTCCTTATTTTACATACATTTCTGTATGCTTCAGGCTGTGCTTTATCTTCTGTGAGTTTTATTTTGGGTAACGGTTGTCATGTGGAGTGTTTGCCCTGGGTTTTTGTTGAGTAATTTTTCTTGAAAAAAATGAGCACCACTATCACAATGCCATCCCTAGAGATACGTGCCTCTCTATAGCTTATGTATAAAAAACAGTGTCTGACCTTCACATTAATTAAACTCATAGATTTCTAACCCAAATCTTTAGCTATTAAGAATGCAGTTTATACATTAAGGATACTGCTAACATCCAAGCTAGTTTTGCATTGCTAAGCAATATAGACAGACACTTTTACGTTAATTTGTAAGGCTGACCTATTTTAAATTCCATGTTTGTTTTATTGTAGAATACAAGGCTTTTCAAATCCAGTAAAATAATATAGCTTGTTCTTTTTTTGATTTGCAAATGTCTTTAAAAACCCCCAAAACAAATATTTATCGATTTTTCAGAAACAAAATAGAGTCATGTAACTTGAATGTTCCAAATACTGAGTGAATGTTCCATGGATATATTCTATTGGTGTAAGCTTTTACAAATGTTACCTAGAAAAGAGTCAGCCAGAAAGGTTGAAACTGGGATCTGTTGCCATGTGGGTTTGGGAGCCAGTGCAATGAAAGTCTCCAGTTGCTCTTGAGCATTTTTGTTCCAGCCTCCATGGAGCTGGAGCTCAGTTAATGCTCAAACTAAAGGACAAATAAAGCATTTTAATCTGTGGAGTACCTACTAGTCCTACCTTCACCTTCAGTATTGGTGCAAAGGCTGTGGGGCAGGCAGCCTCTTTAGAGTCCTTGGGATGCAGCAGGTTTCTGCTGAGGAACAGAAAGCCTTCATGGAGGAGACCCCCCTACCAGAACAGCGTGTCTTCACCGAGAATGGTTCTGTGTGCTTCAGCTTTTTGTTATTGAGTCAAGAACTTTATACAAAGTTTGTAAAATGTTCTTAAGTGTAAGCAATAACCTCTATATATATTAAGCATGCAGCCCAAAATCTTTCATGGCCATTAATTGACTCTAGTTGGACCTTTCTAATATGCACACAAAGTGTTCCCAAAAGTGTGTCAGTGCTCTGGCTGCCGTATGGGAAAATGGTTGCTGCAAAAGTTTGTCTTTGTTTTTCTGTGTATCTTTGCTGCCATCAGAAAAGTATCTTATTTTTTGAAAAAAAAAAATCTGTGTTTGTCCTAGGTTGACAGCAGTAATATCTATGCAGAGATACACACACACTGGGCTTCAGCCCAGAAGTACCTAAACTACAGATCTGTTCTTGGGAGGTGAACACTTTTTAGGATATTGTTCTCAGTTCATTGTCATCAATGTGCACTTTTATTCTCATATATTAATTTTTGTTCCAGCAGATTTCCTAGGTTTTTAAAGGGAAATAAAAATGCACATGTACTTTTGACATTTTGGGGAGACTTTCAAAGTTTAAAGAATACTCTGCCTGTATTTGTGTTAAGGGTTCTTCATATCCCCTCCTCCCACACACACTGCAGTTGAGATTAAAATCACTAAAAGAAATGGAAACAAATGAAATTTTACAAATTCTGCTTAAGGAAATATTTTTAGGGTGTTTTTTCTTGATTTTTTTTTTTGTTTTGTTTTGTTTTTAAACACACGGCTCCGTTGCTTTGACATCAGTATGCAGCAGTGAAGACCTGTATAATTGACTTAATGTGCATTTTATAGCCTGTCTGTTTCCAGGGGGAGTTCCTAAGACTGTAGTCAAGGACTGTGGCATTACAAAGGGGATATATGTCATTTTTTCAATCTAACAATACCTAGCTTAATGTGGGAAAATATTTCTTTCTGAGGAAGAATACAATAGATCAGCCAAAAAATTCTGCTTCTTCCCCTTGCTGAGCTGACAGTATAATAATTAAGGTGTATGGTGTAAATGTTTATTAATAAGAAGAGCTTTGATTGTTAGGATTTATTTTCTTCAACTGGGAAAGTATATGGCATTCAAATTTTTAAAACTCTTATTTAAAATACTATCTTTAAGGTTTACTACTATTATGGTTTCATGTCTTGTTTGAATTGTTTTGAACAACATGCAAAGTGTTATTTCCAGGAGGACAAATCATGAGAGTATGAAGTCTAGCCAAGCTTCAGGCACTGATGCCAAGTTAGAGGCATCTGTTGAATGACTGAAACAGTGTTGGCTGATGGATGTAACAAACTTCCCTGACTGGCAACAGGGTCTTGTGGGAGCCATGTGAGAGGCAGAATTTTATTATACAGTAATTGTGCAGGGCTAATATATGGATCTCTGAACTATCATCTATGTATGAGTGCACTTCCCCTAAATGAAATCTTTGAGAAATAGGTAAAATCAGGAAAAAGTAGGGAGTTTTGGTTTAGTTTTGGGTATTTTTTTCTTAGAGAAAGGATTTGTTTTTAATTTGAAAGCGCAGTTATTAAACCTCAGAGGATTAATTAACATAATTCAGTTGTACTGAAACATGGTATAACCAATGCAAATGCCTGAACATCTTGATCACTGTTTATCTCTTATGGTTTGTTGTTGTTTTGCAGGGGTTTTTGTGGGTTTTTTGTTTGGTTGGTTGGTTTTTTTGTTTAATGTTCTCAAAGATCATTGTTGTTCTGCATATGGTCTTCAACTTCATCTAATTCAATGGTGATGAGGGTTGTAAGGCTTTGTCATATAATTGGAAAATCAAAACAGTTCTCTAAACTATTGCTTAGTCCAGATTACAAAATAAATGCCAATTAAAATTTAGTTGCTGTGGCGTCAGCAGCATGTGAAAGACTATGAGGAAATAATGCAGCTACAGTTCTTCAAAGCCAAAGGCTTCTCCAATTTAATTTTCTCTTAGCAGGAGGGCCTTGCAGAAGCTGACCCATGTTCAGCAGTAACACAGACTATTTTCCAGTTCTTATGCAGATAGTTGAGCTTTTATGTTGTTCTACTGACTTGTGGAGTGAGGGAAGATGAGGATTTGCATCAGACTAATGGGGAACATAGCATTAGAAAAGGCTGTTATGTACCTTCCATTTGTTGTGGACATCTGTACAATAACTATTTAGCTGGAAATTCTCAGAGAATATGTACTCTGTAAGTTCCATCAGATGAGTCCCAGTATGCAACAACAAACCTCCCTACCTACTCCCTGCAATTAAATTTATTATATGGAAGAAAAAAAAAAGTCCTTCCAATTTCTTGTGTCAGGTATCTGCAGGAAAAACACAGTGAAATCACCAATTTCTTTTCAAAGCTGGGAAATTTTTAAGGGAAATTCCTGAAGAGTATGTACCAATGGTGGCTAGGTGGTCTTTTTTCGAAAGTGTGGAACATGACACAGGTAGTGTCTCTCTGCAGCACAAACAGCATCACAAAGTTAGGCATCATGTATGTGAAAGGGTTTACTAGGAGAGAGCGAAACAGAAGAGGACCTATTGAAGTTGGGATCCAGTTAACTAGCTCATTAAATTAAGTCAGAGATATATTGGAGTGGTAATGGGTATACTGATGACATGCCTGGAAGTTAATGTGATTTTGTCAACTTCTGACATTTTATTAAGATTCCTGTACACAATATTCAAATTGAAGCTGGGGTTTCTGGGTGCCATCTGGAGGCAAGCTATTCCATGAGATCTTCAGGTATTGCCTCACTTCAGTTTTCCACATTTGTGGAAACAGAAGAAAAAGTGTGCAAACATGACCTAGGTGTGTTAAAAGTTTAAAGATGAACTTTTAAATGGTCTTAGAATTTTTGGACCAGTCATTTTGCTGCTTGGCAAACTTGGCTTCTTTTCTCAGCATTTGATATTGGCAACAAACATTAAACATTGCTAAAGAGGCTGACACTGGTTTTGTCCAGAATGTATAGGTCTGTAGTTCATAGTATGTGTAGCTGTATTTGCAGTATGGTTCTAATTTTCAGACATGTGTTGAGCACTTGCTAGCACACAGCTGCATCTGAGATCAAAGCTGAGCCTTTGGCTTGTGACTAAAGTAGGATTCAGTCTTTGTAGCTCTGGAACTTCCTGAGCTGATGGCATGTCAAGATGGCAGGAAAATGCAGGAAAATGGTTAGAGTGTTATATTAAAGGTAATTTTTATTTGGTACACTGTGAAAAATACTGTAATTGGTGACTTACAAAGATATTGTGAAGAAAATAACACCTTTCACATGTAAGGCCTCTTTGAAGAAAGAGCTTTGATGATTCTAGTGGAATGGAAAGACAGTGGTTAATATTTACTCCAGTGGTTTATCTCCTTTGAAGAAGAATAAATAATAGATTACAAGTTTTCAACACAGATGAATGTTTATAGGTATATATACTAAGGATAGCTATTGCTTGGTTTAATACAGTCATAAGTAGGTGAACAAGGTGAAAGATGATTCTGAAAATGCAACAAATCATTTGGCTTTGTTAAGACAAAAGATGACTGAAAGGTTTAATAACAAAATGAAAGGATGGCACAATAGGAGGCAAAATTCAGCAGTGACAGATGCATGCTAATTTGCATTGACAGGAGTTGTTTGAATTTTTAATAAGTATTGCTGAGTTTTGTTTCTTGGCAATATCAAGGCAGAGCTATAGTCAGTGAAAATGCATCTGAGATAGTGAGAGCTGTATTATGCAATTAACCTGTCAAGCATAATGACACAGGATTTTGTTTCATTCTAGAGTCTAGAAGGAATCGAAAAAGGCTCAGTGATGAGTACCTAATCAATGATGCATTTCATGGAATATTAGTATCTACTTCTACCCTATAGGAGTGCCTAGAGTGAATTGCTAACTCAGAGGGAAATGGAAGGTGTTTCCACAGATAGGTATTTTCTACCTCAATGTTTCATATAGATGATTGCAGTTTTCTGAAGTCAAGTCATTGGATTGATCAAGTATAATAGTTTTAGGTCAGAGACAACAAAACCTACCTGTATTCCTATTGACTTGTAGTAAATCAATAAGACATTTTGATTGTTTTGAGCAATGCTGTGAAATACATTTGAGTAGATTAATGATGAGAGGTAAGAGAAACTTGAAATATTACAAAATGAATTGCAAAAGATGCACAAGTAGATTAGTTTATAAATATGATGAGAAAAGTAGTAGAGAACAGGTCCTACATAAATACATTTGTATTTTATTTTCCAAATTAAAATCAAAAAATTGGAAAGGCAATAATATTATTTATGTGTATACACATATCTTAAAGTTTTCAGTTACTAGTAGGACATTGTACCTTAGCCATTGTATCACTATGGTGTATTTTAGGAGGTTAAGAATGTTGTTGTCCAACCCATGAATAAGTTGGTAAGATAGATAGATGTTACATGTGATTTTTTCTTTCAAAGTTATCTTACTGGAGTATGTATTCATAATGACATGTCCTTTCACCAGTTGTAAATTGACTGCATTTTCTTGTCCTAACTAAAATACATCTTGATTGCCAACTTTACACCTTTTTTCTTTTTTTTGTTTTCCAGTTTAAAAGAATGCTCAACCGGGAGCTGACCCACCTATCTGAAATGAGCAGGTCAGGCAATCAGGTCTCGGAATATATATCAAACACATTCTTAGGTAAGACTATGACAAGTTAGCTTTTTTGACTTTTGAATGTTTTTTATATCTCTCTGGTCCGTGTTAGAGCTTAAAAGCAAAAGGCTTTCCATATTAATTTCTGCTTTCAGAAACTATGCATATAGCATTTCATTGTTCAGTGTTTGTTCAGAGGGCTCAGATTAGATCTATTTCCTCACAGCTCAATTAGTTTGTGTATGTGATTTCCCTGTGTGTGTAATTACAGATAAATATTCATATACATATTTTCATGTAGCATTGCAACTACTATATTGCTACTGTATTAAGAAGGTAATATATAATTAATCAATTATATATTAAAAATAATTCTTCCACTATATTTTCCTTACAGGGATTACAGCAGAGGTTTCCGTGTGCTAGGAGCACATAAGAACAAATAACCTCATAAAACATCATAGCATGCAGTTGAGATACTTTGGTATTCTCTGCTTGCGCATATATGGGTAGATAATTATGACTAAGTCAATATCTGAACAGAGTTTTGCCAGGAAAATTTGTGAAGCTCATGAGCTTCACATGGTGGGATGTGAGCTTTAACATAAGCCCAATGAGATATTACAGAGAGAACTCCTCTATGGCTTTTTTTTTTCCCCTAAAATTCATGAATGTCAATAAAACTTCATATGTTGATTTTGAACATGAAGATAAAGATACTACACCAATTTCAAACATGTTTTGAGCTAAACACCGTTTGTTCATAAAGTCTGTGTGTGTAACGAGAGGCACAGCTGAACACATTTAAATTCGAATAAGTCCCTTACAAAGTGCCAGTCATACATGTTAAGATCCATCTTGTTCTATATGAGATACAAAATGCTTTTCATGCTTTTTTGAAAGAAGAGGGGGTTTTAAAGTACATTTTTTCCTGTCACCATGTCCTAAATGGGTCACTTACTGTGCCTGTTCAGTTGGCCCATGGCTGCAGGAGTGTGTTGAGCACTGTGGCACAGCAGAGTTACAGACAGCAAGAAAAGGATGAGCCTCTGTCATGGAGAAGAGGCAATATTGCCCAGCCCAGAAAGTTATTGTGTATGGTTGAAACTGTAACTTGAAAGTTACAGTGTATGGTTGCCTGAGAGGATGACCCACTTAGGCTGAAAAGACTGAGATGCCAGCTTCTTCTTGCTTTTACTTGAAACCTTAAAACTTACTTTTACAGGGTAAGGAAATGGATCGGTCAGCCTTTTGCATGAGATCTTGTGCAGAAAGCGGACTGGAGGGGCGATCACTTCTAATTTACTGAGCCATGGGTGCTGTTTCTTGTGTACCTGAAAAACTAGGGTACTTAAAATTGTAGGCATAAGAGCAATACAGTCGTGAAAACACCTCATCTATAGATGTATTGCTTAAATAGAGTATTTTCAAAATATGCCATCTTAGTATAGGTTCTGAGCAACTAGGTAAAGATGGAAAACATTCTCTCCATATAAAAATGTAAGAAGTCTAGTTATTAGGCTAGGTATTATAACTAGTTATTAGTTATTATCTAGTTTGTTGGTTTTTTTTTTTTTTAATACATAATCTATCTCCTGGACATTTACAGACTTTCTCATATTTTTAAGTTAGAAACATGTCAAGAGAAGACAGGCTTTTTCTATTCTTCTTATACCTTAAAAAAAAAAAGGGACTGTTTTGCTATAGGGCTATATGTCATGTATGCAGCTAATTATAATGACAGCAAATAAATTCTGTGTATAAGAATTGAGACTCCTACATTGTGTATAACAATATGCAAGGGTTTTCTTTTCAGCATCATTAACCTGTTTTCTGTGAATGGAAAATATTTGAGAACCTGTGTCATTGAGCATAGCATAAACAGGGTCAAAATGGCAAGCTGTCTTTTCTGGATGTTCAGATGGGCACAGCCCCATGTGCTCAAAGTTACAAAAGCAAAAGTCCCACTGAATTTCTCTGAAGATTTAGTCTTTCAGACAGACACTTCCTTCCACTTGAGTTAGTCTGACATCTCAACTTACCAACCTCTCTTTGATGGGTCTAAACTTTGTGCAAATGACCAAAACGATAAACATCAAAGCACGAACACGAGTCACAGCTCCTCATCTGTTGTCAGTTTGCACTAGACAAGGGCTACAGTGCTCTGCCTCTCCATTTTCTCCATGTGAGGAGAGTGGTGAAGAATGGAGGGGCAATCGGGGAACTTGGTGCTGCAGGCTAAAACTTGATGACATTTCCATAGTCTCTTCTTTACTGTGATTTGTTTGGAATTTGAGGTGTCCATTAGATGTGGTTGCTAAAGGGTAATTAAAAAAATCAAATAAAATATTAAGGTAAGAAATTGAAGAAGCAAACACATAATAAGCTTGTAATTAGAAATGGACTCGCTAACCTCATCTGGTTTCAAAGTCTGTATTGAAAATGAATATTGCAGGAAAGAAAAAAACAGACATATGTTTAAAAAACCACTGAATTTTCTTTTTAAAAATTTCTTTTGGTTTAAGGTGTTTCTTAGGTTGCTTTGGCTCATCTCCTGTGTTAGAAACATCTTCTCTGGATTTTACTGATATATTCCTTGAGGACTAAACAAGGTGGAAGCTCATTTCAGCAAAGAAGAGATAATTTGAAACAAGTAATTAAAACTCGACATTGAAATACAGTATGAATAAAAGGAACAAAAAATAATGCAAGTTCCTAGCAATTTTGTCAGGGGAGTCCTTTGTTGCACTAACGTGGCTTTCCTTGGGACCACAGATGTCTGCAGTGCTCCACAGCCCCACACTATTTCTAGAGCAATCATTTGGCAGTTGCCTAAATATACTTTGCTCTCAGTTTAATCCTTGTGTAAAGTTTTGTTGGCACATATGTTGATTAGTTACATGAAGTGATGCTGCTGATACTGCTATGTAGGCAAAAGCCCACAAAAAATTTCAGGGTTTTAGCAAAGCAATCCTTTTGTCATTGTTATTACTGACTCTAGCTGGGAGGTACAGAAACACACTGCATTGCTGACCTGAACTTCCTCTATATCCAAAGTGCTTGTAGATGTGACTGGCAAAAGGCAAGTTGTAAGTCCTGTGGTCCTTAGACAGGACCAGTCCCCAGGTATTAGGTCCTTTGAGTCCTACTGTTTGGATTGCTTTTGAAATACAATTTCAGAGAGTATTTTTTCTGGAAAAGAAAAAAAAACCAAACAACAATTTTCATGTGTAATGGAGTCCTGTTTAGTTGTAATGACATTTTTGTAACGAAAGGGTTGACCCTTGTGCAACACTAGGGATGAAGGAAAAGTGGTAATCAGACAGACATAAGTTGCTTTTAAAGTCAGTCCAAAAATAATGGGGCAATTTGAGTAATAGAGGTCTGCTTGTAGTGAAATATAGGTCTATGTTTATCTGTTCAGTTTTCACTGCTCTTGCATCTGTTGCAAAATCTTCAAACATAAAAAAGGTTTTGTTAAGGATTACAATATCCATACAGTGCAACTCAACAGTGAATTTTATAATATTTGTAATTATTTTGATATTCTCCTTTTATTCATTCTTTTGAAGACAAACAACATGAAGTTGAAATCCCTTCTCCAACACAGAAAGAGAAAGAGAAAAAGAAGAGGCCAATGTCCCAGATCAGTGGAGTCAAAAAACTCATGCACAGCTCCAGTTTAACTAATTCCAGTATTCCCAGATTTGGAGTTAAAACAGACCAAGAAGATGTCCTTGCCAAGGTAGAGAATATCTAAATCCTTGAATCTAAATAATTGAATTAAAATAGAGCATGGACTTGTCAGTATTATTCCTCCTCTGCTTAAAAAGCACATTGATTTCAAGCTGTAGCACCAAACATGGATCTCACTTGAAATAATCCAAATTCGTTGAAGTGTAAGAATAGCAAGTACAATCAGAATCAGGCCATAAGGCTTAATTTCAGCATGAACAGGATTTAATCTGGAGATGGGATGTAAATTAGCATTTGTGTATGCATTAATAAAGCTGCTTATTCATAAATAGTATCTGAAAAATGAAGATTAAACATAGCATATACTGTCACAGGAATGAAAATATATTGCAACCCTATTTTTTAAAAATACACAGCTGGTATATAGCATTAGAGCTATCCTTCCTAATTTTAGCTGTATCATTTTATGTACAGCCTTTGTGTTTTTGTTACTAGTGACATTTTCTATGATACTTTTGCACCAACACCTAACTACTTGACAATATTAGAAAAATGGTATGAAGGCATTTTTAATTGAGTTTTCCTTTTGAAGTAGGCCTATCCTTACATTTTCAGGAATCTTATTTGCAGAGTGTTTCTGAGATCCAGGGAATGTGCAGTAGAATTGCAGCATCTCTGGAGGTTTTCTCCACAGTGAATTTTGTTGCCAACGGGCAGTGAGATAGGGAAGTGTGTCAGTTAAGTTCATTCAAGATACTGTAGTGTGTTTCCCTCTGGAGCAATCCACTTAACAGGCACTGTTCCCTGCTTAGTGAGTTTAAGTATGGAAAGTTGGTAGATACAAATTCCAATGCTGTAAGATTAGTAGCGGCAGCAGAGTTTAGCCCTTCCAAAGTTTAGCATATAACTTTCACAGTGGCAAGTTTTGAATCTTCATGGATCCTGTTTATAATTGTTTCAGTTACAAATTGCTGGAATTTGTGTGTTAGGTTTCAAACTGTTTGTTGCTTTATTCTACTGTAGGAACTAGAAGATGTGAACAAATGGGGCCTTCAGGTTTTCAGAGTAGCAGAGTTATCTGGAAACAGACCTTTGACTGTCATCATGCACACTATTTTTCAGGCAAGTAGGAGCAGTCTTGCAGTTTTTTTGCTTGTCTTGGAGATTTTTCTGTGCATTGTAATCTAATTGCTTTTCTTTTGCTTTTATAGGAACGGGACTTGTTAAAAACTTTTAAGATTCCAGTAGATACTTTAATAACTTACTTGATGACCCTTGAAGACCATTACCATGCAGATGTGGCATATCACAATAACATACATGCTGCAGATGTCGTTCAGTCAACCCATGTTCTACTATCAACCCCGGCATTAGAGGTAAACTACACTGAGGAGGAAAAGTGGCAGTTTTGAGAGAAGAGGGCATACTGAGAGTCTTCTAAACTAAATATTAAAGATCTTAGTTTCTGCAATATTTAAGAGATTTAATATTAAAATAATTATTTATTTGCAATAGTTAAAAGAGCTGCTAACATGTCTTTCATTAATTCTTTTCTTTTAAAGGTATTTTGTGAGGATCAAAGCTTATTTACATGTAAATATTGTGCAGAAAATGTCACATCATGCAGATTCATGCTGTCATAATCTTTTTCATTGTAACACAATGCATATCTTGTTTCCTCTGTCTCATTATTAACACTACATCCTATTCTGTCATTATTTCCCATGTGGGATTCTCATTAACCACAATTAGTGGACTTGCTTAGGAAAGATAGTGATAAAGTGAGGTTCCCTCAACAGGGCTTTTTGAGTTTTGGTTTGGTTTTTTTGGGTATTTTTTTCACTTGGCATATTTACTCTGATCCTGAAAAATTATTTTTGTATTTGTTTGTAGCACAGATTGGAACATGTACTAAATTTTCCCTAGACTATCTCTTCTTTTTTTCTCTTAAATATTTTAAAATTATTTGAAAAAAAAAAAAAAAGTTGTATGTTCTTTTCATAGTAATTCTCTTGTTGAGAGTTCTTAAATCTCTGAAGTAGAAGAACAAAAGGGTAATTTTCCCTTTTTTCAGCACAGTTCAGATATTAATATAGCAAACATTGATATATTCCAGTAAATTGTTGGGAAAAGGCAGATAAAGCAAACAGTTGAAACTTTTGTAATTTGAAAGGACTTTTCTTCATTTCAAGAAGGTCTGCATTTTGACTCTTTTTCATAATGACCAGTCTTTTATGTTGCTGAATACATCTGCTTTACCTTCTTCAAAAGTGAGTTATAAGTGGACATTAAGACTATTGGCAGGATCCTCAAAGACTTGGGAATTTTCTTGCTCACAAGGAGGCAGATCAGATAATGTTCTTAAAACACCGCTGGCTTCACCAAACAGTCATTAGTAATATTTTGGGTTTTTTTTTTTTTCTCCAGATCAGTTTTTTTAGCTGGTAAAATGGTGATATCTGTTCAGTGCCACTGCTGGTTTACACACTTCTGAGCTGTCCTTGGTCACTTGTGAAAGCAATTATATAATGTGGGTGCTTCTGACAACAGGGGACCGGGCTCAGTGACATTCCAAGTCCATTTCAATCCTCTTTTCCTGTCTTCCTAATAATCTCATGCAGATGGAAAATCAGTAAATGTTAAGTAAGATGTTTTGTAGTCTGTCACCATTTCCTTTAGCATCATATAGGAGATGTGCATCTTTCAAGTACAGAACAATACATAGGAGTCAAGCTGAAATATTTAATTTCAATTTGTTCTATAAGTTAGAAAACTGTACTTAATTATCCAACAAAAGTGGATTTGTTTACAGACTGAGGTTGAAAATACTTCAGTTGTGACAGAATTTAGTGATGCTGTCAGTATGAAATACAGATTAATTTGGTCAAACTCAAAATATTTATGAAGTTCTACATAACTGATGATTTTACAAATAGTTGTGATAGCCTGTGTATAAAGTCTCTAGAGATCGTGGTGATTTCAAATGTGTTTTTGCTTGTTCAGATCTAGATTCAAAGTAGGGTCCTTTTAATTGAAAACACTCTTTCACTGATTAGTGATTGTCATCTTTGTTTCATGATTTTCTAGGCAGTGTTCACTGATTTGGAGATTCTTGCAGCAATTTTTGCCAGTGCAATACATGATGTAGATCATCCTGGGGTTTCAAACCAGTTTCTTATCAACACAAGTAAGTTTAATGTTCAGTGATTTTCTCAAAAATTTGCTGCAAGATCTGCACATAGCACCTGAAAAAACCTCAGTTTATGCCTTGTTTGCTTCTATCTGTTACTTTTCTCAATAAATAGATAGGTATTTCTGTTTTAAACTGGATATTTTGCATTTCTTGTAACTTTAGAAATAATTTACATAGTGCCCTCTAGCAAGAAGTACTAAGGTATGAACTATAATCCCAGCATTGTTTCAATGTATTGGATGTGGTTTCTCCTGGAAAATAGTTGATCTACATTAAATAAATAAAGTTATAGGAGAAAAATGAAGGAAGATTAAATTAAATAAAATTAATTAAATTTAATTAAATTAATTAAAAAAAATAAATTAAAAAAATATGAAAGGCAGTTTGCATCTGTATTGGAAAAATATGATATGACCAAGGATAGAAATTCAGAAAACAAGTTTATTTTTTGCAAACAGACTGTCAGGCCCATCTATGTCTCTGGTTTTGATCTCTCATGCCTTGTGGACTGAATATTACCAGCCTGTTCCTGCAGACTATGACAAACCTGTTTTTTCAACCCTAATGCCATGTCCAGATTTGAAACCTAGCATACTTATTCTACATTTCTCAAGGCTATTGTCTGCAGCATTGCTGAACCTCTCTCCACTTTTTAATCTTCTGCTGAAACAAAGACACTGTTAGCTTCATTGAACCTGACTGTGACACTTTTACTGAATGGCTTGTAACTTGCTTTGATTTCATTGGCATAGGTCACTATTATCAATGTGTAGTATTTCAGAGGTCAGGACAAGTTCCATCATACTGTGACTTCTTTTACTGTCTTACAACCTTCTTTTGTGATAACTGACACAGAAATACAGAGTTGAAATAATGCTAATAATTCAAGAACAGAAGAAGAAAAAGAAAAGAAATGGAAACATACCTAGGATTGTGTATTTGACCCATCTGGTTGCACATTTATAGATACTGACATTTCTGCACATGGGTGAATATATTGCACTGGTGCTAAAATAGAATGACCCCAAATCAACAGTGCAGTTTGAAGAAGGGAGCTCCTCCTCTGAGTCATTGCTCTTATATATTCAAATAAGACATTCACTCTAGTTTAGCCATCATTCAGTTTTGTTTGCCTTAATGGCCTGAGGGCCACCCTATAATGAAATTGAACTTGATGACTCATCTGCATGGAGGAGAAGGATTGGGATTGACTCTAGATTTTTTGTGCTTCATTGGTAACCAGTACAGTTCAGCAGCTTAGTATAGACAGAGAGTGAGTCAAGCTTTGTCCACAAAACAGTGTATAATATCTGAATTCTTAAGAGTGGGCATATGTAAGTAAAGTTTTTCTTTGCTTGCTTAATCAGTAATCCAGTATCAGTATATATTGGTGGCTCTGAGGTTCTATGAGGAAACCACAGAGTTGTTCAAGTTTAAGTGGAATGACTGGCTAGTTGAAGTGAGAGTGGTGGTACATAAAGCTGTCACTTTTAGGCAGACAGTTGAAATTCAGCTAAGATAGGAGTAGTTCTTGATGCTGATACTTAGAAGAAATATCTTGTTTTTCTCAATTCATCTTTCGATAGAGGTGGCTTCTGTGTCAGTCAAGTAACATCATTAATTGGAACTGCTTTTGCCAAGCTGAAAGAAACAAAAGGATTTTTTCCCTTTTAAATTGTTCTTTGTACAAGGAAGAAACTGTAGGGACAGAGACAGAAAAAAGGCTATCTAATGGAAGTCTCTCAAATCCAAAACTTTCCTAACATCTAGTTTTGTTTTCCAGTGAACCTTACAATGTATTAACATTTCACAAACCATAATAGATGTAGTTACTTAAAGTATGTACATATTTGCCATATTTTTGGCCTATTCTTTATAATTAGTCTTAGTGATTTTTCTGAATATTATTTTCTTATTTAAAGTCTGTTACAGACTTTAATATATATATATATATATTATTAAAGTCTACATATAGTATAAAGTATATATATATCTATAATTTAATTTGAAAATTAAAGTCTATTACAGAGTTTCCAGGGAAATTGATCCCTCTTAAATTCTATTAAAGAACAAACAAATATAGATTTTATTAGCATCAGAGGAGATTTGATCATTATAACTATGTCCTTCCAGAAAAATAGTCTTGAAGCTTATAATGTGCTACAGAGGTTATGAAGGGGGAACTTTCTTCCATTTCCACATCCATTTCCATTTTAGCTCCGTGTGTAGCTCCAGCACTTCCAAAGTATTTTGACAGTCTCAGGTGTTTTGCAGTTATGGCTCATCAGAAGGCTTTTGAAAGGAAAATAAACTATTGCCAGTCATCTTTGTAAGAAAAATAAGTAGACAAGCTTTGTATGTGTTCTAAGAAAGATGAGAGATCACTTTACAAACTCGCTTGCTTTCCTTCTACTTCTGCTGTTGTAGTTGTGCCACCACTGGGATAAGGAAAGACAGAGGAAGAGTTTCCTGCTTCAATCAATCTATTCAAGACAGGAGAGGAGGACAGCAGGAGAATAGATAATGAGATTAATAAAATCCTAAGATCAGAGGTTTTAGAGGTCTCCCATTGAGCCAGAGGCATTTTTAAACATAGCTGCTCTAAAAGATAAAGAGCAGAAAGCAGAATAGACTGACGTATGGTTGGGCTTAGGATAGAACAGTTCTAATAAATAGATGTTAATATTGCACATGACAAGTATGATTGCATAAAAAGTATTAGGGTTTCTTGTGACAGATTAATTTATAAGCTGTGTCTTAGAGCATATACAAGCTGACTGTGGTATTTTGGGGTAGAAGCTGAAGCTGTGCAAAAAGTTTTTGTAACTGCTTTTGTTTGTCAGGGCTGTTCAGCAGGTTTAAGCAGCCATATGAGGTGACTGAGTTAAGAATACTTTTGTCAGAGAAGGCAGCATTACAAACAGCATCAGGCACTGATCACACTTGAATACAAGGCAGCATGCAAGGCCACTGCTTGCATTTTCAAGACACATGGTGTTACAAGGACAAGGCCAGAAGCACAGCTGATACCATCCTACCAGCCTCCTCTCAACATATCCAGTTGTCATGGACTAATGAATGTAAGCCTAGGTCACTAGGCATCTGTGCTTCTTAGGTAACTGCAGAAAGACATGATTTTGAAACCAAGATGTGTACTCACTGCAGCAGACCTGCAGCAAAGCCTCAGCTATGTGTAGCCAGGTTTGAGTGCTGGAAAGCTGAAACTTGACTAACAGATATTGTGATGGAGGGATGCATGAGAAGAGAACACATCAGAGTGTTTTAGTTGAGGTGTGTTTAGGCATATATTGTGCATATAATATTTTCCAAGTGACCACATGCAGATATGAAAATGTATTCTGAAAATTATCTTCCTTGTATTTTTTCTGACTTGCCACTCGAGGCACGTGTACACGCGTCACTGCAAAGCATTTTCTTAATTTTCCTCAACATGCTTTGCCTTGATCTGTTAAGATGTTCAGTCATTAAATTCTGTAACATTTGATACTGTGTGAACTACAGCGAGGCTGTTTCTAAAAGATTATCTGTAAATCTTATTATGAATGTAATGAATTTGAAAAAAAATTTTTAAGGGATTTGATAGAAGCACAGGCTTTAGTAACATTCTGACCAACAATTGTTATTGCAGATTCTGAACTCGCCTTGATGTACAATGACTCATCAGTACTGGAGAATCATCACTTAGCTGTGGGTTTCAAGCTGCTGCAGGAAGAAAATTGTGACATTTTCCAGAATTTGACCAAAAAACAGAGGCAATCATTAAGGAAAATGGTCATTGACATCGTGAGTTCTGCTTGAGACTCCATCTTCCATAGAGCTAATAAATTGAGTAATAAAGCACAGATGCGTTTTATGATAAATTAGATGCCATTATACTTGTAAACAATGAAATAAAAGTTTGAAGTTTTATTGCGTCTTATCCAAACACGTATAGTGTCTTAAGTTTCAATAATAGTCTATGCATTTTTAGAAGGTATACAATTCTGTCTCAAGATGATTTTGTGCTGACATGTGTCATTCCACCAGCACAGTTAGAAATTTGCTGCTGAATTGACGGTGAATCTAGGCTGATCAGATCATTTTGAACAATTCTGAGCAATCATTTTGTCATGTTCTTAAAATAACTAAAAGGAAAATGTACTGTTGTAGACACTAATGACATACAGGGCTCAGACTTTTAGCATGTATTCAGACACAGAAATCATGAGTTCCTTCCAAAACTGTTTATTTAAATGTTCAAAGATTTTTTTAAAAAAATACAGTAGTGTAATTTACATAGTGAGTTTTTTAATTTGGTTTTTTTTATTGTAATTTTTTTCTTTCAAGGTACTTGCAACAGATATGTCTAAGCATATGAATCTATTGGCTGATTTAAAAACTATGGTTGAAACTAAAAAAGTGACCAGTTCTGGTGTCCTACTTCTTGATAACTATTCAGACAGGATTCAGGTAAGAAAATGCATCTGCAATGGTTACTTGCATTAATTTACATACTTACTAACATTGGCTTTCCCATTCTCCAGCATGAATTAGATAAGCTGTCCATTCTTGCACCATGATTTGCTACTTCCCTGTGTTTCCTCCCTGTGACATGGTCTGAGTGATTCTCTGAGAGAGTAATGAAGTGCTAGAGTAGTTCTGGACTAAATGAGGTTTTCACCTTCCCTTCAAATTATCCGTATGTGATTGTCTTTCTCACAAAGATATCCTGGCCTTTTTACGGGCAGAAGCAATTCATGGGTATTACTGCGAGTATGAAAAACACCCAAGCACATAAGTTTTTGCTGTTTAGAATAAATCTTGCACTACATGTATTTTCAAGATTCTGTTTCACAGTCACCAGAATTGTAAATGGAAAAGGTGCTGCTGTTCTCCAGTGTAATTACACCACAGGTGTTCAATCTATTTTAGGTTCTTCAGAATATGGTGCACTGTGCAGACCTGAGCAATCCAACCAAGCCACTCCATCTCTACCGCCAATGGACAGACAGAATAATGGAAGAATTTTTCCGTCAGGGAGATCGGGAAAGAGAGAGGGGAATGGAGATAAGTCCCATGTGTGATAAGCACAATGCATCTGTAGAAAAATCACAGGTAATTGATTTGAGTAGGCAGTTAAACATTTTGACAGAAAAGAATGGTACATAGCCATGTTTTGAATAATTTTGAATTCACTATTTCCTTTTTTTCCCACTGACTTAATGAATTCATCTCTTGAGTGAGGGGAAATGAGATTTCTACTGTGAAAACATAGTGCATGTCGTGTTTACTGAAGGGATTCCATCACTGTCATGACCTGCAATGCAGCATACATGTCAAAAGAGATTATTGTACAGCTGCTCACTAGGGTTTCCTTCAAAAAGAGAATTAACTATAAAACAGATGTTCAGCTCACTAGATGCAGTGGAGTTGTTTAGAATGAACAGTTCACTTTAAAACAAATTCTTTCCAAGTCCTTTTCCAATATCCTGAATCAGACTTTTAAAATGTAAAAGACCTTATTTGCTACATAAACTGGTATGGTTTCCTTTCAGCCAAGTATAAGGGTGATGTATCTAATGTCTCTTACTAGCATTTTATTTCTCATACTTTGCATGACTTGTAAGTATATTTATTTATTTGTGAATAATCGTATCTTTATTATTTGAAACAGGTGGGTTTTATAGACTACATTGTTCATCCTTTGTGGGAGACGTGGGCAGATCTTGTTCACCCAGATGCCCAGGATATCTTAGATACACTGGAGGACAATCGAGAATGGTACCAGAGCACAATCCCTCGAAGTCCCTCTCCTGCACCTGATGACCAGGAAGAGGGAAGGCAGGGTCAAACTGAAAAATTCCAGTTTGAACTGACACTGGAGGAAGATGGTGAGTCAGACACTGAAAAAGACAGTGGAAGTCAAGTAGAAGAAGACACCAGCTTCAGTGACTCCAAGACTCTTTGCACCCAGGATTCAGAATCCACTGAAATTCCTCTTGATGAGCAAGTAGGGGAAGAAGTAGAAGAGGAGGAGAACCAAACAGAACCTTGTGTGGTAGAAGACCATTCTCCTGACACGTAACAATGAAGACGCAGTCTCTTTCTCTCTTACTCTCTCCCTTTGTTTTCCTCTTTCTGTTTTTTTTTCTTTTTTTTTTGTCTGTTTGTTTGTTTGTTTGTTTTGTTTGGGTTTGTTTTTTTTTTTTAAATTCAGGTAATGGTTTCCAAAGTGTATGTCAGATACTACAACCATGGTCACAACTTGCTGTCATCTGCCAGGATGATTGTTGATCAAAACTGATGTTGATGACTCAGTTTGGCACTCAGGAATATTGTAACCAGAATTTTCACCTCCATGGCATCAGAAAGCAGGGGGAGAACATCCATAAACTACACTTTAATAAGCTCTCCATTTGGCAGATTCAATTAAATAAAGCAAATGTTTTCAGAGGGGTACCACCTGCCAAATGAATGTTGGTGTGCTTTGATAGTTTTTGAATTCATTGTATTTCGCAAGCAAAGCATTGGGTAATGTTCATCTTGAGAGGAAACAGACAGAAAAAAAATTGAGGTTCCTACTGGAAAACAAATTCACATAAATAATGGGACACAACATGATTCTGTTACCAACAGGAAGATGAGCTCTGAAAATTGCATGATTTTCTAATTTCAAGTCTTCTTGAGACATGACTCAAAGAAAGTGTGACCCAGTGGGTTGCATTAACCTCTCCATTTTGTATAATATATGAAAGAGATCTTTCGTAGAGTTTACTTTTATTAAATATACCAAGGTGTTATATTTAAAAAAAAAACAAAAAAAACACTTTCATCTGCCACTGGTTATTTTTTTTCCCAAAGAGTAACTTGCAGGTTTTCAGTACAAATCTGTGCTACACTGGAGAACACATCTAGGATTTTTTTCTTTACTTCATTTTTTTTATTATTATTTTTTATTTTGGTTTTGGGGTTTTTTTTGTTGTTTTTTTTGCACCTTAGAATCTCATGGTATTATTGAGCTGTAAAAGTCTATTATTTTATATATTAGTGAGTTACAAGAATATTCTTTGTGTTACATGAAACTTTTTCAGTGTGATAGCATTTTTTTGTTTATTTTTCCTCACAATTTTCCCAAATGTATTAGTGGACTTACATAGTGCTTTTGCCCTCATAGTGGCCTGATCCTGCCAGTTCTGTCTTACCAAAAGAAGTGGTCCCATTTATAGCAACTATGACCACTAACATTAAGATTTACAGGACCAGAGCCTGTAAAAAGGATAACAAATTGTCATCAGGACAGACAAAAGCAGCTCCTTTGCTGTACTAATAAAATTTGTTCCTCTGAAATATGGTTTTTCAGACTTCTTGGCTAGGAGATACAGACTGCTAAATCAGAACAGACTAATACAATGCATAGAATATTTGTTCTGGTGAAAAAAAACATTAGTGTAATATTTCCAATTTTGACTTTCAGTAGCTTTCAATCTGGATAGCTATCTAGTGAAACCCTTTGCTAATCTGAGATGTGTACAACATAAAAATAATGATTAGTATTATTTTTTCATGTCTTTGTTGCAAGAAGAGCCAGGTCAGTCTTGTCTTTTTGTGTTTTTAAGTAAATGAGCAATGCATCATCAGAATTGTAGTTTACTCCGTTTTATTTCAATCTTAGATCTTTTCATCCTTTATCCAGCTTGTGCTAAGGGAATCCTGCCTTTCCATTTAATTGGTACTGAAAGCTTCTATAACTTGGAAAGCTAAAGGGAGGTAGGAGTTCATATTTATCATTTCCCAGTCCTGTTGCTTCTTCACATGAAAGAAGAAAAAAGAATTATTTCCTACACTTTAGTCTTCATTAAAATTGTGGGTTTGAGTGTAGAAGATGGGAAATAGTTGCATAGGGAGGCTAGCAAACTCCCATAGTGTAAAATTCTGTTAAAATGACAATATCAAGATAATTCTTAAAAAAGGATGATAGCAACAGCCATTATTTTTTCCCTTTGGATTCATTTTATAGCAAATTTGCAGATATGTATACAGGGGCTTTTAAAGTGTCATAGAACTAGAATAAAAGCCTCTTTCACAATAATTTGACAATAATTCAGCTATTAAATGCATTTTGCATTCTTCTATATCCAGGTAATAGTTTTCTAAACCATTAGCCCTCACAGGGCCTTAGCACAGAGGATGCTGAAGCAGGAAAAAGAATGAAGATAACTCATGGGGCTTTTTTCATGTTTTGATTTTTTTTTTTTAATCTTTTCTTAATAATTTCTTCCTGAACACGATCCATCTAAAAATCTTTTCAGTCCCCAAGAGTGCCTGGAACCTCAGTAATGGAAAAGCAATATAAATTCCAGAATAACCAGTAGGACCTGGAAGGTTTTGTATCTGCACTAAGTGAAAGTAAATAAACATAAGACCATATTGTGAGATATACACCTATACATGTGGACAATCAAATCATAGAAAATGATATCATTTCTTAGAGTTGGGGATATAATGCACTGCACAATCTTTTTTTTTCCCTCTTTGCCAAAGTGTGTTTTAGCATTGTACACTGCTTCAAAACAATACAATTTACAAGTGGCTTTATGTGTTGTGAATATTTTTGACATAACAAAACGCAGTGAGTGGGTATTGAGTGGGAGGAAAAAAGAAAAATCACCTTGTTTATAGCAGTACACTTTAGCTTGCAAGTTGCTGTACTCAGTAATGCTGTATTTAAATTCTTAAATTGTTTTGTGTCATTAAAAAATGATAATGAAAGAATATCAATAGAACAAATAGCATTCAGAAGCTTAAAAAACTTGAATGAGATGGATTTTATAGAAAGTTTTGACAGTTCTTTCAAACGCATTATTTATTTTTTGTGCCATGCATTTTTCTCACCAAATGACCTTACCTGTAATACAGTCTTGTTTGTCTCTGTTTACAACCATGTATTTATTGTAATGTACATACTGTAATGTTAATTGTAAATTATCAGTTCTTATTATAACATCATCCTTGTCAGGGTGGTGTTGCTGTATTTGGAAACTCTTGGTGAGAGAATGATTATTGTGTATACATATTCCTTGTACATTTTTTCTCCTGTAATATATTCAGTGTCACCATAGAGCTCGTTTATGGAAGATTCAAGAAAAGTATAAAATACATAAAGATGTATCAATGAAAAAGCTGCAGGTCTTTGGTCCCAGGGCTGTGCCTTAACTTTAAACAATATTTTCTTGTTTTGCTGCATTTGAAAGTAAGGTAGCCTTGGGGCTAGGGCTGGGCATTTCTACCATATTTTTAGTTGCTAACTGATGGGGGATACTCTTACGAGCTAATATATGTGATACTACAATAAACTTTTGTTCTTGACCCTGCTGGAAGTTTGAGGTTTTCCAGACTTCTACTAATGTAATTGTATTGTCTGTCGTATTATCTTTTTACAGCCTGTCACTGGGGATTATTGCAGCCATTTTTTGTTCCAAAAAAAAAAAAAAAATAAATAATTGATGCTGCATTTCAGTACTGAATTGCACTGAAACAGCTTTGGAAAGCATCTCTAATAAGCATTTGATTCCAATGCATATTGGGAAATGGAATAATGAGAATTAAAAAGGTATAACTTGTACACTTCTACAATTGTCTCTAATGTCTCTTCTTTAGTAGCACAAATTATCACTGTATAAGCAGAATCCATAAAGTAGGACAAAAGACAACTTCAGTCTTGGAAATGCTTTCCAACACCAATGTTAGTGTTACTAGTAGCCAAAGTTTTATTTTATATAGGTGTAGCTAAGGCTTTGTACAGCTGTGTATGGCATAATGCACTAGCTCTACAGAAGAGCAGTAAACCATTAGATCTTTTAATAACACTACTATTAGGTTTGCAGGTTAGACTGAGCATCTGTTGCTGTTTGACATTGCTCCAAACTACTTAGAGCTGGTATCATTGAATTTGCCAGAGTGAGGTACATACCTCTCCTCTGTTCCAGTGATGCCCAGCCCTCGTAACTTGTGACTTCTTCATGAAAGGAGAGATTCCTTTTCAAGGAAAAACAGAATCTCCTTTTTGACACAAACTGTAGATTTTAGCAGCCCTGGCCCAAAGGAAATTGAATGCTTTTGTTTTATATGGTATAAAAGGGACACTATCACAACAGAAATCCTGAACAATTTCTTCTTACTGTTTTAATTCGGTATTTTCTTTGGGGATGTCTTGAGAGTGGCAACTTGTGTGAACATTGCACATGGCTATTCTTTCACTGGTTTCTTAGCCTCTCTTACAGCCTATGGGATAGTACTGTACATCAATACCTTCATATGAAGTTTTATATGCAATGGAAATAAAAGCATGTGTTGATTCTGCCTAGTTACTGTGATTTCTTTTGCAAGTTAACTTTCTTTATATATATATATATCCCGTAGTTTTGACATCTTAAGAGAACACATATTTACAGAATAATTTGATTACCATATTTTTGTCAGAACATTGTTTTGCATTGATAATACAAAACAAATGTGAGCAAATTATGAAAGTCAATCAAATATGGTATTTCATACAGGAGTCTAATCTACATAGCTGTGATACACAGTTATATTGGAAAGGCTTTTTATCAGTTTTCAGGGCATTTTACTACTGGCTTCAATGTCTTTACAGAAACTAGGTGTCTAGAGATTGTCTAGAGAAGCAATATGCTCAGATACCACAAAGGAAAAAAAAAAAGAAAATAAGGTATCAGTTAAATATTGTCACAATCTCTGCTCTGAATGGATGATAAAAAGAAATTTCTTTTAAAAATAAAATTAATATATTTCAGTTTTTTTACTGAGGAAGAAATATGATCTTAGTGCAGGTCCAACTCTTGAACTGGCTTTCGGGCACCTTTCCTTGATCAGTGTGAGCCTTTGTTGTTTAATGGGGTTGTTTGCTTAACTGAACATAGTATCTGGTTGAATACAAAAAAAAGTCTATGTTCATTTTTTCCTTAAGTTTCTTAGATTCTTCTTTGGGTTTAGGGGCTACCTTGCAAGGAGTACCAATCCTTAGGACTCCTTTTTAATCACACCTGTGTGGCAGAAAAGGCTGAGAAATGCTGTGTTGGGAAGATGAAAGATGCTGCCCTGAGCAGTGGGTGGATAAACTAGATGGTGTCTGTCACTTCTGTCAGGCTCCTCCTCACATATTCCCAGCAGCCTTAATGAGAAAATGGCTTGCACACATCATGGCTATTTTTATAAGGAAGAAGGAGACCCAAATTATTGTTGGCACTACTAAAACCTTTTCGGTAAGTAGGTCAGGTACCACAGCCGTGCATGTGGTAAGCCTGAAGCTGGCAGCATTAGCCCACTGCTTCCTACATCCTCTGGCAGCACTTTGTCAGTCTCTGTGCATGGAAATTATGAATCAGAATAGGCAAGTTTCAGAGCAAATCCAAAATGTTTCCCGTGTTTCACTGCAGACAGCTGCTGCTGTAGAAGTTCAATGTATTTTCGAACAAATGACTTCTATTTCTTAATGAGACAAACAGTCTGAATAGATACAGCTTTGCTTAATCTCTCTGCTGCATGGAAAATGAAAGTCACAGCTACTAGCACACGTAGTGTTTACTGGAATGATCAGTCCAATTTCTCTACCAGCTGTGATTAATTTTTCTTAGTTTTTCTACAGGAAAAAAAACAACACAAAAGTTCAAAGGTGAACTAACCCTTTAGTTAGTTCAATTTAGTTCATCCTGCAGGATAAAGACAATCTCTAGTTTTCTTCTTTCAAACTGATTGAGACATCTGAAGAAGTAGTAAAGGGGGGTAGAAAGTCCAAATAGAAATCAGATTGACAAATTAGGAGCAAAACCTGGGTAGGGAGAAATACCCTCCTAACTAAAATAATCTCATCTTGTCAAAGACATCCCGTAGCTGAAAATGGACATTAGGAGTATTGATTTTGATTTTTGTCTCAGTTCCCTGGGAGCAAAGCTGTACTTTTTTGCCTTCTTGCAAAGCAAATATTTTGAGGCCCCTGGACTTATTGTGGTGGTGGTAAAAACTGTATGTGTAGTTAAGATGCACATTTACAAAGTAAAAAGTGATTTGATATAATGCAGAGTTTAGCTCAGGTTTAAAGACTAAAAAGGTGGGATGTCTGCCTCAGATAAACAAACCCTTAGCATGGAAGATACCATACCTGAGCAAACAGCCTTTAGTGAAAGAAAGAAGAAGAAGAAGATATAGGTCACATTAATTGTCTAATGCTGATGAGCTGTGCAGACAGCAAATGCATATCAGAGACTCATCAGTCATGTTGCACAGTTACCTCCAGCCCTTATCCTGCCCTCCTCTGATACCCACTGAGTTCAGATGCCTACAATAACAGCAGCATAGATCATTGTTCACTTATCTGAAGAAGTCTGAAAAAACAAAACACAGGTTGTGCAGCATGTAGTAGCCGAAATACAGTTGGCATATGTGTTGTACATGTGTAGAATTTGGCTTGCAACAAATGCCTGTAAACCTTACAAGGGCTAGACTGAGACAGTTAAAAGTGGCTTAAAAACTTCAGTATTTTCTGATGGTTGAAACTCCAGCAAACTAATGGCCAAATCTCTTAAGAACTTAAATTTTCTAAACTTTGACTGTAGCACTGACCAAACTAAGATCTGTGCACAGCCCTTTGCATTCTCAAACTGCAGTTCATGGTTTATGTTGGCTGTCCTGACCGCAGCTGGGACTATGCCTCCTAAACCATAGCCTTTGTTGAAATTTGATACAAAGTCTACTTGATAGAAGGGATCATTTGAGTGCAGAAATATTGAGCCCTTTCTCTGATGAAATGAGCAGAAACAGTTGATGTAGAGCTGCCTTTATCATTCAGCTGGCTGTGAACCCCCTCTGACACCCCGGTTTGTTACAGGAGCCCACATAGAGCAGTTTTCGGATTTAGGCTTCTTGCTATGGCATGGAAAGAAAACAGAAGTGCTCTATGGAGCTATAAAATTGTGTTTTATTGCACACACTACAAAGACAAAGCTTGCAGCAAACAAAGAAGCAACCCTAGCCCTGCTTGAAATAATCTTGCTTGCTATTTTGTTCTCTCTCTCATTCACTCACATAAGCAGGGGTAATGTGCCTATAATAACCACATGCATTTGGGAATCAAGAATGTCAGAAACATTTATCAGAAGAAAGACTATCAGGGTATCAGTCATACAACCCATGTGCAAGGATGCAGTGCTGATGGCAGCTGCAGAGAAATGTCCCTTACAAAGCTGTGCCTGTAAAAGGGCTAAAAAAATGTTTGAGAAGCAGTAAATGGGCGACTATTTGAATACTTTTAGTGTGGTGAAAGATGTTACTGGAAGCATGGTGCTCAAGTTTGGATGATTGGAGATGCAGTTTGAGAAGATAAAAAGTGCAATGGAAAAATAATTAAACAGCTTGAAATCTTGCGGTCTAGTGGCATTCCAGGAATATGACCTGTTTAACTTACCCAAGAGAAGGTTAAGATAAGGTTTGATCAGGTGGTGACAGAAACGTGACAGTCTCTCAGTCCCTCTTACTGTCTAGCAGGCAAAGCCAGCCACCACCAAAGGAGCCACATCACAGAGATCTAACTTCTGACAAATTCAGGCTGCAGGAAGTAGACCCTATACCAGCTGGTTTCATTCACTCTTTGTGCCTACAGGTACCTTGCTAGGAACCAGGACTTGGGAAAATACCATCACAAGTGAGTGATGTTCTGTGTGTGCTGGGACCTACACACACTTCTTAGTGCCACAGGTCCTACCCTTATGGGTGCCTAGTGATATGTATGATGCACTTAGGTTTAGCTTTGCCTGAGAATGGGCTGGTCCATTGTGCAGATGTTGGGCAGGGGGTGTGTGATTAAGGAGAGAGAATGGCTGTTTGGGGGACTTTTTCTGCTACAGTAATTTTCAAATCATAATCCACCTCACATTTCTCAAGGACTCCTCCTCAGTGGGAGATGTACACTTGCCATAAGGCAACCACATATTTCTGTGAGTTGCAGACCTTATCAGGTTGGTTTTCTTCTGCTCTGGTGCATCTTCTGAAGCTGTAAGCTTCTGGCTGAATCTATCCCTGCATGGATAGAGACATGTGTGAGCATTTTCTTCTGCAGCTGGCTTTTTATTTTCATTAAACTATTAGAAATATATGCCATTAAATATGGTAAAATTTTCCTTGCAAGTTCAAAAGTTAAAGGACCTCCTTGCAGGCAGCCTGTGTTGGTATGTGGGCTGTATTCCATGGAGACAAGGGCACAGGGACACTACTGCTTACAATTAGCAGCTGCCTCCTGGACCCCTGAGGAAAAAAGCTGCTTTGCTGGAAGCATCATTTCCCTGGCAAAGAAGCATGATGGTTCCTGGTGCATCCCAAATACAGAACAAGTGACAGATGCCCCCTTGAGGGGCTCTGCCTCCCACCCCCCAGGACCAGGCAGCTGCGGGAAGGGGGAAGTGCCGTGTGGAGTGAGAAGAGACGCAGGGCAGTGCATGCTGCCCTCTGATACACTTCCATTTGATTTAGCAAGTTAGTGTCTGCATGTAGAAGGAGAATGCTTAGGCAACAGCAGGTGCCAGCTGGAGTTTTCTTTATGTTTTTACTGGTATGTTTTTTAGGAAAATGTTATCTTTGTAACATCTCCAGTTTTGTTGAAGATTACTCATATAAGTCAACCCCATGTGCAATTAGCTAATATGCTCTGTGCTGGCTTTGGTTGGGGTAGTTAATTTTCTTCACCTAGTATGGGATTGTGTTTTGAATTTGTGCTCAACGCAGTGTTGTTAGTATAGGGATATTTTTGTTACTGCTGAGCAGGGCTTACACAGAGC
>JAWWTY010000088.1:54732541-54755560 GCA_035222235.1 Margarornis squamiger
ATTTATTCTGTGTGCAGTAGCAGTCGAATGCCCTTTTTGAAAATAAAACGCTGTGAACTGGTAATGTTGCAGTAGGTAATTTTGAAGTTTTATTGAGGAACTCATGTTTAACTTCATTTAAAAGGTGAATCAGACTTCACACATTTACTATGCACTCATGTGTTCTATGCTGTGTTGATTAGTTGTCTTCTGTTGAACACCTCTATTTATATATGCTCTGCTTTTTTCTTTTTGTGTAAGTTCTGACCTTTTTGCAGAAGCAAGGCAACGTCTTTTAGCACATAATAACAGCAGATTTAGTTTCTGTTGTTCTGATGCAAAACTATTTTAAAAAAACACAAAAAATAACTGAACAAAAAAGTCATGTAACAATGTAAAAACTTTGGGAAGTGCTTGACATTTAACATTTCACTGGAATATTTAAAAATTGCTTTTTCTGGAGACTTCTCTTTCTCACACAATCCTACAAAATGTTTGATGAGCTAGAGGACCATAGCATAGACGAGGCTGACTCTCCTGGGAGGTCTTGCTGAAAAGTGAAAATGCTACACACTGTGAACTTGATCCAGAGACGGTCATCACAATAACTGATGGTCAAAACAGCTATAGTCACTGTAGAGTTCCTCCTGTTTTCAGCCTGAAAACAATGGCATTTTGTGATGACCTCTAAGTGGCTATAATACAGGTAAAACCTTAATCTCTAAAAGCTTAAAATATAAAATAAAAAAGAGCCTTCAGCCGAGGCACTGGAGAATTTAAAATGACTGCAGAATATTAATAATATTGCAAGCAGATACTTGAAATTATTTTTACTTGGAGAGTCATAGTCTAGTTGTTACGAGACAATGGTCACTTGAAATTCTGTCTGCTGGAAGTGATGTGTTATGGGGGAATCTGTACATGAAGAACTTGAAGGATCCAGTACAGGGATCAGAATTATTTCTTCCATCCCTGGAAATATTCATGGTCAGGTTGGATGGGGCTTTAAGCTCCCTGGTCTAGTGAAACGTGTTCCTCCTCATTGGCAAGGGGGTGTTGAAACTAGATGATCTTTAAGGTTCCTTCCAATCCAAGCCATTCTATGATTCCATGATTCTGTGATCCCATGGCAAGTGCAAGACATTTCTTTTTTTTCCTTTGTATGTCAGTGTGTGATGTAGTGTTAAAAAAAATTTAAGAGGACTTACAGTAAAACCCATGAGTCCGATTGAGGAAGAGATTTTCCACTAAAGTGACAGGAAACATCTCTCTCATCCTGTAAGGCTCTTCTCCATTGGGGGTTTTGCTGGGGGGGGACTGCTGACTCAAGATTTTACATGACTTTAACTGTGCTCTCTGACCATTGGCAGAGGCATTGCCGCAGAATCAGATTATGATTCCATTGCTAGATGCAGTTACCAACTGCAGCAGTTTTTCATGGCTCTGGGACTGGATCATGCAGCAGAGTTTTGTGTAGAGTTACTCCAGCCACTGCAATCTCTGGGCCTGGACCAAAGCAGTCTTCATCCAGCATTAGGAGAGGCAGCAGGGAAGCAACTGACCTCATGAGATGAGAGCACTGGTGTTGTCCCTGGGGCTGGTCTGTTGTAGGGACTACCAATCAGCCACAAATCAGCAGATTTCCAAGGTTTGTCATAAAATGCAGATATGGATATGACTGTGAATGACTACTGATCACACAATGTTCAACTCCAATAGTCCTGCCCTTCCTGGCCTGCAAAGTTCTGCTTCCCTATGAGAAGGGCACCAGGGCACCATCTTCTCTTGCTCAAAAAGAAGCAGCTACAGAGGTCTCTGGCAGGAAAAAATAATTCTGTGTCATGGTCTGAAGTAGCTCCCATCTTCTCTGTTTCAGTTTTTCTTTATATTTTCACTTTTCACTCAGTATCTGCAAACTTTTACAACCTGCTCTGTATCTGATACTTCTTAATTCTTATATGATATTTCCTCCATCCAACCACTTGAAAAATGGCTTATTCACTGCTACATCTCTCAGCAAACTCTGAATTTGCAACTTCTGCCATGTTGCCTTTTATATTTGCAAGCAGCTGTCCCTGTCTGACACCCGAGACTTTCTCTGCTCTGCTGTGGAGACCTCAGCAGTGAGTCTTAGTTTAAAGCAGAGAAATTGAGAGGGTGGAAACTGCAGGGGAGGGAAGAACCAGGATGGTGCTGGGAGCAGGAGTGAGCTCTTGGCCCACTAGGAAAGCATGATTTTTACAAAAGAGCTCTCTCTCCCAGAGACAAAGCCTCAGCTAGTACTGCAAGCAATGATAGCCAGGACAAAGCAGGGGCAGAAGAGGGTGAATATGGGCATGGTGAATCCCTTGGCAGGTCACAGCAGCCCTCCACAGGAAAAGCCACTGCAGTGAACTCATGCCTCAAATTAGTTGCTTGGTCATAACACCATTTCTGGCTTTTTATTTTCTTGGTCTTAATGCTTCATGCTCTTGCAGGTAATGATCACTGCCACTGGTATATAACTTAGAGCTGAACTACTTCTCCTAATTGCTTTCTGCAGGCATATTAAGGCAGAATACTGTGATCTGAGAACACAGTCCCAGCACAGCAGAGCTATCTGAGGCTGTGGGCTGAGCCAGTATGGCTCCCCTGGGGAAAAGAGGGATTCTAGAAGGAGTCACATGTTTAAATGAGAAGTGATGGGGAAGACTGGGAGAGGGAAACCCATAGCTTTAGTGTATTTCACATGGAACATAAATTCTGCCCTCCCTTCCTGCTGCATGAGCACATTTTGGGGTAGCAGCATTGGCAGTGCCCTTCCTTTCAGCCATCCCTCTTGTCAGCTTTGTCAGTCAAAGGGCAAGAGCACATGTTCCTCCCCTCAAAACTTTCAGAAATCAGGTTGGCATCCTTTCCAGATCTATGGCTCTGGAAGGCAGCACTGGGATTCACACCTTGTGGGTGGCCCTGCTGAGAAATAATTTGCCATGGTATGCAACAGAGGTTAAGAGGGCACAGTACCAGGCACCACATAAAGGAGGCCTTTACGTTCTCAGTCACCTGCCCTGCTAACACCACGACACTGGGTCTGGAAAACCCTTGTGGCTCCCTGGTGAGGGCATGAGCATTGTGCACCATCTGTCTCAGCTGAGCATCTTCTCACTCTGCCTTCTGGCTGACTGGGGACAGACCAGTAAGCTGTGATATTTTAGATGTGAACAGAGGAGCAGTTGCTTCTCCCATACAGGACTGGGGCAGGGTCCCCTGATATTTTAGGAGGTAGCTAGTTGAGGATTTGCAGCCAGCTCTGCTCTCTCTCAAAGCTACAAACCTCCAGTTAATGCAAATGCCTGCCCAAGGCCTCCAAACCCCGTGGCCCCCATACCTGGGGCTGAGAAAAGGATAAGGCGGCCTGAGATATCCAGTCTCTGCTCAGTGCAGAGTAGGACCAGTCTATCCCTGATCCACTTTTCATGCAGTGTACTGCCGAGTACACGTAAGGAGCAGGCCCTCTTCTGCTGGATGATGAATTAATAAGAAACACATTTGATGTTCATGCTCTTTCACTAGTGGGTCTATCTGGTAGCCTTTAAAATTGAAGTTTGAAAATTTACCTGTAAAATAAATGTTTTGAAAAATGTCAGCATTTTTTTTTTTTTTTTTGAGCATTCTGAGGAGTTAGTCTTCGAAGTAGGGTTTTAACATAAAGCCTGGAGAGTGAACTGCAATAATGTAGTGGGAACTAGCAGTTTTTGCAGACTGTAGCCTCATGTACCACATGGCTGCCATATGAGAAAGCAAGGGATCCTTTATAGTGCGCCAAAGAGCATTTCCTATACACTGAGTAAAATTGCCCTGCTTTACTATCTAGGCAAAATGCCTTCCCATGACATGTCAGTATACTTTTTCCACTGAAAAAAGAGATGCATCAGGTTGCAAAGAAGGAGGAAAGGTGCTTCCTATTTTGCCACTGAAACCAGTTCTGCCCTGCTCCTATCCCTGGGTCCAGAAGACAGAGGAAAGAAATGACAGGGAGAGACAAAGAAACCTCTGCTCGCACAAACAGTACACTGTGCATCATGAGGCCCACATTAAAGCTGTGTGTTCCCCCCTCTCTGAAACTGCTCTGAAGCTCTGTCTGTCTGCCTGCCAGCCTCCTGTCCATGTCACTGCAGGCTACGGTTACTGTGCAGCAGCACCTTCTGCTTCTGGCTGAATTGCATGGCCTGAACAGGAAAGCCTGTTTGAGTGTCCCTGTGAACCCACCCGGAAATGTTTGTAAATGCACAGCTAACCTTGCTGCCTGAAAAAAATGCAGAAGTTTGTGTAAGTCTCCAAGCTTGTAAATGCTCAGTTGTTTCTGCTTATGGGACTGTAATTTCTTGTCCTAGAACTGCTAGGAAATGATCAGAGTCTCTTCACACTAGTTCTCCAGGGAATTTCTAGCCCCTGGTGCTTGAAAAAAGGCTGGTGTTATGAGCAGATGGAGCACTGCA
Source organism: Margarornis squamiger (assembly GCA_035222235.1). NCBI lineage: Eukaryota > Metazoa > Chordata > Aves > Passeriformes > Furnariidae > Margarornis > Margarornis squamiger. The sequence goes on from JAWWTY010000088.1 coordinate 54,736,999, forward strand.
GTGTTGAGCTTAAATGTAGAGGCAGAGACTGGGGTGCCTACAAGGGACGATGTGAGACAATCTTTGCTCATTTTTCTCAGAGCTTATTTTTTTTCCTTTTCTTGAGAGCTGATAGCATGAAATATTTTTCCTTCTTGAGCTTTCTGTCCTTCACCTAAGCAGCAACTCTTAACGCTCTAAACACACATCTCAGATGCACTTGGAGTACAGACAAGAAACCCTACGCATCAGACAATAGAAGGGATGAAGCCAATATAGTATATGGGTTTTAGGCGCCAATTTCACAGCTTTCCTGGAGTCAGACTCATAGTTTTGTAAATTAGAAGAATGACAATATTGAAGTCTTTAATTAAAGACAGATTTGAAAAGTGTTAGCAGCTGCCACCAAAATGTGTGCTGCAGGCAGAGCAGGATGGAGTATGCTTGGGAATGAAAATGAGAGGACTGGAGTAGAGCAGAACTCTTTCTCACGCTTGGATTCGAGCAGGTAAAAGTAGCAGATAATGGTATTTGCTAGGGATCCATCAGGCGGCACTGAGCTAAAAAAAAAAGGCCTTGTCGCCACATCGTGGCCAAGAGAGGCCACTCATTTGTGGCATGGAAAACACAGCTCTCCTCCCGCTCTTTCTGAGCAGGAAAACGGGGAAAGCGCTGTGCATACGTGCAAAGGCAAGCTACAGAGAGCAACCTACGACAATGCTAGCAAAGTATAAAAGGGGCACAGCACCCCCAGTTGCGGGCCCACAGGGGCAAAGGCGGGCTCGGCTGAGCCGCGCTGCACGGCTCCGGCGCTCCCTCCGCTGCAGCATCTCTTGCCCGCGCAGCCTCGGGCAGCTCCCGGCGTGAGTCACCCCCTGTCCAGCTGCAGTCGGGACGGGAACTGCCGGGGGAGGGTTTGAACAAAATGCGCGGTCACCGCGTATGATCCCTTCCAGTTTTAGAGTCGCGCTGTTACAAGAATATAGTGATGCTCGTCTGTACAGTTTGTCCTCCAGCACACAGCTGTGGGGTAAGGCAGAGGGACCATAGAATAGAATCACAGAACCATTTAGGTTCGAAAAAAGACTCCTAAGATCATCAAGTCTGACCATTTGCATCACTGCAAAGTCCACCATTATCTCGTGTTGTGAAGTGCCACATCCACACTTTTTTTAAGACTTCCAGGTGTGGGTTTCCACCACTTCCTTGAGCAGCCTGTTCCAAGGCCTGACCACCCTTTTAAAGAAGAAATGTTTCCTGATATTCAATCTAAGCCTCCCTTAGCTCAAATTGAGGCTTTTTCCTCTTGTCCTGTTACATGTTACTTGGGAGAAGAGGCTGACCCCCACCTGGCTACAACGTCCTTTCAGATACTTGTAGAGAGTGGTAAGATCTCCCCTGAGCCTCCTTTTCTCCAGGCTGAACAATCCCAGATCCTTCAACCGCTCCTCATAGGACTTGTGCTCCACTTCATCAGCTTCACTGCCCTTCTCTGGACTAGGTCCAGCACTTCAGTGTCTTGTAGTTGAGGCTCAGAACTGGACACAGGATTCGAGGTGTGGCCTCACCAGTGTAGAGAGACAATCCCTTCCCTAGTCCTGATGACAACATTGTTTCTGATATAAGCCAGGATGCCACTGGCTGTCTTGGCCACCTGGGCACAGGGCTGGCTCATGTTCAGCCACTGTTGACCAGGGGATGGAAATGTAGTCAAAGTGACTGTACACAGTACAGCAGTGCACATTGTAAACTCACTGAGCACTCACTTTAGCTCTTGCCCTGACTAGGAGAGCTGCTCCTGGGTAGCACCCCCTCCTATATCAACAGACTGTGTTGCAAGCCTGCTTGCCCTGTGCCTCACAGTGAACAGATTGGACAATGTTAAAGACAGAAAATGCCGTCTGGCTTGGTTCTCAGGCCTAACACTCAATTACAGAGATCAAAGTAATCGTAAAAGTGGATTTCATGTTATTGGGCAGCTCAGTCTATCGACCAGGCTGAGCAGCAGCCTGGTGTTGAGTGGATGCGATAAAAATGGAGACTTTTTCCCATGAAAGCTGAAAACTGCTCCCAAGGCAAAGTGGTCCAAAAAAAAAAAAAAAAACAAAATTGCTTTTTGAAGAAAGGGTTTTCTTTGCTGAATGAAAGAAGTTTCAATTGCTTATTCCCCAGACCTGGCCTTTGTAAAGGATTACAGTATTTTGATTTGTCCTCATTTCTAAGTCAATCAAAAGTTGTCATGGCTTAGTCAAAGTATTTTACACACATTACTGAATCAAATCAGGAAGCCATTTCAGCCCCTATGAACATCTCAACATGACATTCATCTTCATATCCACTGGTACGCTCAGCAACTCTGCAGTGAAGACATCACTCTTGCTTCCCTTTAGCAGGATCCTACATTTAGCCAGCTCCTACATTTTGTTCCTACTCTTCAGAGTCCACAAATGGCTTGGCTTCTCTCTCTTCTCCTGAAGTCCATGCTCTCCTGTCCTGGTGTCTACTAACTCTCCCCACACCTCTACATGCCAGTGCCATCTGCCCTACCACCTCTGCTGCCACCTCACCTGCTACCTCCCTTGATGCTGCCCAGCTCCATCTGCATACTCCAAATCTGCTCCTTTTCATCATGCCTCTTGGCTGTTCCCATGATACACTGGTGCCCATCTTGCTCTGTGCATGCCTCAGTCTCTGTCCTCTCCCCTGATTTCTGGAAGCACGCATCTCTGTGGTATTGCTAAATCCCCCAGCTTTGTTGGTGAAGTTGCTGCTGTGACCCTCAGCCTGCAGACATATTCAGGAAAGTCCCTTCTCTTCCAGATTCCCTCCTTTCTTAGGCAATTTATTACACAAAGGTTACTTTTCCCCCCTTGTGTCTTCCCTTGCTGTCTGGCAGGTGACAGGGGACAGAACAGGTTTCTTCCATGTGGCTGGGAGCAGCTGCACTGCACAGCATGGTGTGGTTGCAGCACACACACATTAGAGGGCTATCTAATGCAATCGTCAGCTGCACAGAGAGAGACAGCCACTGCTCGTGCCCGAGAAGCCAGGGGAGAAAGGCACTGGGAGAGAGCTGGGGGAGATTTTAGCAAGTAGCATCTGTATGGGGTGTTGGATAACACAAGGCAGGTTCTTGTTTGTGAGACCAGAAATGATTGTGAACTAAAAGACAATTTTGGCATCTGGTTTTCATTTCAACACAAAGAAAAAGAAGGAAAAAAAGATTTTTACATAAGTCTGTAATCACCAGGCAGTTCAATGTTATGCTAAAATAACACAACTAATTTGGGGACTATCTTGGCTATGCTGACCACAGCAGCAGGAGGCTGCAGCAGCAAGTTCTAGTGACCACCCCGTGGGACCTGTGTACTTAGGTGTGCATAGCCCAGGGTGTAACACCTACAGCAAACTTTAGCAAGTGCTCATATTAGGGCTCTGACTTGCCAAAAGCCCTGGAATCTCTAAAATGGACAAAAAGACTTGGTCTTTCCTGATTTACTAACTTTACTCCTATTGCTGAAGAGTATTGTCTTTACACCAAGATGTGTGCAATGTTCATAGATGCACCCTACTTTTTCCCTTTCCCCATGTCTTTGGCACTAAGCGATGAGGCCATTAGCTGAGCTCTATGGTACACCACTGCTTGAATGCAGCAACACCTCCTGAGCAAATGTAGTGCTCAGAAACCTCATAGCTGGATTGTGAAGGGTGGTTGAAGGCAAGCAGACAATGAGGAAAGTGGCTGCCCACAAGGTCATAGTTTCCATTGCTCATACTTGGAAGTGACTTTGAATGGTGTCTGTAGTCATCGAAACCATCCAGGCCCAGCTCCTTTTCCCTTGTGTGGCTTGTCTGTCATCATCATGATGAGCATTTGTTGTGACTTATTATTTGAGTGCAGCATTTATTCACATCTTTCCTGGTACAGTGAATGGTTCTTCTGGTTATGACCTCATTTTCAAAAAAAAAAAAAAAGAAGACTAATTTCCCAGAATCTTGTCAGTAAAAGGTCACAGTTTCTCTTTGGAATGTAAGTGGTGAATGCAGGAGAAAGCAAGACTGCAGGAGGGTGTCTATTGCCAGTACATCTCCAAAACGTAGTTCTATGATTTCTCCATTTTTCATTGTTAGCATTTGCCAGGCATCTGCCGCTCTGAGTCAGTGATTTCTGCATTATGGGACTGTGCACACATGGATTACCTTTAGCCAAGATTGGTAACACAAGAGAGAAGGCTTAGCAGACAAATAAATTGCCCTTCTCACTTCCTCTGAAATGTAATAGTGCAGATATTATTTGCTAAGGAAATAGGAAAAAATTCCTCCTCTTTTACTTTGGAAATCTCTCTTACTATATTTCAGGAAAGTAATTAGTGGAAGAAAACTGGGAGTCACATGTAGAAGGGGAATTAGGCAATTTCCATATGGAAATGTTCATCCCACGGCCAGGTGCTTATGTCCCCTAACAGCATGGTATAGAAAGCACCCATATAATAAAAGTGGATAGCAGCTAGCCTATCGACCAAGGCCATAGGACTCTTGAAATGAAAGACTGTGTCTGAAATCCTGTATGTGCCCTAGGTGTAGTGACCTCCTGTAGACTTAACATGAACACCAAGTACCTCCATCATTGTAGATGGTCCCCATTCCCTATGGGGTAAAAAAAAGGCTATTTAACCAGCTTGTCAGTAATGCTAGTGCAGATATTTTTATCCTTCGTAGACACAAAGTAAGGTTTGTTCCCTGTTGACTTTAGTTATACACTAAAACCCTAGTGTTTTTCTGCTTTGCCAGGTGGCATGTGGATGGTTATGTGCCCTCATGCAGTGAAGACATCAGAAAACTCATCTTCCTACTGTTAATTACTGAAGAGAGAAACTGCAATTTGAAATGGACTTTATTTTCTACACCATTTTTGATATTGTTCCCTAACAGGAATAAAAGAGATGGCCCAAAGGCAGGTTCCACCTGAGACACTCACCAGATGTTGCAGCCTTGCATCTGCAGGGCACAGCTCTCTGGGCAGCATGCAGAGCAGAGCAGGTTGTGTGCACCATGCTGCTGGCCTGCAGAGGGGCTTTTAGTCCTGGGATCAGGGGCTAAGCCTTCTCCTGCTTTGCTGAGTATTAAAGATAACTGTAAAAATGAAGATATGCTGTATCTCTTGAGATACAACTTGAAAGAAAAACAGGACAGAGTTGTTGTTTTTTTTTTTTAAAAAAAAAAAATCTGCCTGATTTATGTTCCTAAAATCATATGTTAACTTTAAAACTTCTAGAGTCTGGTGAGAGGCAGATATCCTGTGTGGCATCCCCAGATTCATAGGCAGCTATTCATAGACTTATTTTCTAATCACAGGCATTGATTTGAAACAAGTGAGCATGCATTTCCTGAGGCCTCAGAAAACCTTGCAGGGGCCACAGAGTGAGGCTTCTCTGCTCTGCTCTGCTCTGCTGTGGGCGTGCTGATGTCTGCACTGGGCCAAGTTGTATCGGGTTAGCTGCATTGCCTCATTAAGGGTGATAATTTGTCAGTCCAAGGTCACTCTTCATATGTGCTTGAACATGAGGAAAAGGCTGTATAACCTCAGAAGAGCATTATGCTGTGTGTGGAGTCTCAGATACCTTCCTCTGGGGTAGCTCTTGGGAAGTGAAGAGTGTAATACTAGAGTTTCTAACTCTTCAAGAATATGGTCTATATCTTCCTAACAACTGTGAGTTTGGGTGGGCTTTGGACCTTCCACACCATTTTTCTACAGCTGGAATGGCCTCTGGTTTCATTTTCCATCATGCTGCAGTGTGTTGCTGCACTGGTTTAAAGGTAAACCAGCAGGAGAAATGAAACCAACTCCAAAAGAGATTGCAAGTTAGAATTGCAATTTAATAAAAAGATCACAACAAGTCCAATGATGCAGAGAAAAAATCTGTTTGACCCACAAAAAACAGATGTCCAACCCAGCACCTTGGGGCACGAACAAAATGGAGCTTGCCAGCCCATGTGCTGAGCACTGCATGGCCGCCCCTTCAGTACAAAGTAAAAGGAAAGAGAAAACCTGTTGCTAAGAATGATGTCTGCTGTCTGCTCAAGAGTGGCAGTTGCAGTCCTGTTGAGGTCCTGGTCCTCCTCTGGATCCCACAAGTGGTCCCAGAAGTCCCAAACCCCCAAGGCTATATATGCTTGGGCTCAGACGGGAGTGCCCAGTACCTCCCCCAGGGTGAGGAGTTTCACAGTGGGTAATTTACTACACTGAGTCACGGGATACTCCTTGATGGCCCATTGGCAGACATGACCCCTCAGGCTGGGTGTGAAGGTGCTCAGGACTCCCCTTCCTGGAGGGGAGTTATCACACCTGAGTCATTGGTGTGAAGACAGGAAAACTTCCTTATCTCACAGAGTTCCTAAACACCCAGCTTGTAGCCTGAGGGGCCGGGTGTGCCCTGGGCAGCTGCTGCAAATGATCAAGTGTTAGCAGTCCATGAGAAAATGACATAGAGGGTGTCGAATACAAAGCCCTGGCCACACCCATACAGTGACAAACTGGTCCTGGCCACTGTAACCAGGATAGTTGCAGTGCAGCTTGAACTCGCTCTTAGGCTTAGCCAGGGCTGGGGTGTCTCTTTACCCTGCCACTCCTTCAGCACCTTCAGATTTTTGAGCCCCAGTGAAGCACTGGGACCAAACCCAAAGGCAGACCCTTCAGCTAGGACATCATGGAGGGCAGGACCTAATACCAGCTTCCCACTGCATGTGCCTGCCACTGATGACCTGTGTTCACCATGGTTTAAAGCACATCTTGGGAATCTTTTCTCTGTCACTATACATCTCCCCATTTCAGCATCTTTTCTGATGTCTGTCTTTTTAGTGGTTAGCAACTTTGTTTCCAGCCTTCTGACTGACAATAGAATAAAAATGGGTTTCCTTGAGCAAGAAACATTTGTTGCTGAGGTTTTATCTTAGTAGATCACTGTTCTCATATACCTGTCTGTGATGTTCTCTAGTTTAGTTCTGTATAAATTTCAGCATGTTCAAAATAACAGCAATTCAAAAATTCTCTCATTCCAAGGTATCTGTCAGAAGTCATCTGTTTCTTTCCTGTTACTCTTCCCCTCTTACGCCTCATTCTCTTGTCTTCCACTCCCCCTAACATGCAGAGCAAGTACATTAGAGCCAATGACAGAGCAATGGCATGAGAGAGGTAGATGGAAAAGACACAACTTTTGCCAGTATCTGGGAGGAATATGAAAGGGAGTTTCATTCTTAAAAGTGATTTGATGAAAAGTGTCTGTTCTAGAAATTGAAGCTCTATGAATGAGAGCAGTGAGGTGCACAGATAGACTCTTCAAGAGAAAGCTATCTAGAGATGCAGGATCACAAGCAACAAGCTGGGAAGCACTTGGTGTTGAGAGGGAATTAGGCAATTATCAGGAAATATTAATTTTGCAGATGAGATGTAAATATACCAGAAAAATAGGGGAACTTGGCTTGAACACAGCAAAATGAGAGAGAAGGTGCCAGGGTTTGCATGTGATGCCTACTCTCAGGAGCTGGAGGACAGAGGGGACAGTGCAACCTGTTCATCAGATTGACTGACGATTAGGACTTAAGTGGAGGGAGATAAATTCAGGACTCACAGCAGGATTCAAATTAGCACAAATATGCGTGTTTGCATGTGTATAGGAAAAAGCAGGAAGTGGACAGTGATGTATCACAATTTGTGTGGAATAACCACCCACCACAAATGACAAACCCCCACATTTTGACTAAGATTAGGTGACCAACTAATAATAGTATCCAAAATGCACATATAGTGTTTAACAGTCTGGACAGTGAAAAATCGGAAGAAAAAACTTTACCTTATTTTAAAGGGTCAGTATGCAGTCTGAGATAATAGCATGCTTTTGTTAGAGAAATATCTACACAGCTTTCTCCTTCAGACTACCAGGGAAAAGTCTCCAGTGAATTCTGTGGAATTCATACAGAACTACAGTCACCAGTGCTACTGAGAAGATATTAATGACAGGAATTATTGCAGCTATGGTAACTTTGTCTGTCATTTTCTCAAAGACGAAGTTATTCTCTCCCAGTTTTAGTAAGTGAAAGGAAATAAACATGGGATGGAGTGTAAGACCATGTCACCACAACTAAGATATTCATGAATATAGTCTCTTGAATATTTATTGTAATACCTAAAGGGAAAAAAAATGCAGCAAAAAAATTAAACAAACAAAATACACTTGATATACAGAAATCACATACAAACAGAATATACAGTGGAATACACGTGGTCTCTACATCCGCATAGAATTAAAACTCCCCATGTGGATAAAACTTGTACTTCACATTCAGAAAGAGCTTCCGTGGATATATGCAGAAGATTCACAAATTTTGTCACTCAGCAGCATTTTAACTAACATATTTTTTAAAACCACAGTATCTATATTGCAGTAAGAGTCAGGGGAGAAGGCACAGATTGAGTCTCACCCCCTCACAAATGTAACCTAAGCAAGTACTTCAACTTTTCTTCAAGAACAATTCAGCTAACAAGTTAGTTTGAGGGAACCAGAACAGCTACATATTTTCAAGGTAAGCATTTATCTTTGCGCATGTAATCACACGCCTATGAGGAATAATAAAAAAGCTATGTAAAATTATCTGCCAGCCCTTGAACTGTCACATCACTTAGCAATAAAAATTCTATGTTCTCCTGTAGCAGTCTGTGTTTCATATATCTCTATTTAACTAGTACCTCATATTATGACTGCTACTTTGTTGCTTGGCTACAATGATGCCAAGAATTTCCTGTTTTGACTAAGCAATCCCCATTTTCTCTCCATATACATTTTCATTTATCTCTGGTCTGTATAATTTTCAGAAATTTTAATGGCAGAAGGTACCAATAAAAAGTGAGAATTTAAAGGACTTTTCAGGTCATTCCAAGTACTGTCCTGTGCTACTTAATGCAATCTGGCTACTTTGTTTTCTGAGAGAAACTATTTGATGACATAGGAAAGCAAACCCATGATACTGGTTTACAGTAGGCCTTAGGGTTTCATTCTCTTCCTGATCAAGCTAATTAAAAAGAACCCCAAAACCCAAAAAAACCCCAACAAAAACCCAAAACCTAAATTGGCCTTGTACATTGTCACAAAAATGCATCAGATCAAATTAAATATCTAGTATGTAACTTTTAGTATGTTACTAAGGTATCTGTAAATATTTTTTATGAAAAAAACAGTTCCTCCCCATGACCCAGAGGCAGTGGCCTGTCTCTTTCTAGCAAATTGCCAAGAGAGAAGACACATTCCTTTGAAATCAGAGATGCAGCAAGCATGCCCTGTGGGCATGGCTGGGAACCCCTGACAGATCAGCGCTTCAGGGTTTAAGATCCCAAATGTACCCAAGGGTGTTGCTGAGTAGTGATGGCCTTGCTCATATTCTTGGAGAACTATTAGAAATATGCAAGGATAGCAGGAAAGGATGCCTCCTTTTAGTTTCATTATTAGATTCTGACCTGCATTTTGTTTCCATTTGTACCTCAGGTTTACTCCTAACAACGGAGTTGTTGAACTTTGAGGGACATGTAACAGTGGAGTGAAGAATGTGGGTCAATACATTTAAGGATGTATCTTCCATCTTTAGAATTAGAGAAGTTAAGAAACTTAATTGTCAGAAGTGACTATTTAAGGTCAGCATCCACTGTGCTGTGCTGCTGACTGTAACCTTCAATCTGTTCCCAAAAATGTTAACCCAGGGCACCAACTGAAGTTTGACGAGTCATCTGCAAGTGTACTGGGTATCCCTATTTAATATTTCAGGTAAGTATTATGAGTTAACAGTATCAGATTAAAGAAAACATGCTCATATGATATTATGCAATACAGGCATACTAGTTCAGTGTAACTGCTGAGCTCAAAGAGGTTCTTTTAATGCTTCTAGAGAACATGCTTTGAAAATATGGGCAGACAGTTTAGAAATGGTTATAAGCACTGTCCTACTACTGTTGGTGTAACCTGACAATTTTCAGAAAAGGACACTCACAACTCTAAAAGTAAAATTGACATGCACTTGCAGTAAACATACAAATATCTTTTACCATTGTCTGGTATATGAAAAATAGTTTAACTTACTTAAGAATATCCTTACACTACACTGGTAAAGTGTTTACTATAGAATTTTTCTAGAAGATATGTACATCTACTGGAAATCTTAAGCCACACAGGCATCATCAACAGCTTATCACACATACATGATGCTTCTCCCTTTCACACAAGTTTATATACACTGAGTAATTAATTAAATATTGCACTTATTGGCCCATGATCCCTCAGTTTTGAGGTATTCAAAAAATAGAAAACATATCTATTTTTTTGTAACATAATTTCATGCAACATTTAAGACATTGGAAATCCACAATCACTAGTATATACGTTACATATTGTGACAGTCCAACTGAGTCACAACACATCTGACATTACTGACAAAATACTGAACAGGAGTTACAGCACAAACATTTCATTTATCACTAGTTGCAGGTACATGTCAGAATTACTCAAGGAAATTTAATGCCAGAAGTGGTAAGCAATCTCTAGATTTCATTTCTGCATGTTATGCATGATCCTGAAGCTATAGGAAAATGGGGATTTTTGCTTCCCCTCCAGATTAAATACCAAGTACCTTATTCTACAAATGACAAGCCATCTACCTCTGCTGGAACCATGGATAATAAATGTATGGTCTTCAAATGTAACACATTTGATTTCCAGCAGTAATGAAAATTTATGGAAAAATTCCACTGTGGCTTTTAGGGAAGGTGGCACTGAGCATGAACAAATAACAGTGGGAACTGAATGAGTATCACAGATGTACTGCTGTACACGTGCATATTATATGTGTGTAGTTACAAATTCTGCTTTACTGAAGATCCATGGATGAATCAAAACAACCAACAAAAAAATCTAAAGAAAAAAAAGGGGAAATAAAAAGGAAAAAAAAAGCTTAATTGCCAAAGGTGAACTACATTTACCCCTAAACAAATAAAACAGGTAGAATTCATTCTAATAATTGAGATGAGTTGCCTCTTTAAATGAGACTTGTCAAATTATGAACCTTGGAGAATCTAGAGTCAAAATGTATGGATTAAATGGTGTAAATTAACACAACTTACTCCCCCACTGGCATAAGGGAAGACATGTTGTGCTTTACACCCCCTGAGGGTTTATGTATGAGGATTCAAACCCATGATCTCACATTGTTAAATCTGTCATCCTAAAGAAGAATTAGGCTCATACACTTTGTGTCTGTATAAAAGAGGCCAAGAAGGAATTGGTCTGCCAGCAGAACAGAAATTTAGTTGGTGCCTGTAAAAATGCAAGTAATAAAACTTACCTCTCACAAATAAATATAAAAAAGAGTAGTTGGGGAGGGGTACAGTTTGGGAGGGGGCTTCTTTTTGAATGCAATTGCAGCATCATTCATCTGCTACAGAAGAAAAAAATGCATTGTCCTCAAATACAGAATTTTTGTGACTATTTTTTTCTTACAAATGGCAAACTCAAAGCATTCTCAAAGTTAGGATCAAGCTCCAGCAAATTTTGTGCATCCTGAAATAGCACTTAATTTCTAAAAGGTGCAGGTGGTACACATGAATATACAGAGCTGAGCAGACTGGGAAGAAAATCTTTCAGACTGGTGCTCTGGAGAAGGCCACATAGATGTAGTTGGTCAGGTAGTTTCTCTAGGCATTACATTAAGTATAAGCACAAAGGAACAAACAGTTCCAAGTAACAGTCACTTACACAGCTGTTCAGAGAGAAAGAGTATTTTTTGATGGAAAATCAAATTAGTTCATATGCATTTAAAACAGCAATCGAACAAGTATAAATAAAGTCTAAATAAATTGGTCTAATCACCAACAATAAAAATAAAAGATACAGAATTAAATTAGTTGTGTTATAGCTTGTGAACATGAATGCTTAAAAGAAAAACAAAACAAAACATGTCTGAAGGTTCAATCCAGCAAGGCTTGGTAGCTGTTCAGCAGGCTGGTGCCAGGAGACACCACAGGAACCAGTCATTCCATGCTTCTGTGTGCTCCCAAGGCATTTTTGGAGCACTAGTTTGAAGGTACAGTGAGCAACACAACATCAGAGCATGATAAGGCTGGTGCCATGCACAGGATTAGTCTGCTGCTATACGCTTTAGTCTAGATCATAACTTGGAAAATTGGTTGTGCAGTGTTAGTTCAGCTGGCACTATGGAACTCAGGACCCTCTGCCCAAAGGAATCTAATCTCTCAGAAATTTAACATGCTCTGTATGTCAACTGCTGTATTCACCAAATGGATAAATCTTACCTGAAGGGGGTATCTGTGGCTGGACCAATGATTTGCTGTGACATTTAGTCCTGTTTCTGTGCAAGAGTGATAACAAATTGGTGCAAGGTGTGCAAGCACTTTTTCACCAAGATTTTTGATGAAGCTGGAAGTAGTTTTGGATTGGTTATCTCAGGCTTCAATTTAATGATCCATCCTCTCTTCCACCACTAAAATATGATGTTTTGTAGGTGGTAAATTGTAATTTTGCTACACTAACGGATCGATCAAGGATATAACCAAAATCTGCTTGTCCCCTCCAACAACTCATAATCATTGGATATGTGTGAAGAACAAGACACAGAATGTTTAAATTTAGGCCTTTGATCAAGTTGTGATGGGTTTTTCAAAAATGTTCAGCCTACTTTAATATAATAATAATAATAATAAATAAAATAAAAGAAAACTGTGGTTCTACCACATAAGTCAAGAGAAGCCAAAACAGATTGACACATGCTGCTTTTGTATATTCTATCCTATAACAGGCCAAGACATAATTTCAATACCACTAACCCCCTCAGAATTCTTAGAATGTTTGGGGAAGGGATAGTAAGTTACTTCTCAAATGCTTTTCTGTCATTGGTGTTTCTCTACAATAGCCAAGTTCCAGCTAGGAGAGGCACTGACAGTATGATGCTCATGATCTATGTGACCAAATTTTATAGCAGAAAACTCAATATTGTTGTGAAGCATGTGACTGCAAAAGCCAACCTGTGATGGAAGATCAAGGCCTACTTTTCCAATAGTAGGTAACCTAGATTGTTAAGAAAAGGTCTACTTGAACTTCCACATATTTTCAGTTTCAGAGAAAGTCATGATAGGACAAATTTGAGACCTCATCAGATCATGCCTCACAACCTTCTACTCAAAAGAGTATCAACTGAGAGGTCTGAGCAATTTGCCCAGGGTTTTAAACCTTCTGATCTGGAAAAACTCCAAGTATTTTATTTGAACATTTTAAAAATTAATCTAATTATGAACTCCATGAAAATGTCTGAGTGTCAATAGAAAATTCCTAGATTTCAAATACTGACTCATTCTGCTGCTGTACTTCAGATGAGTATTATCGTTTTAACACATCTTTGACACTCTAAGGAACAACATTACTCTTGCAGCTGCTGCCATCATCCTTCCCATCCTATGCAGAAGGCCAAAAGTGTGGATGCCTAGGAGGTTAGTCGTCTCAGAAACATGAAGCACAGATTCTCCCTCTGATCTTGTTGTTACTCTTCTGCTCATGCAAAATGAAAAGCAATTAATTAATTCCATTTATGTAAAGAACTATTTATCTACCACTTAATTGTTTAAAAAGATATATGCTAATAATATATATCCACTACAGATTAGAGTCTATATGGTCATACTGAGGCAGGGATGGTCTTAAATTCATTGCAATGGAATTCAAGCAAAGTGTGGCTGTGGCAAGGAGCATCTTGAAGCCTTTTTTATCTTGTTTCATTGTGCACAGGAGATGATAATTTTGCAGCAAGCATCCCAGAGCAAAGCTGGAAGAATACTTGCACTTTTAACCATGCTGCAGAATGTGTTCAAGCTCATGGATTATGTGGTTATATCCTCCTCTATCTTCACCTTGCCTGAAACTGTTCAGGCTAATAATACAAATCAAAATTTTTTTAAAGCACTTGACAGATGAAGCTGAATTCTGTCCCAAGGCTTTCCCAATCCTTTTTCTCCAGCAGGAATGACAGCACATAACAGTGAAAGCATGAAAAACTGCCCACTGTCTCAAACTGAGCTTCCTCAACTTTATATTATTTTTTTTTTTTCAAATCAGCTGGTACCCAGTGGGTGAAGAGGTACTAATGAAAGCCTCTCAGCACAGTTAGCAACACACTGCCTTAGATAAGGAAGGAAAGAGCAGCAACAGGGAGAGACAGGTCTGGATAGCACATGCCTCTTCCACCTGGCTGCTCACCAGCCCTAAAGAGGATAGTGTTTTCTCTTGATGGAAGTAAATCAGTCTCCAAGTCTACTAGGAAAAAAAGTCCTTAAGTAAACTAGCTAACAGGACAGACGTGGTCTAAAGCCCTAGACTAAACAAAGAACATTTATGCACTTAAGTTAGATGGCCAATGTAGCACCCTCATGCCATATCCATTTTACACATGCCTATATGCCTTGTTTGGAAGTAATTTTTACTGTGTCGAAGTGTATGTAGATTATTTAATCAGTTTAAAAAAAAGTGACTTTTCTCTCAGTGTGTATCAGGAGCTATATAAATTACCTTTGAAAATCATAAAGTGTGTAGAGGGACTTCTTTGAAGTTGTGAGCCATTTGGAGTACCAAGTGTTACTTCCCTTTTTTTTATATGTCTTCAGATTTTTTGCACTGTGAACAGTTTAAGAAATGTCAGCCTTGTTCTAAATTCTGCCTAATTGGAATAAGACAATAGTCAATGCTTCTTCAATTATGCTGTTTTGTTAAAAAAATGTCACTTTAAGGCAAGTAAAGCAATTGTACAAAGTACTTCAGGGCACTGATGTAAGCAATCACTAAAGGAGTAAAAACTGTGAAATATGACTATTTTAACTCTTCCCTAAAAAGAATTTTTGTACTTTATTCTGCTACCTTCACAGCCTTTTTCTGATGCTATTAATGTGTTCAGTCTAAGACTATAAATGTTGACAATTTTTTATTACTCACAAAGTTTTAAAAATTCCAATTCTCTTGCCAAAACAGATGGGAAAAATGAGGTCAAACTTCAGTTCACTGCACCATCAGCACTTCTGCAATAGGTCTGAGTAAAATGTAGCTGTTTGTAGGCAGTGGTGACTGTCTTAGTGACTGAATGGGGGATGAAATTCTTGAAAATCAAAGCATGCAGGTTTGAGAGCAACTAGATAAGTCAGTTTTTACGATGAAAAACTAAGCAAAATGGATTTGGCTCTGTCAGGGATAATATAGAACTCAGTGGTTAATATCTCATGCAGATAGAAATGGAAAGAGCTAGCCAGCCCTTTACTATAGGGGTAGGTAGGACTGGGATCTCTGTAATGATGGAATGAGAAATCAAGTCCAGTTTCAGAAAGTTATTACATAGACATGCGGCTCCCATGGAAAAGTAAACACAGTAGCTATCCAGACAGGATGAAGTGCCTATTATGTCTGAGAGTCTGGACTGAATACCATCCAACTGGAAACTCATGGAAAATTTTGGTGGCTTTGGGTTAAACTTCTTAACTTCTTAAAGGAATTAACGTCTTTCTAACTTTTGCAGTTTCCAGTCAGCCAGGATGTGTAAGATGAGTGTAGATTTGCCAAGGTAATGTGCTACAGGAAGTGTTCCTTATACAAATGACCCGGACAGAATGAGGGATTGTCTCACTACAAGGATACTTCTAAATTGATTTTCAGGCAGGAGAATATATAAGTAGCATCATGAGCCTTATTCTAAAACATCCTGGCCAGTACCTTATGGATTCCGTTATATAATTTGAAAGTGATGAAGTGAGAGACAATTCTAGGCAAATGTGGTCTGAGGACATTGCACCAGCTGAAGTAAGTGTGATGTAAAACAGTAAAAAGAAAAGAGAAATTAATAGCCACCCTGCATGCAAGAGCCAGATGCTAAAATATGGATCATCCTTTCAGACTAATAATTGTTCCATCTCCATATGCATACTCAAACAGCTGTTGATGTAAAATAAGACTATTGTCCCAAATAAATTAATAAGACAGTATAAATAAAGGCATATAGACCATTCATAAGCACTCTGTTGGCAACAGAACACATTGTAGCCTTTGCTGATAGCTGCATTAACAGCTGCAGTTGGGCTGCTGTGGAGGAGGGGTGTCCTTTAGCCGTGTATTCTGGTTGCTGGCAGCAATGGTGGGATTCGTCTCCAGACTTTCTGACATTTTGTCACAGATGATATCCACAAGTCGCTCAAATGTCTGCTTGACATTAATGTTTTCCTTGGCACTTGTTTCAAAAAATTCAAATCCTAAGAAAATAAACAACACATGTTGCATGCATATTTCAGTATCTTCAATAAATATACAAACTTCTCTTGGCCAAGGAAGAATTGAGAGACACTCATAAAGGAAACATGTTTGAGGACACATAAAAGAAGAACAGTTAAAATTTTAACACAATCAGAGTAAATACACTAGTGCTATTTGCTTTATACAAAGCCAGATAAAGCCAGGACTGCTCCAAATATATTCCCTTAGACAAACTCTACTTTAAAACAGTTTAATCTAAAACTTGATACCATTTTTGAGTGTATTATTTTAGAAATGCTCTATATATACAGCCATTGGGACGGAATAATCTGCTGCTCCATCTCTAACTATTATGTTCCTTGGAGCATTATTCAGCTGGAAACAGCCACTTCCATTGTGTTACTAAGCTGATGCCAAAATAGAAAACTATGTTTGGAAAAGTACAGGTAAAAAACCATGCAAGACAAGGCAAGTTTTTTCAGTTTGATATTTACTAAAGTTAGACATGAATCCTTAGGGCAGAAGGGTTGGCTGACAATGAGAGGGTGCCTGAAAAACGGCACCTACATCCAATTGAAAACTCAGAGAACTTTGGTGGTTTTGGGTCCAACTTGGGTCCAGCCTTGGAGAAGATAATAGGAAGAAGAATGAATCTTAACAACATTTATGAGTGGTGCAGTTTTTACAGTTAAGAAGACAGAATAACTGGCATATGAGATGATCATGAAATGGCAGATATGATAGCTAGTTAAGATGTCTGGACAGAGAAAAGCAGAAGATGAAAGGAAAGGTCACAAAGAAGAGACCCATGTCAGGAAATACTGTAACATGGGTAGGATCAAGAAAACTGGCCTACTATCATGATGAGGATGTTTTGCATAAGAACATCATAAAAAACTTAGAGGTATCCATTCTCTGAGTCAAATACAGGGTAACAGAGTGTGAAGCACAAACTAATTTGTTCAAATCAAATAAAAAATAGACACTGGTGATTTCTGTGAAATTTTAGATGCAATTTTGATATAAGAAGGAAATTGCAGTCATAGTAGTAGCGCAGCTAGTTGTCAGGCTATGATGGTATTCCACCACCTTAGACACTGACTGTCTGGACCTTCCCAGCTAGACTTTGCTGCATAGAAGAGACAATGCACTGAGCAGTGAGAAAGTGGCTGAATTCCCAGCTGCCTCCATAACAAATCAAATGCTTTTTCTCTACAGGAGTTGTATAGGTGAGAATTTTGGACAGCCTTGGAGATTATCCCAATCAGCCTCTGCTCTGCATAGACCATCCAATAGGAACTATTTACATGCTTAAATGTGCTGGTAAACACCCCAGGTAGAGGACGGGACATATTTGTGGTCTCCTCCCAGACAGTGCCTGTTGTAGAACAGACTCAGCTGCACATTGGTAAGACATTTGTAGATGGTCCATGGAAACTATTCTTGCAGGTACAGAAATCGTCACACAGAACAGTCTTTGAAACCATTTAAGACAGTTAGGAAAAGCTTTGTTCACAGTTTCTGGTAATCACTGTCAAAGAATTGTGGTAGTGGGTACATAGGACCAGCTGGACTACAAGATTCAGCAGAACAGTTCAGAATCTCATCTGATGCAGCTGAAGACACCATTATAAAGACCCTTGCAAGAGAGTCTCCTGGAGCCATCTCGACAGCAACTGACTGTCCTGTGCAAAGGATTCAATTCCTCACACAAATGTTACCTTATGCAAAACATCACAATAAATTAGATTGATTCTTTTCTTTAACTTAAACAGTGTCTGTGGAAAAGTTTCAACCAGACATAGAGCACTTTTCCTAGGAGAGCATGCCCAGAATAAACACCTGAATTCTGGTTGTTTTCATCTTGTTATGGAATATTTTGCAGATCTTTTTCTCCATGACATCTCCTTACTTCCTGACTCATCTTGTAATTATTTTACTAATAGTGCTTAGGCACCCTAAGCTTCTAAAATCCCTGTGTATGGGGCCTCAGTTCTATGACTTTTAATATTTTCTTCAGGGTTTTTTCCCACTGCTCATTATTAACAAGAAGAAAAGATTTTCCATGTGGGTATAAGCGTGAAGTGAGGCAGCTATCTGGTGATGCTCAGGGAAGCAGAGCTCAAAGAACACCATGTTCCCACCACCTGTGATGATCTGTACTGCTGATGTGGATGAGACTGAGCAGAGCAGATTATTGCAAAGACATGAAAAAGCCTAAGAGGCAAGTGGGTAGGTAGGGCAGAACA
>JAWWTY010000088.1:54760208-54781112 GCA_035222235.1 Margarornis squamiger
TATCTCTAGCCGTAAATTCCAAGCTAGTTTTTTTTCCCTTTCCCTCTGGAAGGTGAAAAAGGGGGGGGGAAAGGGGGGTGAAAAGGCCCTGAAGGAGTTTTGCTGGACACCAGGCGTTTATCCAGGGTCAAACCATGACATCATCTCATTCTAACATTAGTGTTTTAATGATGTTATTGTGTTAAACAGCCATGAACTAATTTCTGAAAGAAGTCTGTACCACTTACAAAAAATTACTGAATAGGGTGATAAGGAATGACTAAGGTGTGGGATGGTCTTTGTGTCTGGAACAATCACATACTCTGGGAATTTCAGGACGGACAAAAAAAGTTATGATAGCGGTCTCTGAAACCCAGAGTGTTACAGAGCAGGTAGCAGCAAACAATTGTTCACTGTTTCCCAGAATGTAACAGTGTAGAAACACAAAACTGTCAGGGGGCCAACTCAAAACAGAAGCATATAACAGATAAACTGTGCATATTTAAAGGATGTTGTGGATGGTAAGATTTTATGTGGTTTCAAAGATATAGTACAAGTCCATGGAAAAAAATAATGGAAGGGCCATTGAATATAAATGTACTGCATTTGGTTCATGAGACCACAAATATAATTTGCTACAGCCTGGGAACATATCACCGTGTTTGTCAATTTATACCTTTCACAAGACACCTACTTATGGCCTTACCAATAGGTAAGGTTGTATACTGCTTGGAGCTATGATCCATGGTGGTATCGTCACTGTCATGTCATTATCAACAAATTTTAAAAAAATCTTCCATGAAAACAAGACAGATTCTGACCTTATAAACATTCTGTTAATTTTCCTTCAAGGTCAGATCTGGGTTCTTAACTATTCCTTCTTTCTTTACGAACTTTGATTAGTTTCATGAGAAAGGTACTTGGAGTTAGCACAGGATACTTGACTAGTTCAGTCAGACCTCGTACACCCTATTCCTTCTCCTTCAGTCAGATCTATTGCAGGTTGATCTAAACTACTTGTTTGGGTTACACTTGAGAAATAAGCCAGCACTGAACTTTAAAGAAATGACTAATTACACTTTGTCAATAAAATTTAAGGCCACACTTTTCAGAGAGATCAGAAGCCACAAGGAGGAGTGGTTTTCCAATAAAGTTGCTCTTAACAGAACACCATGCTTCCCTGAGGGTTAAAAGCCCAGTGCTCTTATCAACCTCTTCAAAATCCACCTCAAAGCATGCATGTATTCATTTTCTTGGTGATTTCAAATAAACCAGGCCTGAAAATAAAACCACACTTTAGAACAGAGGGTGTCACAATGTGTTCTTTGTACAGCACTCATGACTTCTATTTGGTTGTAATTTTTGGAGGGCCCACAGTTTTAAAATGTCTTTCTAGAGACTAAAATATATATTATTGCTTTTAAAACTTCCCTGTAAGCAAGTATTTTGCCTGTTATCTTACTGTCTGAGAAAGTAAAGACAGTCCAAAGTGTTTGACACGTGTGTCCTTCAGACCAGTCAGCAAGCCAAAGCATTTACTACAGTTAAGGGAAAGTCATTCTTCTGCTTTTCCTCCCACAGTCTCTGAGTGGATTTAAGAAACAATTGCAGCTGTACAGGAACATGTAAACATTTGTGTGTGCAGTTTGAGTACAGTAAATGACTGGATCACAGCCACAAGTTGTCCGATACAATAATCTGCCCTCGAGATAGCCACAGGATGTGTATCAGAAAGGAAACACCCTGAGTAGATAAATATGAAAATAGAGGATAATCTGCTTCCATAAAGATTGAATTTTAAATCCCAGGAGTTGGAATTTGCTTTAAAGCCTAAAACATGACTTTTTATATCTATCTCATTACTTATTTCTTTTTTTTCATGCATTGGTTATTACAGTTGAGGATTTTTGACTATACAACATGCAAAGATTCTTCTTGTCTTGCTAAATTTATGACCTTAGGGATTTCTTGCCAATTCACTGCATTAATTTTTTTATAGGAAAACAGTTCAAGGAATAGAAATCCAAATTAATTATGTGAGTTAAAAAAACCACCTCTTTAAACTCAACAGTGCAAATTTATTGTTATTGCCGGACATTTTAGTGCCTGGTCTAAATTCTTTTTAAAAGTGTACAGTTACATTTTTAGGACTTTCTTCTCCATTGAATACACTTTCCTAGCTCCCAGCAAAAATGCATAAATATTAGAAATGGGAAGAACAGATTATAGAAATATATATAATATGACAGGTATTTCTGGGAAGAAAAATATCCTCTGTTACAGCAACTGCAATGGTAACTATTACGCTTTGCTGCAAAGAGTTTTAGAAACTGAGTTCTTCACAAACCTTGGAAAGTTTTCTGGACATAACTTGCTGTTAAGTATTTTTCACCTTTCAAGGACTAATTTATAGTAATTTTTAATGTATACTTTAGAGGAGTGCTTTTACATGCATGTAACACTTATTTAGACAGATGCAAGAGGAAGATATGTTGTTCTGATTAAATTGTTTACCATGAAAAGCAATTGTACAACTAGAAAAAAAATATTTTTCAAAAAATAAGGTCAGTGAGCTATGAATATACATAAATTAAGAACCAGCAGCATGAGACTAGATCCACTCTTATAGCATCCTTTCATCTAACCACATATATAGGAATAATGACAAGGAAATCTTGGTTACAAGTATTTTGACCATACTGAGCTCTTACCACACTGTTTTAAAAATAATAACAAACCCATGCCCACACTTTAAGTGCCTCAGCACATAAATTGACCTTCAGTGATGCCAGAGTTCAATTGGCACACCTGCTGATATTGCTCTCCCAAGATCAGCAGATCTGAAGGAAAAAACCAGGCTGAGTCGTAGTATTAAAATGATGCTCTGGAGATTTTTCATTAAAGTTTGGCCAGTGTCACTTAAAAACCATTTCTTGGCATAAAAGAATAACAGTGTTGCATAGAAACAGAAAGAAGTTGTTCACAGCTTCGTAATTTCTGTGTGTACATTTGCCTCCCAGAGGAAGACTTTATGAAATAGAGGTTCATATTATCTCTGTGCAATATATGAATGTGCAGTAGGTGAAATGTTAACAGTGGGTGTTGGGTATCAGCATCTTTCTGTTTTGGGTTATTGATATTGGTAATCATAACCTAAATGTGCTCAGCTTGCAAAAAGGTCTAGTTCCCATTTTGAGTAAGCTGTTTCTTCAATCTCTCCTCTCCTCTTTTTGTTGTTGTTGTTGTTGCTGATTTGTTTGCATTCTTTATTTATTTATTTCCTTTCTAGGACATATGTGCCTGTATATATAACGACACATGACTAATCTTGTTCCATATCACAAAGGCTGCAGAAAAAAAAGTGAGGCAGTGACTATTCCTTTACAGTGAATGTGTCATGAACATTTCATTAGAAGTACTGTAGCAACTAATGACATAAATTTGTGCTTTCTCACAAGCAATCATAAAGCTTTTGTCATGTCTTTTCTTACCAAGTTGCTCTGCTAAATGTTTGCCCCTCTCAGTGAAGATTACCCGCTCATCTTCCATGTCACATTTGTTGCCAACCAAAATAACCTGGGCATTATCCCAAGAGTATGTTTTGATTTGAGTTGACCTTAAAAGAAAAAGACAGAGAAAGAAGTCAAAGCAATGCAAATTCCCCTTAAATCAATTTCAAACAGAATTGCAACAAGACAATAGACACAATTATGGATTTCAAATAAAGTAGGGATTATATGTCACGTATTATTACAGGAATAATATCAACAGAGGTTTTACTTTTGCTTGTTAAAAAAAGTATTTTCTCCTGCCATCAACATTCTTCCAATATTTTTATAAAGAGGAGATGACACTTTCTCCCACACAAAGTATTTCCACATTTTAATGCCAACCTTATAACGCAAAAGCAGACCTCTGAAACAAAATCACCAGCTTGTTTATTTCATATCTTTCAACTTTTAAAATCATGATGCAAATTTAGCAGCAGACCTTCAGAGCCAGTCTGTCTTCCCTCTGTTGTTTCTCTCCAGCACATTCCACTACAGGTCTTTGACCTACCAGAAGTGCAGCAATATGGATATTGTGCATTATGCAATGGACAGGAGCTGAGTTTGAATTCCAATTTACCTTCCATTTAAATTATAAAAGCCTGAACCATGACTGCATCTGGATGGGAGTATCTGATGCTTTGAAACACCATGGGACCTTGCATGCTGGTGGTGAAACAGCTTCCCCTAAAAATGCTCTCTTCTGCAATTTGAATATGATGCAGCTAATGGATGACTTAGGAGCACACTCATAGTACTTCTCAGTTACTGACTGGCATCATTCTGCTGATCCTTAGACCTGCTCTGTAGGAAAGAAAGCTCCATGGCTGGCTCCAGGCTCAGCCAAGAGTGATGCTGCTGCTTACTACCTTCTAACTGAGAGCAGTACCTGCCCTTGAAGGTAACAAAGGATGTAGCAAGCTTACTCTAAGCATTTAGCCTTTGACTTAGACTTGTGAAAGTCTAAGTTTGGCTTTAGGCTTTGAGTCAAGTGTTTAGCAGGATATTAATCTATTCTCTCTCCATATGAGCAATGGCAAGAGAAAAAAGATGGAGAGCACCTCTCTGTCTCCCACCCTGTCTCACACCATTTCCTCCCTCCCTCTCTCTCTTCCCCCCAATCCTCTCTCCCTGGACAATACAGGGTGCCTAGGAAAATGGAACTAGAATAGAAACTAACCTCTAGAAGTATACCTTTATGAGAAGATGCCCTGGAAGGGAATCCTGTGGCATACCAGGGTCTTAAGTCTCCTTGAGAAAAGATGAAATAGCTTCTAAAATCTGTCACCTAAATCTTTAGGAAGCTGGTCTGCATGGGTGTTAAGTTCACTAGTGACCTCTTCTCATAAAACAGTCATTATCTCTACATATTCAGATACCTGTCTGCCAGCCGTTACATGTACAAAAAATTTCATGATGTAGTCTGACAACTGACTCTAGTGAAAGACAAAAAATTGGATAAAATCTCCCCAGCTGGCTTTGCCCACAGGTTCCCTGCATGAGTCAAAGCAGCATTAGGCCATATCTGGTAGGTTTGCAGTGCTAGGCAGAGGAATTTAAGGGGAAGGCCCACACTGCCTTTAGGAATTTTTTACTTCATCACAATGACTAAAAAGAAGCTAAAGCAAGCCTCAGGCATTCTGTGCTAGAGATTTCTCCCTTGGGCATGCCCTGTTCTTTTCTTCAATAAATGGACACTGTGCTACTTCAAATCTGTTTTAAAGTAATTTGAGTAGGTGTTCATAAGGTACTGTGATCAAAGAGAGAAAAGAGTACTGTGCATTGACTTGGGCAAAAATGTTCTTTTGGAACCATGCTGAGTGGTTAAGAAAAATAGAATTATTATTTTTTTTAACCAGAAGTACATTTGTCACCATAGCAACTTTGCAAATACTACTAGCTAAAATGTCAGAAGATATTAGTCCATTAAGGACTCTAAAAGAGCTTAGTGTTGAACAATTATGAGTTGGGGGTCAATTTATCCCCTTTATGTCACCACAAATTGAAGACATTTCAAAAGCAAAATATACAGTAACAATATTAATCTTTTACAGAAGGAATTGCTTACATAATCTGCAAAGGTGAAATAGAAAAAACTGATAAAGAAATACAACCTGGAGAAATATTCATCACACAAATGTAAAAAGAAGTCACCCAGCCTTGTTTTAGAGACTTCTGCTCCAGAGTCTTATATTAGTTTCTTTGATTAAGAATGTAAGCTCCCTTCATTTTACTGCAGCCAGATGTGGATTTTCATTCTATGAACTATTAACCTGCACATTCAAATACTTCTCATTACCAAAGCAAATCATTTTAGACTTTTTTTGTCTGGCTTGCTTATGGCTCATCTTCATGTTATTTTATTTTTTTTTTTTAAGTAAAAAGAGATCTTGTCCTTCATAACAAATCCAAAAGCTTAGGTTTTGCAAAAAATGCTGTAGTGCAAAAATAAAACTGACTGAATATCAGACAAATATATTCCCACCCAACCTCACATCAGTAGGAGCTTGATTCAAAGAATATAATAGACTTATCACTGTTATGTTTTCTTTTAGACATATATTTCCACTAATGGTTTCTCTGGGTTTTGATTCCCATAATTCTCCATCAAAGCCAACATACAGGCTATCCAAAGAAATATTTCACTGTTCCTTGTGGTACACGACCTTTCAACTGACTGAGGCTTCTGATTAATCCACACACGAACCATTGTCGTTGCGAAGAACTTTAGCCTCAGGAAGATTGAAGACAGGAAAAGGCAAAGCTGATGTTTGCAGTAAGCTGAATATGACAGTTCTTGTTCATTCTCAGTGACCTGGTGTATGTCAATAGTAATTTACCCTGTAAATCTTTCACATTCTGGTTATATGGTAGGCAGGCAATCTGCATCATGCTTCAATTTTTATAATGTATAGACTCCAGAGGAGCAGATTAGTGGAGGAGTTCAATGATCCATTACTTTTCGTAATCAACACAAGACTTGTTCTTCCTGTACTGCAATTCTGACATATTCCTTGTCAGAAAAGACCACTTGCTGAATGCAAATGAAAGCAATGCTGTTGGTTCAGCTTAAACAGCAAGATCTTCAAATAACTGCCCAGGCAACAATGGCAGGGTGCCTGTATGTGCTCTTGGGCAGTTTACAAGGGGTGTTGCACAGAGACAGAACGGTGTTCAGGAACACCCAGTGCCAGCTGTCTGGATGCTGAGAGCCACAGTAGATAGCACAGAGCACTATAGGAGAGTTGCTGTGATGTTCCACTATGGAAACCAGACTGTTCACGTTAAATTACGTTATAAAAGCCCATCCACAAGAAGCACAGAGAGATGAAGAGAGGTAGAAGATCCTGAATAATATCCTGACCTTGGCTGCTTCCAAGCCTATTTCAGGAGCCATCAAACTGCCAAGAGCCATGTCTACTAGCCCAGAGAAGTGGGGATGCGCTAAGGCAGGTTCCCAAATTAAGGATTCAGAAGAAGGGACACCATATCCAGGTGCCTTCCAGGGTTGTTCCGAGAGAGCCTCAACCCTACTGTCCAGGAGTGAAACCCATCAACACAGGAGACTGGAATACACAGGCAGCTACTTGGCATACTGACTGTATGAATCCAGCTAATGGAGGGAGCCACAATGTGCATGTCCACACAGATATTCTCACTAGTGGACCTCAGCGCTACTCCGCTGGGGAGGGGAGCAGGATGAGGATGCTGATGGCCTCTGTGCATGTGGGAGCACTCTTTCTGTGTCTGGCCATGTGTATGTGCATTGATATGTGCTGTCCCTTTGTGTGTTGTGCACACCTGGCCTGCTGGGAATAGATCTTAAGCCTCGCTACTGGCTGGACCTTGTGTATGGAGCTGCAGCAGCCTCTCCTCTCTTGAGCTGTCAGATCCAGCATGATGCATTTTCCCCTAAGAGTTCAGGCTTAACTCAGCTGTACCTGGGTAACACTGCATTGCTCCTTAGAGAAACTGCTCCAGAAGGCAAACCTGCTGTTTATTGTACTGCATACATTTCAGGTTACAACCTCTGTTGCTGTACCTTGAGTTCACTCCAAATATCTTTTCAATCATTTTTTACTAACTCATGTCCAGAACACTCATATAACTGGGAATAGTCTCTAGTATATTCTCACCCAGAGACTGCAATGATAGCAATGCAATGAAGATTTGTCTATGCAGTAAATATAGCAGGAATATGAACTTTTAGAGACAGCCTCGATCTATGGCACAGCTCTTTGGACCCAGTCCTCTGAGTATGTTTGCCAGCACTAGAGGGGCTGGCTTCTATGGGCCTTTTAGACTAACTATGTAGTAAGTCACATGCAGAGATGGCAGAGAAGCATTCTAATGAGAATGCTCCAGAGGGGGCTAAGTAGGTTTATTCCAGCAAGTTAAGGGAACATGCTGTACTTTTGATGTTCTGGTTTCCAAAACAAGTTCTCAGTTAACTAGGGTGCATCATCTTGCAAGGAAAAAGAAATACAAAGAAACCCAAACCAACCAACCAACCAACCAACCAAAAACTCAAAAAACAAACAAGTAAAAAAAAATAAGCAAAGACCCCCCAACCAACCCCAAACCAAATTAACAAAACCTCTACCAAAACGGTTTAATTTTTCAAAGTAATGTTGAATTCAACTGCTATGTTGAATTAACTGCTTAATCCTTAAAATTCTCCCATCTTTGTCTATAATACATGCCTCCAAAGCCCATTAGCTGAACTATTAGAGGTTCAGTATAGTGATGGGATCTGGGATGGAGTCCAGGTTATCTGTACTAGAACTTTCTCAGTTTATTTAAGTATTTGGTGAGGGGAAGTATAAGAGAAGCAGCTATGAGTTTGGAGGTGTTTCCAAAAGCACTAAGTGTCCCTAATTGAACTTCCTGCCTTTATTTGTGAATGAGTGTGCCAAGTATCTGTCCCCCTCTGAGCAGGATGTCTTACTTTCCAGCATTTTCAGGAGATGTCATTTTCCTTCTGTAACTGAAGCAATGAAGGGACTCTTTCCCCCTTGCTTCAGTCTCTATCCTGTAGTGTGGGAAGATATAGCACAGCCCTCTCCAACCCCTTACACAGACAAGGATGGTAAGGGGAAGCTCTGCAATTCCCATTGTTTGAGGAGATTGGGATCATGTCACCCTCCTTGTCTGTGAGGAGCTCTGACATACTCCCCATCCAAGCCAACTTTTCCATGAGTCTGAGGTCTCCCTGGTACTACCAAGTGTTGTCTACACTTCAGGGTATACCATAAACTCCATGTTTTTCCTCATGCTCTCCTTTCTGTCTCCTAAACCCTTATTCCCAGCAAGGCTGATAGGCTATGTGCCTTAGGAATGCCCCAGTACATTGAGTTTACCCATCTTCTCTCTTTCTCATGTTCATCTTGTGAATATGATGGAAATGGGGCACATGTAGGATTATTCTGTATAGCACATTAAATGATTGCAATGCTCACTCTTGATGGTCATTTGGAATCTGCCTCTGTATCAGCTGTTCTGCACTTGGCGCTTAGCCCTTGCTGCAGGAAGGGTGGGGAGAGAGTTGGCCTAAGGCTTTTCATCTGTTCTCCAGTAAATAATGAACTGTTAGTGGGAGACAAGCCATTAAAATATATAAAACTACCAACCAAAAACACCAACTCAACTTCCTGATTGGGATTTTGAAGACAGTACTGAGGTTAAAAATTTGAAGCAGTCTTAGCAAAACAGGCCAGAAGGGACCTTGAGTACTTGACTACTAGACTTTTTGTGGCCATGGTTACTCAGATACTAGAAATAGTTAGTAATAACTTCAGTAACACTAAAAAGAAGCTGCTAACATTTGTAAGATTTTAATTGAACTGATGAATAGCTGGGGCCATTCACAACCCCAAGAAGCAGAACTATGAGAAACAGCTCAGGATCTTTCCTTCTTTACTGACATGGAAGATTTGGATATTTGCAACTTTTGAACTATTGCTACTCATTTAATCATTCTGGTGTGCTTCACCTGAGGGTGATAAAAGCTCAGTGATGGTGGCTAATACAAATTCTTTTACGTTTTTCATTTATAATTATTGCAGCAATTAGTGAAATTCAAGAAAACCAATTGAAAAAGGAAAGAAATATCAAAATACAAACCTGATATAGATGAACATGTGACAAGAATGGGAAAATTGCACCTCGATCCTTCTCATTGAGAATTTAAATCTAGTGAACATTCTAGCATCTCCACTTCCACTCAGAATACATGATATATACTGACTGTGTGATGTTTATTTTCAGTGATAGTACTGGCACCTGCTGACTGCAAGCACTTATTAACATATGAGAATACGCTACGACACCCCAACAACACAGGAGTATTGAAATTGGATGGAGAAGGGCAACAAAGGGGGAAAAATGAAAATAAATTTAGTCCATCCTTTATATCACAAAAGAGCAAGGGAAAAGGATCTGGGGAAAAGTGGATGTGTTGAGGAATACATTTAGTGCAGTTAGCTCATTGTGCCGATGCAGTACCAGCTGCATATTGATCTCTGGTTGGTAGGAGCCCAAGGAAAGAGGCCATAAACCTGGGCTGTCCCTTTGCACAATAAAGGCCATGGGGACCTGTGGTGTCAGCCAGGTGACTGGACACTCAGAGGCACAGAAGGGGCTGATGGTCCCAGACTTTCACGTGCTTAGACTGCAAGGGTATAAAAGCCCAGGGGGCCCCTTGCTCAGGGTCTCTCCTCTAAGGTACCAGCTCAAGCTGTTAATTTGTTATTGCACCATGATTAAATTACATTAAGGATCCCAACATCTGAGACTCTGCTAAGGGAAAGCTGGGGTCAAGCCAGGGAGGAAACCTTGTATGACTGTGTGAGTGTGGTGTGTGTAGGGAGAAAAGCAGGCATCCATCTTCTCCCTTGAGCCTCCTGCTAAGAAAGGGCCTCAGTCTCAGCTCAGGTTATGTGAATGTGACTGCTGGAGTGGCTCCTGGAGGGTCAGACAGGAAAGTTTTCTTAACAGATGGAATAACAAAAATGAGATATATCAATCCTTCCATGCTTGCAACAGAGCAGAATATATGAATATTGGCCAAGGCTGACTGTATTTGATATGTCAGTTATTGTTTATACAATACGGTGTTCTCTGTCTGGATTGAAGGTCAAATGAATAGAAAAATGCCTTACGATTGTGAAAAAACCCCACTGATATTGAAGAAACCAGCAGAATATCAATGACTCACCACTTCTGACAGACTTTATCTTCCTTGTTCAGAGTCAAAGAATGCACACCATGCAATGAAAGGCTACATATTTAACCTTTCCTTGGAGGAAGATATATTGATGATGCGGAAGCTGCATGACAGGTATGACACTAACAAATTTCTGGTTCATTATCAGCCACAAAACCAGTCAAAATGCACATTACCAAGAGCCTCATAGGTTTTCATTATTCTGGTAGGAATTGTATCTGCTTTAAGGAAAAAACCCTACACTGCAAGCTTCTGAGGCCATGGCTTCATTTTAGAAAACCACGTGCTACATTTCAGTTTTGACAGGCTATAAAGAAAACCAAAATGAATCAAGTTCTTTTGGAGACAAATCTGAGCTAATCTTTAATATGTGCATTTTTATAACATTATGCAAGGAAATATGACATATCATCTTGCAGAAAGTTTAATTACTCAAAAGAAAAAAAAAGAAAATTAAAAAAGGAAGAAAACATCTAAAGATGTAAGAGCTGATGTTCCCTGTCTATGACATTTATTCTTATTTATTGTTAGTGATATTCCATTACCATAATTGTAATGAGGAAGTATATTTTTGCTCAATGATGTCCACTCTAGGTCTGCATTTAATACAATGTAATAAGAACTGACATAGCATTAATAATTACGTAATTCTGTGTGGTAATTAAGATGAAAGGCAGGCATCACAGAGGTTCATAAATCAGAACTGTCTCTCCTTCTAATCAACCATTCCTTGCTGTTCCTATTCTGCACTTGGAAGCACCTTCCCATTCAGAATCCTCTGCTGAGGACTTTATTGAGTTACATTCCATCTTTAATGTAATACACAATTATTTTTCTTAATAGTCTATGTATTAGCTTTGGTGCCTTTTCTGTAGAGTGTTGTTTCAAGTAAGAGTACCAAGTGTTTATTACTGTCTGAAGATTATTTTCTGACAATAAAACACGAATCTACTGGATAATGGCCTATGGTATCAAATGAATATATTGTTGGCAGAAGACATTCATGTTCAAAGTGTAGTTTTTATGTACATCTCTTTAGTTGGAGTTACAAAGAAGGGCCAGAAGCCTAAAGGGCATACTCAATTTATGTTAATGAGTTTGCAGATGTCCTTAGTTTTTGCACCTTTGCTACAGTTTTGCATCCTCCTTTCTTTTCAGCTGTCAAATATATCTTGAAACTGCTTTCCAACACCAGTGTAGCAGGAGCCCAATTATGATCTTACCATATTAATAAAAATAAAAAAAGCCTGTGCTCTAAGTTAGTACTGCACTCTGCATCCCTCCTCCCCACTGCCTCCTGTGCCTGAGTTGACTGTCTCTTCAGTAGAGGACCCCACGAGGTGCATTGTTTTCCTGTATCTGCACAGCCAGCACACCACAGCTGGCAATAAGTCTAAGAACAGCCCTATGCAGGGTAAGGTCACCACACACAGTATGTCACCCTGACACTGCACATGCTGGAGGCTGTTCTGTCATGGAGACAGATAAGAGAATTTTTGTGGTGGTTCCTGATCTACTGCCAGGCGGGGTGGACTTTAGCTGAAGATATACAGAATTCATAAAAGAGAGTAAATTGTCTGTCAAAGTCAACTGTATTTATTTTCTCTTCTGGTGTGTAGTATATACTGTTTTCCCAGGCTTTTTGTTTAGAAAAGTTGAATGGGTATTTAAACAAACAGTGAAGAACAGACAATACTGTGTTAGACATTAAGTGCAGAGAGATCTTCCATCTACTTCCTACTTATTTGTCATGATAAAACTATAAAATACATCTCATTATTTAATTCTTATTCACAGGAGTGCAAAAACCTTCCCTACAACAAGGTTTACTTATGGGAAGACCAACTAATATAGCACATTTTTCACAGTAGGACACATGTTAATGAAGAGTTTTTATGTCATGTATAATGCCACAAGCTGTGTCATACTGTGGGAAGTGATTTAACAACTCACCACACAGACAAAAGACTGTACATTTTATTTTTCTCCCCACTGTGAAACCCACCATTAAATTATCATCCTTGAAAGTTACTACCACACATACACAGTGAACACAATCCAAAAAAATTTAGGGTTTGAAAGGAGATGGAAAAAAGCATTTATAGGAAAATAATATTCATGGAATTAATAAAAGGCAAAATCAAGTCTGCAGTTGCATATCTTTTGGTTAGCCCCGTGTTTTCATCTTCCAGATGCTACCAAATAAATGACCTTGTTTATCACCAATTTATGTTGATTGCACAGACTGTTGCTGGAAGTACAAGTAATGACCCTAATCAATACAGCTGATCCTAACTGGTATTTGAAAAACAGAACTGTAAAACAAGGGAGTTCTGAAGTAATTTACTAAAGCAACTACAGCATCTGCTTGACTATATTACACTTTCAAGTAAATGAGCAATTTGCTGTCACTTAAAGATATCTTTTGCTTGTATTTTTTATTCTTATGTAGTAGAATATATATATATATATAAAAAAAAAGGAAATAGATACATGTGCATACGCATGTGTCCTCATTTGCCATTTTTTTTACAGTGATGGGTTTTTAATAATTAAAAAAATATATATGTATAGTTAAGCAAGCAATACTGATGCTGAGGGAGTCCTTTTGATCCTACATGCTCATATTTAATACTTCCCTCCTCACTGCACCAGCAACAGTCCCTTAGCTCTGGACTGCACTGCCTATCAAAGAGGATCTTGCTCTTCTGGGCTTACTTATAAGCTCCAGCCCCAAAGAACACCTGCACAACAGTGGCATTTTGGAAGCAGAGAAGCTCTTACAAGCACAGTCAAGTTCTTTTGTTTTTTAACATTGAGAGTTCTATAGATATCATTGAGCTGGATCACAGAGAGTTATTTTTCCTTTTTTTCTTTTACATAGCAAACCCACATTCGTATTTGCAATATATATATAAAGTATCTGGAAAGAGGACACCCTTGTTTTAAGGAACTTCAAATTAAAGAATTCTCAAAAACTCTGGGTTTACCCTTACTTTTTACTGTCAAATCTCATTATGAAATGCATTGCATATTTGTGGCTAATAATCCCTTTCTACCTATTTCACCAGGAACGACCTCCCAGTTTCTCGCACTTTTCAAATTCACTGGTTTGGATTTTATTTTCTTTATTGTTTTAGCTTTCACTTTTTCAAATTTAAATGAGTTCTGCTATTGTTTCTCTTATGTTCCATCTTTTTAGATAATTTTGCATTATTTTTCTCATTTGGTATTTTGCATGAACTCTTTCATAAACAACTCAGTCTTATATGCACATAAATTGTGTTCTGAAAAGCCTGTGTTTAAATGTTAGTGAAGGGGTTAAAACAAATCAGACCTAATTTTAATCACTGAAAAAGCTACTAGGTCATTGAAGCCACCTGTGATAAATTATTATGAGCTATCCTTATTAAGGATTCCTGCAGATTGCAAGCTGCAACTGTTAGGGCAATGATGAATTATTTTACTTCTTGATAAGACAGACAGCATTGTTTAATTAAAACATCAAGGATATCTTTCTTCTATTAATATTATTTTACACCACAACAGATACAAATGCCATCAGCATTTTGTCTTTGAAGTAACTTAGCTTGTTATTTTCTGGAAGTAGAAAAAACAAAACATTCAGAACTATACTTTAACCCTAGGCATTAAATTTTGACTCTAATACTGTGTTCTTGCATCCATACCTCTTTGGAATGAATTTCCCTATGTGGCTGTACACTTGGTGGCATCAGGGATTTGAGGTCTGAAATTCTGAGTGGGAACACATATGGCTCAGTTTTAATCTGAACACATGAGACTCTGCCTTTTTTCACAGATATCTGAAATTGGATTGGCAAAATGACAACTACCTTAATCCTAATGTTAATTGATGTTGTTTAGCCAGATGAGTATGAATTATATAATTGTACTGGTTTGGTTTTGTTTTGTGGGCCTGAGGATAAACTTTTCATTAGTCTGATAGCACTTTGCTTTTGGAGTACTGCTGAACAAAATTCATTTTGTGAGGGCTGCCAGTAGACAAAGACAACAGTAAACACCATTTCCCTGTCTATATCCTGCCTGGCACAGGGTGGCAGGATTGTCTTGCTGACTCACCCTGCAAGCAAGTAAACTGAAGGTTTATTCCTGCTGACTCACACAGGATGGAGAGAGGCATTAGACTTCAGATACTTCTAGGCACAAAAGTAAAGCAAGATTTTAAAAAACCAAACAAAACAAAAACAACAACAAAAAAAAAAACGAAAAAAAACCCAAACAAAACAAAACAAAACAAAACAAAAAAACCCAAGCCAAAAACAAACAAACAAACAAACAAACAAAAAACAAAAAAAGAAAGTTGTTTATTCATTCAGAATGTCAGTAGTGCTGCTACCTGTACAGTATAAAACAAAAGACTGTTTATACAGACATATGTGTATGTATCTATTTGCCTCTCAAGGCCTAGCTAGTATATATTTGAATTTTGTTCTTCATCACAGTTCTGTAAACAAAAGCACAGTGCTTGTCTCTGACCCCAGAAGCCAGATTTAAAAGGAAATCCTGAGTACTGCAGAAGTTGTCAGAAACATATGCAGGCAGAAATACAACTTTTTAGTACAACATTTTAAGATTAGATGTAAAACTTTCTAACACTTTTGAAAACTGAACACAGTGGGATTTCAATAAGCTTCAGTCTCAGCTCTCCCAGTGCTCATGCTGAACTTTCAAAAATTAAAGTTTATCTCTGCCTGTGACATCCTTAAAGCATACCATTTAAACCATCATTAATGCATTTTTAAGGTTACAGCTTCTCTCTGGTAATAAAAAGAAGTGTTCAGTGTTGTCTTATTGAGACTTTGTTACTGACTTCAGTGGGTAGAGACCCCTCTCAGAGGACATAACCGTATTCATTAAACAGGTAGACAGCAATCTTTGTATGGAATGATTATAAGGACAAGGCTCAGAAAATCAGTTCTTCA
Source organism: Margarornis squamiger (assembly GCA_035222235.1). Lineage (NCBI taxonomy): Eukaryota > Metazoa > Chordata > Aves > Passeriformes > Furnariidae > Margarornis > Margarornis squamiger. The sequence goes on from JAWWTY010000088.1 coordinate 54,775,925, forward strand.
GTGAAATTCGTGAAATTGCTGTGCATTGTGGAGTAAAGTGAAGTAATATACTGAAAAAATGAAAAGAATAAAACAGTCCTTGTGCACTGTCCAAAAAGAAAACCTGCATTTGCAAACTAGTAATTGTGAATAAGAGAGTTGGTCATCTGGCCTTTATAAGGTACAGAATAGAGGAAATTACTGTGCTTTACCAGTGTTTTCAGTGTGGAAATATGTAATTATATCAACCACACTGTGTTTTGCCCTGGAATGTAATAAGCTATCATGCACTGCCAACTTTGATCCTATAGCAAATCAAAATAAAACAGTAACACTTTTGCCCGTGTAACCACATCTCTGTTAGATTTCTCTTGGCAGAGCTAGACAGGTTAAGAGTCAAAACTCTTTACAGCTCTGACACAGATGGGCTGGCAAAAGTCTTTTTGTATGCAATTCATCTGGTCATTCTAGACAAGTACTTTAGAATGAGATGAATAATGAGCAAAAAGTGACTCTTTCTAGCTGTTGACTAGAAGAGATCCTCATGCGTTTAATTTGGATATGGATGTCTGAAATGTATCAAGTAAATTTATTCCCAGGGGCCTCACTCACAACCTGGAATATTGCCAAGGTCTCCAGGGTTACAGAGCTCACAAATAGGCTACAAGATTTTTCTAGAGAATAACAGTATCAGGTGAGGGTTCCCCATACACCTCTACAGATACAAACCAGCAAACATCCAAGCTGACTTGTGTCATACCAGAGAAAGATTTCTGCAGACCATTCAGAATATGGTTTAGCTAATGAACTGATGTAAGCTTTGTTGTTACGAAACACTCCCAGAGAAGGCTAATCCCCTAAGGTATGCCCAGTACTTATAACTCAGGAAGGAAAGTCATAGGGCTTGGCTTGCAGCAGTCTCTGAGGTCAGCTAAGTACGCCACTGTGTGCATGGCAGAATAGTGGAAGGTTTAGTCTGAGGCAAGATGGCACCACCTCCTGCCATCTGGCTTCCTTTTATCATCTGATCTCTTTATCCGTAAATGGTGCCTCAGTCACAGTGAGCGTATTTGGGGGGTAACCGTGTGTTTTCCTACACTGACCAGCAGAGCTAAGAAAGACTGCAAGGGAGGAAACAAGATATCTGAAAAGCTTGATGGTATTAACCACCAGGTGACACAACAAAGAGAGGCTCTGGCTTATTTAATCTAGAATTCCTGGATTTCACTGAAGCTAAATTCTGCATAGCAACATTTCAATGTGAGGTCTCTGCTGTTCACAGATCAGTGGGAGGTTACAGAAACCTGGCTTCATTTATACACACCTTTGTCAGCATCTGATGGGACTACAGTAAGAAATCATAGGGTATAAAACCTTTACACCTCAGAAACTTCAGCTGGCCCTCACTGTCTTCTTAGCAATGTGTACGGCTCTGAGATCATTTAATTGTGTAAGCATGGGGGTTGCAGATGACAGACACAGAATGAAATTTAAATGGTTAGTTTCTGGCTCTGCCAAATTTTACTGCAGTGTAAGGGCAGCTCCTTTGCAAGAGTTACTCAAGACAGCTAAATGGTCATCTCCAGACTGTTCTCTAAAACAAGGACTTTATTGATAGCTCTGCTCACAGGCACAAGCCTTTGTGAGCAGGCTTTTTTACTATGGATTACAGAATGAGAATATATCAAGTTGGAAGAAATCCACATGGATCATATATTTCCAGACTGGGGAACTGTGAGTGGGGACCCAACAAGAGGTAAAGAATAGATCAGTGGTACTCTTTTAACACAAAGAAAAAAAGCCAGGAGAAATTTTAAGCTGGGCCTTCAGTCTCATCAGGGCTTGTGTTCAAAGACACAAACAGTGACTACCTTGCAGATAGACAGTCCATATAAAAGAATTTATGCAATCCAAGGCCAAACTGAAGCACAGCTGTGGGAGGCTTGGGAGGGGAAGCAGAATGCAACTGAACTACTCTCTTTTCTTGAGAGCCACAGAGCCCCTGAGGAACATTCAGAGGACATTCAGAGAAACAGGACTTGCTTCATGGACCTAGTGCTTCCCATGGCAATCCCATGACCTCCAGGTGAGCATTGATAGCTTCAGTCTTCCATATGGAAGTAGAGAAGATAATTTGGACAACTAGGTTTAAATCTATATTCCCTTTTCCTATTTGTCACAAAAGTGCTGAATAGATCAATCATTTAATAAACAAATTTTAACTTCTACCCTCTAGACATCTGTCAGGGGCAGGACTTACAATGGAAGACAGGATGTGACTGAGAGGGAAATTATGAATTATCCGAAAGCTGTCCAGCTGAGTAAAGGGAGGTATGCACGAACAGATGCTAAGTGATAATCAAATACCTTTTCTAACATTTGTGGTAGATACTCTCTGAATGTTGAAGTGTCTCACTGTCCTTAAACAATTTAGAAAAAGAAGGTAAACCAGATTTAAAAAATGGAGACTACTGAAAGTGCCACAAAAGCTAATATTAATTTTTTGAAAATTGCATGTTATATATTTATGTATTATATGTGAGTGAATGATTCTGAGAGAAAAAAATAGCCCTAATCTTAATAAATCCTAGAACAAATATGGTACATTTTTTCTTAATATACTATGATTGCTAAATTAGAAAATCTTTCCTCGCTCTCCCCAATTTTTCTTTGAAGGTTTTTCTAAAATTTTTGCATAGCATTAGAAAACCCTCACTGCATTCTAAACAATGGCTGCTTAAAGAGAAATCTGATGAACAATCAGTAATAAACAAAAAGAAACACTGAAAGGCAGAACACACCTAAAAATACATATAAATTCTTAATATAACCAAAATTCAGTTTACCAATTCACTTCCCACTTAGTCACAGCAGTGCAAAGATAAATATTTAAAAGCAAGATAAATTAGGAACATGCTCTCAGTCAGTGTGGGGAAAAAAAAGCCCTTGAATATTAAAAAAAAACTCACCTGAAGAGAAGAGATATACAAGAAGAAGGTAGCTGCTACATTGCACACCAAAAAGGAGTTGGGCCTATAGCATATATAAGCAATATGCACAAAGCCATCTTTGGCTGCTTGAAGAAAAGAGGCAGGGGTGCTGCAGGAAGATACCACAGAATCCTTATATGGAAAGAAGACAGTGTGGCACAGCATGCAAAGCAGGATGAATTAAATGTGCTGATTAAATGAACAGCTTGCTTTTTGTACTTCACTGAAGTTCAAAGCTTTCTAGCCAACCACTTTGAGCATACCTAGCAATCAAATAAATAACTTATGTTATAAAACCGTCAGGCAGAGAAACAATAGGCAATGCAAAATTGATCTTTATAGGCCTCTATCCCTCACCTTTGTTCAGGGTTTTAAAAAGAATACATAATACTTTTTAATATACTTTTTAGGTATACATGCTAAAGGCTGGGGGAAGAGACACACCCTCTGCTATACCACTGTAGAAGGAAATTGAGGAAAATGTACTCTATCCTGACCCCTGAAAGATAGTGCAGATTCCCCCTCCCCCAAATAATACCTCAGACATGCTGCATACTTGTTCCTTCTGTGCATATCTTTAGCTATGGAATTCATGGTCAGTGTTGCATGCCCTGTTAAATTTAAGTCTGCAAGCAGCAGGACACCAGGGCTCTAACTCTGATTGCAACATTTTAATTCTCACTGCAAATCCATGTCAGGGAGTAAGGTGACAGGGTAAGGACTCATTGTGAGGAGCAGGTCTAATATCTTTGATCAGAGAGGTCAAAAGAAAAGCAAACACATCATAACTTTTAATTCTAAGACTTAGGGTAAGAGGAAAAGAAGCAATTTTTATTCTTAATCTGAAGTATTGCTATATAAATCACTGACATATGCTAACTGTAGCATTATAGCAGATTTTGGATTGGTCCGGTTTGGTTTATTTGCAATGTTTGTTTGCTGTGGCACTTCAAAGTATTTTCAAAGAAAGAACATCTAGAATTTGGAGTCATGCTGTTCTGAGCTATGAATTTGGGTGTTGAGTTTTACTAAACTAGCTTGGTTGTTCAAGAGTCAATCAATATGTATTTATGTGTCTATTTTCAGACTGACAATTAGAATATTTACATAATGGTTGGAGCTATGCTCTGCTTGACCTCTCACAGATATATTAAATGGATTCAAACAGTAAATTATCCCTCTTTCTAACCTGGCCCACAAGATCCTCTCATTTTCAGGGCTTCATAAGGGTCTTCAGCATAGTTCTGATATTTCAACATCAAACATCCACATATTTGAGCTTGAAATGATCTTCACATGATCTGGCTCATTCTTTCCATATGAAAGAAAAAAATGGGAAAAAGATGCTGTTTTTTCTCTGAAATCCTGGACAATTTCTTCTGGTTGGAATATTTCTGTACAAAACTCCTCATGTTTCTCATATGCCAAGATGCTATCAAACCTCACCTCTGCCTTGCTGATAACTCAAGCCTGGATGAGCAACATGTGTCAGTATTGGAATAGTAACCTCCACACATTTTCCCAAGCTGCCATTTGTAAAAAACCCCCAGCATTACATTATTGTCCTTTAAATCTCTGTTGATTAACAACATGTGTAGTAATGTCTCTGTCCAATGAATAGCCAACTGGGATGCTGGGAATAGAGTTATTACTCTAATTCTTACTCTTTTGCTGGCATCCTATGTTTCATTTTGTTACCTTATTTCTTTTTTCTGTTCACACTCTTTTGATCAGGCTTTTTTTTTTTTTTAATTTTAATTTTACATACAGTGATTAACATAATGGTATGTCACATATTCGATCAGCCTTGACAATAACAAAGGCAGCTGCAAACACTGAAGAAAAGGCCAAGGACTAAGCCAGACAGCAGGTTAGAGCAAGGTACATGGGATTACAATATAGTATTGGTTTGTAGCTGTCTTTTTCTGGGGCCAAAATATGACCAAGAAAGGAAACAAAAAACAGATAGAGATGCAGGAGTAAGATGGGGGAATTTAAGGTATTAATGCAGTCTGGCTTTTGCTAGCTTCTGCTGTGTTCAGGGAAACAGGACACTGCATGTGTATTTGTAAATGAAATAGATATGTAACACTTCCCTATGAACACCCCCTTGTCTCGGGGGAGAAGCTTGTGTCCCCTTATGAGGTTGCAAGCTGTGCTGGCGGTGGTACATGTCTCCAGTAGGGTCGCCCATGCTAGTCAGGTCTCAGCTGAAGGGT
>JAWWTY010000088.1:54781212-54792135 GCA_035222235.1 Margarornis squamiger
CTTGCTCCACATGGAGAGGGGCCTAGAAAAGGTGGCCTAACCAAAGCTCATCTCCACCCTTCACCCGGTTGGCTTGCGGTGGCCAATGGGCATCTTCCTTGTGGTCAAACAAAAACAAAATCAAAAAGACAAAGGCTTACATCTGCCTCAAAAGGTGTGTCCAAATTAACAGTTGCATCTTGGAACATCAGAACCATGTTTTGCCTCACAAGTAGTGCTGATGGAGATTTTCTGCTGTGCCTTTTGCAATCGGACTTGCCTATTTCACATTGGCCTTTTTAGCCACCAGTGTGCTTGTACCAAGCATGGGTAGAGCCCTTCCCAAATCTTCGTTCATGAAGCCTAGCCATGATGATGAGATATGTAACAAATTTCTGCATCCTAGAGAACAGTTGTGATAGAGGCTGAATATCACCTATGCAGGGTGCTGATGTAGGCATCATAGAGTACACATACAGACATGCCCCAATTCAAAGCATTCTGATGTGCTGGTAATAAAATAAAAGCAGAATGTAAGTCCTTTATGTTTATTGTACTTTTAAGGATGCTATGTACAATTCTACAAGGACAAACAGAATAGCATTTCTTTTGCACAAAAACTATGAAAGTAAGTTTGTACTCAGCTGAAGTACTCTGCAGAAATGTATAAAGCTCAGTAATTGTTTTCCTCTTAGTTGTGAACCTGTTGGTTGATGCAGTTTATTTGGACTGTTAAAATTTTGAAACTTTTAAAAGGAGTTTGAGGATTTGGACACATGAAATCCCAGTAATCTTGCTACTTTTCCTAATGCAGGTTTAATCTAGCAGATTAAACATGATGTCTCTCAGACATTTACACCAAAAGCAGTAAATAAGCTTATCTGACAATGAACTATGGCTCTGGGCTGTGAGCTGGTTGAGCTACTGTTTTGTTTTCCTAAGTTGTTTATAGCAGCAATATGAAGCAAGAGCACTTAAAGACAGGTGATGCAGCAAAGTAACACCTCAGGCTGTTGCAGACATTTGTGTATTAAACACAAGTTTATGTAAAGTACAAGCCCTAAAATATAATTATAGAATAAGAGCTGGCTGACAGACAAAGAGGAAAAGAAAAACAACATTTATTTTGGTGAAAAAGAGCATCAATGCCTCCAATACAGTAAAAGTAAAATTCTCAAAAACAAAGTAAAATAATAACACTTGGAAAATCCATGTTAGGTAGTCAGGGTGGAAGATACCTGAAAAAAATTCTGCAGGAATAAAGGAATCAAAAATGAATGGAGAGGGTCACAGTTCCTAAAATTTACTGTTAATATATTTAAAACATGCTCATTAGAAGGGATAATCTGTTCTACTCGTCTTCTCTGATGAAGTCTAAATTAACTACAATCACTTAGGAAACATCTCAAGTGTCATTGCAAGCTGCTTAAATGAAAACCAGTGCTCAATATGCTGCAATAGTTAAATAATCAAGTGAAATGTTGGCTGCATGCATAACACCACTGTGGAGAACACTGAAAAATTCTTTTTGTCCAAGGTTATTAGCCAATTTCATGGTTTTGTAGGTAGGGTTCTTTTGGGGGTTTCTGTTGGTCTATTTATTTTTTCATTTTTGTAGGAGAGTACTGCACATATTCAGTTTCTTTACATACAAACAATGGGCTCAAAGCTGACGTAACAATTGGAATTACAGCAGATATTAATTTTTCGAACAGTTCTCAAATGTCATAAACCCAGTCTATACCCAAAAGAAATCCCTGCACAAAGAGCTACTTGCATTTTCTTGGAGGTTTGTTGGTTTTTTTGTTGTTGTTTTTGTTTTGGCTGTTTCTGTCTTCTGTCTCTAAATATATAGAATAGGCTCAATCTTATGCAAACTGAGACATTTACAGTACAAAAGACAAGTAAATCCAATACATACATTTTTTTGCAGAAGCTTGCTCAGAACAATATGCTCTGTTCCAGTCCCTCTGCAACAGAAATGTATAAATACAACCAGCCTTGAGATATAAACAGGACTTGAGAAAAAGCACACTGTATTACTCTATTACATGGAAATTAGAAATTTTATGTCCTGTGAACTGTCAGTGTTCTACATACCTAAACAAAATTGTTGCTACATTTAGGTTTATTTTTGGTCCAGACAAATGAATTTAGTAGTTTCACTGACAGTAGCATGTCATATTCACTCTGCAAAAACACTCAGTTTCAAGTTCTCAAAATGTACTAAAAATTATTCTGTTGCCTTGTGGTGGACTGAATAAATGACTAAACTACAGCTGCCTGGTACTTGGATGAAAGCCTATCCTGGGGTTTAGGTGTCTTAACTGCAAGCCAGAGTTCTGCCCAGTTTAGAGCACATGAACACAAGTCTTCATTCAGTTTGTTTTAACTGACAGATGGAAATAACAAAAACATCAACTTTATTTAATATGTAGCAGATGGAAGTCAAACAACAAGAAGTACATAATGCATATAAGACAAAATTGTAAGCCTAAAAAAAAAAAAAAGTATTTAAAAATGTTTTTCCCAGACCTCAGCCTTTTACACAAAATTAATTCTTTTATTCATATTCTACATGTAATTTTTTCCAATAAATCTGATAATAATTGTCATATAAAAATGGAGATATCTGCTTGGGTACAACATTAGGTAAATCAAGGTCTTCTGACAAGTATAGAAAATAGGAATGTTTTTAATTGTCCCATATCCAAGTAGTTCTTACAAAAAAACCAAAGCACTGGAGGAACAAGTTTGCAAATAATTGCATATTAATAGAAAAGGCTGTTTAACAGTCTTTGAATCCATGCATGGCAGAAACATGACATTCTCTGAAGATGTTAGGAAGGCGAGCCCTAACAATTTGGCAGGATAAAAGGGCTAGACATCATGAAGTTAGTCAGTGCCTTCTTCAGCTGTCTCACATAGATAACGATTGAGTCAGAGAAACAGCAAAATATATCCTTCAGGGATGTGTTCAGTACCAGGATAATTTTAGTGTCGTTTAGAGCAAACAAATTATGTAGCGGGAGAAGGACCTTCTGATCTAACTGTTGTGTAAGCAGACAAAGTATGTTTTCTTTTTTTCAGCTTGACAACCCTTTCCTTTATAAATATTTGTAACCATATTGTGTATTTTATCTATTTGTATCCTGCCTTGCTGTGCCTTGACTTTAGAGTATTCAGGGCAATCCAAAGTCTTTTCTGCATTTTTAAATACATTGAGTGATTCAATAAAATTAACACCTTTATATATTGATGACTCTCTACTTATGCCTTTAGACTATCACAGTTAGAACAACACTTGTACCATTCCCTGTGCATGCTAGAAATTTTGGGGGCTGATTTCAGTATAAAAATGAAGGATTTTCTCAGACCTCTGCATTTTTTGGTTTGGATAATATAAATGATTCTATTAATTTTGCAAAGAATCATAGAATGTTTTGGGTTGGAAGCCATGTTAAAGATCATCTAGTTCTAAACTCCCCTGCTAGGGACAGGGAGGCCTTCCACTACATCAGGTTGGTCAAAGCCTCATCCCGCCTGGCTTTGAACACTGCCGGGGACGAGACATCCACAACATCTCTGGGAAACCTATTCCAGTGTCTCACCAAGCTCACAGGAAAGAATTTCCTCCTAATAGCTTATATAAATCTCCCTCTTTTATTTTAGAATTACTTCCTCTTGTCTTGTCACTATCTGACCTTGTAAGAAGTTGCTCTTCTGCTTTCTTATAGGCCCCCTTTATGTACTGCAAGGCTGCTAAAAAGTCTCGCTGGAGCATTCTCTTCTCCAGGATCTCCAGGATGAAAACCTGCAGCTCTTAGCCTATCCTCATAGCAGAGGTGCTCCAGCCTCCTGCTCATCTCACTAGAGCAGAGTAGAGGGGCAGAATCACGTCCCTTGCCCTGCTGGCCACACTGCTTTTGATGCAGCCCAGGACACATTTGGCTTTCTGAGCTGCAAGTGCATATGGCTGGATCACGTCCAGTTTTTCATCTATGAGACCCCCCTGTGAAGAATATCTGCTAATATAAAAAATAAATCTCTCTAAATTGGATGGATTTGAGGAATAGACTGTTAGATGGATAAGAAATTTGTTGGATGGTTGCATCCAGTGGTTAGTGGTCAGTGTCTCAGAGTCCCAATGGACATCAGTGGCAAGTGGTGTCCCTTATGGGTCTGTACTGGGACCAGTGTTACTTAATGTCTTCATTAATGACACAGACAAAAGGATCATGTGTGCCCTCAGCAAATATGTTGATGATACCAAGCTGAGCAGTGTGGTTGATACACCTGAAGGATGGGATGCCATTCAGAAGGACCTGGGCAAGCTCAAGAAGTGGGCCAATAGGAACATTGCGAGGTTTATTATGACCAAATGCAAGGTGCTGCACCCTATTTGGGGCAACTACAAGTATCAGTCCAGGCTGGGGAATGAACAGATTGAGAGCAGCTCTGTTGAGAGGACTTGGTGGATGAAAGGCTGGACATGACCCAGCAATGTGCCCTTGCAGCCCAGAAAGCCAGTTGTATCCAGAGCTGTATCAAAAAGCAGTGTGCGTAGCAGTTCGAGGGAGGTGATTCTGCCCCTCTACTCTGCACTGGTGAGATCCCACCTGGAGCACTGCATTCAGCTCTGGGGTCCCCAGCACAGGAAAGACCTTGATCTGTTGGAGTGAGTCCAGAGGAGGCCACCGAGATGATTACAGGGATGGAACACCTCTCATAAGAGGAAAAACTAAGAGAACTTGGTTCATTCAGCCTGGAAAAGGGAAGAGAGACTTTTTAACAGGAGTATGTAGTGACAAGACAAGGGGGAATGGCTTCAAACTAAAAGTGAGTACGTTTAGATTAGATATCAGCAGAAAATTCTTTACTGTGAGGGTGGTGAGACACTGTAACAGGTTGCCCAGAGAAGCTGTAGATGCTCTGAACCTCGAAATGTTTAAGGACAGGTTGAATGGAACTCTGAGCAACTGGGTGTAGTGAAAGGAGTCCCTCTCCATGGTGGCAGTTGTGAACTAGATGGTCTTTAAGGTCCTTCCTAACCCAAATTATTCTATGATTCTAATATAAGATTTAGTAGTTAAGATCTTTTCACAGTAAAAATTCCGGGTTTTTTTTTGTTTGTTTGTTGTTTTTTTTCAAAACAGCAGAAGTGACTCTCAGTCACTCAAGCAAACAGTTGCTAGTTGACAAATCAAATACAGCAGAGTTGGTGTTTGTGTCTCTGAAGACATCAATATGTCCCTAATTTAGGTAGTGCATCATGGGAATTCTGGTGTAGCTTAATGGAAGGGCTTAGCTCTCCAGTTCGTAATCCAGAGTAGCCAAATAGTGGGAAAATATACACACACACTAACTGCATTTGCCTTCAAGTGATTGGCGATAAGCAGAAAGGTGTTTTTCATGGAACAAAGCTATGAGTACCTACCTAAGACCTGGTTCAATAGGAATATGATTCTTACAGGGAGCAAGAGTTACATCTCCCACAATTTTGGGGGAATATAAAAATAAGAAAATTAAAATAAAAATTCCATTATTAGCTTAACACCATTATTAGATTAGAAATAAGCTGGAATTCATCTGGACTGATGTCCTGAAGAAGTCCAGGTGTTCAATAGCTTGTATTTCATACCTTATTTTTCCTTTATAATAAAGACTAGTTTTCATGCTTAGTGCAAGATTAATAATAGGAGAGAAATGCACGTCGAAATACCAAAGATGTTAATGAATGTTCTGGAAATTTACACACATATTAAAGTTAGCAGAGTTTGAGTCTTTCTAAGGCATTAAGGAACCTCTAGAAGTAATCTCTAAACTATTAACAATTATCTTTGAGCACTTGTGGAGTAAGCACCCAAGAATTCAAACACAGGAAAGCTTAGAATATACTAAAAAAAAGGTTAAAATCAGAAGCTGAGGAATTACAGACCAATAAGTGCACTTAATGCGTGAAAATACCTGAGCAGCTACCTGGCTCCTTAAGTATAAGTTCATAAGACCTAGCCACCATAGATATGCTACTGGCATTGTTACATCAGTAACAAAGACTGTCAGGCCAATTTGGTTGCCTTCATTGATAGCCTAAATTACCTGGCTGGTAAGAGGAAAAAATGAATGAGAATCCTCTTAATTTTAGTGAGGTTAACATGTAACAGGAACTTTCTATAAAGCAGCAAAGGAAATATGCAGAAGAGATACTGAAAAAAAAACAACCTTAAAATTTGTTCTCATGTTAGCTCTGAATGATTCACTGAAGCTAGCAAGGTATTCTGAACATGGCGTGTCAATGACATTTTATTTGCTGCTGTATTAATGACTTGGATGACAGAATAAGGAAAACACTGATCAATTCTGAAGACACCAAGCTAGAGAGAAGTATTTACAAGAGCTTCAGGGACTGGAGTTAGAGTTTTAAGTGGTTTTGTTAGACTTGATGGAGCAATCTGAAATCAATGAGATGGAATTTAATACAGATGAGTGCAACATGCTACCTTGCTGGAAGAAGAGAACTAATGCGTAAGTATGAGCATTGAGATAACCAAAGAAAAGAAGACTGGGGCTGCAGTGATGAAAAACTGAGTGCAGCTTACACGGTGACAAAACAAATCTGATGTCTGGCAAATTTAAGAGGTACAAAGAACAAGGATTATTAATTATAATCAGGATTTGCAGGACTTTTGCTACATTTTCATGCTATAATTTTGAGAAAAATAAGAAGATTACAGAGGACAGAAACAAGACAGATAAGAGATTTAGCAACTTGTGAACAAATAATAAAGTATTGCAATTTTAATTTAGAAAACTTGGTAGAAGAAGCAACATAATAATAGTAGTCTAAGACTTTTAAAAATCCCCAACAAAATAGTAAGAAAAATAAATTATTAATCTCAGATAGGACATTTTCATCCTGAATGTCCACAGCTTTTTTACATGACTTCTTCATGGAACAGTGGGCATCTCTAAGTCCCAAAGAAAATATAGCAAGGCTAGAATTCAACACTTTTAACTTCAGTCTCTGAAAGCCTAGGCATCCATCTAATTCAGATGCTTTGGTTCCTGCTATAGTTAAAGGAAAGGCACAGGACCTGGCAGACAGCAGTTCATTCCACTGTACAATGACTTGAAAGTGAACTTCTTCTCCCAGATTCTTCTTTCTCTTATTTGATTATAAACAGAGCCTCGGTGGCACGCTTAGACTAAAATCTAATTAAATTGAAGATTCTATTATAATGAAGGGCATACTATATTTTTTAATCATTGAAATTTACATTGATCTGAAGGGTCAAAGACAAATGAACATTGATTATTATATAACATGTATAGAAAGTAAACAGGCCTTTAAGAGTTTGAAGGTGCTAGATATGAGGAGAGAAAAAATGAACTTTGGACAAGATACTTAAAGAGAGACCAAAACACACAAACAAACAAAAAAAAAAATCCAGCAGTGACCTGAATAATTACCAACAGAAATATTTACTGGTAAGCAACAAAACTTCCCTAAAGTAGGAATTTACTGAACATAAAGTACATGTTTTATGGTTTCTGTATGATCAAGATAATAAGCAGTTTTTAAAATAGCACAAGGAATAGGTTTTGTGACCTAAATGTTAAAGGCTGTTAAAGAAGACCTAAAGAGGATATGGCTATCTCAACAACTTTAATTAAAATTTTAAAATAAGTAATTTAAAAATAAATATGCCTAGGTAAATGAATGCATTTTGCATTCCTGATGATATAGGCAGAAATTACCTATGATGTGTTTTTGCTGATTGTTAAAAGACATTGTACAGAAGAGACAGAGAAATATGATTTTCATAAAAGAAACACGAATCCACTTCACTGTTTCTTCTTGAACCATGCACTCTGCACCAAAACTCTACAGAACTGCCATTACAGATGTAAATGCTTCTGAAAATCACCTTCACTAGACTTACACAAAGCACTCTCAAGCCTTGATGTTTACTTATGGCAGTGGTTTTCTTCTCCTAATTCTGTCAACAGAAAAATAATTACAACTTCCTCCCTATTGTGGTTTAGGCATGGTACTCTGGTTCAGTGCCTGCCCTGAACCTCTCCAATACCACAGGCTACTCTCTTTTCCCCTTCCTGTCTTTGCTGCAGTGGGACAGAATTGAGAACTGGAGACAAAAAAGGCAAAGATTGTGATTTGAGATAAGAAGGATTTACTGGAAACACCAATGAGATGAGAAAACGAATGGTAACAGGACCAATACTAGCAGACAGAGGGTATAAGAAAAGAAATAAGTCACACAGAAAAAAAGCAAATCAGAGAATAGACAATACCAGTTGGCTCCCTCCAGCATAGTTTCTCCCTGGAAGAGAAAGAGTCCCTTCCCCACACCCTCCCGGTCTTGCAATGACTGAGGTGGTACAGAATAACCTCAATGGTCTGGTCATGTCACCTCCCACCTACTGCAAAAAATTAACCCTGTCCTGGCCAGAACCGGGACACTCTGAAGGTCAAGTTTAAGATGATCCTTGGTGTTACAAATAAAATGTAAGGCATAAAACAAAACTGTATTTAATGATACACAGTTTCAGAATTGAATTTAGTGAATCACCTATTTCTTTAATTTGAGATATTTCATTAATCTAGGTGAAACAACTTGTCATTTTTCAGATAAAAAATTGAATTTCCAAAAGCTAAACTACAAGTGTGTATCAGACTTGATGAAGTGTATTAGCAATGACTTAACATAACAAGACATTCTTTGGTTAATACTAGTGCATGATATGATTAATAAATTAGTAGAATGACAATGTTTTATATCATTACTAAGTTCTCTATTAAAAGCTAGCTGTAGATTTGATACAACTCCTATTGCATTGGAGCAGGAGCAGTTTTCATCTTGTAGCAATTACTGTGTTTTACTATACTCCATGGCCCATTTAGAGGAAACTCTAAATTGCCTGTATGTTAATATTAAATAAACAGGAAAAAATTTTAATTAAACATGTTTTCCATAAAATAGTGGAAACATTCAGAATGTTCTTTATCAGGTATCATCTACCTAATGGAACAAAGAGATGGCAGTTTATGCATTAAATGGTATTATTGAATATCACTTGCCTCTACTGACACATCCTCAATACTTTCTATAAAATAGAGTATCTTTCCTAGTCTGTGTAGAGAACAGAGAACAAAGAAGACTATAATGGCCTGACATCCAGGTACCTAGGAATTCATCCAAAATTAATCTGCCGTTCCTGTAAAAGCTATTTGTTCAAGGGCTGCTTGGCACCACTTACAATTGCTCTACAAATGTGCTACTGCAACACCTGCATTAACAGTTTAAATATTAACCAACTCCTATTTACCTTTGTTGTCCCCTTCATCACAGTGGAAACAAAGCAGCATGTGGTGTGTGTGTACATGTGTGTGTTAAAGTTCAATCTACACCTCAGGAAATGAAAAAAATCATTCAGCTTCACAAAACAGGTAGAAGCACAGCAGAGATTTATAGAGGATAGGATTGGTTACCTTGGAAACAGGTTTGAATTCTTTCATCAAACAACAAGATGCTCAGTGTTGACCTATTTCCAGCTGCTGTGTATGGATTTAAGGTGGAACTACATGCAAAGTTTATAGAAAAAGGTCTTCCCATCAACACTGAGTATTTGTTTACTTTTTAAATGCATTACTCTTTTTCCTCTACACTTTAAACCTTTTAAATGAGACAGATAGTTGAGAACAGAAAAGCAAAATTGAAGAATATCATAATTTCTGCAACAATAATTTGTCTCCAAAGTTTTTGAAGTACTTGTGAACACTTAAAAATATTTTGATTAATATATGAACTTTTTTACAATAAGTATTTAATTAATATAGATAAAAAATTGTTTATGGAAACAGACACTCCCGATCTTATTACAAAACTTTAAACCTGAGATAGTGTTCCTGAGATAAATGCAGATACTTAGCATTATTTTGACTTCTGCCACCTCAGCTCCAAAGGTTTGTTTTATTTTTGTAAGAACTGACATTTTCCATGACATTTTTGAATGAAGCCTACTACAACTGCAGTCAGTCCTGAGAAGACCTTTATTGAGTGCATTAATGGC
Organism: Margarornis squamiger; assembly: GCA_035222235.1. Lineage (NCBI taxonomy): Eukaryota > Metazoa > Chordata > Aves > Passeriformes > Furnariidae > Margarornis > Margarornis squamiger. Next base: position 54,791,284 of record JAWWTY010000088.1, read on the forward strand.
AGAAGGGTAACTGTAACTAGATCAATCTACCTTTCTCATCATATCCTATTAAACTTCAGGATACAGGAAAGGGAAGGATCATTAATGTACCACACACAAATACAGATGGAGAGCATGTGTACAGCATCATGTGTTACTAATTTAGGGAACCTCCTAGGTAGTCTGGATGTCTAAATCACACAGTGCAATGCAACATCACACAGAGACATGACATCAAATCCCAGAAGCAGTCAGATTGCCTGTCTGTTGTATATACCAACTATCATCTGGTCTGAACTATTTTGGGTGTATTTATCTCTATTCCTTGGCATCATGGAAAGCCCAAGCTTTCCAAGTAAGGGAACTAGCAGAAAGAAAGGAATGCAAAAAAATTCAGCAACTGAAATTCAACTGAACCTGATGACAGAAGAAAATAATTGCAAACTGTATGAAGTGATATGGTACAAATAGACTGCATTCCTAACATAGTTACTTCACATCACCATAACTAAAGATAACATGATCTTTAGAGTCATTCTTAGTTCACTGCATACATAATATTTTCTAAAGCCATACATTATTTAGTAATTTCTAAGGAGAACAGGTGGTGGGGTTTTTTTTTTGTTTGTTTGTTTGGTTGGTTTTTTTGTTGTTTTTTTTTTTGTTGTTGTTGTTGTTTTTTTTTTTTTTTTGTGGTAGGGTAAAGGTCTGAAAACATTTAAAATACCAAGAAAGGTGTAAAGATACCTCAGAACCTCAGCCTATGGAAACAAAATCAAATGGAGCTTGGGAAGCCACACAGCCCCTTTCACCTCAAAGTGTTTTAAAAGAGAACCAAATATTTATTTCCCTCTGATACTTCACTCCTTTCCT
>JAWWTY010000088.1:54799322-54833853 GCA_035222235.1 Margarornis squamiger
GCCTCTGCTAATGTACACACATCTCTAAGTGTGAATTTCATGTGTTCAATTAATATGGATTTGCTAGAGAGTTTTTGCCTCCAGGATTAACAGGAAAAACAACCACTTCACATGACAGATGCTAGTTTTCTTGTTTTGTGTGTCTCTGAAAGGCATAGTCTGAAAAACAGAACTAGCGACATCATGCAGATATGGAAAAACTGGAGACTTCATGCAGATTTGTGTCAAACTGGGCCTGAAATCAGTTTTGTCCGTATTGCGGTTTTCCAAGGGAGTCATTCCCTGTGAATTGTTTTTTAATTGATATAATACTTTCTTTTCACTTGCTGTGAACAAAGAACTGCAATAGAGATTTATAGTACAAGTGACAGGAGGCCATTGAAGATAAAAACCATTGATTTATTCTTTTCTTTGGAGTTCCTGATGATGTGAACTTAAGGCAGAGCATGTTTGCTGCAAGTGGAGGGAAGTGGAGAGTTATGAAAGCCTTCCCTGCTGTGAACATTGGAGAACTACAACTCCTCTTGTGATTTCATGTGAGAATCAACTTATAGCTGCATTTTTTAAAAGCCCAATGGTATCAAGAAATAGGAAAGGATAGGGTAGGGTCCCTACTGTCCTTGGTAGATTTAGAACTAACCTGCTATGTAGCAACATTTGCTTTTCCACACTTCGATTGCTCTTTCCAGGAGTTATGCACGGACCAATGCCTTTTACTTCCCTCTTCCCAATTCCAATAAAGCCATAGTTCACTCATCTCTTCTTAAACATTGATGCAGAGATTAAATACTTGTCACATGTAACTACTGAGCTATCACTGCTTGACTCCTTACAATGGTCATTCCTAAATTACTGAAGGAATTTATGCTGGTTTTAATCTCAGGGAGAATTGCTATAACTCTGCAGCAATAATTTGTAGTCAAAGTTCACAGTGCAGAACTGAGCACTGCACAGTGATATCCAAGTCTGGGTGACAAAATTTAACTTACATGCTGAAAACAGTGTTACCCCAGAATCTTGCTGGGGCATCTCAGCTAGCTTGCATCTTTCTGTGCAGCATTGCATCATACACCAATAGCGATATGTTCAGCCAGGACGATGCTCCTTTGTTGTTTGGTGGCCAGCACAGAGAAGGATTAAAGTAGGAAGACAGTTCCCACTCTGGTCCCTCTGATGAGTTTTATTAGCAGCTTGTGGTCTTCAAGGTGCACTGTGTTCATTGCCCAGTTCTGCAACGGTATCTCACAATGTCTGAAGAAATTAAGAGTTGTTCAAGTATGTTTTCCACACAAAAGCACCTTGTCACAAATAGCAGGCAGGCTTTTCTGTCCTACTTAATCTACAGAAAGAGAAAGGATTTAGTGCCACTTGTATTGTTGGAAACATGAGTGAGCACTGCATAAAGTTAAACTTCTAATTTGTATTAAAAAATTATTTCTCCTTCTTTCTCCTTATTTTATGATAACTCTATATTCATAAATCTACAAAATCAGAAATGTTTATTTGTCTTTAACACACTGACACCTGACACTAAGGGAAGAGACAAGTTTTTTTAGGGATTCTTGGTAGAATGACAATGCCACTAAATTGTAGCTGCAATTAAATCTTTATTTCCCTAACAAAATTTTATGATTAGTATCGTACAGGAATGATAAAAATGGACTTAAAAAAAATTGAAAACATTCATTATTAAGCATTCACTACAAACATAGTTTAATGGTCAAAGCCTTACAATATTCTGATGAAAGACAATCTAAAGGTTGCAGTACAAACCTAACTAGCATTAAGTTACGCTTTGAAATACTATTGGGTTACACTGCTGTGTCACTTTGCAGCTTGTGTTTCAATATAAGAACATGGATGGTACTTTTCCTGCTTGATCAGAGGGATGAATCTCACTAAAACTTGTACTTACCCAGGTACAGCTTATATCTCACATAGCTAATATACTTGCAAAACTGCCTATGCTTGACACACAAACCAGGGCATCTTGAAATCAAGTGTAGAAGAAAGGAGGTGAGAGGGGAACAGAGGTGAGGAATTTCATGAGGGAGAGGGTGTCAGTCAAACTTCATACTGTCCACAGGATTCTACACTTCTTTGATGCTGACTCACAGTGTCTTAGTTTTGTCAAACTTTTGAACTAAAATCATCTAGGCTGCATGACTGAAACTGCAGTCCTTAGTGATCCAGAGATACATCCCAAACCACAGAAAGTATCTGCAAAAGTGAAAACCTGAAAAGAACAGCTCCATCAGCAAATATCAAGGTTTGACTTTGGTATGGGGACCATGATATTCCGCTGATGTTAAGAATAACAGATTCAGAATATTAGAGTGCTGAGAAAAGTAAATAATCTGCAGCTTGAGCTGAGAGTGGAAACTGTATAGGGACATTACTAAATCACTGATTGGACTCGTGTTGGCTGACAACTTTTATTTGGGAATATTGAGGGACAGTGTAACTGTCAACACAGAGTTACAGGGAGATAAAAAGCGTGTATTAGTTACTGTTCAGCCAATGAAAACTATTATTGCCACAAGATTTTATTGCATTTATTACTACAAAAATAAACATTGCGAGCTGATTATAACATGCTAGGTTTTGTCTCTTTTACCACTGACTGTGTCTATCTATAAAATAGACAGACTAGCTAAATACTGGACTCAGTCTTTCTTATACCTCCTTCTCATACAGTTATATATTACCATCTGTAAGTTTGTTTACCTTTCTAATAAACTCTAACAGCTCACCACTAGCCTGTCAGAGGCATTTTCCAATTTAAGCTTCTAAAAATAGAAGTGTTGTCATAGGAAAAGAACAGACAAAATTGAAAATCTTATTAAGAGTACTTTAGCATAGTCTAATTAATGGACAGCAGTTCAGCACAGCAGCACTTACGGGTTAATCTGATCACCTGGTTTGCTTTTATTACACTTCAGTGTAATCCTCAGTGACCATATCTGAAGAGCAGGATGTGGTACAGATTGGAAGACACCTCCTTGTTTAAACAAGAATTCTCTGAATGGCTGAGTACTTATGTTGCCTCATCAGCTGCACACCAGTTGAACAAAGCAAGTTTATGGGGATAGTTATGCCAGACCTCTCTCCTTGCCAGATGTAGGTGGCAGCCAGGCCATGATTTGCCAGTTTGCCATGTTTTCCCTGATAAAAGATTTTGGTTGTTTCATATCAGACAGACTGGCACATTTTTATGACTGAGGAAAAAGGAAAAGAGTGATGTAGCTTTCCTTATTACGGACCAGCTGTAACAAGAAGAGAAGAAATTGACCTGCAGAACTGCAGCCTTTATCTGTAGGGGCTGGAGCTGTAGAGGACATGCAGCCATACTCATGATGTAGTTGCCAGTCTGCAGCTGGTGCTCACACGGAGGCTGCAACGTGTGATGCTAGCAGCTCATGTCTAGTCATAGCAAGACAGTTTTTAAGTCATTCACTACACCAGTTAGGTCCAGTGGAAGTTGAAAGTTATATAATCTTGCTGGTGAATTTCTGAAGCATATAACTGAGGCTAGCTTCACTGAGGAGCTGCACTCACCAACCAGCGACTGAGCAGGACTGGGTGTGTGATTGCTGTCAACAACTTAATGACTGTACTGCCCCATCTCATATTTGAAGGGAAAGAAAGACATGGAGCACTCTGAGAAAATCCTGTACAGACAGTGTTTATTTCCCTTTCTTATTAGACTTCCCACTGGCAGCACTAATATGTTTGATGCACCTGAGGACAGTTGAACGGACACCCCGATACCAGGTGGTTGCTTAGAATCGAAGAAAATATCTGCAACTTAAAGAGGTTCAAGGGAATGGTGTAGGACCTTAGCCCCACAACAAAATGAATGAAAGGAACAGGTGTGAGTAAGAGCCAGAAGCATCAAGAACCATATAAGAAACATTTCTCTTCCACAGAAGTGTTTCTTTCTACAGTGTAAGAACATAAAAATATGAAAGAGTGAAAAATGCAATGAAAAATTAAAAGCTGTCTTTCTCAATTAACTGCTACAATGTATAAATTATTTTTTGGACAGTAAACCTACTGAAAACGTTTTCTGATAAGGTTTGAACTTTTAAGTCAAAGGTCTACTATTTTCAAAACAAACTCCCCATTTCAATAAGGATTTGCATAAATTCACATGTATATTAAATATGCATATTAAAATTCAGTATTTAGTAAAATAAAAAACATAAAAATTGCTTCATGAAAGCAATGTTATTCAGGCTACTGTGCTGCTTAATCCTAACATCAAATGTTATCAGGAAAAGCCTTTAGAAAAGCAGTCACGTGTCTTTTTTCACTGAGACTTTTCCTAAAGCCATGTGTTGGCAATGTCAGTGTTAAGAGAGTTATACATTACTTTCTGTCACATCCAAACTTTTTGAGTCAACAGTACCCTGGCAGCCAGGAGGGCCAACCCTCTCCTGGGGAGCATCAGGCAAAGCATCGCCAGCCCGGCGACAGAGGGGACTGTCTCACTGTGCTCTGCACTGGGGCGGCCTCACCTTGAATATTGTGGGCAGTTTTGGGTGTCGTAATATAAGAAAGAAATTAAGCTGTTAGAGAGTGTCCAAAGGAGGGCAGTGAGGATGGTGAAGGGCCTCAAGGGGAAGCCATGTGAGGAGCAGCTGAGGGCACTTGGTCTGTTCAGCCTGGAGAAGATGAGACTGAGGGGAGACCTCATTGCAGTTACAACTTCCTTGTGAGGGGAAGAGGAGGGAGAGACACTGATCTCTTCTCTGTGGTGTCCAGTGACAGGACCCGAGGAAATGGCAAGAAAATTACTTGAGGGAAGTTTAGTTTCGATGTTAGAAAAAGGTTCTTCAACCCAAGGGTGGTTGAGAACAGTAATAAGGAGCAAAAATAAAAATTGCAAACAATTTTAGAGTAATTTTGTGCATCACAAAAGTACATTTCCAATAGTTAGCATTGTAAATTTCATGTAATTGCAACCACTAAAAATATTTCAAATTGTAAAATGAATTTTTGTTTCCTATATTTAAGTCCATAAATAATACCATTTCCTTTTCCCCTTATTCATTGTGGAGAAGACTTAGAAAGAAATGAAAAAATATATGAAACCATGATTCTTTTGAAATACTCATCCTTAAATTTCACTCTCTTTTTTTTCACAGCATATAATTTGTGAAGTACTAGTGTTTCATTCTTTTGTTTTGAATGGGAGAATGAAATCATCCACCAGTATGCAACTTCTTGCTCATACTTGCCTGAAAACTACAAATATGTCAAAAGCAAACACAGGGAATCTGCTTCAATATGTATTGATACCAAGTGCAAGTTATTATATATATGTGTGAGCATATATATATATGTGTGTGGGTGTGTGTGTAAGTGAGCATATATATATAAAATAAAAAATTACACATACATCTAACACCAGCATGATCCATCAGAATATTTTTACAGCTAGCTCTAAGCTGTATTGCTGTGCTGAGGTTGCTCATGGAAGACATTCAGTTTGTGCATTGATCACCAGTGGACATAATGCAGCTTGTGTCCATACAGAGTCCCTCGGGACAGGGATCCCAAGGACATTTCCAATGGGAAGTGGCATACATGGCATGTGTCTGTGGTCTGTGCAGCAGAACTGAATGGACTGTGCTGCATGGCATGTCGTACATTTTGGCAAAGAGAGATGGAGGCTAAATTTGCCTAGAAGCACTTTCTAGATTTGTTCCCTGACATATAGCAAGTAATGGATTTTTCTGCAATGATAGAACTAAGTTCAATATTTAGAAGTAAAAGAAAAAAAGCCTGTCTGTAGATCACATGTGTCAAGCATGAATATTAGAGTGAAATTTTAGATCTGGAAGTGAGAAGAAGGTATGAACATATGCCCTTTAGAAATGCATGTTGCAGTGCTGACATTAATTTAATGGGCTTAGTTTGCTTTGAGGACTTCTTACATTTGCCTGTTAACATGCTAATGTATTTTGCAATTTTATTGTTTCCCCTCAATGCCAGTTCAAAAAATGCCACCATATCTCTCATTACAAGAGGGACATGACAGAACACATAAAACCTCAATGTGCACTGTAACTGTAACTGCTAATTTTTAATTCAGTTGAGGTGTTAAATGGAAAGAAAAAGCCAAAAGTTTGAAGAAATGGAAGGATCTTTTTCACCATATTGTCCAGATTAACCATATATTTGGTAAATCCAGTAGCCAAATACCATGTTGAAGTGAATGCTCATAGTTTTTATGCCTTAATTCTCAATGTTATCTTGAATTGATAGTAGCATAGACACTTTAAAATTCTGCTTTAAAACCATCTCAAATGATACCTTGAATAATTTGATTCAAGACATGTATATCACCAGAAAAAACCCCTCACATTTCTAGTAAATACTGAAGCCATATTACATAGCTCAGGATCTGCTCTGGTCTTCTCTCATGGCTGGTTTTTCAGTTCCATAGTCTTTGCACAGACCCAATTCCCAATAACTACCTCCCATGTATTACTGGTAGAGATAAAGAATGCACAATCAGTATTTCATTCTGTTGTCTTTAAGTGGAAGTTAAATTAGTTTTCACGGTGTTCCAACCATACTGGTTGGTACAAAATTCTGCAATAATTTCTGTTGAAATACAGAAGTAAACAGATTATGATAGAGTTCTTAAAATCACAAATTGCCTGCTAAGTCTCTGTCACCTTCATAAAATTGACAGTTTTTGTATCTTCTGACAACTCGTTCCTTCTCAGACATGATGAACTTGAGGTGGGAGGAGCAGTTAAAAGTGCACCATAGAAAATAGAGAAAAAGAGGAGAGAGAATTATCTTACATGGAGGATTCTCTGAATTTCTTATGAAGATGTGTAACCATAATCTTTCCAACAGGTGCATTAAAAAATAATTATAATTTTTGGCAAACACTTTATTTTTTAAAGGGTGAGAGCAATCAGTGTTTCCTAGCATACTGCCCTCCCTGCTCCCATAAGCCTCAGCCAAAAATGCAGAATTGATTTTGTAGACCTTGAGACGTTTACAAAAGATGATCTAGAAACCTCAATAATTCAAAGCCTCTTAGGCTCTTTCAGCTTGCTGTGTTGCTGCAGGAAGCATCTCTGAATCTGAGACTTCATCAATGTGGAATTCTCAAATTTTAGATTCCTGCAGAGGGAAGCACTCCACAACATTGCCTTTAGCAGTCACCAGGCAGTGATAAAGATATTGCAGGAGAAACACTTGTAGTTGGGACAATGTTTTCAGGTGCAGAGGAGCAACTTGTGTAAACAACTATATACAGTGTGCTCTACCACTGTCTAGCCTTCAGACCTAGAGAAGTTTCAAGCCTAGGGTTTCAAGCTGGAAAATGAAATTTCAGACTTTTAGATCATGGTTTACATACCTGTTGTCTCTGAACTAGATGGAGGCATTGCATCGAAAATATCCTGAGTATAAGGATATTTCAATTCCTTCCATTTCAGTCATCAGAAGTCTAGAAAAGTTGTATTTGCAAAAACAGGTTTAAGTTCAACTCAGAGACATTTATTATACTGGAACTTCCATAGACCTCAGCTTACTGAGTTGATAGCATTTGCAAAGATAGTACAAAGCCTTTACCCTCTCCTTTCTACCACAAGCTATTACTACCATAAAGGTCACACCTTATACGGACTGAACCAGTAAGAGGAAAAGGTACATAACAGCTCCTAGTGAAATGTAGAGATGGAAAAGGCTAAGAAAGGTAAATTCCACACATATTAGCATAAAACCAGAATTAATGCCAGCACTGTAAAGTTACAACTAAACTAGAAAAATAAGCAGTGGCATGGAGTGGCATGAAGTGCCATGGAGCCACTCTCAACACTCACTCATTTCCCCTTCCAATTTAAAAAGGAGAAATTTCTAGAGGAAATAGATCCCACTAGGCCAATTACCTAAAATATGTGGACACTGCCTAAAAATTCAGATAAATGGGAAGATTTGGTTATTTAGTTATACTCTCTTTCTCATATAGAACTCAAGCAAACAGAGTATGATGTTCTACAATTGGTTCCTATTTACAGGAAATAAATCCGTTCCCCAAATCTGCATCTTTCTAGGGAAGCATGACAATTGTGCATCAAACTTCTTTAAGGTACACAACTTGCAGCACTATCTGCATTTCTGAAAGAGAAAGCCTCCTAAAAAAGGAGACTTCAAAATATGAGCAGAGTTCTATAGGAGAACTACTGAATCAAAGCATGTTTTATTTGCTGTTTTTTTCTGGTGGACAGATTTTCAGCACACATCCACTCTTCCTAAATAAAACCAGAAACAGTTGGTCCTTGTGAACTTCTGAAAATTTGTATCAACAAAGGATAGATACTGTGACTTAGCACCTGCATTTTCTTCAGAGGAAAAAGAGAGCCAGACCTGAAACTGAAGAGAAATACTCCTCAATTATTTTATCAAAGTTTTTAAACATCTAGAATAACTGCTGATACAGTTTAAGAATGAAACAAAAAAATTCAAATAGTAAAAAATTAAAAAGAACTTGCCAGTTTTGTCAGACTGAACTGCCTACCAAGCTACGTTAATTTAAACAGCACCTGTTGTAGCACATGTGAAACCATACAGGAAACACAGCTACTCAGAGAACATGGGATAGTTGAACAAAGCCTATAATGCAGCAATTCTGAAGTGACTGAACAATAACAGGATAGCAGAATTGGCACCACGTTCTTAGCATCATCCTCTGGATGAGTATGAAGACAATATATCACTGGATATATACACAGCAGAACTATCAGAAATACCAACTTAAAATTTCTCAGGCCAAAAGCTTTTGAACCTCAAAACCCCCTTTCTATTGAAGAATTAATTTTGTTGTTATCTAAATATTCAATCTTTAACTTTTTTATTATTATTATTTTTGTTAGGGAAGGTAAGATACAAATATTTCCTGAAGGGTTTGCTGTATGGCTGAAATTTATTGGGTTTTCAAGTTATTTAGGCAAGCTTTTAACAAAATCCTTTATCAGTTTCACAGTGTTCGCCTATTATACTATTGCATATATAGGTGCTAATAGATTTAGATAACATTACAGATACTGATCTTTTAAATGTAAAATATTAATAGTCACATTGGGTACAGAATTTTTCACAGCCAAATAGATTTATGCTGATTTAGACACAGTGTCTAGAGATACGACTATTATATGTCTATATCTATAGTTACAAAAGAGAAATGTCAGTCAGATTTCAGACAGCAAAAAACACCTTTTATTATAGAGAATCATCCTTGCACACGTCTTAAACCAAAGTCCTTTATCCAATTCTAAAAAGTACCTCTAGATTCATTGTCCTGACTGCAAGGCAGTTTCTAGATCAAGTCTTGAGGCTGATGTGACTTGAGCTTGGATTTGGCCCATTGTGCACATATATGAAGTGGCACTACTGCTTAGAGAGGCACATTTATCACAGAGAAAAGCACTTTAAGCTGCAGAGAGGCTTGAAAGCTTCCACTACTTCCCTCATATCTTTCAGAAAGAGACAGATACCTGCATATAGCCATGTTTGCTTTTCTGCAGCACTGTGAATTGAGAGTACTCTAACTCTTCTCACATTCAGAAGCAAGCTTTGGTTTTGTAATTACTATCAAACTTGGAGCCAGGGCTGATTGAAATCAATTATGAGCCATGAGATGGGAGGAATAAAACAGCAGAGCAACAACAGGGCTTATGATATTAAAAATACTAGTAACAGACAAATCTATGTCTCATTCTGACAAGTGAGGCACTTGTCATATCTATCATTCCTTTCATCAGGCAGATGATTGCTCAGTAGATCTTGACACATAATACTGCTACCCCTTTTTTCCACCAAATTTCTATAATAGCTGCTAAATCTTTGTAAAGGTTCTAGACATAAATGATGGAAAAATCATATTTCATAAACCTATTTAAGAACTCTGTAGATTTTAAATATTTTCTTGCTTCATTTTATAGTGACTGTTTTTCTTTTTAATTAGTATAAAGCCTTGTTTCTTTACCAGGAGAAAAAGAGTGCCAAATATACCAGACCTAGCAGAGTGGAAAACAAACAGGTGGGAAAATTAATAATAAGTATTCATATTTACACTTGTTATAAAAGAAATCTTTGTGTTGGAGAAAGCTAGATAATATATGGCATGCCATCTGGCTTTCCCAGAGATAGAACAATGAGATTTGCAGATCACAGCTGGTCCTAGGCAGCCATTATCACCCAGTAGCCACATCTGCAGGTTCTCTTTGATTCCCTGTTTTTGCCAAACTTTCACAGCAGCATCTCTGAATAACACTTTCAGCTACCTCCTTTCTCATGCTGTTGAACAGAGCAGTTCTTACAAATGTGTAATAGCAAGTATTCAGCATGATGTTTCCAGCTTCTACAAGGGCAGAACCCCCCTTTGGTATAACAAATCACAGTTATCAAACATGCCTGCCTCTTGGAGTATCAACCAGAGACTCCATTCAGATACAGTCAATTGTCCAAAAGATAGTTGTCCAGTCTTTACTAGTCATGTAAGCTTACTGATTCTCTCATAAATGGAAAGAGTTGCTCATACGAGCAATTTGACGTAGAGTTGTATAGATAACTTCATGGAGAGAAGGTGGGACACAGTTGCCTATTTTCCCTGTAAACGACTGTAAACGACTACATCCCTAGTGCTTACACAGGAAGTGTTAGGCAACCCAAGATCCCATCTAGAGCGGAATCAACCTAAGGTTCTCAGTTACTATTTTCAGAGTCATAAATGACCAGTATCAGTTTATACAGACCAACAAACACTCCAGGTTTTGAGAGGGAAGGTGTTCCATGGATTCCATGACACTTTCTACTACAATAATAAGTAGAAGAGTGTGAAAGAGGAAAGATTCTTCTTGGACAGTCTGAGGCTGAGCAAAAATTCCTGCTAAAAACAAGTATCACAACAACACTATTCTTTAAGTGTGCAGCACGTTTCTGACCTTGTCTGTCCTGAAGGAAGTACACAGTAGAGCATATCTTAAATTTAAAAAAAAAAAATAAAAAAAATATACTGAACAAATCACACAAACTCTGAACAAAATCCTCTTTCAAACACAGTTCTCTCATGGGAACTACTTGCAAGAGAGCATGGGGAGTACACATGACAAATGTTATTCATATAACTCAGAGCATGCTGTGAGGCTCTCGGATAGTAAAATAACTTGTTATGGAAGAAATCACTGAGGTAAACTTCAGTTTTCCCTTTAGATTAGCTTTATTTAAAAAAGCCTTAGATTGTTTGGATGCTGACTGACCCATGTGTGATTAAAATAACACACTTTTATGAAGACATTTGGACATTCGCATAACATAAGGTATATAGATTCCAGCCATTCCAGGTTCTGCTACTGTGATAAAGTTTACTCATTTTAACACTTGAGTCACAAAACTGACAGCACAATGTGTATCTAGCTATGATTAAAAGCAACATGATGAAAAATTAAAAGATAACCCTCACACACCCAATCTCATTTTTTTCCATGAAACATGGAAACAGTTTTATGATATCTTAGAAGTTACTCTCCACACTAGCATGTTGCTGGTTTTAGTAGTATGAATAATATATCTTAATTGAAATCACAGCAAACACAACAGTTACTTAATTACATGCAACAAATTTTAAAGTATTCATTGTCTTTCCTGAATTAAAAACAAAAACAAGGGGAAAAAAAGCCCCACCTGCCTCTGTATATTTGGGTATAGGAATGCTGGAGCACTGCATTTGGAAATAAGTTTTCCAAAATAATTTACACTGTCACTGCATATAAGTCATATCACATATTATCTCTGTTATCTAATATGAATTTCAAGTTTTACTTACCAATCCTGCACAGCATTGAAAGAGTCTTCATTTGTGATATCATACATTAAAATGAAGCCCATTGCACCCCGGTAGTAAGCTGTGGTAATTGTTCTGTACCTCTCCTGGCCTGCTGTGTCCTGAAACAATAACAAACAAAATTTTTACACATTGCAGGAGCCCACTGCTACTGAAGCAAATCTTATTTTGCTCTGGGTGATTTTCACTGAAGCTTGCCTGCATGTAAGAATGAAAAGTCCTAGCAATAAAGCTGTAAGTCAGTGATGCTTTCTATCTGAGACACCAACTATTTTCTGTGGCATGTTAAAACTATGTAGGGTAGACTCAGGAACTTTTGATTACAGAAAATAAAATATGAGTGTAAAGGAAGCCAAATCAAAATGAAAGTTCTTAAATGATTTTACATAAAGCATAAGGAAGCTGCAGATAAAGGTCCAAACACTGACTGAATTTGGGACAGGAGATGCTCATCTGGATCCAGGCATTTGATTTGTGTCAGTCTGGGAAGGAACTAGATATTTGGGGTTGTTCTCAAATTCCAATTCATATTTCTAAATTTTAGCTAATGCTATGTTAATAAGATGATAAAAAAAGTTTTTTCTCTAGTGATATTTCAGTATATGATAGTATATGACCATGAATAAAGTGTTTATTAATTTCAAACATAATCAAATTCCTGCAGGTATTGTTTTATAGTTACTTGCTATATGGAAGCAATTAAAATTTTAATAGGCTCATTCATGCAGTATTTATGGTTGTGTAAGAAATAAACTCAAATATCAGTAACCAATGTGTCAAAATTTTTCTGTTTCACACATTCATAAGCATCTCCCTTGTACTCCAACCAGAATATACTTATAAGTGACCTAAAAACAGGTCTTTTGTATGACTGTTAAGGAACTTAAATACCATTTGACAGGACAGATAGTATATCAGAAAAATCACATACTTTAATATCAAATATTATATATTATAATTATTCCTTTTATTTGAAACAGATAATGCAACAATGTGCATGGACTTTCTGTTTATTAGATGTCATTATTATGGAAGAACTATGCAAAAAATAAATTATTTCCATATTGTGTTATATTTGTAGTTGTAAATCATTATGATTGTATCCTCAGGTACTGTTATATACAAATAATTGAAGAAAACCCTTTCCAGTTCAGGTATGGCTACTCTCTGCTAGTCCATTTTACAAGACCACAGAATTAATCTGATCACTGTCTTCTTAGATTTAAATTCTAAAATATAACATCTGTGTTTGCACTGACTGATGTTTATTTCTAAGCAAACTAAATAAAATAAGCCCGAGGAAGAATAAAATTTGACCTATTATTGACGGGCATTTTCATCAAGGCAGTTCATTTTCATCTTTGATGGGCAAAAAACAAGACACATAGATCATCTTGGGGGCCTTTTCATTCAGCTAGTTAATGTCTGGTAAGAATAGATGATTGTTCATTAAACAAGTAGAGTGGAAAAGCAGAGGAGAATGAATGACCATGATGGAATGCTTTATGAAAAGCACCACAAATAGAAGACAAAAAGAAATATTATCAAAGTCTTAGCTGAAACAACAGTAACAAAAAGTCTCAACAGCTTCAGGAAATGCTTTCAAATATTATATTCCCTTTCATAAATTCTGTTTTTAATAATCTTACCATCTTCCATTAGCTTTCAGTTAGGTGATCCAATAGACATTAGATTTTAAATATTAAATCACAGGATTTTAAGGTTTAGTGGTCATGGTATTTTAGAAATCACCCCCTTCCTAAGCCTTGCATACAACACACTGGCTAATAACCTCCAGTCGAATATTTGGAAGACTCTGAGACTTGCACGGTTTGTCTTTGCATGCTCTGATGTCTCTAGTATGTTTGTTGGGCTTTTTCTCTTAATGTATATTTTTCACCTATAATTGAAATTAGTTATTTGAAAACACTTTCATGCTCCAGATCCCAATATGTATAATTTCATAATAGAAAAATTATTTTCTTTTTTTTTTGTCAGAAAATTAATAGCTAAAAGAAACAATAAAGCTTTTCGATCAGTAAAGATCTCAAACAGGGCATCTACATCTATAAGCAGGGAAAAAGGAATGGTAGATGTATAGACTGAATGAAAAATACCTGGTTCTGGCTCATGATGAAAACAGTAATCTGGTATGTATTTGGCCTTTATCATATCTCCTTTATCATATATGTATCAAATTGTATGAAGACAAAAAATTCTAGATTATCTTGGCTGTTCATTTGAGTTAACTGTGTTATATTTAACTGTGAAAGTTAACAGTACAATTAAAAAATAATAGCAAACATATGTTAGTTATTTCTACAGTAACCACATGAACCAGGGTTTGTCCTGTGCTCCTCCCTTGAATCAATCCTTTAATAATGTTATGGGGAATTTCCTACAGATTCTTACTGTTACTGTGGAACTGCTATACCATTTGAGGCCTTAGTGTATGGAGAATGCACCAGCTGCAGACAACAATGCTCCCAGAGGAATAGAGAGATATCATGTAATAGCCATCTGTGCAAGTAGAAACACTTAAGGATAGCAAGCTAGCTCGCTCAAGAAGAATTTGTGTTTCACATGAAGCGAAGAGTTTATGGGGCTGGAAGGCTCAAAATACAAAAGAAATAAACCAAGGTTCTGATAGCAATCCTAAAAATACTATTTAGACTTGCCAAGAACAGTTAGCTGAGTTAACTCAGTAGAAATAAAAGCCCCTTACTGTCAAGTCCTGACAAGCTAGATTTCATCTAGAATGTGCCATACCAGCTTAGACTGTACCAAAATTTTTGAGCAATAGGTTAAATCAGGCCTTTGAATTAATTTGCTTAGTATATGCCCCTCCTCTTACCCTGGCACTGCACCACTGACAGGAACAATACTTTATGTAAATAACTTGCAAATGAAGTTGCTCATTATTAACACAGAGAGTTCGGAAGGTGAAAGAGAGCAGCATTTGGCAGCAAGAACTTTCAATGAGCTTGTCACGAGGGAATTCAGTCTGCAAAACCCAAACTTGTTTTCTAGCACGCTTGAGTGATTCTGTGCCTCTGCATTTCAGTTCTGCATGCTAAACATACATCTCTTTTTAGATCCACTTCCTCACTGCAAGTTTTACTCATACCACAATACAGCTTATGTTATGTGCAAAAACCCTGGCAAGAGTAGAGGAGGATTTCTTGGATGTTGTTTATATCTCCGTTTCAGATTCCCATGTGAAGACAAGGCAAATAGAAAGATAAAATTAGAAATATGAGTTGGGTGAATCCTCACTTTGCAGGCCAAACTTTTCTGTTAAGGTAAACAAAACTGGCACAGCAATCAAGAACTGCAGCTCCTTAATGAGCTTCTTTTTTTTTCCGCTTGTTCCTACCCGAAGGTTATTTATATACTCCATCAAAGCAACACTATCTAATTTCAAAAAAGATGTGTCTGATCTTCAAGGGTCTCAGGAAATAAGGATAAAAATGACAAACCACAAAGCACCCCCAGTCAATCAATCAGCCTACCAAAATTCACACACCCCTAAAACCCAGCATCCTGCCCAGTGCCTGAGGAACAAAACAAATAAACAAAAAATCCTCAGACCAGTAAGAGGGGCAAGGGATAACTTCTCTGAAATCCTCTTGAGATGGGAGGCAGACGTAAACCTACCTGATGCCTGCTGCTAACCATCCAGGAGGAGCAGCTGTGGGTTTATAGCAACAAAGCAACGGGGCAGGGCATAGAGAAATGGGACAGGGAGAAAAGCTGATGGAGCCAGAGGAGCTGATTATCCCAGGAGCACTGTCTCTCAACAAACAGCACTTTCAACAGAAAGTGTTAGGCACATATAAACACAGACAGATGAACACTTAAAACAAGGAAAGGAAAACACAGTTCAAAACAGTTTCTTTAGCTAATGTATGCACAAAAGACATAACACTGTGTATTGCCAACTCAGTCTTTGCTTATGTACCTATTTCCTGTCAGCAGCTACTCCCAAACTTCTTGTGGCTTTAGTTTCCCTAGGAGTCTGTTTTTTTATTTTCATATGTGTATAAACTAAGTGTGCATGCATGCAGGTATTTGTAGAAATTATATATAAATATATATATATATGTATGTTTTTAAAAGAAAAACATTTTGAGCATGAAAAGCCAGCTACTGAGCTTGTCAGTACACTTCTTCTAGACCCACATGCTCATCCTTAGGACTCACCTCAAAATCAGAGCTGACAGTTCACTGATCATATGGGAGAGATGCAGGAGCATGGCAGGGCTAGCTGGAAATATTTGAGGTCAGAGCGGTGGGGAGACCATTATTCCAAATGTGTCAAACAAAAAAGGGCCTGGAAGGGCTGGCCTAGCACATAGAAGGTACATCAGAGCTTTCACTAGAGAGATTGGCTCCTAGAAAGTCCTGGTTTACATTGAAAAAGTACTTTACTGCCAGATTAGCTTGTTTTCACTCCATCTATGTAGCTGCTGATTGTGCCTGAAGCTAATACAATTTTAAATGTTCTGCTTTTTTCCTACTTTACTGGGTGTGAGGATCAATTTTCCTTCTCCTTCTTCCCCATTTTTGGATATACTTTTTATCAGTAAAACTTTGTATTATCTTCAAAAGTTAAACAAATTGAAGCACCACTTTCTATTTTAATCAACTTTCATGTTAGGTCTTAACTTAGAATAAGGTCTTAATTAGAATTTCTTTCTGGAAAGGCTCAGGTTTTGCTTTCAAGATTCTTTTTTTTCTTTTATTTTATGAAAAGGATTACAGAATCAAAGATTAAGTACTGCAACCAAAAATGTATAGTGGAAATAGTGAATTTGCAAAATCTAATTTTCACTTCATGTAATAATGCAAGTATATTTTAGAAACAAAATTAAAAGGTAGATGAATATTGGATCCCAGTTTGTCACTACAGGTACAGAAAAAAAATGAGTTAAGATAATTTTTTATCTGTATTATTTTAAAATATTTGTAAATCAGATTGCAAAAATTTTCTCATCACATTTTTAAGAAAAATAATGAAGCGACAGACAGCCATCCTGAAAAAATTAGTTATATACAATCAAAAAAGCCAAGCTGTGACAAGAGCTTTGTTCTACAGGCAGTTATTACTATGTGGGAAGCAGCACTGGGAAAACACGTGATGTTCTTAGTTTTGTCATATTTTATTTTTTAAAGCTTCTACTGCCAGAGTCCTGAGATGGTATAAGAACAGCAATATTTTTTTTCCTTCTCTTTTAATCTTTGTAGTCAGAGACCAAAAATGTGTCCTGCTGCATAAGGAAAAACACAAAAGGCTTTTAATAGGAACTGAAATTACTGTATTAAAACTTTTACTAAAACCAAAATAATTTTGGAAGGCTGGCATCTGGAACTCGATTCTAGTAAAGCTTGACAGGATCAGAACAACCTGCTTTTGAATGAAAGGAGCAGGAAGAAATACAAGATCTATGATAACATTAGAAGGAACGGTAATCTTAGAAACCTGATACTCAAATATACTAGAGACAATCTTCAGACTTGACAGAAAGTCTCCCTAAGCTCCAGGAGTGGACTCAATAATTTAGACAAACAGCGATATGGGATAGATTGGAAAGGTCAATCCTAATGCTGTGAGGCTTATGACTGTTAGGAAAAGAGAAAGTAGAGCTTTTTCATCCACATCTGAAACACAGATAGGCATAGATGCCTTTCATTTAGTACAGAGCAGGAAAAAACACTAAGCTATAACATAAGTTCACAGTCTTGGAGTCAAACTGAATATTGTCATACAAACAGAGAACAATGTACTGGTATATTCGAGTGCCAGAGCACATTTCTCTTCCCATTTCTGTACTTTGATTATATACTTATATATCGATTAAGTACTTCCCTCTAGAACTTGTTATTCATAAAATAAGAATAATAACCTTTCATCTTTCTCTCCCCCTTGTTATTCTGTCCTATTCTGCATGTCTAACATGGCTTTCTCTATTAATATTCATTATTCATATTTAATTAACTTACCCTTATTATTCAGGATGAGTTGGGATCCATGGATAGAGAAAAGTTTGCCCAGCCATTTTGATAATAGGTCTATGTTAGTGCCTCATTGCACTGAAAAAATTTGCATAATAGTGTCATCATATTACTATATTATGGAAATCCTTGTCCACTGATTACCTAACAGTACCTCTTAGCTATTGAGAGCTATGAAAATAACTCCTTCATGACAACAGCGAGCTTAGCACATTTTTTTTCTGGGCCTTTTTTAGAAGCACAGTCTTATAATTCTCCAGTTATAAGAGAAAAATTAGTTAGTAGTAAAAGAAACATTTTTAAAACCATAAACCAAGCACTCTTGCCAGAAAGTCTCCCCACCCCTGATTTTTCTTGTGATAAACCTCTGTGTTTAAATTTGCAGTGAAGTTTCTCTCATTTGGAACAAATTACAGAAACATTCCTATTAAATATTGATAACTTTCCAAACCTTCCCAGGAGTAAATGAATGCAGTTCTGGCAGAATATTAAGTTTAAAAAACGTTTAAAGGCTTGCTAGAATTACTATTAACTTATGCTTTTCACATAGATTTTTTAAAAATTTCAATTACCCATAAAAGTGAAAGGAGACAATTTGCAACACAGAACCAAACACATTTTACCTATTTTAAGCAAGAAACTGTAAATGCAATATTTCTGGAAGAGTTCAGGTATGGCTGAAGTCCAATCCTATGCAGAAATTACATGAAGCTTGGGGAAAGGCACAGCCTACTGGTTTAGAATGTGTGCTTAATAAAAGTACTGAGCTACAGTGTGGTCTGTGTTAAAAGTTTCCTTCTGCCTTGGCAACATAATGCTGCTTTAGACTCGTCTGGAAGTTTCCTTGTAGGAAGATCTCTAGGTAAGTTTTGTATGCTCTTCTATGGCTGTGGCAGCTTCTGGGGCAGGCATCAGATACCTAAAGAAATTCTGGAAGCTCTTTGTACATCATACCTTAAGCAGGTGTTTTTAGATTCTAAGGATCAGCTAAAAAAGTACCTGGTATTTTCTGGAGAACTTCACCAGTGACGTCTCAAAGGCACAGAATGCCATCATCCTCTCTCCACTAGCAATACAGTTCCTCCAGGCATTTCAGGGAGTTGTTTCCTCCACTGACATAAAACTATTGAGAGGTGTATTTGCAGGACAGTGTCCATCAAAATCTCCCTTTTTTCCACTTTTAACTCTTTTGATTTCCAACACTGTCAACTGCAAATGCTTTCTTAGTATCTGACTGTGGCTGAGATATTTACTTCCCCATCATGTTAGTTTTTTCTTTTTCTTGGATCTGATGGTAGTGATTAATAATTCAGGTTTGCAATGATTGATAGTATACAGTGTGTTCAGTTGGCTGGAATCATCATTCAGATGAACCTGTATAGAACATTTCTGTGTTAAAGGGAAAGATGGAGAAAGGATAGGTGGCACAGGACAAATCATGCCAGCCATGAGGTGCTGCAAGTTTTTTTCTACAGCATGGGAGTCCACCACAGCATCCAGACAGTTTGTGACATAAGGGTGATTTATGAAAGACCAAGAATCTGGCTCCAAGACTTTTAGAATTTGAATGACTTCTCTAGTTCTTTCAAAGCTAATTTTTAATTAACAACTATTACAAGATGCTAGAAAACATACTTTTCTTGCTTTTAATTATTTTAGTTTCCTTGTGGAATAATTAAGAGAACACCTACCTTACAACATAAAGATACCTTTGTTATCAATATGCTGCTAGAATTATCTACACCTAGCTAAGATTTATCTATTAATTTGGGGAAACTTTAAACTGGATTGAAGTCACAAAAAATAAAAAAAAATAGTCTCATCAAAGCAAGATGGAATTCTTAGATACACCATAAGCATGCCTAAAATCTCTCCACTAAGGAAAGAAAGGCAAAAGATGCCAAATAGAAACAACAGTTCAAGGTACTACATGATGTGAGGATGGGTCTTCACATGAAAAATGTATTATTTAAGGTAAATACCATTGTGTTGTCTTGCTTGCCTGTTAATATCTCTGCACTATGGTTGCATATCAAAAAGTTATGCTTAAAACACTTTTCTAATGTCCTGGTATTTGATGAGACATGTAATTGAAGACAGCACAGGTTACTTTGACAAGAAGATATTCATTTACCCTGAAAATGTGTCAGCAGCTGACAGTGCCTAATGCACACCAACCAATCATGTCTTTTATGTTGTTCTAGTTTAAAACTGTAAATTATTAAAGAGAGAGTTGTAAGAAAAAGCTAAATATATGATTATTCTATGAATCTTGCATTATTTCAAGTACAGTGTCCTTATCTTTGCATTCTCTTCGTGGGGAGTTCTGGCATAAAGTGGCATAATTAAATTAGATTTCATCTAAATTGTTGTTTAATTTCCCCCCGGTCTCCCTTTTTCTTTTAGGTCAGACTGTTTAAGAGCTGTGTGCCTAGCATATCTATAAGCATATTTAGTGATTCTAATGACTTTTTAATTTTAAAATCATACTTAGGAGAAAAACAGTTTCACCAGAAAGCATAATTACCAGACCTATGAATAGAGGGAAAGGGAAAGGGAATTTCAGTTGGAAGGGCCTATCCAACTGCCTGACTGCTTTAGGGCTGAGTAAAGGCTACAGCATGTTCTTAATCACACTGTCCAAATGCCTCTTGAAACACTGAGAGGCTCTCCAGGAAAACTGTTTGAGTGTTTGACTACCCTCTTGGGGAAGAAGTGCTTCCTAAAATATAGTCTAAACTTCCTCTAGTTCAGCTTTGAACAATTCCTTTGTGTCCTATCACTGGATACCAGAGAGGAGATCAGCAGTTCCCTGCCCACTTCCCCTCCTCAGGCAGCTGTAGAGAGGACTCAGGTTGCCCATCAGCCTCCTTCTGTCTAAACTAGACAAACCCAAAAGCCTCAGCACCTCCTCACAGGACATGCAGTCTAGCCCTTTCAACAGTTTTGTTGCTCTCCTGTGGATGTATCCAAATACCTTAACGTACTTTTAAAAATTGATATATTTATTAATAAATATAAATAATTTATAAAATTTAATAGAATATAAATGCAGTAAAATAAAATATGTACATTTCTTGCTTTATTTTGATACTGATAAATTAAGTGGTTTTAAATATGGCAGCTATTTTGGAGCCCTGGTCACTGTGCAATAGACTGTAGTGCAGTAGCTGTTATTAGTACCACCATTACAGGCATAGATGTTTCTATTTAAAGCAGAATAAAAAATGTACTATCTCATTCAATTGCTCTCACAGAAACAGTCACTTTTTGTTCCTTAAGGTTTTTGTCCAAAGAAATCCTGAAATAATAAGCAAATTTTATTTAACAAATAAGTTTCCTGTAACCTTGTAAGCAGAACACTGAACGCTCCCACTGACACAAAGACAGTTCATGGTCCAGCACTAGGAGAAATGCAGTGATGTTACTTCCTTGATCACTGCAAAGCTATTTTATAACTTTGGACATTTTTCTTTTTTAAAAGCATTATAAAATTACACTGGTATAAAAAATACCATATAAATTGCCATTACATAAGGATTTGACTCCAGGTGTAACCACCACTCACAATATTCTTCAAAAAAAAGGGGTCACTAAAGTTGAATCCCAATTTTATCAAAGAACAAACATACAAAGCTATGAAATATATTTAGTGGGGTTTACTGAATGTGTTGTGTTTTTAAATGCCTAAATAATTTCCATATTAGGCTTAAATATTTGGCATTTACTTTCCAACCTCTTGAAGACAATAAAACTTTAGTACCCTTGTCACCTACCAACTAGGTTGCAACACTTTCCTGTGCAACCTATAACATTTGTGAGAAAAACGTAAGCATGTAGGTAGGTGTGAATATGTGAATTCACGTCCCTAGACTACTAGAAACCAGGTAGCTTTTAAAGTCTATTTATGTAGAAATACAGTTACCTGTTCTTCATTTTTCTTAAGAATCCATTACTGGCAAACACCAGAGGAAGTAGTAGACTAACTGTACTTTTATTCTGACATGGTGTAGTCATTTTTATCCTTATGATCTTAAAAAATATTCAGGAGGGCTCAAAACTAGTACTTAGTGTCAGCAAAATCATGCTAGAAAATCTGATTTTTTTTTTTTTTTTCTACAAAGAGGGATGAACTACCATTGTTTCAACAGAAGTTAAGGGAAAGAAATATTTATTCAGAAGTTCTTTCAACAAATAGAGGAATAAATGAAGCAAAGAACAGGTATCAAAGGATGAAGTTATTAACTAGGAAATTTTCCTCTTATATATATTTTTCAAAACCATCAGGTAAACAAAGCAGCAGCAAGATTTCTACAGTTCAGGGAATAAGCTTTGAAAGTTTACTAGTGTATATGGAACTTGGAAAAAAAATCTAGGACCAGTTCTTAACTGAAAGTGTATGACAGACTTTATAAATGCCTAGGTAGGCTGATGCACTTTGAGAAAGAGACATGACAGGAAGTCTCAATGAAAATAAGTAGCTTCCATTAGGGATTCAAGCTTTCAGGTGCTTTGCTAGATCATGACTAGTACAGTAATCATGTTCTGGGATCAAGATCATGACTAGTACAGTAATCATGTTCTGGGATCAAATGACTTTACACCTGAGAATTTATGCTATAACAACTCACTTCTATTATGTCACCTAAATCATCAGATCCTTTTAGAATCCAAGCAGATAGATTTCTCAGGTTTCTGAGCAACTCACAGAATTTCTAATTTCACAGTGCTGATTTTATCTTCCTTTGCCTTACATTTTAAGGAAGTGAAACAGGGAATTATGGGATCAATTAACATGAAATTTTCAAGCATAGTACAATTAGAGAAAAAAGTCTTCTTGGTTCTCTAGCTGCAATAGTTACATTATATCCACACTAATTTTATTTTTAGTAATGAAATATATGCTTAAAGACAGAAAACCTAGATCGTATTATTAGTAAATTAAAACCCTTTAGGAAGATCCAAAAGTATTGATGTAAAGAAGTACAATTCTACCACTCCTGAAACCAGAATGTCATCACAAGAGGTCAAATCAAATACCAAAGCAAAATGGAATTAACAGATTCAGACTTGTTAGGCTAGACGGCCTGACTGAAATGCACAATTCCTTCCTAAAAAATTCTACAGTTTTTATTTGTATTACCAGGCAGAATGATTGCCATCGTTTATTTGAAGTTTTGAATGCAAATATTTCAATAAAATAAAATATAATGTATAAATAATTTCTAGAGGTAGGACTTAGATGACATATGATGAACTATAATTAGTGTTATTCTTTGGCAGTGATTCTTGAACTACAGGTGTTCTTCCAGAAATCAGTTATTCTGTCTTAATGCATCATAAAGGAATACAAAATTACCATCTAATGGAAGCAGAAAAATGACCAGCTGTGAAATCTGTAGCAAGTATAATTATAATCAGAGCTACATTAAGCACTAGCTAGTACAAAACCAGACACTGGGCGCTAATATACAGTCAAAGAACAGTCTAAAAGCAAATTGAGTGTGAAATGACTTTCAAAGAGCTTTGCTGCCTACAGTGCAGCACTGACTACATTGAAGTAGTGGATGTTTGATCACAACAGTTATGCTTTAATTTATACGCTGTGATATTTCTTCTGTAATTTAAAAAAAATCAGTAAAACTGAGACAGCTTCCTGGAAGTCACCATATTCCACTGTATCTCTATCCCACACCTTCCCAGTGTTCCAACTGTCACATAATAGTGGGTTTACAGTAGTAGTACGGTTCCTAAATTTGTTAACAATATAGTCCCAAAAATGCACCCTTCTGTGTATATAGAGAAATTTGTAAGTATATATGTGTATGACAACATGTATGTAACATAAACAACACACACACATATATATATATATATATACTCCAGTATTACTATTGTGATATAAAGATTATTATTTTTTTTTTAAATAACTTTACCCTAGGCATTATGTCTTTATGTCAGGGGAAGAAGAAAGTAAATTTTTCACACGGCAATTTTGTGTCTACAGTGCCAGAATTGTTACTGACCTCATCAAAGTATGAGGACAAGAAAATTTCATAATGATTCCTACATAGATTTACATTTTATTAAAGATAAGTTTTTGTATCTATATATTATAAGCAATATATAGATTATAAGTAATATATGTTACCTTAAAGAATAGTTAGACTCAGGAGTGTGAATTGGAACTGCAAGCATACTAAGACATTGCATTTTTTTTGCACTCACATTTTATTTACCAAAGAAAATCAAATGTTAGGTTAATGTAAATGATAGTAAATCAAATTGATCTTTTTCAAATACAGAAATGATACCAATCAAATTAACCTTTTTTTAATATACAGATAAGACTAAATTAATTTCAAAAACCACATTAAGAAATCCCTTGATTGAGCAGCTATCAAGTACACAGCAGAGTTAACATCATTCAGGTTTTCTTCTCTAAAAATGCCTCCCCAGGCTTCTTTCACTGCAAAAGACATATTTTGGGGCATACATGTACTTTTCCTTCATGCAGTCTCTGCATTTAGTGGCTGCAGCCTGACTAGAAGTCCAGTAATCTGTTCACTGACTATAACACTGATCAGGCATATTAACTGGAAATTATATTATTAGACATTTAACCATGTGTTCTTTGATCCCAGATAAAAACTGAAGACTATTTCTACCCTGATTTGATTAAATTGTGGGACATGTTCTTTCATTGCACAGACATAACTGAATTATCCTCCATCAGCTGACAAAATGCTTACTGTGACTGACAAGGCAGACTGTCAGTTGAAGTGGAGACTTGAAGACTAAAGTGAGAACTGAACCCAGAAAAGAGCTTTTTCGTTTTGTTTTGTTTTGTTTTTTTCTGATACATAGTTTCTAATATACTGTGAGGATAAACTCCCCAAAATCTTAATTCTGTTCATTTCACATGTAAGCATGATCAAAGACTGCTGCTTTGAGGATAATTTGCCATGATTGTTTACTACTCAGCTCCATACAGGCTTCCAGGGGTTTGTGTTTCAGCACACAGCACACAGCTCAAATAGACATTGTTAATTCTGCTAAGTCTAAGTGCTACTAGCAGTTGGGAAGAGAGAAGAAATAGCCCTTTCCAAACACCTGCATCACAAATAGCAATTCGAGAAGATGACAGAACTCAGTTCTCAAAGCTGGAAATTATATTCAGTTCTAGTAGCATTGAAATGTGCTTTGGATTTGAAAGTCACCTTTTCTGATTAGTAGAGGCAACAAATAAAAGTGGGGAACACATGATTTTTCTACTATTAACTTTTCCCTTTTAATCTTCAGTATGATGAAAATGTGGTCTGTGTGACAAGTAATTTTGGCTCAGATGGATGTACTACAATCTTTGGTTTTATACTACATTTTCTTTGGTGCCAAGTACCATTAAAGTTACTGGATACTGCAGGAAGTTACATGTTCTCCAAACATAAAAATCAAACTTCTTTTATGTACAGGAGTTTCAGAGTACTTTAGGTACCCATTCTTCAAAACTGTGAGTGAAGACAGCTCCATAAGTCACCACTGGGTGTTCAAGATTGAAACTAAAGAATTAGCAATGATTAATAGGATTTGAAATCTAAAAGGAAGGAGGCCCAATTCTCTCCTTCATTACACAAAATAACTAAACAAGCAGATAGAGCTCAATGAAATCTACACTGATGCAAACCAAAGTGAAGATCTCAAAAATGAAATAATTAAAAATTTGAGTAATTTATTCCTACTGATGATGGTTTCATGACAACATTTATCTTTTTGTATAATGTATAATGTAGTGTTTTATCTATGTCGTTCTATGTTTCAATTATATTGACTTCCAAGCCCAAATTATGTGGTGGTTGGGGCGTTTTTGTCTGCTTCAAATAGGCTTTTTCAAGTTAGATCTTTTCCAAAGCAGATATACCAGAAGAGAACTCAAGTGTTTACAGAGAGATTACACAAACCATTGACTCATCACCAGAGTATAGTAAAGGTTCAAGTAGTTCCAGTGTGGATGTTTCATAATAAAGTATGGCATGTTCTTTATAAAGTAATATACATAAATAGCACATCAATCAATAACTAATTAATACTCTTATATTCACAAATTTAAGGAAAATACACTCAATTTAGTAATTTCATATACCCAAGAATGATCTTAATCTCACAGCACAATTTAACTGAACTTGGAGCAAAATTACAGACCACAAAAAATGATTCTCTGCTCTCAAATCTTTTAGTAGACTTTCCATATACTTATCTAAATAGAATAATTGGAATGTCAGAGTCACCCTGTATTTTGTCAGAACTTACTTTGAATTATCAAGTCTTTGGAAACACTGTTGGAAATAACTAATTATATCAATTCCAATAATGTTTACCAGCAAAGCGCTTAGCAACAAATCTATTATATATAATTATATATTTAAACCCTCTTTCAAAAAAAAAAGTATACAGTTTCAAAGATAAAATTGTCAGTTTCATTTTTATATATGACAATATAGGTTAAATCTTAACAAAGAAAGGGGGATGGGACAAATATAGTATCTAAGGTAAGTGATCTACTTTAAATCCCTGATGTACAAACAAATATCTATCTTCTCTGCTGACCATCACCCCAGGATCCACATAGAATGATCAGGCCTAGTGAAGTTTGGACTGCCTGAAGTGCAGCATGAGGCATGGGCAAGGGTCTGAGATCATGAGGCACCAGTGACAATAAATGAACATGGGTCTTGACTGAAGACCTAAAATCATTCATATTCCTTTGTAGTGTTTTATTAAAACCTCACTTAATTTAGAATATTCAGAATCACTTGGGGTTTATTTCTTTGTTTACATTTTAATGCAGCAATTAGTATAATAGTATACTGAAGACGAACACAAGAAAAATCTCAGAAGAGCACACTTTTTTTAGTGCTCAATATCACAGCTATACTTTGCATTTTAAACATGTTGTGTTTTCCTTTCTGTCTTCTTTCTGACTCTTAGAGCTTCTTTGTGCACATATAATGTGTTCATTTCTATAGTACAAGAAAAGAGGCTAGCTGCATACCTCCCAGGTGGAGTATCTGAAACATAGAATAGCTTGAGTGAATCATTCATGTATAGTTGCACAAAATATTAAATCTAAGACGTCTTATAACTGTGTCAGCTTTTCTCTTCCCTTTCAACTCTCTTGCTGAGAAGAGTGACTGAATCCTCAGTACAGAGTTCATTGGCCCCTGAAGCAGTAGAATCTGCTGTATGCTATCATTACATATATTTCCTCTAATAAAGAAAACATTCACAACACAAGGCCTGACTGCCGAAAAAAAAAAGAGATGCCTCCCATTATTATATTACTTACATTTATTCTCAGAGATGTGTAATGGGTATTTCATTGAATGACATGACAAAATTTTATAGCATTATTAAAAATTAATTGACACAGGGCTAAGGACTGAATTTTAAGAAAGATACAGTAAAAAAAAATACTTCTGTAAATATAAGCAACTTTTTGTAATAGGTATCTTGTATTCTCCTGTGATTTGTATGTTACTTACCATACAGAATAAACTTGTAAATTAGATCTGTGTCATTAGGACACAACAGCATAGATAATATCCTCTGTTGTTTAGTATATAAAAATGCACTCTATATTAATTCAATCTATAACCTAACCAAAAATTTAGATCAAGATTAGATTATATTAGATTAGATTTAAGAATTTTTAAGAGTCAATAGTGACATCTTTTTCAATGAAAAACCTCATCAGCCAGCATTTTTCTTAAGCAGGGGTAGGGATCTTAAGTGTTGCATACTTTTAGGGGCATTCCTTGCAACATGTTTAAACGAAAATCAAAAAATTGTTTACCCAATTTCCCAAAAAATGAAAACTCAGCATGAAAATCTGTATCTTCAGAAGATAACTGCCAGCCACAGTAAAAAAGGATGTATTGCACTGTGAATTCAAGTGCTGTCAGCAGAAGGGGAATCTGTTACACACCCTGGTGCTGAGGCTTCCTCATTCAGCTCCGGTGCAGCATCTTAAGCTTTCAGCTCTGCAGGAAGTTTGCCTCTTCATTTTCAGTATCTGTTGTCAAAGCTGGCAGCCACCACTCACATCTGACAACCCAGCATTTGTCAGTTTGGACATGGTCAGTTTGATGCTGCTGCTCTGATTGCACACCGCATGTCACTACACCAAGGGAGAAGTGCTGTGGATTGCACATCACCAGAGCATGACCAGCTTCTGTTTACCAGCCAAGGTAGTTAATCCATTCCTTCATCCACACTGCTCTATTTTCACCTTGATTCTCTCCTGTGTCTGCTTCTACTGTACATGGGGCAATTTCCTTAGCTCTCCCCCAAGACCCTTAGTCCTATTCCACTTCAATCCTTTGCTAATAACTCTTCTGCTGTACTGCTTACAGTAAGCCATTGACCTCTAATCAACTATTGCAAATTGGTACCCATTAACTCCTCTGGTCTGTATTACACTGAGCTTAGACCAAAAGCTGGGCACATCCCTGGAAAACAGGAAACACAGTGGGGGAACTACTGCAAATAAAGAGAAATAATATAATTGTGATTCACATTTTCTATGCAAAGGTGTGTATCATAGGTCATATGAATTGGTGCTCTGAAACTAATCTAATTGTGGGTTGCATATTCTTTCCAACCCCTGCTGAATGCTGTCAGAAGACAGTCTGTAAGATCATTTGAACACAGAAGAGATGGCCTTATTTGAAAAAGATATTCCCCACATTTAATAAGAGCAGTGGGTATAGCTAATACCTCTTTGGATATTCAAATACTTTTTCCTATAATTTGTGGTAATTTAATTGCTAATACTTACAGTATTTGCTCTTTTCCATTTTTTTGTAGAAGCATCACATACATACATGGTTGCAACTTCTCTCTTAAAATCCAGGAACTATTAAATATCTCTTCAGTTGCTCCAGGTCCTGTGTGAGAATTCAAGTGCCAAGTATACCATCCACAGCTTTCTTAGCTGGCTTACATATATGTGCTCACCTCATAATTTGTAATAATCAGGGTAATGATGTCATTGTATTTGTATAAAACTTCCCCTTACCGTCTAGGTCAAGGGTCCCTCTTGTTATTGTAAATATATTTGGAAATAACACTCTAGGATCCCAAGTAAGTAAAATGCCATGGAGCTTTCCTAAACAAGAGCTTTTGCCATGTGCTGACACTATTGAGTCCAGCACAAAACACGGCAACTACTGTCACTTTTCTTTCTCATAAAAACCTCTGTTCTTTTGTCACTGTGGTGTCAGTCTTCAATTTATGACATAACCTCACAGATACGCCCTGATCCAGGCAGGAGATAAAACACCTCAATGCCCTGCCCAGTCCAAGGGCTGAAGACTATTCCCACCTTTCAGGAAAGTGACCTTACCTCCTGACTCCTGCCACCTAGTGAATGCCCTCTCTCATCTCTGGCCTTAGGAATTCATAGTGCTTCTTCAAAGAGACAGACAGACACAGAAGGAGAAGACTTATGTCTTCTGCAGACAAACATGGAAGGACATGACTTATTTTGAGAGCCTGCAGGTTGGACTTTCTGCGTGAAGATGAGAATAGTGGCTCTGACTCCTTGCAGCAACAAGCACTGAATTCTACCCCCACACACAAGGAAGAAGCTGGTTACTCAGCATATATGAAGAAAACATAGAAGCCACGTAAATCCAGCAGTGTTTTCATGTGTTTTACTGATTAGAGAAAGGGATTTCTCAGCTAGACTTTGCTGACATCTGCTTTTTTAAAAAAATCTTGACAATAGTGATCTCTCCCAGTTTTAAACTCTGTTTTATATATTCTACAGAGAATTCTGGGTAACAATTTAGGGAATAGTTAAAAATAATAATGATAACAAAATTCCTTTGCATTTTCAACCCCTCAATTTATTTTTTAACAATTTTTTTTAAACCAAATCGAGGCTCCCTTTCCCATGAAAGGCTGAACCAGATGATCTTTCAAGATCCCTTCCAACTTGGGCTGTTCTATGTTTCTGTGCTGTGAATTCTGATATCAGGAACATAACTACAGGATCACAAAATTTCAGACTGATCATTTTTCATGCTTCCTAATGTTGTTTTGCAAATACCAACCTTTCACACTATGCAGCCCCTGGCTGTTTAAGTTCTCATCCTACATGTTCAGCTATTCTGAACGCTGTAGGAAATGCAATTGCCTAATCTAGGTGTATAATTTCTACTCTAGGAACCAGGCCTCTAGGAAAGGACTTGGCACATCTAAATCAGTTTATAGATCTGAGCCTTAATGACTAGGAAAAGGACAGAGTAAAACAGACAAACGGCAAAGGCTGCCAATCTGTGTTATAAAGGAACAATAAAAGTGAAAAAAAAATTGATTGTGTAATAAAATTATATAAATGCAAACCCTGCACAAAGTAATTATAAACCTCTCTGCTGTAAAACCCAATACCATGTCCTATCACCTACATGCTGGAGAATAGCCCTGAGCTTTGGACAGAGTTTTTTCATAATCTCTATATGAAATTGGCAACATTTTCCCCACAACTCACATGTGCTACTGTACCATGGGTATTTATATTTAGAATAAAAGGAGAATGAGCCAATCCCTAATCAGTGAAAAAAAGCAGAGTAATTTTGAATATTTGACAGTTCTACTAACTTACAACAACAACAACAAAAATTTCAAAGGTCACCAATATTTTAATAATTTACAAAGACATGAATCACTGGAACTTCTACCTTTTAACTGGAAATTTGAGCTTCCAATTCTGAACAAGCATTGAAATTCACAACTTACTCTTTCAATAGACTAACTTCAGAGTTGAACCTTTGTAAATCAGAGAAATATGAATAGCTTACAAAATACCTATTTGATTTTTATCAGTAGGGGTTTAAAAAAAACCCAAAACCTGTGCAGAAGGTAAACTCTTATACTTGTATTTTTATTATTGTCATTATTATTATTATTATTATTATTATTATTATTATTATTATTATTATTATTTTGTGCTTTTTGTTTTCTGGACAGTGGTGGATATTTACTTCACTAACAGACCAAGTATTGTCTTGGAAGTTTAGCCTGAGCTAAAGAGGCCTGGAAGTCACTCCTTTGTAGAGTGCAGTAAGTCAACTAAAATAAAGCAGGTTACTTTTTTACACATATAAAAACTATCCTAACACAATTATTATTATTCATTTAATTTACAGCTTTCTTTCTAACCTATTACAAATAGGTACCTTTCCACATTGTACCTTTAGAAACAGAACTGTATGAAAAGCAAATATAATAATATATTTAATTTATCATGTATTTTTTCTTCCAAACTTTATATAGGAAATAATAGCACTTCAAACCCACAGAATGAGTAAATGTTTTCAAACTGAGCTAAGCACCTAACATTAACTTGTTTCTTGGTTTTGTTCATGACCCTCAAGGCTTACATTCTGTATTCTTAGTGTGAAGGTTTTCATCAATTACATTATGTATTTTGCTTCTTGTCTGTGTAGTTCTTCTAACAGTTAATCAAGAGATTTATTTTCCATTTAGTAAAAAAGTGAAAATGCTGTGATTTAAACCATACAGCCAACATTTGTCTAAGAAGGACTGACCAAGTCTGCTACAATTGGCAGTATTAAAAAACATTGCTACCTCTGTTTTTTAAGTTGAGCGTCCACTATTTTACTCTTTGTGGAGGCCCTAGGCACTCTGAGGGAGGGATTTTAATTATTTGTATTTCTAAACATAGAACAGGGAGGCTGATCTATCTTATTTAAAGGTTTTCCCTCTCTACATATTTTATTTCATTCTTTTCATGAGATATTAGAGGGTTTTATATTTATGTGGTTTTCTGGCAAGACTCTTCTCAATTCAGCTGCAACAGATGGATCAGTTTGTAAGTGCTAAAGAATTAGGCTTTCACCACCTCCAGAATAATTTTAAATATACCAAACTGAAGCAATACCAACTCCTTTGCATTTTTTTTTCTTTTAGGAGATTTTCTTCTTAATTCCTCAAAGAACAAATCAAATTAACACGAATTCCAGTAGAAAAGTAGACAGTTATTTTAATTCTTTACTTTCTTAATGACTTTTTGTAAAGGGGGAGCTGCATAACAACATTTGCATTACTGAGGTTCAACTACATATTTTTACTTGTCTACTATCTTTTATTTACTGTCTGTAAATCACTATTGAAATCAGCCTTTCATGTCCATTAAACTAGCCATATACAGTAGGCTGAACATCAGAGAAACTAAAAACATTTGTACCAGCATTCCTACATTATATATCTTGATAAATTTATCTAACAAGAAAAAAATAAAGCACTTTTACAGGAAGACATTAACCTATCTGTATCCTGAGCTCATAGAGAAAGAGTACAATCTGTGTTGCAGTTTTCTTAACATTAGGCAGTTTAGGTTAAAACAATAATTCTACAAGACAGAGGTATTCTTGAAATGTACCAAGAATTTTTCATGGTGAGCAGAGTGAAGAATTGATTTCTTCATGCGGTAGTGTATCTACTTCACTAGCTTACTGCTAAGGGAGAGGAAATGATTTGGAGAGCCTCCCTTAAATATGGGTGATTTATTCCAATTCAGCACCTCTTCTAAAGCTCTCATATAAAAATCTGAAAACTGATTCAATTCCAATGTGTGAAAAACACATGGACACGATTCTCAGCTTAAATATTATGGCTACTTCACTGAAATATTGAAGTTTCATATCTCCTTTTATTACTATCTAAGGAATATTAAAATAATAATATGTACTTGGAGCCTTTTTATTTTGCTTTGTTTGTCTTGTTTATTTGTTTCACCCTGAAGGTGATAAGCAATTTGGATTATACTTCAGTATGGAAAACATCCATTGTTTTTGCACCTGTGTCCCAGGGATAGTAACAGGTTAATACATTTCCACTGCTTTCCTTAATGATCTTAAATACTACAAAGGTAGTCTTCTGGTGTGTATATATATATATGTTTATATAAAGTTTGTTTTCTCACAGCTTGTGTCAATACATGCAGTTATCAGAGGAACTGAATTCTCTTAGAAATTTTGTCTTTTTTTTAGCTACATTTTAGGAACTTCTGAGTTATTTGCTAATGAAATTTATTCTTCCACAAGTATAAAATTCGGAATTTTACATATGGAAGTATAAAATTTGTCCAGATCCTGAACAGGAAACTCAACACATTTTTAGTGAATTATCCAGAATGCACCTTTATAGAAATCAATTTGATATCATGATTGTATATAATTTGCAGAATGACAGACACTATTGATTTAATTTAAGGTTAGAGTTGCTTGGGTAAATATGATATAAAACTGTCTCATACAAAGGGATCTCCAACATTTATCAAACCAATTTGATATTGCAAAGGTTTTACAAGATTAAAGCTTTCTATATGCAATGGTGTGGTCGTGAGTGTGATTCAATTCTCAGTGCTTGCTTTACACACAGCATTGTTTCTCAGAAACCCACAATGCCTGAGGCATTTTCTCTATTCAGTAGAATTGGATGTTCCACTTGAAGTTGGTCTAAAATAAGCTCTGAAGTGGACAGAAAATAAGCTCTAAAGTGGACAGAGGATACTTGAGAGCTCATTCACATTAAAAGACCCTCTTGTACAGGTCCTGCTGGGTCTGAAAAATAAAGCTGTAGAAGAAATATCGAGAACACTTATGGGCTTGCTGCTATGAAAATATAAAGGTCTGAAGAAGAGCTGAAAATATAGAGTCAATTTATAGTTATAAGCATGTAAACAGTCTTTCTCCACACAAGTTTGCTGAAGTTCTTGTTTTATCTTTTAAACATTGGCATCCTCTGATTTTCATCCTCAGTTACTGCTGGATTTGGAACTGAAAACATAAATTAAGCTAGCGTTTGGGGATGGAAAATTTTGAGTGTCAGTGTTCTCCAACTTGAATAGAGGTCTTAAAGAGAAGCAGCAGGAGTAAAAGTGTGGCCAAATGAAAAAGAAAAGCTAAAAAGTCAAGCAAAGAGTTATAAAAGGTCTGGTTAAGTTGCACAAGCAGAGGTGAATGCATGCTGCTAGGCCAGATACAGCCTGAAGGCAGGTAAAATTAGAGGAATGCCTACCACGAAATAACAGTGTCCACAACTTGAAGCAGGCATGACAGAAGACACGCTAAGAAAGTCAGTCAAAAACATGTATTGCGATCAGTGTAAAACAAGATTAGGAACAAGGATAAAGGTAAGAACTAAGTGCGTTGAGAAAATACAGTGCAGAAGCTGACATAAAGATCAGGACAGAGCCAAAGACAGGAGAAATAAAATAAAAGCTGAAAAGAATATAATCCAGAAACTGGCTGAATAACAGTGCGAAATAACTGAGATTCCCTTGGACACTTTAGGGGAGACAAAGTCAGGTGTATAAGGCAGTCCTTCAACCGGGAAGGAATTGCTTGACCATCAGCTGCTAAGGATGCCAACTGAAGCTATCTGAAAGGCTGGCAGATGACCTAAAGCCTGATGGAAAGAATCTTAAAATGGCACACAGCTTTCATGTTCCACAAAGTATTGCAGAATTATTCTTCTGAGAGCTTTTTTTTTATTACCGTAATAAAACAAGAATGTTTCATAAAAAGAACATCACATCCTATTATTAAACTCTCTTCA
>JAWWTY010000088.1:54842329-54875235 GCA_035222235.1 Margarornis squamiger
CTAATTTCTTGTACTGTTTACTATAAAGAATGTTTCTCAGATGGTCCCAGCTGCCTGCTTTGGATTCTACCATTTCTTGATTATGGACAAAATTACTAGGCAGCACCACAGAAACCTTCCTCAGAAAATCCTCTTCAGTAGTAGGTTTTGTCCTGAATCCCTGTCATTTACTCTGCAACTAACTTATCTGTACATATTCAGGTTTTGATGCAGAAAGCCAATGTTTTGCAGGATTTCAGAAGTTAGGAGTATTTCTAAGCAGAAAAGAAACAGAACAGGAAGAGCTGTCATGATTCTCAAAGCTTAAATGATGTTGAGACCAGCTATAGTTCAAAGACAAACTGGAGAAGCACTTTATTCTTCTGACTTAAAACCACAATATGTTTTCTATATCAAGGTTTCCATGGTTTTAGGATACAATGAAACCTTGAAGAAACAAGCCAAAGAAGAAACCAAGGAAAAAAAAAATCTACACTAATCCTTAGGAATCTGCTATTATTAGGAGTAGTTGTCTTTCATTATTATATGGCTACACCTCTCATTGATCAAGAGTTCCACCCCAGTGGCTATGGGCAAAACAGAAGTTCACATGTTTCACTATGCATTTAGCATGTTAATAAAATATACAGCTATCAGTAAGTCTCTCAGGTTCTAGCAAATGACTGAGAGAAGTAGCTTACGTTTGCCTAAAACAGTCTAACAGGAGCAAGTTTCAATGAATCAGACCCCATGAGCAATGTCAGCTAAGGCCAAGACACTTTCCTTTCAGTATTATCCAACTCGTATTAGTGACTGCAAAACAACTTATTGTCCATGGTTACATATACCTGATCACCACAATAATCACATCAGAAATTCTGTTTAGGACTGCTGTCTTTGTGGTTTAAAGGTTGCCAGCACAGAATCTGACTCTGCAAGGTTTGTCAGTCACACTTGAGCCTGATCAGTGAAAACAGAAACAAGTGCTAAACTGTCATATAAAATACAGTGATTTAAATGTATATACAAGAAGTGAGCCCTTTCATTAGCCTACTAATAGGAAAAATTTAACTTTTCCTTGTTTTGTTAACATAAATTGAACTGATGAGCAATTCATTATTTAATGGAAACTGTATGGCTTTTTCTTCAGTCTAGTCTAGAATAACTCAGCCCTTCAGAAACACCATCTAAATCTGAAGTTGCTTCATGATCAAATAAGACACGTTGTTCCATTAAAAGGAAGAATCAATTTTAATGTTGATTAAAGGCAGAATGGGAAACATAATTTTCAAGTAGTTTTTTATTGGTATTGGACTAGATCCTGTTCTCATGTAGGTCAGGGCAGCTCCACAAAGCCAAAAATAACACAGACTTATCTCAGCTGGTCATATTAGATGTGTGTGGCATTAAATCAAAAAAGCAGTCCTAATCTGTCTCACACTTGGACAACTGATGAAAGAATTTCAGAACACCAAGAAAAAGTTTCTATAATAAAGGTGCAACTAAAATGCCTTGAAGAAGTTTAGAAAGAGCAAGGTTTGACAGATTTTACAGTAATTAGGTAGTAACTCCGAACCATTTACAGCTCTTTGTGGATAATGAATGAATAATGAATCTACTTGTCCAGATTGATTTGTTTGGGCAGGAATTTCACTAATACCATCTTTTTTTCCCCAAGGAATATGCAATATTCCTCTGATAGAATAAGCTTAAACTCCTTTGACAGAGTAAGTGCCACACTGATTATCCTGGAAATTTGTAAGGGATCTGTGATGCCATAGGGACATCAGTATGTGTCTCTTATCTAGCCCACACAGAAGGGATATTTCTTTATTTCAGGTGATAAAAATAACTATTTCCAGCTGTCAGCAGCTTTGCACTAATCTCTGCACCTTGCTGTCCCAAACTCAAGAGTGCCATAAAGATGTCCTGAGGCACCAGTTCTACTGAAGCATCTGCATACCAGGTTTGTTCCAGTTACTGCCTTCTTGATTACAGTGAACTAAAAAATGTACCTGTGTCATTCACAGTTAACAGAAATCATCATTCCACATCCCAGTGACAGAGAAGCTTTATAGAAAACTAAAGAAAGCTGTGCTTAAAAACTGAGATAATTTTAAAATGAACAGCTGTGACCTTTTATCTGTGCTAAGTTCCCTATTTAAAATCCAGTCACTGCAAACACAGGGACCCGATGAATATCAGAACAATGATAGGAAGAGGAACCTAATGAGGTAATTACAGAAAATGGAGCAGACTAAATCAGCTACTCCTAGTATCCATCCAAGGGGAATAATTAATGCTGTTAGTTCCAGTTAATTCCTACCATTGTGGAGTTTGACCCTTAAGAAGAAAAAACATGAGGCACAAAGATCATGCTTAGCTTACAGTGAGCATGCCAAATTAAATTGAATCAGACACTGTGAACTCTTGAAAGGCAGTAGGGAAAGAAAAACATGAAAACAAAACAAAACACATGAATGCAGAATTACTGTTTTCTGAAAGAATGAGGTTTTCCAGTCTCTTAGTTGCCCTGGCAGACATTAAAATTTGTTTTTTATTTTAGCACGAAAACAGTTCAGTGACTTTTGTTAGTCTATGGCAAATCTTTAGGAATTTTGCTAGAAATTCTTCACTATTTAAATAGATCCTGAATATGCTCTGATATCAAGCTGTCACTTTAAGATTTAGAATAATATTTATTTATACAAAGAACTAACACAAGACCTACATACTCTTTTGGCACACCTAACTTCTACAGAATGCATTGTTTTACTCTTAGGATTATCATTTAGCATTTCTTTACAGCAAAGGTCTGGGGACAAATGCTACTTTAATTGAAAGTTATCAAACTTATTTGTCAATCTAAGTATACCCTGCACACTGAATTCCCTGCTTTCAAGTAACATTAGAGAATAACACAGCAAAGGTATGAAGTTATGAAATATTTTAATTAAAAGCCCAGTGTAAAGTAAGGCAAAAATCACATGAAACTGTAATTTTGTGCTATAGCTTTTAATAAGCCCATTAGCAAACACATAGGAAAGCCATATGCTGTTTTTCTTCACAGATGTTCTGAGGGGTTAATTGTAATAGTTGGAAACAACCCAAAAAAGCAAGAGGAAAACTGACGAATTACAGCTTTGACCTGCAATCCTTAGCAGGTTGTGAAGAATCTTCTGTGCCTCAGTTGTTTGACAGAGTCATGGGAAAGAGAGCACTACTTACCTTATTGCAAAAGCCCGTTCCCAACAACTATAAGGATAACTTCTCCATATCCAGTGTAACATGAGGTTACAATGATAGAAAGAAGTAGTAACGAGAGAGGAAACAGTTTAATATTTGAGAATATTTTAAAAGGGGGAAAAATTCCTTAGGATGGAATTCTACCCCTAAATATGGTTTGTTCTCTCTTATTTCATCCTACCTAGTTGCTATTCTGACTTTCTTTCCCTTTTTTCTGCAAAAAGAAGGTCTCCCCCTACCCCTACTCTACATGAACAGGTGATAT
Organism: Margarornis squamiger; assembly: GCA_035222235.1. Taxonomy (NCBI): domain Eukaryota; kingdom Metazoa; phylum Chordata; class Aves; order Passeriformes; family Furnariidae; genus Margarornis; species Margarornis squamiger. The sequence continues at coordinate 54,845,820 of JAWWTY010000088.1, forward strand.
GTGTACAAATAAGATTAACAAGTCCTGAAGATGACATTCTGCTGTGAAAAGCAGGAGGTTTCTTGAGTATGTAAGTGCACACCTCACCTAATGCTATTACTCCTTCCTTTCTCAAAAACTCAGTAGGGAACCCAGAGAAAATTAATATTCCTCGCAAAATAAAGTAATTTTTTATGTCTTTTTATAACAAGGAGAAAGGAACTTATGCATTCATCTAACACCACTATTTCAAATATTCCATCACAAATTAGACACTCCAGAAACATATCAATATGAATTTTTTCCTGCTTTTTAAGATCGTTAGGCATTCTTCTCCTTCACAGAGTAAACAGTAGATGCTTTCTCCATTTTAATTCTCATGACTTTTTTCTATGCAGACTCAATACTACACAGATCATACTCAAAGGCCAATGTAACCAATCACAGGTAGTCCAGCATGTAATTAGTGAGGGTCTCTAAGTGGTTGGACTCTAATAACATTTCCAGGTCCTCTGTCATAATTAACTACATGTGTTACAGGCACATGGGTACAAAATGTGATTTGAGAACAGCAGCTGCCACCAGGCATTAGTTGTTACTAGACAGAAATATATTTTGCCATGAATTGTATGAGATAAACTGACGGTAAAATTTGAAGCTGAATGATTTTAAATGTGGACCTCTAGGGGGTAAGTAATATAGACCTGTCTTTCAGTCTTTATTTGCCTGAGTTAACTCTTTATTTACAATAGTCTAATTTGTGTGAGCAGGAATCACACTCCTAAAGGATGCACAACTGAGATCTAAAACTGATAATTAAGATTTTCACTTGCAAGTCATTTCAGTTCTGGAAGCTCTTGACAGCAGGAGGGAGTGCAAAGACAAAGAACATAGTTTCTTCTGAACACGTACTCATGGATGGTAAAGGCAAACGTTTTCTTCATGCACATGAGCAGCTTGCTGGCATGGAGGCCAAATCACAAAAATGACTTAGGACTCCTCTCATTGAAGAGTCCTAGAAATAATTTTTAGAAGACATGGAAAAGTACAGATTTCTGTCAAAGTCTATTTAGAGACTGAAAAAGACAAACTCGAAATTATTAGTATCACATACAGCTCATTAAGTCATATGCTGCAACGTCTTGGCTTGTGTTCAAGGGAAATGCCTGGGTTTTAGGATAAAAAAACTATTTAAGATTTCTAATGCAGAACCCTACAAAGGACAATTAAATTACAGTGCAGATAATTAACAGTAAGAGGAATGGCAGCAAGCATTACACAGTGTTCTGTGACAAATATAAACAAATCAGAAAATGGATTGGTGAGCAGAACTCATCACTGAGAAAATTAATTACCTATCTTCTTCCTAAGCTATGGTTATGAAACACAGATTCCTGCTCACGCCCACAGATAACAGGAGAAAACAAAGAAATTTTTGCCAGATTGTTCTAAAGTTCTTTCGTGATTTAATTTATTGCCCCAGGAGTCCTTTTGCTGCCTTGTCCATGTCCCATTGGTGTGTGATCCTTTCCCAAACATGAAAACATACACAACTGTAGAGATTTTGGGAAAGGAAGACAACTACTAAAAGCAGTTTTAAAAGACCAATCAAAAATCCTGAGACTTAAGAAACCATACAATCTCCTTATTGAGTTGTTTATAAGGCACTGTAAGACTGACCATAAGCTTTTGCTTATGAAAGATCATGCCCAGAAATGCTTATAAAATATGAAATTTAAGGAAGTACAGCCTCTTTCTCCCTGGAAAGCATTCATTGCAAAAAAGCATGATGGCATGGATGTTGGGATCAAGTGTACTCTCAGCAAGTTTGCCAATGACACCAAGCTGTGTGGTGTGGTTGACATACCTTGAGGATGGGATGCCATCCAGAGGGACATGGGGACATGGACAGGCTTGAGAGGTGGGCCTATGGGAATCTCATGAAGTGCAACAAGGCCAAGTGCAAAGTGCTGTACCTGCCCAAGCACAAATACAGGCTGGGCAGTGAATGACTGAGAGCAGCCCCAAGGAGAAGGACTTGGGGGTGCTGGTGGATGGAAAACTAGGCATAACCTGGCAATGTGTACTCACAGCATAGAAATCCAACCCTATCCTGGGCTGCATCAATAGAAGTGTGGCCAGCAGGCCCCAGTTGTGGTCCCCAATATAAGAAGGAGGTGGACCTGTTGAAACACGTCCAGACAAAGGAAAATGATAAGGGGTCTCAGGCACTTCTGCAAGGAAAGGCTGACAGTTGGAGTTGTTCACCCTGAAGGGGATGACCTTATAGCACTTTCCAGTACCTAAATGGAGCCTACAAGAGAGCTGGAGAGGAACTCTTTACAAAAGCATGTAGCGATAGGACATGGGAGAATGGCTTTAAACTGAAAGAGTGTAGGCTTAGATGGGATATTAGGAAGAAATTCTATACTTTGGAAAGGGGTTGGTGAGGCACTAGAACAGGTTGCCCAGAGAAATTGTGGATAGCACATTACTGAAAGGCCAGGTTGGATGGTGCTTTGAGCAACCTGGTCTAGTGGAAGGTGTCCTTGCCTGTGAAAGGGGTGTTGAAACTAGATGATCTTTAAGATCCCTTCCAACCCAAACCATACTATGATTCTGTAAACACCTCTAGAAACTATTAGTGGTGTACAGAGGACCTTAAACCTATCAGCCTAAAACAGGTATTGTGACATATCTTCAAAGTATTGGAAAATATAACCTCACACCAAAACAAATTGTATGACCTCTATTCTCAGTTCTCTACTTTTTGTAAAATTACAGCATCAGGACAATTTTCTTGACCAAAAAAAAGTATAGACTTTCTAGAATATTCTGGACTCGTTCACAAAGGTTTTTCATTATACACCCATGATTACAATAAAATTCAGGTAATCATTTAGGCTCCATAGAGGCATCAGATCTAATATGAATATAACTTTTTTTCTCCTAAAAATGGATACAAGAATCTATATATACACAGTAACATTAGAAACATTTATTGGTTTCCTTAAAATTTCTGCCTTGATGGCTACTTTTTCCTGCTTCATTTCTCAAAAATTTATGAAAGATGGCATATTCATGTCTTTGAGCTTTAAACTTTCCTGACTAGTAACATCCATTTTAATATTTGTTCTGAAAAATCCTTTTCTTCACCAGCTAGTGAAACTCAGAATGTGAAAAAAGGCACCTGGTTCTAATAAATAAAAAAATGCCTTATTATTGGCATCATATCAGCTATGGCATCCAGCTAAAGGAGGCTTTTACATGCATAGCACTGATTCATTGGTTCATCTCTGTCTTGTGAGCATCATTTGATCTACACATGCCCCAAGTGCTCCAATGATCATCAACTTACAGCATACAGATTCTTGCAAAAATTATGAAAAGCCATGACTAAAATGAGATTAATCTCTCACCCATTGGCTGTTCCAGTTGTCAGAGGTCTCCCTTTGGGTTTTTTTTTCAGCTGATAAGGGTGGGATTCAGTCATCAGAAAAATAAGCATCTGTTTTACTATATTTATGCCTACTTCTTTCTGTGATTTCCAGAAACTTTTGGTTTAGAGTTGCATTTTAGTACAGAATAAAGCACCTTCTGAAGATATGTATTTCTGGCCACCAATGACAGAGCCATGGTAGATTACTAGCTTTGGGAAGATACCTAAATCTTGCTTACTAACACCTCAAGTTTTTTATTCCACTTCTGTATTACACCCCCTCTCCCCCATGTTCTAATCATAAACCTGTATCTCAGTTTTACAAAGCTTGCTAATTTGGCTCTTTTCACTTTGGTGGAACACTGATTTACACCAACTGACAACCTGTCCCTAAGTGTAACAGCTACTAACAATTACAGAAAAAGAGAAGAATGTACTGGATAGTTTTCTGAAGGATTTTCTGTTTCAACTATTTCATCAGGTTTGGAAATTCTGTCCATAAACTTATCAGATTTAGAAATGACTGGAAATCTCATCAGGATTGATTCAGAAAACATCACTCAATTTAGTTGTGTAAGACAAAATTCTTCTGATATAATAGTCAGAGGTCATCTTTGATATAATATAGCTGTTGACTCAATCACAGTAGTCACAGCAATTGATAAAACTGTTATATATTGAACATAACAAAAAGTTGTCAAATTCACCTGTTTACTTGCTGTAATTAGGCTAAAATATTTCTTAAAGGCTTCATTTCAAGGTGTTCAGATGTACAAGAGATACAAAGTATAAGGTAATGGCTAAGCTACATTTACAGGTTGTTTCGTTCTGGATGAAGTAGTCAATCACTTGAATTAAGACTTTCAAGGACATTAAAACCTATTAAATCTATTTTTTTTCTCCCTAACCTACTCAAAGTCAAACCACAAAATCCCTCTCAGAAACAGAAAACAGTCTGTTAATCTCCAAATTCTAGTAGTCTGGCAGCCCTTGAGACACAATTTGGGTTACCAAGGGGATGAATCACAGTAATCCAACATTGGTTCTTTCAGACTTGGAAGTGATTTGCAATAGAGGAAGATTTGTTCTATTATTAAAAGATATATGTGATAAAAAACTATGAAACAATCAACAACATTTGAAACCCTTGTTCATACATCACTGACAAAATCCAAAAGACAGTCAGAAAAAAAAGTCCTGCATCATTTAGTTTTTTAGTTATATTCAATGAGACAAAACAATGGAAAATATACTAATGGACATACTATGTGGGTGAACTTACCTATTTTTTTAAATTTGTAAAATAAAAGGAACTTCCAGCATTTAAAATTCCATTCTATGTAGGCCATGTCTATAACTACAGTAAAGAAGATATTCCTGTGTCACTGGACTATACCTGTGGATTTAACTGTATGCTTCCAAAAGAAATGCCATAGTAAGAGGTGAGTAGTACTTTTGAAAACTCAAGTTCTCAGAAGAGACATACACTCATTTTGGTCTGTTGAAAGTTATACTTGGGCAAATCACTAACACAGACTCCCTTCTGCATGATCAGAAAGAAACACCTGTAGGAAGTGAGTTCTCCTGGGGTGTCAAACAACCCTATTTTCTAAGAACTTCTGTACATAGGGCAACCTCCCAAATTTACTTTTGCATTCAGCAACTTATCTGAGTTGGGCTGTAAATTAGGAAAAACCACAGGGTACTCTTTATGTTCTCACTGCGCTACATCTAAGTAAATCAGGTAAAAAAGAAAAAAGGTAAAAGAAAAAAGTTCCCTAACTTAAAACAGTTTAGAAAAACACTGTCAGTTTCTACTATGCATGGACTGTCATGCTGTGGTCCCATGTAATTTCTTCATGTTTGAGACCCTTTGTGTGGCAGCATACTGTGTGCTGGAAACACAGCTTTGCACAGTGATTGCACTGATAAAAAAGATGTATCAGATGAATGTGTGTTCATCACTGTCAACAGAGAGAGCCTCCAGTATCTTCCCAGAAGACTACAGTCCTGCCCTGCCTCACCTTCAACCTCTTCTGTGATTATTTGTGTACTACTACCACACAGTTCTCAAAAAACCCTGTTGTAAGGGTCAGGCAGGTAAAATCCCTACCTCCCTGGACCCTGTTATTTTAAAAATATTAAGACTAATTTGTACGTTACAGCAGCCTGAGTATTAAAATGGCTGTAACTGAATTTTCTTGCACTTTTCTAGCTAGCAAACATAACTTCATAAAAAGCAGGGAAGCTTTTTCTAGAAGAAGGCAAAGAACTGATCTCTTTTACAGGTAAATAAACATGCATGTATAGACAATCTTGCTGGGTCAGATCAAAAAGTAACATAGCTAGTAGATAATCTCTACAAGAATGTTGATTAAATATTTAGGGGAAACTGCAACAAGGTAGACATGTATGATAGTTCTTTTTAGTATCCCCCTAAGCTCCAACCACATGCAGTCCTAAGCTAGAAGTAGTTCCTATGTCTAACAAATATGCTCAGTGAGTATCTCTTAAGCACCTCAGTGAATTTGTCCAGACTCCCCTTAATTCATGTAAAGGTCCGTCAAGAACTTCCACTGCTTATCTACATGTATGGGACTGGCAGAACATATGAAGAATTCCATGTTTTCTTCTTTCCATCCATTTAAAATCACAGTCTCATTCTTCTCATACAGACCAGCCCTTATGATGGATGGTTTACAACAGGCTATTTCTTTAGGTAGCTTAGCCTTTCAAATGAGGCAAGAAATACTCTTCATTTTAGCTCTAAATATATATGAGCTTAATCCCCAGAGCTGATGTCCAATTATGAGTGTTATCTACAAATTTCATCTTCTATCATTGCTTCTTTCAATTAGCTTTTAAGATTCCTGTTCCTGCACAATCATAATGGCATTCATTATCTTCAGCATAGTGACATTTCTCCTGGACTGACTTTTCTGTAAGGTCTCTTTACCCTTCAGGCTGCTAATTACTATCTTGCTTCAGGCTGACATTTTTACAGGACTCCTCGTACGTGCTTCGATCACATCTTTCTTTTTGTTTTCTCTTCTCCCCTCTAATTAGCACAATACTGGCTTTCCCAGCCTTTCAATTTCCCAGCCAAAGCCAGCATAATCCCTCTTTCCATTATATGATCTTTTCAATGTTTTTCTGCCTTGATAGATCCATACTCCCTGCAACACAGTAAACAGACATGTTCACACTAAGCTGCTGTCTAGTGAGCTTTTTTGTCTACCAGACACATCATGTCCAGTGACCAAACTGATTTCCAGTTGAACACCCTTGAGTCATGCTTCTGCTATGACCCTCCTACATGCTACCAGCTCTATCTTATGGGATGTAGCCTGCTACTGACACTATTAGTAACTGTGCAGGTGGACATTCTGAAAGGGAATTTGTCTAAATAAGAGGTTAGTGGCCAGGGGCCAAGAACCAAGACAAATACCTGAGTTATTTACGTAATGTATGTAAGACCACTACATCCACAATATCACATAAACATATAATTGGGAGCATTCAGAGAGGTCCAAGTGTAACTTGTCAGCACAACTCAAAACATGCTTTCTGAATCAATCTAGGTATGTCTCTGTATGTTAAACAGACCATCAGTGTATATCCTGTTCACTTGTTACCGGTTTTTTCAGCACATTGATGTTATGTAAATAACAGGCCTGCCTACACATTTTTTTCTCATCCAAACTGTTTCTCAGTTGAGGATTGTGCATTTTGGACAAAATTAAGTGTGTTTATTGGGAAAAAAAAACCAAAGCCAAACTAAAAAAACTACGAAAAACCAAAGCACTAGTCTTGCCTTTGTTTTTTTTTCCTCCTCTATTTCCCTTAGTTCCTCTATGCAATGCAATACGGTTTTCCTGTATCTGTCTTCAGCAGGAGTTCCTTTTTCTATATGAAGCAACTCCAGTGTAGTAAGTAATGAAACTGTCCCATTTCCTCTAGAAATATTTCCCTAGACAGATGCCAGAGACATATTAACATTTTCCTTGGAGGATTAGCAGGAATCCTTTCACTTTCTCATATATCCAGATTGTGCCCTTATTAGGTTGTTGCTAACTAAATAACTTCCAAAAGTTTCTTATTGTTGTTCCCAAAGTGACCAACTTGGTACCATTCAATTAAATTCCATTCCTATTACCTGACACCTGAAAGTTAGTATTTTTTTCATGTATGATATACTGATCTTCTTCTATACTGCTAACACTTCCCAATTTCCCATCATTAACAAGTTTTATTAGCATATGCTTACTCTGTATTCAGTTTACTAATTATTTTTCACAATGCATTCTAAGTCTGATGCCCTCTCCTTTCAAAACATTAGGTCATTACCCATCCTTCCTTCCACTATTAAACTCAGTTTTCTCCAGCAAATTATCCTGATTCCTTTTGTTCCTACAGTTAAAGAATCTTACATTTACATCCAGCCAACTGGGATGCTTCCACACTTTACTCTCACCTTTTTAGTTCACTGTTAGCATAGGTGATGCCATCTCATATGTGATCATAGCCACTAAAACCTAGAAACCCTAATCAAAGATTTCTCAAAGGAAATGTCAGTTCAGGTAAATTGCACTAATGGCTGTTAGGAAGTCTTGTAAGATAACTACAATTTAAATATCTTTTGGAGAAGAGGTCAGAAATAAGCAGCCCCAGAAGATTTCAAGAGAGTGCAGTAAGTATAAGTCCTAATTATAGGTGAGTATAGAATTACGACATAGTATATATCCAGATCCCTTTTTTTTTTTTTTTTTGCTTGTCTCATTCTAGAGTGATTCATTAGGCTGAACAAATATAGGCCCTGCTAGTCAGTGTGGCAAACCAGAAACCCTATGAGAGTTTACTTCATATTCCTTTCTGCAGAGTTGGCTTGATTTTGAAATAAAATAAAACAGCCAATAGCATCCAATCTACACAGGGTAAAAATGCCCACCAAGTATCATTCTTGCTGTCAGAACAGAACAACCAATTTCCTGTCCGGAAATTCTTTTTATAAATACACATAAATAATAACCTGATGGATAGGAAAGTAAGAACTCTCTCTATATATCAATCATCTATTATTAATATATATTAATTTTAGAGTAAACAAGTTGGCAAATTACACCACTGATAAATTCTATCCGAGTTATTGACTAAATTCATTGAGGAAAAATTCTCTATATTTATCAAATTGTCATTAATGAATAAATACAGCCATAACAGGTAAAAACTGTAGGAAGTATTTGTTTATGAGCAGTAAGTAATAAAACAGTCTGAGTTAAATCAAAAAATACCTATATGATTAGAAAAGAACAATAAATTTATTCAGAAAAGATTGAAGATTAGCCTTCAACTACACTGAAAAGAAAGGAAAGTGGAAAAAGCTTCCCTACTAGAAAAAAAAAGAAAAAAAAAAGGCAACTGATATCCTAACTTATTTTCTTCCATGAACTGAGAAACAGCAATTTCAATACACAGCTAAATTCTCCAGGGATGCTGTTTTGTTTAATATCATAATTTCACAGGTAAAATCTAAGTGCATTGCCCATAATATGTAAGCTGCTACAAACATCCTGATGTGACACAGAGTCCCTTATAGCTTTGCATTCTTGCAAAATGCACTTAAGCTTACTTCCAGAACATAATGCAAATTGAACAGCATTAAATAAAAATCAGTTGCTTTTGTGTGACCTCCACCATCCTCCCTCAGTCACTCGCGCCCCTTTCAACCCAGCATAATTTCAGAATGACTTCAAGCTGTTCTAACATAACATGGTGAAACAGCTTGCACTGAGCAGCAGGAGAAGGCAAAAGTGAGCTTTAAATACTATTTCTACACTCCCATTTTCATGGTATTTACATTATGGCTCCTGTCCAAGGCTCTGGTCCTGTGATTTCAAAGCACTGACTGCACAGCGAGAGTACAACATTTTGCTCTAATCTACAACATGAATCTTATTAAAATTCAGCAAAAAGCTTGTATGGACTTCTTTCTTCTCTGTTTCTTGGTGGGGTTTTTTGTGTTTTTTGTTTTTTTTTTTTTTGGGGGGGGGCTGGGGGGTGTTTGTTTTTTGGGTTTTTTTGGTATCTTCACTGCAGCTGTATAAATATCATAAATGTGCCATTCAGGGGAACTGGCAGCACAGTGGATTTCACTTTAAGGAATGCTGTCAACATTAATTAATTTTAGAAATACGCTTAGTGTTGCTTCTTAAAATGATAGCTTAGTAAGTATAAGCTACATTGGCAGTCCAAAGTATACTGTCAGATTTATCTGGATTCTATTGAGCCAAAACAATTAAAATAGATTATTTGTTTTTCATATTTAGTCCAATGTTATTTGTTTTGCTTCAAATCCCTGTCACAGAAAAATCATTCCATTCATTATTTCCTTCCCATCCTTACTCCTCACTTCAAGCAAAACTAAAGATCTTGCTAGTCAGGTACACATGTATGAAACACTCTATCTTATCTTTCACCAGTTTTCAGGAAGCCTAAGTAGCATTTATATGACATTTGCATATGACATGTATATGACAAATGCTGGTTCATGATCAGTTATTCCACTGGTATACACTTCCTGACATGGGAAAAGCTGGTGACTTACCAAAGTGAAATGTGCGAGGCAATGCAAAACATTGTGAAACAATGTGCAAGAACAATGTGGAAGGCAAAGACAGATGAAAAAATATTATACCAGACTGCCTGGTCACAGGTTAGGGGCAGCTGCAATTATTTGAGGTCTGGCAGTCTGATGATTTGTTGGCCTAAACCACAGCAAGATGCATTTCCCAGGAGTCCAATGAAGAAAACTACCTGAGACACACTATAGAAAAGTGTTCTAGAAAGCACCTCACAGGAGCTCACTTTCTCTTAAAGAATTCCCACAGAAGCTTCCACTTGAACAGTGAGATAAGCCTTATTTGGAATCTCAATTATGCTAAATGTCACCTTTTCCTTCCAATTAATATTTGCCTTTCAACACAGATGTATCATTTTATTGATAACAGGAGTCTTTTTCAGAGAATATTTAAAGTCCAACAATGATATATATAGTGTTAAGCTGGTCACAGGGACCTGATTTCTATGCTGAAGCAAAGTTATGCAGCAAAATTGTTTAAATAGGCAATAAAGGGCTCTGTTAAGTACAGAACTTCAAAAAAAGAGTGAAAGCTTTGATCCAAAATTACAGAATGCTTTCAAAAAAACGTTGGAATATTGGGGAAAATAGTGAAATTTAATGCTGATTGAAGTTGCAGAACTGATATTTACTTTACATTTCCTTTCCAAACTGTCTGAGGCCAGGACTTTGCAACCACTTCGGTGCGTATTTCAGCAGTCAAGATCAGGACACGGGGCTCTCTAGGCAGGGTGCTGAATTAATAGGCACCATCTTTTTTTCTGAGTTGGGTTTAGAGTTGGTTATGAAACCCTCAAGACAGGTGCTTTTTATAGCAATAAAATTGTAATATCTCATCACTATTTGAACGGCCAGTGCTACATTTTAAATAAAAGTGTATTAATTTTTAAATTGCCATCACTGGCCAGCATGGCCTGCCTCACAAAATGTACAGCATGTGATCTTTGCTCTGAAATCTGTCTGAGATGAATATGCATTTTACATTGCCAAAATCTTCTTTGGCACTGAAGACTGAATCCTGGTTCTATACAAGATATACAACTAGTTTTACAAGATTTGTATTGTTTATGATGGATGCATCTGTATTTTACAGATAGAGTAGTTTCCAAGGCAGAATTTCTTGCAAAAAAAAATCTAATGAATACAGTTTTGGGTTTTTTTGGAAAGACTGCAGTATCACATCTGTTACCACTTTTGCAGTGTGATACGCAAAGAAATAATACAAACCATCACAAGTAGTATCTGTTAGTGTTTCTGTTTTTTACACCATTTATGATATGGGACTGCCCTGTCCCATAAACTCTTGGTCACATTTTCAGTCAGACTCTTACATGCTTTCTCTCACATCATGCCTCATGGTATGAGCAACTGCAGTCAAACTTCAAATAGCAGCACACTGTTAATAGATAATTAGATAATAGATAATAGATTTATTTTATTATCTTTTCAGTCTCTGCTTATAGTTACCTATGCTCTGATGCCTTAATGTCTAAGTTGTATAAATTATTTACATTTTATACATTATATAGATTATATAAATTACTAGCACATACTGAAGTTTGGAGAAAAGACAAGCTGTCTTTGTTGCTTTTTAGGTAAGTGCTATATCACCTTCCTATCTGTTCATTCCCACTTGAATGGCTGAAAGCGAACTATTCAACCATTTTTTTCTTGGCTACTTACCTAAAACAATGGAAACCCAAGCTGAATTGGATCCATGGATAAAACTTTAAGATAAACAGAAAAACAAGCACAGGAAGCAGAACACAAAATAAACAGGGTAAGGTAAAGAGAGGCCTAAGAATCCCTAAATTCAGGAAATATACAACTTCCAGAAGTGACTAAGACCCCCCCTCAAGCTTATACAGGTTAAAAACTCCTGGTGGTTCTCTGACTGAGATCTGAACAAAATAATACTGTCTGTACTATAACAGGCTTTCCTTTAGCTGTACAAATCTTTAATATGTGTTGCTGAAAACTCCAGATGCTATGAAAAATAGGGAAAAAACCAATTATGGAAAAATAATGACTAATGAATGCCAGTATTTCTGAGCAATAAAGTATATGAAATACCAGTCACACATAAGTGGAAGTGCTCTCAATGAATATGTAAGGAGCACCACATGAAATAATATAGCAGTATGAAAATAGGATCCTATCTCAAAACTTTCAGCTTCTTCAAAGATTTGTATTGTGTAGAAATAAGCAAAGGAGAAGAAAGGAAATAATGTATATGCAAACCACATCCAGTGACAACTGGGGTAACATTCATCTCTGGAAGGGCAACTTAAAATGAAACAAGAGCTTTCCAGAATTTTGCCTTGTTTCAGCTAACAGAAAAAGTCAAGAAAGAGATTGCATTCTGTCTGTCACATTAATGCCTTTCTCAGGAATGGTTCCTCTAGGGCCTTCTGACAGACCAACATTTGTGAGCACATTGCACTGCTGATCACAACAGACAGGTCAACCTTGCCCATGTCTGGCTGAAGCTGCTGCCCTTTCAGGCCATGTCTACAACAGCAAATTAAGTTGTGCCAAGCAGCATTTCAAAGCTATTGAGTTTGTTTATACTGTGAAACTGACAGCGTGTTTTCTGGCATGGTTTTAACCCAGGCTTGCTAGCACTATGCCTAACAGTTCCTGGGCAGGGTGCAGGACTTAGCAAAGGACAGAGACCTTCCCCAGTACAAGATCTGGATGTGTCCATTCTCTTTCAGGGTCTGATGTCTTACAGTATACACATTTGATTTTCATTCAATATTAGATATTTTCTATCCTCAACTAAAAAGGTTGTGTATTCAAAGTGGCAGTTACACATCATCACCAGCAGCTGAGAAAGGAATCATGAAATAAACTTTGCAGTGGCTATCATACCAATTAAAAACACTCAGATGAGTTAGACATGACAAAGTCAGGACTCAAAAATCCTGTGATGAAACATTTTCTATATTCCCCATCCATTGATTCCACATGCTACTCTTACCTCCACTGTTATTGTTTCAGCTTTCACCACCCTTCTGTTGAAGTGATTTAGTGATTCTTGCATTAATGCTTATAACCATCACTTATAAGTGTCACTGTTACAGGGCAGTTCTGCAATATTTTACTGTCTCCACACTTGTAAGTTACTGCGGGATACCCCCTAAAAAATTTAGTATCAAGGCAATTTTCATGCATACTGCTACTTCTCCACACACACACACACACACACACACAAACAAACTTATTTTCTTTTTAAAAGAACCCTTTTTACTGATAATGGACAGCTAGAAAGCTTTTGCGGGGGAAAAAACCACAGGTGCCTAAAATATATTGATTTTATTTTTTTTTTAAACAGCTAGTACAGTTTTAATTATTGAATGATAACACTGGATTTCCTCATTCAACTCACTTAGTCCCTAAGCCCTATGATGATCTATATAAAACTTTATGTGAAGGGAGCAACATTTTGGATATCAAATGAAACTGTCACATGCATTTATAGGAAGGCTACATTGATGCAAGCAGGTCTTACCATGCCTCCTCTAGCAGGATGTATTTCTGTGTGATCATTGCACCTAGTCCTTGAAATCTAAGGCTAGTCCCAGGGAAAAGCCATCTAATCAGCAAAAGGGAACAGAGTGTTCTTATTTGATATTTGCACCAAAATGCTATGATCAGCCATCACTGTATGAATGCAGTTAGAACATATTTGTGTAAAAAAAGAGATCACAGAAGAAAAAATTGATGCTTTATTTCTCAAACAAAATTTGTACTGAAAATATAGTTAGAAATCACTGACAGCTCTAAGTAAATTTTAAACGTGACCTAGAGATGAGGTATGGATACACTGTCCATTAAATATGTTGACCTGTATCAGTAAATCTTATTCTTTTTTCTAGGAACCAGTATCTGGACTTTTTGTTTTTTTCTTTTATTTTTTCTCCCTCCTCTATGGCCTATTTTGACATGTTAGCTAACAAATTCTGCTTTTCAAAAAAGTCTACATTTTCTCCATAAGCTCCTGCAGGCTGTAAGCTCTAAGAATTCACAAGGGTAAGGTAAACCTTTATAGCACCACAGATACAGGATATCCTCACAGCATAGGGATTTATACAATTAATACAGAGACAGATTTATAAGGTTAAGTTTTTTTTTTTTAATTTTCTGGTTTGAAACTCCTTGAGGTTTTACTAATTTCGTGTGTATTTTTGTTTGAATTGGTACTGACAATATTTTTTTAAATTCAACATAATTTGAAATCTAGCAATTTGAAAGTAAGAGACTCTTAGAGCCTTATAGTTCCATCCCCTTCCTTTAATATTACTAGGTCAAACCAAATGGAGGAAAATAAATTGCTTTTTATTATTTGACACTGTAAAATATCCTAAAGCCCTTTAATGGACTTTTATCCTATGCATGTGCTGCATATAGACACAATTTCTTATTTTTTTTTTGTTTGTTTCAATTGAGAAGTCAATATGTATTTTAGGCAAGCACCATTTTTATGGATTGCTCTCCTCTACAAGGTAAGAAACACGTTAATATAATATCTTCCTAATGTCCATACCAGGATGTCACATTTATAATGTAACATGAAACAAAATTTCAGGGCCAGCTGGTGGTCCTGTGACAAGGCAATGTGCTGTCACTAATGAATATAGCACTTAAACTCTGAACCTTTCTCAATCCCAGTAATAAATATTGTTTGAAAGAAGATGTTTGGCTCAGGAGGAAAACAAGCAAATGTTACAGTGCTTCCAGCAGGCTCCTTCTGACCATATGAAAAATGTGTAACAGCAAGGACTAGATTGAGCCTCATCCTCCCTAACCTGAGGAATGAAAGAAGATATTTCAATTCAAGAATAAGATAACATTACCTCCAAGCAAGAAAAATCCTCAAACAAAGACCTGCAGGGCATCTGGGTTTGTAAGACAGTACCTACTTCAACCTGTTAACCCTTCCTAGTTCATTTGTGATAATCACACTGTGAATTTTATTAATAAATAATGACTCTGCATCCTTGAATGCCCCAGATGTCTTTCAAAGAAACTTGCACCCTTCCCCGCTAAGCATATGAGAATCTTGAGGAAACCAGCAAGCTCCAACATACTTCAAGTTGAACACAAAGTATCATGCTGAAAGCATTATTAAACAGCAAGTTTAAATGTCTACCCTAGAGGAATACATACAAAATTGTAACAGGACAAATGTTGGCTAACTGTTCTCTAGCTAGGGATTTTTAGTGACTTAACAGCATTACTATTTACATATTTCTGCATTTTACTGCCAGGTAAGGACAGCACAGCAACATCATTCCATGTATTTCTTCATCTAAGTGCATGGCAAAGTAATTCAGTTCTGATCTTGTCATTCAGAATACATTTTAAAATTGGACTTTCAGTTTCTTCTGACTATACAAAACTTTGACACTTTGGATAATATTTTATTTCATATATACTGAATATCAGTTATCACATGTTGTCATCAAATACTTTGTCACTGATTTTGAAGGAAGTGTTATAAACTCTAGCATGTCCTACTCAGAATTAACATCAAATCACACTGCCTATGTTTCATTCAATTTTATATTTTATCCAATATAAATAGTCTTTCATACATGCAGTTTGAAATGGAAATGGATATTGCAGGAGTACTATTCATTTTAGAAAGATATCTGCATAATCAAAGAAATATAATAAAGTATAATATAGACACAAGTTACATATATAGATAATACATATTAAGAACAATACTGCTGTTGATATAGTTTATGAGATGGGATAATAGCACTCTATTTCAGATTGTGTGCACTAGAATATGTTTTTGAGACCCTTTACTTATTTACTGACTTTATTGGAGGTCCCAGAGGTGCAACAGTCAGTGGAGGTACTAGCAAGCTCAACACAATGCTCCCAAACAGAACACTACATCTAAAAAGTGCTAACACCCATAGTGAGCTGTTGCAATTTGAGTTAATTTGGCAATGACAAGGCCTTTTAAGAACTGGCATTAAAAATTGAGTGGGGGAAAGAAATAGCCGACAACACAAACAAAGCTGCAGCTCTGGCTGGAGTAAAAACCTTTGGCAGGAAAGTACGATCTGAAGTTTTGTCTCAAACTCTACATCATATACCTACATCCTAGCATGTGACTCTTCACCTGCAGCTGAAGCAGGAAGGTCTCTTCTGCACCTCTGTTTCATCTTCCCTAAGGCACATGGAGCTCTTGTGTTTGTTTCACTCATTTTGGTTGCAAGTTTTTTCAGGCAAGGACTGTCAGAGCCTGTTTGGACTCTGCATGTTACTGTCATTGAAAGAACAACAAAATGCACATTTTGCTAGAACTGGAAGTTTATTCCAGCTGGAAAGAATATTGCTGCTACATTTCCGCTATGCCACAGATAGACCTGAACACATCTAGATCACTGGACTGCTTTGAGCCAAGCACTTATTTTTAGTCTGATATGAAGAGACGAAAAATATACTGATGTCAAACTAATCACATTACTACAACATTGCAAACTAGTCTTGCTGCATTTTCTAAGAGAGACACGAACAACAAAAACTGTTGTAGTGGATACTTGGTGATAGAAGAACTGTGTAAAGACAATAACATGAACACAATTTAATTGCTCCATTATGAAAAAAAATAAGGCAATGTTGATGTGATGTCCAGCGTTAAAGTACTACAATGAAACCAGCATGTTACTGAAGTGAAAGCATGCACATGATATATAGTTATCTAGAATGCAGCACTGTTATACTAATGATAATAGCAAAACCTAAGCTTAAAGCATTTGAGAGGCAAAAAGTCTATGTCCCTAGAGGGCAGAGAACAAACTGATATATCAACAGCTGAAGCCTATCTAAAAAAACACAAACAAGATAGACTTTAGGAAACTCTGAGAAATTCTCCTTTGTGCCATATTAAAGAGATATTCAATTTATCTGCTGTTCAAATAATGTTAGATGAACTGGTCAGATTTGAACCAAGTTTTTTTGAGATTTAATGGCTACCTATGATTAAATGAATTTTAAATTTCTTGTATTCATGAACCAAAAAAAAAACAAGCAGAAAATGTATGTTTTAAGGTTGTTATGAATGTTTTACAAAGGAAACACTGCTCAAAATCTTCAAGAACCCCAAGAAGATAGCAAAGACCTGAAGGATTAACTCCAGGTCCCACATTATTAAAAGTCCTGCTATTCCTCCCTCTCCTTTTAGTAAGAATTATGCAAGAACTAGCAGATGTAAGCATCAGCAAATCTGTCATAAATCAAATCATATTCTAGGGTGTATCAGGCACAGCATCGCTGGCAAGTTGAGGGAGGGGATCGTCCCACTCTGCTTTGCACTGATGTGGCCTCACCTTGAGTCCTCTATGTAGTTTTGGGAGCCACAATATAAAAAGTTCATAAAGCTATTAGAGAGCATCCAACGTAGGGCCATGGATATGCTGAAGGGCTTGAGGGGAAGCTGTATTATGAGAAGCAATTGGGGTCACTTGTTCTCTTCAGCCTGGAAAAGAGAAGACTGAGAGGAGGCCTCACAGCAGTCTACACCTTCCTCATGAAAGGAAGTAGAGGAGCAGACACTGATCTCTTCTCTGTGGTGAGCAGTGACAGATCCTAAGGGAATGGCCTGAAGCTGAGTTGGCTGGGTTAGGTTGGATTTTAGGAAAAGATTCTTCACCCAGAGGATATTTGAGCACTGGAACAGACTCCCCAGGGAAGTGGTCACAACATCAAGCCTGTCTGATTATAAGAAGTGTTTGGACAATGTACTCAGACTCATGGTCTGATTCTTGGAACTCCCCTGTTCAGGGCCAGGTTTGATGATCCTTCCATTTGGGTCCTTCCAAACTAGAATATTCTATTATTTTAAGAAATAACTTTTGGATATAATTTCCTTTTGAGGGAAGTTTGCAGTAAAGGACACATTCTCTGACATCAAACTTCTCAACATTGGGCATCTTTCTAGCATCCCTATAGGGAAGAAAGGAATTGAAGGTTTTTGTATGCCTTAGCAACACTATCCCTTTGCACATGTTTACTTCCCCAGCAGAAGAAGGAAGATGTTTCAGGTGATCAGGATGACAAATGTAACTAACAGAGCAAAATATTATGCCTTTTGTTATGCATCCATTATCATAGCTAATACATGAATTCATCATTTTTTATGGGAAGACACCAGATCCTAAAACTGGTATTTCAAGATAGTTTGATATAATATGTATCACTTTGACTAACCTACATATTGCGCAGCTTTTTATACCTCACTGCACAGATATCGAAATGTGTCAACCTGTATTATTTCCTAAAGAAATTTAATTCAGAATATATAATCACTGTACTTCAATACCTTAAAAATACTGTCTGCACTTTATTACTCAAGACAGAAAAATTATGCAGGAAGTAATTAACTGCTTTTTCATTACTTTGCTCTCTGTCTATATATATAAGGGTTATGACATTCAGTGCAAACCTGCAGTAGTGTAAATGCTATCAAGCTGCTACACCTTAATTCACAGAATTATTATTTTTAGCTTACCCAAATTTGTAGCTTAATTCTTTTTTCATTTTTGAAAACTGTTTTTACTTTGAAATCGATCCCAACCGTGCTTACAAATGCAGACGTAAAGGAATCATCAGCATATCGAAACAAAAAGGAGGTTTTCCCAACACTGCTGTTGCCAATAATGAGCAGTTTGAACATGTAATCAAAGTTCTGGTCAGATGTATCTTTCTGGCCATATTTGGAATCTTGAACGGATGCCATCTGTAATTCAAAACAAAAAGAAATAGTTTATTGTCCCTTGTATCATATAAAACTGGAAGCATTTAGATTTTATTGGAATTTTTCATACCAGATATTAATGAAGTTCAAGAAGAACATCATCTTGAAAGATTACACTTCAATGTGAACTTCAAAAAAAAGTTCACAGAGATCATGTTTTATGATTCACTTGTCTAGAAATAGTTCAGATAGCAAAAGAGGATATAAACATCACTGGTGAGTGGTACCAAAATGAAAAGTAATAATTCTAAAAATCCAGGAAATAGATGGTGAAAATACAAAGATACTTCACTTGTACAAGAAAGAAATAAGAGATCAATGCTGCATTATGACATAGTAGACATAATTCCAAGCCAAAACTTATTAAGTTTTACACCTAATAAAATACTTGAACCATTTATTTTACTGTAAATATGTTGCTGTCTTTTGCCATGCCTATAAATTTAGTCAAAGCATTTTGCCTTTAAAAGTTCATAATTATTATACCATTAAATAGTGGTTTGGGTATATACCTCTGAAATAACATCTTGATTTCTTTCCAGTACTAGTTCTATAGTTTTTTGAATTTGCTATGTTAATGCAACATCATCGTAAGTGGCAGGTATGCGCAGGGACACCTCCCACTAGCACAGGTTGCTCAAGGTTTTATCCAACCTGGCCTTGAACAATGCCAGGGTTGGGGCATCCACAACCTGCTTGGGCAACCCGTTCCAGCATCTCACCACCCTCACAGTAAAGAATTTCTTCCTAATATCCAGCCTAAATTTTCCCTCTTTCAGTGTCTACCCACACTGTGAATAATCATTCAGTATCATGTCACTACAGCTGCCAAGGAAGAGTCCCTTTCCAGCTTCCCTGTAGGCCCTCTTCAGATACTGGAAGGTGCTATGAGGTCTCCATGCAACCTTCTCCTCTCCAGGCTGAACAGGCTCAACTTTCTCAGCCTTTTTTCATCAGGGTGGTGCTGCAGTCCTCTTACCAACTTTGTGGCCATCCTCTGGCCTTGCTCCAACAGTTCCATGTGCTTCCTGTGCTGGGTACACCAGAACTGCACACAGCACTCCAGGTGGGGTTTCACGCGAGAAGAATAGAGGGGAAGAATCACCTCCCTCACCCTGCTGGCCACGCTGATTTTGATGCAGGCCAAGATTCCATTGGCTTTCTGGGCTGCCAGGACACATGGCCAGCTCATGTTGAGTTTTTCATCAACCATCACCCCCAAGTCCTTCTCCACAGGGCTGCTCTCAACCACTTCTCCATCCAACCTTTAAGTGTGCCTGAGTTTGCCATGACTCAAGTGTAGGACTTTGCTCTTCATTTTGTAGAACTTCATGAGGTTTTCATTGCCCTACCTCTCAAGCCTGCCAAGGTCCCTCTGGATGGCATTGTCAATGTTTTCAAAACTGAATCCTTAAAATACAGTTTTGATCCACATAAAACACCTGAATAAGCACAAAGTTCAAAATACTGTTAAATAGCAACCTGTTTTGCTCTAGGAACTTCAAAGATCAGGGATTCCAACAGACACTTTCAGGAAAATTGCAGAGATTAACTTGAAAAGCTGACCAAAACGTTACCTGGGATGCTCAAAAAACAGTGTCAAAAATAAAAAGCCTAGAGTGTTTCACCTGTTTTTAAGAAAAAATCTCAAGTATTTTGAGAGCCTGTGGCAGACAAAATAGTTTTTGAATGTGATAAGGACAACACTTTTGCACACTGCTTTGAGACTGAAAGACAGATACCATATCCTAACATAAAGGTTTACAGAAAAGCAGCTCATGTACTCAGAGCTCAGCCACTTAAGAGGGCAACTGGGCAATCAGAAAGCACCAGGGTGAGGGCTGTACACTGACCCAACTTCTCAGCAGACTTTTAGTTACTGCATAAATTTGCTGAGCTAATTCTGATTTTTGTTAATTTCATAACACAAATAACAGTATGCCAGCCTCTTTGGGTACTGAACAGGCATATAGGAGTGGAAACAAAAAGTCCTGAAGAAGACAGTGGAAGCAGAAAGATTTTACAAGAAAATTCAGTGTAAGTGTATTTCATAAATAATACAGTAGGGAGTGTTTGATTTCAGAATTAACTTCTTCAATACATGTAATCATGAGTACCTACATGCTTGCAACCTGAGTATTTGCATTGGTCTTAATATTTAACCACTTCTTCCACAGGCGCGCAACAAATAAGCTTTAGTACAAAAAACTAAATATTACCAAACATAAATATGACTAATCGTTTAGCTTTCTGATTTCTACAGAAAAGACAGAAACACGCATTACTCTCCCTTATTGTATAACTATTTGGGGATATTTTGCTTCAAACGTGAGAAAAAAAAATAAAACCAGTCTAATCACAGTTCGCTATAAAGCAATAAATGGCACGCTGGCGTTGTGCACAGTTTGCAACAAGTCAATGAAGTCCATCAGACAAAAGACTGCAGTGAATGGGGGTGCCAGTGGGTAACCTGTGCCCTTGTCCCAGCAGCCTGTTCCACTGTCCTTTTGGCTTCTCTCTTTTATGCAGCAGCTGAAGACAGTAGCTGCCCACTTGTCGAAAGACAGAGCATCACATTCTTTCTTAATTTTGTCTCCCAGGAAGCCTTCCATGTAGCTTCTTCAGCTTGCTTAAGATTTCCAAAAAGAGGTTCTAGCTTTCATTCCATTTGCTGCCCTCGGTCCTATGAGGCTTACAATTCATCCCTGTGTACTTCAATCTCTAGCACTTCAGAAACAGTATGATTCAGTGAGCAGAGAAATCAAAAGACCTGGAATCTATTAATAGTCCTCCTAAACCTTGTACATTGTATAGCCTTCCTGAGAAAGAATGTGTTTCCCAGGGATAGTTATAAACACAGATTTTACTTAGAGAAAAATTTCAGTGCTCCTCTAAATTAATATGGTTATGTGCATTATTCATGCAATAGTTTCCTTAAAATTTCTTAAAAATATAATAAAAATAAAAAAACTAACACCTGTGCTGTGAACTTGCAGAGTCATTACTTGCAGTAGCATAAGCAGAATTAAGGGCATATTGAACGAAGAATTGCAGCCACTTTTTATTTCAGGCGCAGGAGTGTGTCTGCTTATTACAAGACACAAAAAGCATGGGAAAGGCACAGGAAAGGACTACTTTCTCCAACAGGATTAATGAGGCATTGTTAATATTTCAAACTGTTTGGAGAGACCAACTTCAGCCTAGAGAGCCAGTCGCCTTAGACAACTGAGAGTGATCCTTTCTCATGTCCAAAACCCAAATGAGTTTTAGAAAAGTACTAATGCCTACACTACTGTGAAGAAACATCAAACTCAGTACAGGTGCTAAGACTTTGCCATTACTTATTAAACTTACTCCTTCCATAGTAAGCAAAGAAACAGATGCTTCCAAGCAGAATTCACATTAGGCTCCCATTCTAAATGATGCTCTGTTTTTCTGCTGACTGTAAGGGAAATCCAGATGTTTGGTCCTCTCCAACCTTGTGAATAAGCCTGCAGTGCTTCTCCTTCTTAAATGCAAACTGCTGACTTAAAGTAAATATGGAATGCACTGTAGTCCACTCCCGGATGTACTAATATGTCAATTCACTGCTAACACTACTTGTCCCTACTGTTGGAGGTATTTGTAAAAGAAATAGGAAGCTAGTGTGGAAAACATTGCTGTAAACAATCACTAGGAATGTCATGTTCTGACCTCTAATTAAATATTACATACATGGATGACAACCAAATAAACCTCTCTAATGTTATGATATTCTGTTTCCAATAAACCAAAACTCTTACCTTTATTCTTACACAGTTCTTTAGTTAAATATTAAATGGATATATTAAATCAGCATCACCTTCAACAATACACATTGAGTACTCTCTTCAGAACAATTTGGTCCTTATTTAGTAAAACTGATGACAAAATACACAGGGTTATTTTCATTAGCAAATTGCAAACTTGCCTCTTTTTTTTTTGGTAAAATGAATCCATATTCAGATCCCTATGTGCATCAGGGTGTTAAAACTAAAGGCAGTCTCAAGCCACCTTCTAGGGGACTTAGGACAGACTTTAGAGTCCACCAGGAAATCTAAGCTCAAGAACAACAAACAGAAAACCTATAGTCAGGTGGTCTCTCTCTGTTCTATATCAAAGCCAGGAGGAGGTATGTTGCCAGCTTGAATATGGTGCTAGGATAAAAAATGATGGCTTTGTGTGCTTCCCTGCTTACAGGACATCTGTAAATTCCTTCAGCTGTTTCTTTGATCCCAAGAGAAGAGGTGAAAACACAGCACATTTGAGAACAAATGTCTGAAAACTAAGTGTTTACCTGCCACCTTCATCATCATAACAAAACATTTGGCTATATTACTCTTTATGCCTTAGAGGACCTCATTCTTTGACAGAATCATTTTGAGCAGCTTTCTTACTACAGCAGAGCAGCATGCTGTGGCCTTCCTGGACTGCACAACTTCAGTTTGCACTTTTATGTGCACCCCATTCTGGATGCTTAAAGCAGGATGAATTGCCCCTGGAACATATGATGCAAAAGACAAGAAAACCTGAGACTGAAAATACTGAAATTTATTCCTTTATGGCTTTCACAAACACAATGTTTTATTTTAAAAATAGGCATGTCTTAAAAGAAAAAATCAATAGTAAGACCAGGAAAAATGCTTGTTTCTATCTACAGTAGGGATAGATACACACTGACTAGCTAATTTCTGGTTGTTTCAAAGAGCAACATTGCTTTTCTATATATAAGGTTGTTAAGAACCACCCCTGAAAGAGCAGTAACTGAGGTTCTATTCAATAGATCCTTTGAATCGGGTTAGAGTGAAATGACACTAACTAGTGTTTATATATATATATATATATATATACATGGCAGATTTATTTTAGAACAATTTGCTTGCAATCGAAAGAGCAACACTCCTTCTCTAGATACAGGGTAGAAAAATACACATTTCTATTGCTTTCTAAAAAGAAACTGAGTTTAGTTCATATTTAAAAAAAAACAGAGCTCCCTGTACACATAGTCTTTTGCAAGGTGATCTTTTTGCCTTTGTAAAATATAATTTAGTCAAACATAATCAATGGATATTGAAATAATGCAATATGACGGAAAAATTCAATGACTAACTTACCAAACTGTACACAGGACGTGCAAGTGAGTGACAGTCACTCATTTTAGTTGTCTTTAATGTGTAGATCAAATTACATCATGAAAGTAGTTAAAATGTTATCAAAATACTTATATATAGGTACACTGTGACAATATAGCCCAGTCATGAAAAAACTAATTATTTTCTAGTAAAATATCAGACTAATCATTTAGAAAAGGGATTTACTCTTATCTCTCTCAGAGGCATCCTATGACTTTTGTTTTCTTTTTTACACATCTTGGGCAATTTGTTTAACCTCTTGCATTTTTGGTGTGATCTCAAAGAATACATCAGTATCCAGAGATACAGACCACAGACAGTTCTCACAAATCCTTACCATCTATTTTTCAATGGACCAATTAATAAGGCTTAACAGAGTTCAGTAGACAAGGCACCGGCCACTTATTTGGAATTTACTGATTGCCAGCCATCTGCAGAGCACAGCTTGTAAACTAATGTACTTGGTAGCATCAGGAGAAGCTTATCTGCTTCAAGGTATTATGAGGTTAGAATCATGTATATCTGTAAACTTATCACTACCCTGTCTCAAACATTTCTGTACTTAAAAATGCAAAGGGTTTTTTAAGCAGCTGAAATCCAAGTCAGGAAATATCAGGAAGATACTGAAAGGTGAGTTCTAAAACACTTCAAAGAAGTTCTACTTGCTTCACATCAACAGAACTATCAAATGCCAGCAGCTCCCCAGGACAGTGGAATTTAAGGTGAGTGAAAAGTAGTTCTGGAAATTTACTTTCTCCATGAAAAAGGTAGCTTAAGAAGCATATTTCTAATTTTCACTCTAGATAGTACATTAAAATCTCCTTCTCCAAATAGTGGCAAAACCAGAGATACACTCCTAAGTGGGTTAGTCTAACACAGGATGTTAAGAGACTACTGAAATAGTTCAGCTCTGAAAACAAAAAAATAAAAGCTGTGTCAGGCTGGGCACTCCAGGAGAAATTAATTTGGATTTACCAGGGGATATGAAAGAGAATGAAAATGAGATGGCTAAAGCCTTCTGCCATTTGCTTTATTTAGTACAGCACTCAGGGGCATAAGACTAGGAAAGACTGTGCAACTTTTCCTTTGCTGGAGCAGCTGCATCAGGCCAAGAGACAAAGTGAAATACTAATGCCACTGTCAAGGGCCCTGGTGAGACAGCAGTAGTAACAATTCTAGTCAAGTGTTTTTATGAAAGCTGCGTTCAAACTGAAAAATCCACAGAAAGGTTATTAGGAAGATTACGAGAAGCAAGAGCTTATCTTATGACAGAAATATAATAATAACAAACAAACAAACAAATAAAAACAAACAAAACCCAAATTAAATAAATAGCCCAAAAAACAGTAAGCAAAACATGAGCTTGTTTCTCTAGATAGCAATCTGGCCATCATG
This sequence comes from Margarornis squamiger, assembly GCA_035222235.1. NCBI lineage: Eukaryota > Metazoa > Chordata > Aves > Passeriformes > Furnariidae > Margarornis > Margarornis squamiger. The sequence continues at coordinate 54,871,199 of JAWWTY010000088.1, forward strand.
CACTGAGAACTATTTAGACTGATGTATACTGAAGCAGACACTGGACATTAACAAGTGAGTATAAACAATCACGGAGTGACTCTGAGCTGAAGATTACTAAGTATATAACCAGGAAGGGAATGAGATTTCACAGTACACTTCCAAAAGTAGGTAATAACAGAAAGAAGATTACAAACTCCAGACACAGCTTGATCAGTTAACAAACTGGTGTCTCTGTGGACTCAGTGGCTTTGCAGGCCCTTGTACTCAAGTGCTTCTAATTTCAACTGAGACTGACATATCTAATAATTTTGCTGAGTGATAGGAGCTGAATTGCCACGCAAGTTCCTGTTATAGCTCCTATCTAATAGCTTTGATTGGGCTCTCCTCACCATAATTTTATAATAACTTTTTCAATATCTGTAAGTAGCCTTTTTGCTTGCTATTCCCCTTCTCCATTGTGTTTGGAGGTGTCTGTTATAAATCTATCTTGTCTGGACAAAACCACTGCCAGTGACAACCGGATATGAAAAGCCAAGGAAAAAAATGTTCTCATTTATGTCCTTGGAAAAGCAGATCACTTACAAATTAATTCCCACTTCCTAATTTTCTCTCCCCTCTATGGCCTCAGCCACCTTTGAAATGTTCTACGTCCTGGCAAGTGAAAGTGTCTCTAGAGATCTAGCATTTTCTACAAACTGCCACCATTAATGTCCATATGCACTAATAAACACTAAGAACAGGTTATCCAAACTGTAGATCTTTTTGTGTTTTGGCAAAGTGCAGATATGTGGGAAATCTGCATGCTACAATCAGATAAGGAGTGAAACTAGAAGCGAGTGAATCAGTGTATGAATCACTGAGAATTTCCCACTGAACCTTCACCTTTGAAAGTACCATGAAAGCCTTAGAGAAACTACTGAGAGATACACAGACATTTCAAATAATTCAGACCAACTCTTAAAAGAATATGCAGAAACCATACAGAATTCAATGTCTGACAGAAAAGAGAATCCATCGCTTTTAGAGTTCTGAATTAAAGACCTCTCCATGCCCATAAGTGCTACTAAGACTGATATCTGTTCTTAAAACATGGCTAGAAAAATGAAAAGTAGCCATAAACTCTGACCCAGATCCAGTTAACTGCAGCAGATGACAACAGCAAACTTCTACACTAGTCCTTCCTTTCCTGGAAGGACTGCCTTTCTGATAATTGTTGGCCCTTCCTGTCTTCAGAGAAATGCCATCAGCTTGAGATTGTAACAAAGAATTCACAAATACAGAAAGACAGTGCCAGTGCTTAGTTCCTTTTTTCTCCCTGCTAAAATATTTTAACATTTTAGTTTTATTTTAAATTATTGCTTGGTGGAAATGGAAAAAAAAACTGCTTATGCTCTCCTCCAAGTTGTTTTTGTCATGATCAAAAGCAACACTTGAACACTCTTTCTCTTGCTCTACAATTCCGAGATGATAGCTCTGTAACAGACGATTTCATAAAATTATTGTGTGCAAAGAAGCAACTACATTTGTTTAATGTAATAGGAAATCACATAGCTAAAAGATAAATCAAGCAATTATTTCAGCCACTCTAAACCCCGTTTAAAAAAGGTTCAACCATATTAGCCAAATGCTGGAAAACAAGAATCTTAAGAAGAAGAATCCACAAAAGAAAATTGTTTTACTGGACTCTCTAATGGGAATAATATTTGAATATGCTAGGAATAGTGTAAGTAGAAGAAAGAAGGAAAAAAACACCACAGAAACTGTAACTGAAAATCAAACTCTCTCTGCCAGACTGCATTTTCACATTTTGGAAAAATCCAGATGCATATAATTTTGGATGAGATATGCTTAAAAATAGACACTGAATGACCATGTCAGCAGTCTTGAAAAAATGGAATTTACAGGGGGTTTTATAGCTTTCTGCTGTCTCTTTTTATACTGAGGCTGCGTTTTATACTAACTTTTACTCAATTATGTTTAACAATAATTCCATTAGTTCTGACAGTCTGTAAGAAAACGAAGAAGCCATTCTCTGATAGTGAAGTACACTTTTTTATTTTTATTTTTTTTATTATCTGGACTCTCTTTAGATTTTGTTTTAATGTTATACCACCATTTTGTTTCCACAACTATTTAAGAACTCCAGTGAATTCAACAGCCTGTCAAAAATGTCAGATACAGTAGAGACCAATCTACAGTTGACGCTCATTAGTAGCAAAATTTCCTTTTAATGAAATGCTCTCCAAAGCCAATACATACTAAGCATGACTTCAGTGCCTCAATAAACATATGCGAATAAATGGAAAAAATACCATATAAACAGTTCTGACATATGCGTGTAGCATGCTAAAGGATGCAGATCTTCCCTTTAGATTGAAATTTTATCACTGTCAAAGTAGATATCCAGCATGAAAAACATTAGTTAACAGGGCTGCAATTCATCACCTAAATCACAGCAGGCTGCAAAAGTGCTCTTTGCGCTTGATTGCAAAGTGATGGTTACCAATCCACTTTTCTACTGAGAAACAGTCGTGTGTTCGAATGTATAGTCTGGAGGCCCTAGGGCTTCCACGAAATAGGTCCTAATTAATAACTGAAGTGCAGTTCACCAGCATAAACTGTTTTGAGAGAACAACAAAGAAACTGCTAAAAACTCTGTGTGGTGCAACTTGTATCTGTATAGCACCTTCTGCTCTAGTGCTGAGGGGTATTATATCTTTCCGTACATAAAAACTGCTGAGAAGGGGCCAGCTCTTTGCTCCCCTTTGCTCCAGCCATGAGCCATGAGCCGTCTGGCCGATGCAGATGGATAACTCCCTCAATAAACAGGTGGAGGCACCGCGCCAACTTCCTGCGCATCCCGGTGGGACCTCGATGCACCTCATCACCCAGCAGCCCACATCCCGGCCCTCCCAGGGGAGCTGTCACCGACGCTCCAGGGGCAGCATGCGGCAAGGATGCGCCCAAACGCGGCCCGACACCCGCGGGCCGGCTGTGCAGTGCAGTGCTGTGCAGTGCAGTGCGGTGCTGTGCAGTGCAGTGCTGTGACGTGCTGTGCAGTGCTGTGCAGTGTAGTGCTGTGCAGTGCTGTGCTGTGCTGTGCAGTGCAGTGCAGTGCTGTGCAGTGCTGTGCCGTGCAGTGCTGTGCCGTGCCGTGCTGTGCAGTGCTGTGCTGTGCTGTGCCGTGCAGTGCCGTGCTGTGCCGTGCAGTGCAGTGCTGTGCAGTGCTGTGCCGTGCAGTGCTGTGCCGTGCTGTGCTGTGCCGTGCAGTGCAGTGCCGTGCAGTGCAGTGCTGTGCCGTGCTGTGCCGTGCTGTGCTGTGCTGTGCAGTGCCGTGCTGTGCGGTGCTGTGCAGTGCTATGCTGTGCCGTGCAGTGCCGTGCAGTGCTGGGCAGTGCCGTGCCGTGCTGTGCTGTGCCGTGCAGTGCAGTGCTGTGCTGTGCAGTGCCGTGCAGTGCTGTGCTGTGCAGTGCAGTGCTGTGCTGTGCTGTGCAGTGCTATGCTGTGCAGTGCTGTGCAGTGCAGTGCAGTGCTGTGCAGTGCTATGCTGTGCAGTGCTGTGCAGTGCCGTGCAGTGCTGTGCCGTGCTGTGCAGTGCAGTGCTGTGCTGTGCAGTGCTGTGCTGTGCCGTGCTGTGCCGTGCAGTGCAGTGCAGTGCAGTGCTGTGCCGTGCTGTGCAGTGCTGTGCAGTGCAGTGCTGTGCCGTGCTGTGCAGTGCAGTGCTGTGCCGTGCCGCGCCGCGCCGCGCCGTGCTGTGCTGTGCTGCGGGGGCAGCCCCTCGCGGGGACACGGCCCCTGCACGGCCCCGCGCCCGGACACGCCAGGGCTGCCCTCGCCCTCCCCACCACCAGCACAGGCTCCCGCCCCTCGGCCGCGGCCCGCGCACCGACCTGCATGGGCGCCTCGTGCCTCATCGCCGGGCGCGGCCGCGCCGCTCCCGCTGCCGCCGCCGGACGGGCTCTGCCGGCCGCCCCGCGCCGCGATCAGCACCGGAGCTGTCCCCGCCCCGCCCCCGGCCCGCCCCGCCCTCCCCCCGCGCACCCCCGGGAGCCGTA